>CM039318.1:23350475-23950475 GCA_022316695.1 Camellia oleifera
GGAGGAGCGAGAGGGAGAGGAGTGAGAGAGAGAGAGAGAGAGAGAGATCGGTTTTTCCCCGATTGAAGCACCACATTTTGAGATCTTACAGAGATGAAGGGGAAGGAGGGAGAGAGAGAGACTTTGAGTGAGTGAGAGGGAGAGAGATGAGAGACGGTGGCGAAGAGAGAGAGAGAGAGAGAGAGAGAGAGAGAAACAGTACATCAGAAAGTATATATATATATCACTTCGCGGACAAACGGGGCCGGGGCTTGGATACTTATCACCGTCCTCGGCCCGAAATTGATCGGGGATTGATTTTTGAATACCATCCCTATCTCGTCGGGGGTATTTTTCAGGAAAAAATCTTTCAAATTGGGATCGGGGGATCGGGTCTCCGTCGGGTCAGTTTCAAATTTCCATCCCTACCGTGGATCCAAAGCTTACCGTGATAGTCCACAAACCCAAAGCAAACAATATCAATATCACATAAATGGTGGGGACGAATTGTTACTATCATGAACAATATTTAAAGAATTCAAATTTTGTTTAAATCTTAAATTTAGGGAAATATTTAAAAATTAATAAGATAATAGAGAGCCTTTGATAAATCAGTCAGTGCAAACAAAACACATAAAGAGTTGTAGTTATAAGCCATAATCACTATGGCAGTCGACAAATTATTATTGGCCAATATTCAAAATAAGGTGGGGATTTTAGGTCACAAAAATCACTAGAATAGCTTTTATTTTATTTTATTTTTGTCATGGAGTTAGTAATATGTGGCATGTACATTGCAACTATGACTTGCGAATAAACATTATGGATTGTAGGAGAGCTTGAATCCAATGGTTTTCCACTTCAATTCTCTAAGACCCTGTTTGTTTAAGCAGATTGGATTTATGGGATTAACATATTTAGGTCAGTCCTAAGATTATTTATCATTTTGGATTGTTAATCTTGTTCTATGTTTGGATTGATACAGGATGATACAATGAGATTGATAGTCCGAACCTCTCCTTAGTTCTGTATTTTGTACAAGGGATACTATGTCTTTATGCATTTTATTAGATTATTAGTCTAATCCCATAGCCAAGTCCGTCCAAACAAATATGCCCTAAATGTAAAACTAGCAAGCACTTGGAGCTTTACATACCATTTAGTTTTTAAGTTAGTGTTCGATATAGTGGAATAAATGTTGGAATGGTATGATTATTCCATCGAAATACTTATTTCCAAATTTGATTCAGTAAAAAAAAAAAAGAAAAGAAAAAAAAGAAACAACAATGATTCATACCACTAAAAAAAGGACTACTAATAACACTAATGTATTGGGAATATCAAAAAAAGAAAAAAGAAAAAAAAGAAAACAAGGCATAGACAGTGGGCGGGGCCCACTGCTGCATCATTAGTGGTGTTATTAGAGCACCACTTTTAGTGCTCTCAACAATTTTTCAAAAAGAAATGTGTATTGCAAATAAAATCACTATTCACCAATTTAGAAAAGGATAAACGATAGTTTTAATTTATAAAGTATGTGTTTCTTGTCATTTTAATCCTTTAAGTTTCAATTTTGTCATTTGATCCTAGGTCTAATGTTCGTCTATTTTGATAACGGGAGCATAGATAAAAGACAGTTTTAGTTCCAAAATATGTGTTCCTTATCATTTTAGTCTCTTAAGTTTCAATTTTGTCATTTTGGGAATTGAAGACCAAAATGACAAAATTGAAACTTAAGGCTTTGTTTAGTTTATGGAATTGGAAAGAGATTTGGAAAGAGAAAAGGAAAGGGTGTGTGAACTATATGTGAAATGTAGTTATATTTCATTCATATTTTACCTATATTTTCGCTTTTTCTTTTTGAATCCCTACCCAAATCCTTAAACCAAACACAATGTAAAAGAATAAAATGACAAGAAACGCATATTGTAGGGGCTAAAATTGGCATTTATTCAAAGATAAAATACTTTTTTTTTTTTTTTTTTTTTTTTTTTTTTTTTTTTTTTCTGTAATCAATCTAGACGAACATTAAATATAGAATCAAATTGATAACTTTGATAACTAAAATAACAAAATTGAAATTTAAGGGACTACATAAAAGAAATGCATTAATTTATAGACAAAAACTTTCTTCTATTCTTAAAAAAATGACTATTTTATTAGGTGATTAATGAATAGTCATTCTATAGTACCCAAAATCATTTTAGTCAACCAAAGGCTGTCTTAGAGTTGAAGTATGATGTGAAATGAAAAACGATGTTAAATGAATTGGAAAATACTATGGTGCACACTCTTTAAAAAATGTATATCATATATACTTTATAATTAAAGAAAAAATGACATAATTTTATATTTTCTAAGTTATAACTAAAGAAAATAAATATGATAACTAAACACAAAATAAAGCATAACTAAATATCTCAAGAGTTATAATTAAAATAGTATCATAATTAAAAAAGAAAACGTTATAACTAAGGATGAATATGGTACGCCCTTTCAAAGGTATGTATATTAAAATTTCCCAATGAACTATTTTAAATATGTGAAATATCTATGCCAGACAATTGACAATTTGGTTAAGGTAGGGGATATGAGTGCAACACATTTAGTTAAATCTGCAGTCGACAAATATTTTTAAGTAAAAGAGTTAACTATGAAACTAAACTATGCCTAAATTTAATTGGGTGAATTATAATACACCTCCTGAGACTTATTTATAATACGGATTGTCCTCTGTAATTTTAAAAATTATAAACATTTTATTATTAGAATTTTTTATTTAACAGAATTAATAAAAAAATAAAAAATTTAACTGTTCTCCTATCCGAATAAAATGAACTGAATTGTTAATTTGAATATAATTATAATATTATTAAAAACTGTTAATTAACTTGATAATTTATTGATAAAAGGGTCATTTATTATGCGATTAGAAAGCTGAAGGGACATGATGTAATTTTTAAAACTATAAAAAATAATTTATATTTTAATCAAAATTTCAGGGGTCTATTTGTAATTTACCCTATCTAGTTTTATGAATACAAAGCTCAACACAAGAGCTATGAAATTTATCCATGTTCTCCTGTTCAAACCTTGGACACATCCTCGTAATTAGAGGTGGCAAATGGGCGGTTATAAGTGTGTTAAAATAGGTTATGCATTTAAAGCAATTTGACCAAACCCATTCATTTTTAATAGAAAAATGCCTCAGACCCCCAGTGGGGGTCACTGGGGGTCATGTGAGCTGCCCTCCCATTGGCCAAAAAAAAAAACTATTTTTTTTTTTTTTTTTTTAAAGTTTTCAGCCAATTGTCGCCCGCCACCTCACTGGGGGTCGACCCCCAGTGGGGGTCTCTAGCATTTCCGTTTTTAATAAATGGGCTAAAACAGGTTGAGTGAAATTAGATACGGGTTAGACGAATGAATCTAACAAACTCATTTACTTCCTCGCTTTTATTTTTCTATTTTTCTTTTTTAAAAAAAAATTATTTTAAGAGAATATTATTAAAAAGTCCAATTGAAAGAGGGTATAAGGCATTAGGTCTAGTGGATATCTTTTGTTGGTGAGAGATCCACAATTTATGAAATAATTTGATAAGAAATCTTTTTATTGTTTTGGAAGACATTTTATTTTCAATTTTACCCTTTATCTATCTGTTTAATTTTTTTGGCTATTTGTTCAAATTTTTTTTTATCTGTTTAATTTTTTGAATATTTGTTCAATTTTTTGCCCTTATCTGTTCAAATATCTGTCCACATTTTATTATCTGTTAAAATTATCTTTTCAAAAAATTCTATCAGTTGAAATTCCTATATGTTGAGATTCTATTTGTTCAAATTATCTTTTTAAAAAAATTCTTTCGGTTGAAATTATTTGTTAAAAAATTTATCTATTCAAATTCTCCCTATCTCTTTTCCCATTATCTGTACAAATAAAATTCAAATTCAACAACAACAAATTTTTTTATCTGTTTACTGATTAAAGAACACAAGACCAAATTGAAAACTATTTGTTCACTTCAAACATATCGGTGTTTGTGATATGTTCAATATCATCTTCTTCACAGCACAAACAAAAAAAGAAAAAAAAAATTTAAACAGATATAATTACAACAACAACAACAACAACAACCAAGATAAAAAATAACAAAAAAAATTAAATATAAGATAATTTTTTTTAAATAGTTATTTATCACTTGTAATAGGTCTGAGTCAATAACAAATTTTGAATAATCCATTTTAACAGATTTGAGTTACCCAAGATCAAAAGCTCCAATTTTGAACATCCATTTTAAAATATCAGATCTTAGTTAACCAAGATCAAAATATCAAATCTTAGTCTCAGATCAAAATATCAGACTCAAACAAACAAACAAATTTGCGCTATGCACCAATGTACCATCAAACCTTAGATTTCTCACCGTGAAATCATTTTTCTAATCTTGTGTATTGGACTCAAATAGAGAATACTTGAATGTTCATTGTTATTTGCAAACCCAAGATTTCTCACCATGAAATAAGAAAATTATTCGAAAGGAATGAGAGAGAGAGAGAGAGAGAGAGAGAGAGAGAGAGAGTTTGACTTTATTTTTATCTTTTTGTTGTGTGTTGCACACTCTCTTTTCAATAGATAATAATGATGTGGTCAGTAGCGATGGACGACGGATGTGGACAACGAAAGAGGAGGGCGTGAGGTCTGAGATTTGAGAAGACTGAGAGAGAGATCTAAGATCTAAATGTGAGAGAGAGAGAGAGAGAGAGTCTACGGTGTGGTTAGTGGCAACGGATGACATGGATGAAGAGGGTGTGAGGACTGAGATCTGAGAGGATTGAGAGGCGGTGGTTCACAGACGTTATATTTTAGAGAGAAAGAGAGAGAGGAATAGTTTTAGAGAGATGGGATACAATATATATACACACGGGTATTTTGGTCATTTCGTCTAGACATGTCTTTATTGCTAAAGTATTTTAGAGTGTGCACTTTTGGCCAAACAAAATTAAAATTTGGATTTATAGATCGAGTGCCCTTATTTTAAACAAATTACTTATTTTTTTATTTTTATTTTTTTAAAAAAATTACTCATTTTTTTAAAATAAATTATTTTTTATTTTTAAATTATTTTTTACAACGATGAGGGGGATGTCGAAGCACAAGTGGTGGTGGTGGAGTGGCGACGATGGTGATGGTAATGGTGATGTTGTAGCGATGGTGGTGGAAGTGGTGGTGGCGGTAGTAGTGGAGGAGGAGGTGATGTTGGTGGTGCGTCGACGGCAGTGGTGGAGTGGCAGGAGTGGTGGTGGTGGTGGTGGTGGAGTGGTGGTAGTAGAGGATGAAGAGATGGTGGTCATGGTAGTGGTGGTGGTAGTGGTGGTGGAGTAATAAAGGTAGTGGTGGAGTAGTAGTGTAGAGGATGTGGTGATGGAGTGGCGAGGGTGATAGGGTGGGGGTAGGAGTGGTGTGTCGGCGTTGGTAGCGGTGGCGACGGATTAACGGTGATAGTAAAGAGGGTGGTGGTGGTGGAGTGGTGATGGTGGTGGTGCTAGTGAAGTGGCAGTAGTGGAGGTGGATTGGTGGTAGAAGTGGTGCCCATTTACATTGGCTTAAATGGGTACCCATGTCCAACTCATGTAAACCGAATTTTAATTGGGTTGACAATGAGCAACCCATTTAAGCCTATTTATTGATTGAGTAGGTCTACATAAGTTTTAAATGAGTATAATTGGATAGGCTCATCATGGGTTTGGGTTGAGTTTGCTACATCTACTTGTAATCAATACTCATGTTTGAGTGGGTGATTTTATTTGCATCCAAAAAATTATTCAGTAGGTTATATTTGAGTGAGTGATTCTATTTGCACTTAAAAAATTATTTAGTATGTCCAATTTGTCAGTACTCTCTATTAAATTATTTAGGGTAATAATTTACTCTCAGTACGCCCTATATTTTTTCACAAATTATCCTTCAGGATGATATCATAATTTGTGATACACTCGAATAATAAACAAATCAATTCAAAAAAGACTTCCTCCCTTTCTTCATCTCATCTTAGCTATGGTACTCCTCCACTCTCATCATTGACAAATACTGAAGAAGAAGAAGATGAAAAGTAGGGAAGAAGAATAGAGGCAATACAAACCCACCAAGTCATTACTTGCCTTCGTACTACCTAGATTCAATAGAGACGATGTGGACTTTGTTGGTTCCACTGATTGTGGTGGCTAACGTAGGTATGTTCGTTCCTATCATGTTCGTCAACAGTTGCCCTAAAAATAATTTTGGTTTTGAAGGGGGTTATGTTGCCAAATTTCTCGATAGATTCTCGTTCGAGCCTCTCAGGGAAAACCCTCTCTTCTTCTACGTAATGTTTCCTTACCTACCCATTTTGGAAAACTGTGTTAATTGTTGTTATTTTGAATTTGGTTTTGAGTTTGATTTATTGATATATTCATCAACTTTTGTTGAAATTTCTGGTTAAGAGAATCCATTCCAATTGCATATTGAAGAGAGATAGAACGTTTGTAAGTTTGTAGAGAGAGAGAGAGAGGAGAAGAAACAATAATGTTGATGATAGTGGTGAGTTTTTGTGGGGTGGATTAGAGTTTTGGAGTGAAGAAAAAGATGAAGGGAAAATAATTGAAACTTAAGGAAGAAGACGAAAATGTTTGACTATGAAGAATACATATAAATGTTTAGGGTATACCATGAGAAAAAAAAAAAAAAAAAATTAGAGTTGAATATTGTCTTGATTAGTAAATTTATTTGAAATTTTAGTTTCTATTATATAATAAAAACTAAAATTTCAAAATTTTAGTTAAGTGTACGGAGTTACTATTTGGATGTAAATAGAATCACCTTATTTGACTCTATGTAGAATAAATTAAAAAAAAAAAAAAAAAAAACAGATCACACCTCTTTTCATTCAAATATTTTATGCATATAATACATGAGGTGGAAAATGAGGTGAATTATTGGTCTATGAAGATTGGCTACTTCTAAAGGTGAACTATGAAGATTTCCAAAGTCACCAGACAAAATTTTGCAGCGAATCAATTATCAAGATGATCTGGATGGATAGCATAAATTGAAGAAAACAAAATTCTAATAATCTACTTAAACTATTTGGCAAAATACATCAAGATTGACCAATAGAAAATCCAATCATATAGTTTATTTCAGTACAAAACTAGCTTTTGAAACTAACTTCATTAACATTAGCAACGGTTTAATAGCTAATCACAGAAAAACATATATTTTTATTTTGGTTTTGGTTGTGGTCAATGAAACAATTCTATATGTATAACTGCTGGTTCTTGAGTGAATTGCTCATAGTGTTACTCTTGCACAAAAAGAACTGTATCTGCATTAGGCAGGATCCCAAGCAGAATATATATAATAACCTTTTACTTATTCTGTAATTAGAACGTAAACTTTTAAAGATATAGAACCAGAAAAAAGTAACAAGTACCAGAGAGTATAATGCAATCATGATAACTAACAAATTAAAATCATTAAAACAAAGAATGAACATCACATACCTGAAAGCATAATCCATGTTTGCTAATTTCTTCTGCCACCTTGTCTCAACATTTTCAGCTTTTTATGCTTTTTCCTTTCAACAATTCTTACAAACAGTTTTGGTTTTCCAGTTGAGAACATGAGAAATCCTATAACCAATCCGAATGCCAGTCCACAGCCATACCCCATCACCACGGCTTCCCATACAAAATTTGAGTCATCTTCCTGTTGTAATGGCACCTCTGGCTGAACTTGTTCCTGATTATCTTTACATTCCTTTGACAATGGAAACCCACATAATCCTGAGTTCCCAACATATGAATCATTTCCAAATGTATCTAATTGTTCGCCTCGGGGTATGGGTCCATTGAGATGGTTCCATGAAAGGTTAAAGACCTCAAGAAATGTCAAACTCTTTAATTGGTTAGGAATTTTCCCAATAAGCTGGTTTGAAGAGAGATCCAGTGATTCAAGCTCTGTCAAGTCTCCTAAAGATGATGGAATAAGGCCCGTAAGGCTATTATGAGATAAATTAAGCACTATGAGAGAATTAAGCCTTCGGATGACATTTGGAATATCTCCACTAAATTTGTTAGATGATAAATCAATTGCTGTGAAGACAGTAAAAATTCTCGTTAAATAAAAATCAAACCCCTTCATCGTCACCGTAACAGAATCTTGATAATACGATCCAACCCTCAAATATCTTTCATTAGGCATAGTTTTATTCCTCATAGCTTTGAAAAATTTGAAATATCTCCTTGGCAAATGACCAGTGAACTTATTGTGGGAGAGGTCAACAATTCGGAGTTCAGGGAAAGAGAGTTTTGGCTTGGAAGTGTCTATTGGACCGTGAAATTTGTTGGATCGCAAGATAAGAACTTGTAAATTTGGAAGAGTCCCCAACCAATACGGAAAAGTGTCATTTATCTTGTTGTTTCCGAGGTCTAGAACTTGTAATTGTCTACAGTTGGCTAAGGATTGTGGAACTGGTCCTTCAAATTGATTTCCATTCAAATTAAGACTTTGCAACTGATTACCTTTTCCAAATATCATGGGGATGTTCCCCTGAAAGGCATTGAACCGCAGATCTAATACAAAGAGAACATTGCTGAAGTTTCCCAAACATTGTGGAATTGCACCACTTAAGTGGTTGTGAGACAAATCAAGGATGTAAAGGGAACTCACATTGCAAATTGAAGAAGGAATCTGTCCGGTGAGTTTATTTTGTGAGAAGAGGAAGTAAGATAGGGAGGGTGGTGGAACTGGGAGTGGTCCTTGAATCAAGTTGAAACCAAGATCAAGATGGTGAAGATTTTTTAAATTTGAGAATGTTTGTAGCTCTACAACACCACTCAAATTATTTGACGAAAGAACAAGTTGGGTCAGATTCACAAGATTTGAAATTGATTGTGGAATGGGGCCACGTAGTTCATTATGACTCAAGTTAATGAACATCAATTTTGATTTATGCTGGAACTCAGGAATTTGGCCAATTAGTCGATTACTAGCCAGGTCTAATTCTGTCAATGATGGAAGATTGAACAACCAAGATGGCAATGTCCCATTCAGTGAGTTATTGAACAAGTAAAGTACTTGTAGGTTGTGTAGCCCACTGATGGCGGGAATGGGACCCATCAGTTCACTATTTGATAAATCTAAAGTAGCAAGTTTTGTGAGGTTGGCTACCCCACATGGAATTGGACCATTGAAATTGTTATCTCCAAGTTCTAAAACCTCTAGCTTTATGAGCTTACCGATAAAATTAGGAATTTTTCCATGGAGATAATTTCCCCATAAATACATACCAGTGATCTGTGTAAGGTTCCCAAGTGAATTAGGAATTGACCCGGAGAATTTGCAATCACTGAGACCCAACAACGTCAAAGACTTGAGATAGCCAATTGAATCAGGTAATTCTCCAGAAAAACTCGAAGACCTGAGACTCAACATCTCGAGGGAACTACTACTCCAGTTTACTTGGGGTAAATTACCAGTGAGATCATAGTTGAATCGTAAAAAGAGAACTTGCAAGTTTGGAAGGTGAAAAATGCTATCCGGTAATTTCCCATGCAACCCGGTGTGTCCAAGATCGAGATATGTCAAAGAAGACATATTTGTCAAAGACATCGGTACAGCTGAAGATATGTTTACATCAGAAAGGACAAGTTCTTGCAATTGGGTTAGGTTTTTGAGCATCATTCTGAAATTGTGCGGTTCAAGTCTTAGTTGATCACCATAGGAGGAGAGATCGAGTGAAACTAGTTTGGACAGGTGGCGAATTTCTGATGGGATTGAGCCTGAAAAACTGGAATCAGATAGGTTGAGATGTGTCAAATTGGGAAAGTGAGCAAATGCTGATGGAATGTGGGAGTAATTGAAGTGATTGAAGGCGAGATTGAGGTGGTGGAGGTGAGAGAGTTGGAAGAGGCTACTGTTAGGATGGATACTGCCATAGAGCTGGCTACAACTGAGGTCAAGCGCAATCACGTGACCCGTCAGACCATCACACGTGACTCCTTCCCACGAACAACAATCAGTACAACTCTCGTTCCAAGATAGTATCTTTGGAGAAGCCAAATCGCCACACCACAAAGAAGCATCGCTAGAGTTGTTTATAGTAAACATATGCTTGAATTGCAACAATGCAAACCTTTGGTCATGTGGACACAAATGATGTGTACAAGTAGAAAAAGAAGAGATAGATGATGAACAAGAAACCTGATGATATTGCATGAAATACAAAAGGAATTGGAACAACCATATCAATCGCTCCATATTTTTTTTTTTTGTTTTTTTTGTGGTTTTGTTTTGCTGTAAAGGAGGAGAAACAAGTACGAAGGATTAAGAGAAGAGAAGGATGAGAGGAAGTGGGTACTGATTTATTAGTCTAATTCATTCCTTTATATAGGAAAAATTTTAGGATAACTTATTAATAGGTTTTAATAGTTGTACTTAATTCTCATTAAATCTTATTGAAAACTAATTCAAATAAAATTATCCTTAAAAATTGATAATTAGTAATGTTTTTTTATTATGATTTTTATAAATTGTCGCTTAAACTTATAATTAGTGACTTTTTTTATGATAAAATTTTCAAACTGTTACTAAAATTTGAAAATTAGGGACTTTTTTGTGATGATTTTTTTTTAAACTATCACTAAAACTCTTATTTAGTAACGTTTTTATAAAAAAAAAAAATTTAAACTCTTTCTAAAAATTAACAATTAATGACTTTTTAATAGTATTTGATGAAACACATTGTTGATTATCATATGACCTATTAGATAATAAATCCACATAATAGGACGTATACCAAAATTTTATGGTAGGTACTTTGTTAAAAGGTGTGTATTATATACTGGTACGAGTATTTGTAGTATTAATTATGAATTATGTTGGTGTTTAGTTATGAGATTTTGTTAGTACTAATTATGAATTGTGTTAGTATTTAGGTCTCATTTAGCATGCGAAAGTTTTAGCTTAAAAGTTAAAAAGTTATTAAAAAAAATAAAAAAAACTTACCATTTTATTGTACACACCTAAGGCTATGTTGCAATCACAGAAGAGGTGAAATGACCTTTTTACCCCCACCTTTATGTTATTTTATTTATTTATTTTTCAAATTTCTGGCCGAGCCCCTCCTTTCTGACCGAACCCCTCCTTTTTGTTAATTATATTACAAAATTAATAATTACACAACAACACAGAAAGTAACTGCATCGATTAACATTTTTTTTTTGCTATTTAATTTTCTAAAGATTCTTTTCACAAATATTCTATTTTTTAGTATATTTATATTAGGTGTATCTAATACTTAAATAAATTGCTTAGACTATTAAAATAATTCAGTGCAAAAAAAATATGGAAAACTTAAAATTCTAATTTTCTGATAAGTAAATCCTAAAAAACCAAACCAAACAAACTGATTACATTTCACAAATTACAACATAACATTTTCATAAATTAATAGTTTTTTTTATTTATGAGAACTTTTTTGGAATACAAAATTGGTGAAGTCCAATATTTGATTTATTTTTATATATTTTTTTTTGGGGAAAACAAAGTTTTGCAAAGAATTTGGTATTGATGTGTTCATGAGTTTTGAATGAAGATTTGAAAAGAGTTTGGAAATATTTACAATTATCAGGGAAGTTGTGAAAATAGTTTCGTAATGAGTTTTGAAAAGATTTTAAAAAAAAAAAATTAATACAATTATTATATTTTACAAATTACAACAAAACAATTTCGTCAATCAAATTGTAACAAATTTTTTTTTTGAGTATTTTTTCAAAATAAAAAATTGGTGAAGTCCAATTTGTACATTTTTTGTTTATAAATATTTTTACATATTAAAATCGGTGAAGTCCGTTATATGAAGTCCAATATTATGTAGCAACAACCCCCTATTTCCCATGCATATAGGTTACATGCTATTAGCTCTCTGCTGCACACTTTAACTGGCAGCATGTACTATAACATATAAGAGTTTTAGAAACTAAATGTTTTGGTTTCTAAAAGTGAAAATTTTGTTGCAAAAGACATTTAGGGAACAATTTCTATTGTCATAAGAATAGTCGCTAAAAAGTCATCCCGAAAAGTCAAAAACAAGACTTTTAGCGACAAAATTTTGAAAATATTGCTAATAAATAGAATTTTAAGAAAAGAATAATTTGATCTCAAAATGGTTTGTTTTTTGAGACAAAAAATTTGGTCTCAAAAGGATAATAATTCATTACTAATGTCCAATTTTCATTACTAAAAATATAATGACACTTTTCACAACAAAAATATTCGGTGCCAAAAAAAAAAAATTTGTCTCTAAATTTTGATCTCTAAAACTTTAATTTTTTGTAGTGATGTCAGGTAAATTCACTCTCTCACCAATTGAACAACAAGTCACTTTTGAAGGGCAAAAATGAAAATTTACTCATTTTTACTATATATTATTTTGTTTCTCATCTTTTCATAAATGTGATGACTGGGAGTCTTGTTAACGATTCGTTTTGCTGCATTTGGAAACTTGTTTCAAATCCTTGCTTTCATTTATTTCTGTGTTGAGTTTCACATGTTTCGAAAGGTGTGATGTTGGGTCCAGAGTGGCGTGGGTTGAGCTGAAGAGTTTCCTGGCTGGAAGGGTAGAGTTGCACGTGCGAGGCCTTGGGCTGCATATGCGGGAAGGGGGTTGCACGTGCGAGAATCAAGGGAATTTCTGGGTTGCCTATTACATTATATGCAGGTACGGGAGGAGGTGGAGGGTAAGAGCGCCGCACGTGCGGGGGTGAGTGTCGTACGTGCGGGAGTCGCTGAGTCCAAAATTTTCTGCTTCTCTCTTCTTGGACTATGTGTGTATCACTTTTTACACATCTCTCTCTCTTTAAACACCCTTTTCTCCTCATTCTCTCTACATTTCCTACATCAAACCTCACTAGATCTTTGATTTCCCCAAACCCAAAATATTTTGACCTTAGTTCGTTGATTAAAGTTGGAAAACTCTTCGAGGGCTTCATTTTGTGCGGTGGAGATTGGATTTCAATACTGTCAAATTTGAGGGTTTCTTCTCTCTTCTTCACCAAAGCTTGAGGTAAGGATTTTCTTAGAATTATATATATATATATATTTGCAAGTTTATGTAAATTTCAAGATTTCCATTGGTGGCATTAAAATGTGGTTTTTGGCTCAAGAGTATTGGTGGTTTTGAAATTGGGTTCACCTCTTGTTTTCTTTAAATGATTTTCTTGAAGATTTGAATCACATTGATTTAAGAAAGATGATTTTGGTGAGATTCCACCAAGGGATGAGGAAATGTCTAGTTTTGATGAAAAACCTAGAAATATGAGAGTTTTTGGAAGATGTTGAGAATCTATAGATTTTCTTGTGCTAAATGAATGAATGAGTGGAAATTTCATATTATTGTATACAAAATGATAATTCTTCTTAGCATATGAGAATTAGTGGAGTTTTGGAATCTATTGTTTAAGTATATATATATATATAATCATGAAATGACAAATTGTTGAGAACACATGAGATGTGGAATTGTTGCTACACTTGGACAGTTATTAAATTTCTATGTGATATATGTCGAGATGTATTGGAAAGGGAAGTGGAAATTGTGATCACAAATGAAACCTTTGTGGGGAAATTTTGTAAATGGTAGGATGTTACATTGCATGGATAATTATCACATTGCATGGTTGATTATTGCATTGTATGGAATATTGTTCCTTTGGCATTTCAATACCTTGCTTGTTATAAATATTGAATTGGGATTTGAAATTTTGCATTGAGAAAGAAATATTGTGAAACGAGAATTATTGAAACATTTTGGGGTAAATACGTTGGTAAGTCCGGATAGGAGGTGTAGATGAAATTGATTAAGTTGGCCTGAGTGTTCAGGGCGAAAGACCGAAAACAAGCACGGAGGAGGTACCACGTGCCTTCCGGTTAGCTATGCCTACTTGCAGACACCAACCTAAGGATTACCTGAGTCGTATTTACCGCCCCTTGAACTAAATTGAAATTTTCTAAATTGTTGAGATTTTAAGTTATTATTGAGTATGATGATTTTCAAAGAGATGAAAATGTGATTTTCTTTCAATAAGCATAACATAACATGTGCATTTTATTTTGTAAAGCTTATATAAAATGTATATACTTTGTTAAAAATTTCCTACTAGGCTTTATGCTCACCTCTATGGGATTTTGGTACAGGAAAAGACGTGGTGATCTCGCCAAGTTAGGGCGTGGACATATGTGTTGGGAGCATAGAGCTCTTATTTTTGTTGTGGTATATTTTTGTTGGCCAAGGGCTATAACTGTTTAGGTCTGAGATATCATTTTTGTGTAACCGGTTTAAGCCTTGGAATTTGTAAGCCCTTGAGGGCACTTATTTATTTATTTTTGGATTTGACGTTCCACATGCTATAGATTCATGTATTTGATATCATTGTATGTATAATTTGCATGTGGGACTATTTTGTACAAACCTTAATGATCAATGATGTAAAAGTTGAAAAGTTACATCATTTCTTATAATGAACATAGATTCATGCACTTATATGATGTTATAAATTTTGGGGCGTTACAGTAAAAGTCAAAAAGTTCTTCTCAAACATACTAGTTTTTTGACATCATCTTTTAGCCAAAAAGTCAAAAACTTGTTCCCAAATGAGGCCTTAGTTATGAGATTTTGTTGGTATTAAGAGTATTGTTATTGAAGACCAAAAATTAGATTCACTTTTCAAGTTCAATAATGCAGTAATCAATTAAATTATTAAAAGTAATTAATACTTTCTCTCATATCTGCTCTAATTATTTGAGAGGGAGATTTGTGATCTGGATTGGACCGTGGGAATGGCCGGCCAGATTTGGGCCGAACACATTGGGCCGTGGTAGCATGGGCCTGTCCAGAAAGGTTGGACTGAGCTGCTTGGCTTCATGGTACAGAAACTGGTCAAGTGAGGGTTCGACCGAGATATCCGCTGCCTCACTGGGTTCCACGGTTCGAGAGTTAGCTCGGCAGGAAGGCCAACGGTTAACCAGCACGAGCTGTCCCGAGCTCGGCTATGCCGGGATGCAACTGAGCTCGGTCGTCATTGAGTACGGCGAGCGGAGCGCTCTGGCTAGCTGCACAGTATGGCCGTTAATAGCCAAGAAGCTGTAGCCCGGCTGCCGAGCTCCCAGTATAGTGGGCTGGCAGTTTGGTTAGGTGGTGTTTAGCAAGATTTGTGCCGATAGATGGGATAGCAACATCACGTGTTGAGAGACTAATGGGAGTAGATTTGGGGCGCAGAAGGTATATAAGTAAGTCTGCGCCCCCATGCTGAGGTAGATGAACATTTGGTGAGACATACGCAAAACACTCAACACTCTCCCTCCTCTCTATCTATCCCCTGTGTGTGTTCTAACTTGATCGTCGGAGGGGTTTTCCGGCCACACACCGTCGGGTAGCTCACCGCCGTTGTGCTCGCAGGTCGATCGGACAGACAGGAGCTTGGAAGAAAGGAGTACGGGCTCGCCTGAATATTTGCTCCCCGTACAATTGGCGCCGTCTGTGGGAACTCCCTTCAGAGGTGACCGGAGCCAGCGTGGCTGGGGGCTAATGTGCGGGGAAATCCCACATTGGTTTGTGAGGGACTACTTTCCCACTTTATAAGCAGGCTGGCTCCTCTTACCTTGCATAGGCCTTTTCCCCCAGTGGGGGAAGAACAAAACCGTGCGGTTAGAATGCCAAAGCGGACAATATGTGCAAGGCACGAGGACCGATGGCTTTATTTATCATATCACTTATATATTATTTAATCTAAAAAATAGATCTAAAAAACGAATTCGTATATTATTTTCCTAATATTAATTATGAATGAAGAAAATCAAAGTCTGTCAAGTACAAACGTGGTAAGTGGGCATATAATACACATCTAAGAGGGTGGTTGTGGAAATATGAGAGCAGTACACGTTATACATTGGAAAACAAGTTGCATATAGTTGAAGATGTCAATTTCCTTACGAAAGTTTAATTATTATGGGATTATTTTTTATTTATTTTGATAATTTAAATTATTCATCTTATATAATTAATTGAAAAAATTATCTATGTAAAATATCAAATTCAACCAACATAAATTGTTATACAATCAGATCATTTTTATTTATATAGCATTCATGTTTTTAAGAATTGATTATTCATTTGTTATAATATATATGTGACTTGATCATGTGAATACTTATATTTGATTATTCTAATTTTTTATATGCACGTTTTTTAACTTGTCATGTGAGATGAACGGTTCAGATTAAGAGATGGATCTAAATTGATTCCATAATATGCCAACCTCACTTATAAAGTTGAGGTCTTTAACTTTAACAAATTTGACTCAATAACTACGGTAGTAAATCACATGTTTAAAATTATGGTTGGGTAAGGATAGAGTTGGGTTATTTGGGATAAAATAGTCAACAAGGATAAAATAGGTTAAAATAGTTAATAAGGCAAAATGTCACATCCAGTCAATAATCATTTCACTTTTCTCTTACAATTATCAAATCAACTAAAAAAAAAAAAAAGAAAAAAAACTATTTTCCCATACACAACATTTAAGCCAAACTAAAATAGTCAAAAAATAAACTAAAATAGCTAACTTTCCAAATGAGGCCATTATTAGTATTTAGGACTTGTTTAATTGGGCGAATTATAGAATAGGGATAGAATTCTTAGTTTCCAATACTCATGTTCTAGTGTTTGGCTGTAATTTTTTTTATTCGGATTAGATTTCAATACATATTCTATCCAACAAAATTGGTGAGTTTTCTAATGGTACAACTATAATACTGCAAAATAAAAGTGTAATTTAGATTACATATATTTTTATATTCATTGTAAAACAAACTTGGATAAAAGGAATTATATATGGTACTAATCCATATAGATAACAAATTCTACACTAATTTCATAAATTATTAATCATCTCACTATTAATCTTGCTAATTAAACATGACCTTAGTTACTCTCTAATATGTATAGTCTATTTTTGCACATTGATCATATAAAAATACATTTTTAGGACCCATTTTTTACATGAAAATCATTATATATATATATATATATATGATGATTTCCCTCATAAGGACACCTTCCAGGAATAAATTAATAGAAAAAAAAATTAAAATTATTTTAAATCACAAAATTCATCATTTTTGAAAAAAAGTGTATTATGTTTCAAAATATGACATAAATCATCTAATAATGTTGAGCTAAAAGGCCACCAATTTTTATTCAGTTTTAATTAGTGGAAATTTAGTGTTTGGGGCTGAAATTTTATGTAATCCAATTAGCTACGGCCTATATATGATGAGCAACAGTTGTCAATAAATAAAGCAACCATGATTGGTAACTCGAAATTTAGTCCTCCGAATTGCTCGAAATTTCCAAAACAACGTCGTTTTGGGAGTTTTTTTTATTCTCTTACCGGTAAGATAATATTTCGGGCCATTCGAGCTCTACACATTCGCGCTCTCGCGCATTTTCCTAAATAAAGGGTTAATTACACTTTTTAGCATTATAGTTTGATTCGAACTTTTACTTTAATTCTTATAGTTCTAAATTTAGCAATTTAATCGTTACGTTTCAAATCTAGTTTCAGTTTGGTACTTAGGTTAAGTTGAAAGTTAAAGTCAACAATTTTAGAACACTTGTCATTCTCCTAGGATGTACATGTTAAAAAAAAAAAAATTAATAAAAATTTAGATAGAATGACTACATTAAAATTGATTTTAAATTACATCAACTAAATTATTTAGTTTGAAATTATAAGAAGCAAAATGAAATTTGAATCAAAATCTAAGAGGTAAAAGTATAATTATCCATAAATAAATATAAATGAATGAAACAATGCGGGCAAAAGCTGTTTGAATCTTACGGATATTGACTTTATTATTTTTTGTTGTTTATATATCGTTTGATATCTTCTTTTTGCATTTAAGAAGAAGAAGAAGAAGAAGAAGAAGAAGAAGAATGAGTGTTTTTGAAATTTTTATTATTTGTTTACTAAAGAAATATTTCATTAACTTTAGTTTTTCATTGAACACATTTTAAAGACGAAATCAAACAAATTATTTTTTTAATTTCCCTTTTTAAGATCTATCAAAAACGATTTACATTGAATATAAAATTGGAAAATAAATAAAATTTTGAAATTTGACGTAATAATTAGATCTAACTATTTGGAACACTTAGATGTAATCTTTTGGTTATTTACAAATTAAATACTTTTTTATTTTATTTTATATAGCATTGGCCAATTAAAATTACACACAACTTAATAATTTTACTTGGACTTATTATTTGCTTATAACATTTTGTGGTGTTTGGTTATAAATCAAAGTGGATTTGGTTATAAGATTTTGTCTTGTTTTATTTTGAATCAAAGTAACTTTGGTTATGAGATTTTTATTGTATTTTCTTAGTGAACCAATTTAATTTTGCTCTACATCACTCATCTCATAACTAGTGTCATGTTGTGTCGTTAAAGAAGACAAAAAAGTGACGAGCATCTGTAACAACCCTCGTACTGATTATCAATAACCACTGACTTACGTACTGATTACTGCTAAACCGAACTGATGATGACTGATAATTGAATTAACCGAATTACTGAATGAACTGATTGAAATTGAAACTGAAATTGAATAAGTTTATTTATTGGATTGCATGTTGCATCTGTTTGATTGAATAACTATCTGTTTGAATTCGTATGTTAAACTGCTAATTGAAGGCCTTATCGGCGGCCGGTTTAGAAACCGTTTGATGTTTTAGACTCAGTAGAATATTTCTGATTTTATGGTATATTTATCTGAAAATTGATTAGAAATGATTAAATTAGATTAAATTAAGTCAATTAAAGAGTTTGATTTAATTACATTATTGCCACTCCTAGTGGGCCACTTAGAATGATGTACTAGAGCCTTATTACATATTGATCACAACATTTCATCAGCCATTCCTTCACTCTAGCCGACCAAGAGAGGAGAATTAGAGAGAGAAAGTAGGAGATTGGAGAAATTCATCTTGCATGCTTGGAATTTGAGAAGAATTGAAGTGTAATTGGCAAAATTTAGCTCCCATACCTTGGACTACAAGACTTAGACAAGGTAAATGAGCCCTTCATTGTTGCATTCTAGGTTGTTCTTGCATGTGCTAGGCTCCATTGTAGAATCAAGTAATGAATGTGCTCATATGTGTTGAGTTGGACCTTAATTGTTTCATGCATGTTGAGTTTAGTGAGTTTGGAGTTGAATTCTTGGCTAATTGTCACATCCATGTCCATGTTTTTACCTCAGACCATGTTTTCATTTGGTTTTCAAAGATTGGAGCTCATTAGAGCAAGATTTGAAGCTTGAATTTGGTTTGAAGTTCATGCATTGCATGTTTTGAAAAGTGTTCTTGAAATAGGGTTTGAAAATGGAGCTTAATTGGAACACCCTTGGGCCTTGATTTCTTAAATTGAGCTTTATAACTTGTTGTTCTATGTGTTTGAAAGAGTTTTCCAGAAAATGGGCTCAAGAGAATCGAATTTGGAGCATTGAAACTTGGTTTGAAACTTGGAGGTTGAATCTGGATTTTCCAGATTTTGGCCGTCCGCTCGAGCGGGGAAAACAAGCTCCCAGTATTTTTTTTGGCATGTTTTTCAGTCCGCTCGAGCGGGGTTTTTAACGCTCGAGTGGGAAAATCGAGCATCCAGTACTTTGCATCGTTCATCAGTCCGCTCGAGCGGGGGAAGTTGACGCTCGAGCGGGTCCCTTTGTTTGCATGTCTGCTCGAGCGGGGAAACCTGCGCTCGAGCGGAGGCCCTGTTCCACTGAAAATTCTGGGATTGTTTTCTAAGTGCATTTTCGCATCCTCATCCCATCCTAGGCATTCTTAGGCCTAGTTTAAGGCATCCTAATGAGGATTTAGACATAGAACCACACCGAGGAAATTTAGGGATTTAATTATCATCCTTCCGACTGTGAACTTAGTGTGTGTTCTATTTGTTAACTGTTTAGGGTTGGCTCTCGGGGACGCGCTCTAGCTGCTATTGGCCCAATCTCTGTGAGTAACAGATTGTGTAAAGATATGTTCAAAATGGATATATTTTGAATACTGAACTGAACTGTTTATTGAACTGATATTATTTATTGAATGAATGTATGTCCTGTATTTCGAACTGTATTGTGGCATCCTTAGCACCCACTGTTACTGACTGTTACAGAGCTCTGTCGGTTTCCTTGTGGAACCATACTGTTTACTGACTGATGGCCATCATTACTGTTGGGTCTGTTAAGACTCGGTCCTTTTGGACCTACTGTTTATAGGCTAATGGATGTACCACATATGACTGATTGATTGAAATGCTGATTGACTGAAATACTGAAAGATTGAAATACTGTATAATGAATTGATTTCATTACTGTAAGGACATTCATTCATAACCTCTTTATACATTATGTTATTCACTGGGCTTTAGCTCACTGTTTATATATATATGTAGGTTCTCAGCAGCCAGACTGGAGCTAGGAGCGTGGGTCGGTCCCCAGTTTTGTCAAGCCAGCCTATGTGCCTCACTGCGAGGTTCCGAGTTGCCATGCTATGGCTTGGGGTGTTTTTATTGTCCCCACCTGTCTCCTCACTGTTTTGTACTTTTGTATAGACTGTCTACTGTTTTACCGTACTGTTGTCTAGGGATTTGATCCCTGAACTGACTGACTGTGAATGATTGTATAAACTGTACTGTTCTGAACTGTATGAATGCATAAAAATGTTTTTGGCATACAGATTTTCACAGCTCAATGGACACTAGTTATTTACTGTATTGGCTTCCGCCAGGCCCTGTACTCTGTTTAACTGTATTATTGTTCAGCAGGCCTTTGGTAATCACGGATTACTGGCCAGTTACGGTGCTAAACCCATAGGGCCGGGTTTGGGTCGTGACAGCATCACTATTTTAACTAATAAAATTTAAATAGAGATACCACATATATTTGTTTGTGTAAACAATTATAATTTCCCTCTTTCAACTTGGACATTTTAAAGGATATTGGTTTGGCAAACTCTCAACTAATAGAAATTTCTCATTCAAAACTGAAGATCAAACTATAAGCCAAATTGGAGATGACCAAGAAGACCTGTCCTTCTCGAGTTGCATAAAAAAGTCTAGCCCATGGAAAAAGATTTTCAAGAATAACATTAACTGAGTAAAAAACCCATTCAACAATCAATAAAATAATTGAGGAGGCAATTCCATAGGAAGGACTCATCAAGAAAATGATGGTCTTTGAGGTTTCTTTCAATGAATAAATATTGAATATAATAGTGATATATTATGTGATGGTGTTACTATCTAATGAGTAATTTCACTTGCTGTAAAGACTACAATATAGTTAGGTTAGACTTGTCTACTAAATCTCATTTGTGATTTTCTAACAACATTTATTGAAAAATCTAGAAATTCCCTAGATGTTGATTTGTAATTATGTATCAATTTTAAGCAGTAAACAACAATCCCAATCAAACAATCAAGACAAATCGACACAACGATTTTACGTGAAAAAATCACAATTGGACACCTCCAATTGTGATAAAAAAAATCACGGGCAACAACCACAAAACAATCCACTAAGAAGATATAAAGGAATTACACAGGTATACTCTCAATTACCTAGCGAATCCACGCCCGAATTGAACCAACCCCTATGTGTCTCTTCCAACCCCGTCTTCACCTCGGAATTGTCTTGACGATGAGCCACTCCAGAATCCACCAAAGCTTCAGGCTTAAATTCTTCAGAATCCACCAAAGAACAATTCTCTCTTTTGTATAGAATGAACAAACGAACCTTTGATGTATTCTTCTTAACCCATGAGTTGAATACTCAATTAAACATCAAAGAAAACTAGCAAAATATCCCCATATATAAATCTTAATATCCAAAAAGAAGATCTGGAGCAGTAATCCTAAAATCTGACAGAAACACGTACTTATAGAAATTTGGGACTGCGAAGCTCACTCGAGCGAAGACTCTCTCGCTCGAGCGAGGAACCAAAACGCGTGTTTTCCATTAATGGCTTCGTTCGAGCCAAACAACCTGCGCTCGAGCGTACATTCATCCTTCTCAGGTTTTTTGCCAAACACAGCCTTCGCTCGAGCGAACAAGGGCGGACATGCAACTTCGAATGCAATTTTGCATTTTGCTTCGGGGGTGCTGCCTCTCGACCCCGCCATGGAGCTGCCTCCTCGACCTCCGCGAGCTGACTGGGCAGCTCGATCCCTATCATAATCAGCGAAATGGCAATCTAGAAAGAATTAACATCACAAACTTCTCTACACGGCACAATTCGGGTTGGATTCGCATCTAACAAACTCATAGCCTCACTGAAATAAAAGTGCGAAAACAAGTACAATTGAAAGGAGTTTTGTCAAACGGGATTGCTAAGAATAAAAACCTAACACTTATGATGTGAAACTTGAGCCAAAATAGGCAAGGTGTGTTTGAATGCAATATGGAACTACATACATTTATATAATGAAAAAAAAAAGAAAAAACATGCCATTTGACTGGACCGAACAGAGAGAGACAGCCTTTCAAGAGTTGAAAACCAGGTTAGTAACTGTACCAATTTTAACTCTGCCAAATGGTACTGATGGGTTTCAAGTGTACAGCGATGCTTCTTATAAAGGCTTAGGGTGTGTACTAATGCAAAATGGAAAGGTGATTGCCTACGCTTCTAGACAACTCTGATCTCATGAAAAGAATTACCCAACACATGATCTTGAATTGGCAGCCGTGGTATTTGCTTTAAAGATCTGGCGTCACTACTTGTATGGGGTGACTTGTGAGGTTTATACCGACCATAAAAGTTTGAAATATTTCTTCACCCAAAAAGAGTTGAATATGAGACAGAGACGTTGGTTGGAACTAATCAAAGATTATGACTTGCAAATTTTGTATCATCCAGGAAAGGCTAATACTATGGCAGATGCCTTGAGCCGAAAATCTGGTGCAACCGTGTCGTGTTTGTTATCCAACCGGAAGGACTTGCCAACTGACTTTGAACAAGATGGACTGATATCTGCTATTTCTGCCCAACCTGCTATTCTCGATGAGATCAAACAAAAACAATGTGAAGATGGATATTTGAAAAAGATTATGGAGGAGTTTGATTCGAAGCCAAGACCGGGGTTTGTGTTTGAGAATGATGTGTTGACATTTCAGAATCGTCTTTGTGTATCCGACTGTGAAGATTTGAGAAAACGTGTCTTAACTGAAGGTCACAATAGTAAGTTTGCTATGCATCCAGGGAACACGAAGATGTATCATAATTTAAAACAGAATTTTTGGTGGGTGGAAATGAAAAGGAGTATTGCAGACTTTGTGGCTAGGTGTCTACATTGCCAATAGGTTAAAGCTGAACATCAACGACCTGCTGGTTTGCTACAACCACTCCCAATACCGGAATGGAAATGGGAGCACATCACCATGGACTTCATTGTGGGATTGCCTCGTTCTTCTCGAGGTATGGACTCTATTTGGGTTATAGTTGACCGTTTAACTAAGTCTGCACATTTCCTACCTGTTAAAACTATTTATAATGCTGATAAATTGGCCAACATCTATATAGCTGAAATTGTGAGACTACATGGAGTGCCAGTGTCTATTGTATCTGATAGGGACTCGAAGTTTGTGTCAAGATTTTGGCAGAGTTTGCAACAAGCTTTGCGGACAGAAATGAGATTGAGCAGTGCCTATCACCCGCAGACAGATGGCCAGACTGAACAAACAAACCAAACTGTGGAGGATATGCTTAGAATGTGTGTGTTAGACTTCCAGGGGAATTGGGAGACATACTTGCCATTGGCTGAATTTGTATACAATAACAGCTACCACTCCAGCATTGAAATGGCGCCTTATGAGGCCTTGTATGGAAGAAAGTGTCATTCTCCAATATGTTGGGCTGAAGTAGGTGACAAACCTCTATTGGGACCCGAACTCGTGCGAGAAACAACCGAGAAGGTAAAACTGATACAGCAACGTTTGAAAACTGCACAGAGTAAGCAAAAGAGTTATGCCGATGTTCGGAGAAGAGAAAGGGAATACAAAGTAGGGGACCATGTGTTCATCAAAGTGACCCCAATGAATGGTCAAACTCGGTTTGGTGTGAAGGGAAAATTGGCTCCAAGGTATGTTGGACCTTATGAAGTTCTCGAAAGGATCAATCCGGTGTCATATCGAATAGCCTTACCTCCAGTAATGGAACATATGCATAATGTCTTTCATGTATCGATGCTTCGGGAATATCTGCGAGATCCACTCCATGTTATTGAACCGACGCATGTACTTTTGAAAGATGACTACACCTACGAAGAAAAGCCTATCCAGATTGTGAACCGCAGGGTTAAAAGACTGAGAAACAAAGAAATATCATTGGTGAAAGTTGATTGGCAGAACCACGGGGGAACCTATGCAACCTGGGAAACCGAGGAAGACATGAGAAAAAGATATCCGGAATTGTTTCCGCTGAGCCCCGTATTGATTCCGAATGAAGGTAACTTGAGTTTGGGGACCAAACTCCTTTAAGGTGAGAAGACTGTAATTACCTTGACCCTGATTAACGTTAATTGGGACTTAATTATGCCTAATAGTAAGTAAGAGGAAATCTGAAATCAATTTGCATGCGAATTGCATGATTTATGTGTTTTTATCTGTTCAGTGTCGAAATATCTGTTCATGTTTTAAAATTTATATTGCGAATTGGAAGCCTTATCGGCACCCGATTTCGAAATTGATTAGTGTTTTAGACTAGTTAGATTTTATGTGATTTTATGGTGGGTTTAATTAAAATTCGGTTTGGAGCGATTAAACTCGATTAAAATAATGCCATTTATTTAAATTGGGCCAAACACCACTTATAGGCTATTGTTTTACTCCACTAACTCACCCCTTTTTGCATTTCATTTACACATTTGAGCCTCAACAAGAGAGAAGACTTGAGAGAGAGGATGAATTGAGGAAATTGGGTCTTAGCTCAAGATTTAACTTGGAAACTTAGGAGAAATTGGAAGATAACAACAATTGGTGGTGGCACACTTTGAATTCAAGGTTTAAGGTAGGAGATTATCCTTTAAATTGTAAGTTTGAGATCACTTCTTGCATGGTTCATGATAAATTAGTGACTAGAGCTAGAAATTGGTTCATAAATGGTGGCTTGGGTAGAGATTCATGCATGCATGTTTACAATCTTGCCATTTGAGTTTGTTTTCATCAAAACTTCACATGCATGCTCATATTTTTGCTAAAGTCCATGAATTCATCAAAATTCTAAGTTTAATTTTGCTTTAGATCATGTTTTAGAGCTTTGAATTAATTTGGACTCATGCATGTTTGTTTAAACTTTTCTCTTGGTGATTTATTGAAATTGTGATCAAATTGTCTCACCCATGGGCATTGATTTTACAAATTGGCTTTTGAAACTTGTTGTACTATGAGGTTGAAATGTTTTTCCAGAAATTGAGCCCAAGAGGTTGAGCTTTGAATGGTTAAAAGTTGGATTTGAGCATTGGAGTTCAATCTGGAATTTTCAGATTTTGGACCCACGCTCGAGCGAGGAACTCCACGCTCGAGCGAACACTTTGCGATCATGCCTTCCGCTCGAGCGAGAAAAGTGACGCTCGAGCGTGAAATGCGTGCATCCAGTACTTTGCATGAGTTCACAGTCCGCTCGAGCGAGGGAACCCACGCTCGAGCGAGGGTCGAGCGTCCATCGAGCGTAAATTTTGAGCATCCAACATTTTTACTATAGCACACAGTCAGCTCGAGCGAGGAACTTCACGCTCAAGCGGAGCCTCTTTGTCTGCATGCTCGCTCGAGCGTAGAAAGCTACGCTCGAGCGAGACCCCTATTTTTTGAAAATTTTGTAAAGTGCCTAAAAATGCATTTTTGTACCCTCATTCCATCCTAGGCATTCCTAGGCCATGTTTAAGACTCTATAAGGGGAATTCAAGGGTAGTAACACACTTAGGATCAATGACAAAAGTTTTGTATAAGCTAGAACGTGTATTTCATGTATATGTCTGTTATGTGTTATGTAGGTCACATACCACACTCTGTTTGACCTTTTGGCTCCGCCTGTCTGTTTCAACGCCCACTGTGAGTAATAACTCTGTAAAGTTATGTTTAACTTTAAGTATTTTCTGACTGATATGAAATGATTTGTCTTTCTGAAATGCTACTTTATGAGTTATGAATGAATGTCCAATTTTCTGAAATATATTGTGGCACCCTTAGTTCACGTGGCCCTCGCCCGGGGGTAACAATACCGCGGCCAATCTGCATGTGGCCCTCGCCCGGGGGTAACAATACCGCGGCCAATCTACATGTGGCCCTTGCCTGGGGGTAATAGTACCATGGCTACTTGCGTGCAAGATATGGACCTTTACGGTCGTTGGTACCAACTCTGTCTGTGGTCTCTAGACCAATCTGATCTGATAGCTAATGGGTGTACCACGTATGATCTTATGCAAAGTCTGAATATGAATATGAGTATGAATCTGAATCTATTTCTGATTTGAAATCTGAAAATGCATAAGACTCGATTTCTGATAAGATTATGTTTCTGATATAACCTCTGATTTCTGACTCTATGATGGACATCATTCATTAAAACCCTTTACTCTGTTATTATTCACTGGGCTTTCGCTCACAGTTTATTATATATATGTAGGTGAGGCGGCACAGGACCCAGGCCAGAGTTGATGGCCTTCTGTTTTGTTTTGGTCAGCCACCCGTTGCGCCTCCCGAGGAGGTTCCTCTTGAAGCCTAACGCCATGGCTAGTTTTGCACTTCATGCTAGTCTGTTGTATCTATTTTGTAATGTCAGATCTTGGGATTACATTTTGTAAATACTTTGTACATATTTGGTGTACCCGACTAGCATGCTTATGTATATAAATAAGTTTTAAATTTTCTGTCCCATGTACGTCATCACAGCTCAATGGACCTTGTTATTTTGTATATTTGCTTCCGCAGCCCCCTTATTATTTGTTAATCTGTTCAGAGGCCGTAGGTAATCCTCGGATTACTGGCCGGTTACGGTGCCAAACCTATAGGGGCGGGTTTGGGTCGTGACATGACCACTCTTGACTTGATAAACTTGGCATAATGTCTGGCTAAGCCCAAGCAATATGACTAATTTTCTTTATATGTGTTGGTTGTGTTGGTTGCTTTTAAACCAATTTTCTTAGTCATTTCCATTCTTTAGTGCATTTGTTCCAAGTGATGATTAAGTCCTTAAAAAGGAAAGAAATGTCAAACATGAAGTAATTCTCAACATGAAAGAGAGATTATGCCGTTGACAATGAATCTCCGTAGAGATTAAGCTATTAAGTGTGAATCTCTAGTTCATGTGTTGAATGATCGTCAACCGATTGAAACAACTCTCAAATGAAAGAAAGGAATGGCAAGTTGATTCTTAAAATGAGGTCATTAACATGAAAGTTAGACAAAGAAAGGCTAAGAACAACATAATTGTCACGACCCAAACCCGGCCCTATGGGTTTAGTACCGTAACCGGCCAGTAATCCGAGATTACCGAAGGCCTGCTTAACAGTAGAACAGTAAAACAGAGTACAGGGGCTGGCGGAAGCCAATACAGTAAATAAACAATGTCCAATGAGCTGTGACAGTTTGTATGCAAAAAGACTTTTCATACGTATATATATGAACAGTACAAAACAGTATGTACAACATTAACAGTCGATCAGAACAGGGACCTAATCCCTGTTAAACAGTACAGTACAGTGCTATCAGTCTATACAGTTAGTATAAAACATATACAAAGACAGACGGGGGAAATTAAAACACCCCATAGCCTTAGCTTGGCAGACTCAGAACCTCGCGGTGAGGCACAGTGGTTGGCTTGACAAAAAGGGGAGTCTAACCCACGCTCCTAGCTCTGGTCTGGTGCCTGAACACCTACATATATATATATATATATAAACAGTGAGCTAAAGCCTAGTGAATAACATAATGCGTAAAGGGGTTAAGAATGAATGTCCTTGCAGTAATGAAAACAGTTTAATTGATTCAGTATATCAGTAATTCAGTCATTCAGTTAAAACAGTCATATGTGGTACATCCATTAGCATAGCAGTATAGTAAACAATAGGTCTTAACAGACCGAACAGTCAATGATGGCCATCATAACAGTAAACAGAAGTTCCAAGATAGGAACTGACAGAGATCTCTATAATAGTAGTAGTAACAGTAACAGTAATTGCTATGAATGCCACAATATAGTTCAGAATAGAGGACATACTTTCATTCACGTAGCAGTATTAATTCAGAAAACAGTACAGTTATTCAGTCAGAAAATATTCATATTTGAACATATCTTTACACAATTGTTACTTACAGAGTTCTGGGCTACAGTTAAGCTAGAGCGCGTCTCCAGTCGCCAACCCTACACAGTTATAGATTGAACACATACACTAAGCTACACAGTTGAAAAAAATAATAACTTAATCCCTAATTTGCCTCGGTGTCACTACAAGAAATTGCACTTTTGGCGACTACTTTTGGCGATGACGTCAATTTTTCATCGCCAAAAGTATATTTTTGGCGACACAGTGATCAATTTCGTTGGTAAAAGTATACCTTTACCGACGAAATTTGTTGCCGTCGCTAAAAAGGCATAATATTATTTTAGCGCCAAAATTTTTAGTTGGCGCCAAAATTTCAAAACTTTTACTTACGAGGCTTATGTTTTAGCAACACAATGAGTGTTGCTATTAGTGTGCTTACTTTTGGCGATGACAAGTTGGCGTGGGCAAAGAGTTAACCATTTAGTGACGACGACACTATTCGTCGGTAAAAGTTTTGCTAGTGGAATGATGTGATTTAGTGATTTGTGTTTTTGATTATAATTTTTGAAAGAGTTTTAAATATTTTAGTTACTGAATTGTAAAATTAAAATGATCATTGAATTAGATCACAAAATGAACCCATTGAGCCCAAACACACTCTTAAGTTGAGATGACTAATTTGAGATAATTTAAACCTTTTCAAAGAATATGGTTAGATTATCAATTTCAATATGTTTGTTTTTATTTTCAAAAATTAGTTTCAAATTTTTTTTCCTAAAAAACTAAAAAAAAAATTGGGTGAAAAAAAAACTTATTATTTTTGTATATTTTTATCTTTTAGGTCATAAATACTTTTTAAAATTTTGAAAATATAATTTTGATTTTTATTGCTTTCAAATTATTTTTAATTTTTTCAAAAAAAACAAATCTAATTTTTTTTTGATTTTTTTTAATCTTTTAGGTCATAAATATTTTTAAAAATTTTAAAAATATAATTTTGATTTTTATTGCTCTGAAATTATTTTTAATTTTTTTTAAAAAAAACAAATCTAAAAATTGTTTTGAATATTTTATTTTATTTTATTTATTTTTTTGGGGTGATCTGCTGATCGGCGGTGGACATTTCTCTCTTAAAATTCCCTCATTTTTTTTCCCCTCATCAAATCTCCCCAAATCAATCTCCACAATTTCACTCTTGCACATCCTTATCTCAGAATTCGTAGTTCTCTCTCCCTCACGATTTCACTCTTGATCGTAGGGTTTGTGCCGTTTGCTGTTGCCGTGCGAGATCGGTGCTTCAGTCTGCCTTTACAGGTTTGTTCCCTTTTGCTTTGTATCTCAATGCCCCTGCTTCTCTCTCTCAATTTCTTAAATGAATCTATGTTTGTCTATTTTCATTTCTTCTACTACTGGCTTGTGGAGATTTTGGGGTTCTCTGCAAAATGGCTTGCTGGCCCTCCAGCCAACACAAAAAAAAGAAAAAGCATAGAGTTATTGGCATGTGGTTCTTTTTACTATATTTCTGTGTTTAGATTTTGAATTCGAGGATAGATACAATAATGTGATCAAGAAAAGTAACACCAATGACTCAATTATTTGTTGGATTAATTTGATACATATAATTTAAGATATTCATGAATCGAGTTTCGGGAGTCTGACCTCTAGTCACTACAAACAAAATTGAGTTTTTACGACTCCACATTAACGACACACAATAAATGCAAGCCGTGGTTTCTTACTTTTATGACTTACTTTTTTTGCATGTCATTAATAATTTCCCAACCACGACGTGTCCATTGCGTAGGTCGTTAATGCTAATAATGAAGATTTTTTTACGGCTTGCAATGTTAGCCGTAAATAATAAAACTTTCTACAACGTGCATATGACATGCCGTTAATACATCAACTATATACGACACTCGTACACTAACCGTTAAAAATATTAAACATTTCACGGCGCATAAAAAGTCAACCGTTAAAAATATTACACATTTTATAGTATACAAAAAGTCAACCATTAAAAAATATATTTTTTATAACACACATATGTTAGCTATTAAAAATATTTTACTTTTTACGATACGCAATTCCTGTCGTGAATAATATGACCAAAATAAAAATAGGGGCCAAAATTAAAATACTCTGGTGCCAAATGTAAAATGAAATAATCTTCGAATTGGCATAGCTGTCTCTCTCTACACGACTGCTAAAAGCTCAGTGATCTGCAGAAGTTACTGCGACTCTTTACTCCACCGCTCTCTTCCATTTCAAACCCTAAATCTCTACTCCTCCACCACACTCTTCCATTTCAAACCTCACTCTCTCCTCCAATTTCTCTCTCTACAAGCCACAACGGCCATGGCTCTTCTCTCACCCAATTCATCGATCTAGAGCTGCCATGGAGACTAGCAAAAGGCGAGAGCGGGTTTTCAGAGACTTCCATTGCCTTTTACCCTTTCCGTACTCACTCAACACTCATCACGGTTACCCCTCTTCCTATTCCCTTCTTCAGATCTAATTTTTGTGTACCCTTTTGCTGTTTTCTTCTTGTGTTTTTTATTTTTTGGAAGAAAAAATTGTGTTTTTGATTTTGGGTTTTTTGTGTTTAGATGGATCGGTATCAAAGGGTAGAGAAACCGTGGCCAAAGACGCCGATTAAGAATGAGATTCGTATAACCACTCAGGGGAGGATGAGGAACTACATTATTTATGCTACCACTCTGTTTATGGTCTCTCTCCCTCCCTCTCTCTCTCTCTCTCACACACACACACACACACACACACACACACACACACACACACACACGGAAAAATTAGGGTTTTGATTGAGCAAATAAAAAATTAGAATTGTGTTTCAGGTTGTGAAATTATTATTATTTTTTTTTTGTTTTTAAATTTCTTGAATGTGAGTTGGGGAAAATATCTGAATCTGAATTGGAAAAATTAAAACCTGAATATGAAATTAGGTTCTTGGATTGAACACATTTATTTATTTTTATATAAATTTGTTGAATCTAAAGAAATTGGGTTCTATTACGAATCATCTTCGTTCAATTGGAATCATAAATGCACAAACCATCATATAGAATGAAAGTGAAACACGGCGCACAGGGAAATCTTGAAAGACAAACACAGTTGTGACAGAAGTGTTGCAGTAATGTAGAATGTAGAACTACATTCCACTGTATACAGATGAAAGGTGCTATAAGTAATGATAGTTTATATTAATTTTGTAAAAAAAAAAAGGCAACAGTTTCATTTAGTTTGGTGAGCACGCAATTTAAAAATTACACTGTTATTTCATAATTTTTAACCAAAAACATGACCCACATACTAAAAACCTTGGTATATGACCTGACAAACATCGACAATTTTTTCCTCTTTCCCCAGAAATCAAGGTTAAGTGGCCAAACCAGGTAACCACTTGGCTTACACTGGCAGTGGTATAAGGTAGACAAAATGGAAGCTTGGAACTTCCAAGTTTGGCTGAAATTTTTTAACCTTATTCTAATGATATCCTTTAACTAAAGAATGCAAGACAACAGGACATCTTTCATCTCAGAAATTTGCTAAAAACAGAAAAAGGCAAAGCATTTATACTGCTTTCTTTTACGCCTCAAAAAGAAAATTTGAAGCATAATATTGCCTTAACTATTCCAATGTGAAAAGATGACAAACATGTTCCTGATAATTTCCAATGTGGCACATATACAGATAAACCCAATCAAATAGCTCTATAATAATTCCTGTATTCCTGTATAAAATTGTCAAATAGTCCCATACAACCGAGCTGTCTTCAAGAAAGTACCAGCTCAATAATGTTGTGCTTCTCCTTCAGCCATAGACTATTCTTCAAACTTTGCCAATGGGCTTCCTTTCTCATTTGAGATTCAGGTGCAGATTTTTCTTTTTAATTCTATTTTTGAAACAAAAAAGAAAACACAGATGGCTGTGGAAACTTCTTCAAAAATAGAATTGTCAAGATCCAATAAAGCTTTATAGAACGTTATTAACTAATTTAAGTTATGCACTCAAGAAGTGGGTAATAAACAAAAGGCAAGGTCCCTTTTAGGAGTTTGATCATAAACAAAAGGCAAGGTCCCTTTTAGGAAACCGCATTAATGGTTCAATTCCAAAGGAAATCTGAGACATTGCTACTCTTGAGGAGCTGTAAGTCATGGATACTGTTCTGTCTATTGTACTAATAAATGAAGCCTGACCTTGATTTTAACGTGAACTATCTTATACAGGGTCTTGGAAGATAATCAGCTTGGAGGACCTCTTCATCAAAACCTTGGAAATTTGAGCTGCATGAGGAGCCTGTAAGAGAGTTCTTTCTATTTGTTTTAAACTTAATACTTTCTTCTAAAGTATACACTTGAATATACCGAATTACATGGTGGTGCTATCATTGCCAAAGCTTCTTATCTAAAATGCTTTTCTGGTTGTAGATAGAGTATTAATGTGTTGAAAAACAGCTGCGTGATCAGGAAGGGTTTCGTATGCATGATCCTGTCTAGCCGTGACCTTCAAATATTGGATGAGAAGTGCCATGAGAACTTGTTTTTTTAACTTCCCAGTACTGTTTCCATAAGGCTTTTGTTTTTATTTTTTTATTTTTATTATCAAAAATTTTGTGATCTTTTTAAGCTACATTGAAGGAGAGCATGGCTATTTTGAATTTAAAAGCATCGTGATTATTGTTGATGCATTTCTTGCCTTGTCCAACATTCAATCATTGTGTCTATCAATATATAGAGTAATGCGATACAAACAAAAAATTCATATATAATGATGTGACTCATTGTAGACCTTTCACTTCAAAACAAAACACCATTGAAGATGGATTTATTTACAATAATGGCATTGCCATATCATTCTTATCATGTTTTTTGTATGAATTTTATGTATGTTTATAATTGTCCCAATATATATGGTAGTCTTTGTCTGAGATTGCAGTGTCAAACATCACTTACATGCATTGAACATTGTCTTTTGGGTATCTTTGTATGTTGAGTTGAGTGTGACAAAATGATGTTAACATTGCCACTACTGGTGCTATCGTTCTCATGTTGTTTCAAGGGAATTTATAAAGGATAGTTTTCTGCAGCCTTTTTTCTGCCAACAATTTTATTGGAACAATTCCAGACACATTCAGCAAATTGAAGAACTTGACAGATTTGTAAGTGGTAATTATTTTGAAATTTATTAGTCTTGAATTTTAGTAAATCTAAAACTTCTTCAACTAATTGCAATAGGATAGATGGGAGTGTACTATCTGGGAAGATACCTGATCTGATTAGGAACTGGACAAAAATGAAAACACTGTGAGTATCATTAGTAGTTCCATGCATTAGCAATCTTTTCCATGCCTATGGAATTCTAACAAGCTTTCTCTTAATTTTTTAATTTTACCTAAGAACATCTCAAATAATTGTTAAATAATTTGTTTCAGGCACATGCAAGGCACATCCATGGATGGCCCCATTCCTTCTATCATATTCCAGCTGAAAAACATAACCGAGTTGTGAGGACTTATTTACATTTGTAATTACTTTTATCATATTTAGTAAATTGCCTAATTACTGGTCCAATCCCAGATTACATTGGTGAATTGGCTACACTTAAAACATTATAAGTTATTCTAATTAGTATTCTTACTGGGATGCATGGTTTATATTTTTTTTAATCGAATACTGATTTGATATCTCCAAACAAACTAAACAGAGAAATGCCAAATTTATGCTTGTAATCTGGAATGAAGTGGTTGCACAAGATATTTCACTCGGCATGTTACATTATATGTGATCATTGCAGTGAAGGATAAATAGTTACAACAGCAAAGCCAAAGAATCTGTAAAATGATGTGATGTCTTGTTTCTTCTTCAAATAGTAAAAAATAAATAATTTTATAAGCTCGTCAATACCCTTGGAACCCCCAAGGACACACCACTGTCTCCACGTTTCAGAGGCTCGTCAATACCCTTGGAACCCCCAAGGACACCCTATAGCTCCGTGAGAAATTGTGAGTGTCATCTCTTTACTTTCATGATCTTCGGTTTTTAATTTTTCGAATTGTGATTTTATCTTGGTGAAATGTTTTTTTTTTTTTTTTTGGGAGGGGGGGGTGCCCGATTAAGCAATTGGGTCAAGTTGGTTTTGTTACAGATATGAATTAAGAGTTTTGAATAAGGATTTATGGTCGTTTTGGGAATTGACTCTCTTAGTAGTTTTTGGGTATTTACGAAAAGAAGCTCCTTTTTTTTTTTTTTGTGGCTAAAATTTCAACTTTCCAAAATAGCCTTAATAGATGATGAGTTTGACTTAGTGGGTTGTAGAGAAATTTTGGTTATGATGATTAGAAGACTGAACCGGAAGGGGATGATGGTAAGCAAATTGGATTGAGTAGTAAAAAAATTGATCTCAGTAAGTAATCTGGTTTGGACAAGTTATGGTATTGATGCAGTAATAGATCCTCGCCTATTTGGGCTCAATTCTTGTATGGAATATGCCTAATATATTGAATTTAGCTTATGTCAATATACTGTGAAGATTTAAATTTATGCAAAATGATTTCCAAGGTCCCCTTACAAGCTAAAACATAAGAAGAAATCCCATCTGAAGCTCCAAATTGGCAATAAGGAGATGATGTGAGAGTTATATATTCTTTGTTTTGATACTCTACCCATTCCTATCTCTGACTAACTTCTCATGCCCAAGTGGACGATCAGGAATGCGAAGAAGTACTTCTCTGACTAGTTTCTTTGATTTGAACTGTATTTGTAAATTTTGTATCAAATTTGCGTTGTATTTATATTGGTTTGTTATTACTCGTATGTTAAGAGAAAATAGTTGATGAAACATAGAAAATGTAATTTGACAGATGCTAACTGTTCCCATACTAGGACTGTGAGCGAGGAGGGTTTATTGTGATTCTGTGGGTTGAGTTTGGTGAGAACCTAGACTTGACTTTCTGATGTTTATTTGCAGGTTTTTAGTTGGTCTATTTTAGGGGAATTGTTTATTTGAGGGTTGGGTGATTGAGGCATATATTGTTGTATAGTTTTTTCTCTTTCAGTAGTTGACTACTTGGTGTGAGTTGAGTGTTGTCTGTGGGTTGATTGATATTGGCCAGTTTTTTGTGAGTCTTGCAGTTTTCTATTGTTGAATTGTCCTATTAATATATTGATTGCTTGGCTCTCTTAGGATCATTTAACAGAATGATGGCCTGGAGCAAGTAATCCATTTTGATGGATCTTGTCCCAATTGTTGATTGTTGAAGCTCTTGTTTTTGCTGCTGGTTGTATATGTCACTATGTTGAAGAGTTGGCTGTCTGTACCTAGGGACGTAACCAGAATTTCATCACCAGAGGGGCCAAAAATAAATAAAAATTTTCACCATATACACGAGCACACATGTATGTATAATATGATATATAAATTATATCTATACACATAAAAAAAAATTCAAATACCATAGAAGTAATTTCTAATAGGATAAAAAAGTTTTTTTGGTCCAAAATAAAAAGAGTATATGGGATAAGAATGAGATATATATTTTTTATACAGGAGCCATTTTATGTATAAAATGGGATATATATATATATATATATTTAAAATTCCATGACAAATCATATTTTTCACAGAAACAGGAGGGCCATGGCCCCCCATAGTCTTCTCCTAGTTCCGTCCCTGTCTGTACCCATATTTTTTCTTAGACTTTGATTTGTGACTCCTGGCAGTACTATGGTCAATAATTTGGATGGTCTAATGTTAAATTAGTTCTAGTTGATGCAATTTTTTGGTGATTTTGTGCTATAACACATTTCATGTTTCTTCAATATAATTGTTAGTCTTTCATTCATCAATGACACATATTAGATCTATTTAGATGACACAAGTTGATGTCAAAAATAAATTTTACTTTTTAGTGTTCACCTATAGGGGTCTTGAGAAACAACATAGTGCAATAATGCCAAAATTCCCCCATAATAAACATGGATTATATTAAGGAAGAAGGAGAGAAACTCCAAGGATCATTTGTAATAGTTTATCTTCCTACATTAAACACTTGCTTGTAGAAATCATTTTGTTCTAGGTTTTTTATCATTCACAATTTTATTTTTTAAAAAAATTGTGAATTCATGATATATTCAGGTTAAATTGGAGGGAGACATTGACCAAGGTGTGGAATACTACAAGAAGGCTCTGTATTATAATTGGCACTATGCTGATGCCATGTATAATCTAGGCGTTGCATATGGGGAAATGCTGAAGTTTGACATGGTAAATTTGTAGGAAATAAAACTTTTGTGTCTCTCTATCTCTCTGCTTTTCATGTCTTTCATTCTGAAGCAAACTTCACATGAATGAAACTGATCTCCTCAAACATTATTCTCTACTAGAAAGTACATTATCTTTATTTTATTTTTTTTCCTTTTTGCAATCATCGTTCATTTTCTTCCTTTCTATTAGTTGCTTTAATGAGAAATTTGATGCATTTCAAATCTAGAACTTGAGAATATTTATTTAATATCTGTGCAGGCAATTGTGTTTTATGAACTTGCTTTCCACTTCAATCCTCATTGTGCAGAGGATTTAGGAGTGATATACAAAGACCGTGACAACCTTGATAAAGCTGTGGAGTGTTATCAGGCAAAATTATGATGCTTATGTGCAAATTTTAAGTCTCAAATCATCGTGCGCTTGATATTATAAAAATTATTTATTCTTCTGCAGTTGGCTTTATCCATCAAACCAAATTTCTCCGTCCTTGAACAATCTTGGTGTCGTCTACACTGTCCAGGTTCAGTACCTTGGAAAGGACAATATGCAGCTGCTGATCGATTTTACGTTTTATTTCCTTTTACAGGGTAAAATGGATGCTGCTGCAAGCATGATTGAAAAAGCTATTGTTGCAAACCCTAAATATGCGGAAGCATATAATAACTTAGGTCTCTTTGTTTCTCTCTCTCACCCTGTGGTCATCATGTTTTTGGCATGCTGTTACTTGCTCTTTTTGTTAACATGGTAGTTATTGCTGCAATTTTGGTTGTCATTGGTATTATTTGTAACGCCCTCGAAATTAAACCCATTAAATATAAAACAAGACATGCATTATTAAAAGAAAACATTATATTATTTCAATCATCAGAGTATTACGAAATAAAACATCATAATAAATGCCCTACGGGCTTACATCTTGCCAAGCCAATACTTGGACACAATTCCATGAGTTCTAACTCAAAGCAAATAAAGCCCTAGGCTTGAATGTTTACATAGTTCAAATAAAACAAATAAAACATATAAAGCAAGTCTTCAAGTCCAAATCCTCACAAGCTAAGTCTTTGGAGGTTGTGAACCACCTGAACCTGAAAATGAAGTTCCCATATAGGGTGAGCCACAGCCCAGTAGAGAAATACTAAACCAAGCATAAGAATTAACTAAAGCAGTAGCACCAGATACATGGTTAACACAAAATATTCAATTTACAATATTATGACACGAATGTCTACGTTGTCTATGACACATGGTCTATGACACAATACACTTTTCATTCATACAGACATGGCTCAGAACCTGGCCAAACAACTCAACAAGGATAACAAATCGGGTTAAACCTTTCTTATAACAAAATAAATACACATGCTGGTGTTATAACAATCTCAATCAAATCCACTTCCATACTTCTCAACTGACACACATGGTGGTGATGTATCATATCAACAACAAATAGAAATATTTCTATTATCAATAAGCACACACATATGTGATGCTACTGGAGTCCATCCCCTATCTCCTCCCAACAAATCCGGTTTAGAGGTCCATCCCCTATCTTCCCCTAAACCGTGGAGTTCATCCCCTATCTCCTCCAAAACCAAATGCATATGCAACATAATCAATACTTGCCATATACAACACATAATCAATACACGAATGTTCTGTATTAACTCAACAGTCAAATAAATGACTCAATTTCAGTTATACCTAAGCCGCATGCAAGGTCTACAACAATCAATGGCTATCCTCCACCGATAGCCCAAAACAATTATTTCTAAACAAGAAATAAATATAACAACACAAATAATCTCAATTTCATAGATGAGTGATTAAATATCCAACTACATCAATTTATCTCATAATCCCCCAATTTCATGAATTAAACCCAATATCACAATCTTCCCTTAAATTAATTATATAAATTAATCTATGACAAACCCTAAGGTTTCTCCCAAAATTACCAAACTACCCCCACATACCAAAATACCACCACTTAGGATTAAAACGTATAAATGGAGTAGGAAATCCCTACCTCGAAGAAATAACTCAAAAAGAGGGAAGATGAAGACGATGCCCAAACTTCAAAGTGCTCCAAACCAACAATTGCTCAGATTAAATGAAAGCCCTCACTCTCCTCTATCTTATTTGTGAAGCAACTAGGGTAAAAACACACCCTAACTAGATCAAACTAAGGAGAGAAGATGAGTTGGGAGAGAGAAAACTCGTAACCTAGGGTTTTATAAACTGAAAGGGGCTGAAAATATGATCTGAAACACGCTGCTGCGTATTTAAACAAAATAGGCTCGCTCGAGCGAAGACCCGGTCGCTCGAGCGACCAGACACAGAAAATCCTCGCTCGAGCCAATAAAGGCTCGCTCGAGCGAAGAACAAAACAGTTCGCTCGAGCGAAGATAAGCTCGCTCGAGCTAGCGAACACTGCTCTCAGGTCAAGTACTGGACGCAATCCTCGCTCGAGCCAAGAAAGGCTCGCTCGAGCGACGGACCAAAAAGGAAGACCTCGCTCGAGCGAAGAGAAGCTCGCTCGAGCGACCAAGCTAAAAACTGAACATCAACACTTGGTTTCTAAGCCCAACCAACCTGCAATCAACCTGCCCAAAACATTCTATAACCCAAGAATAAGGAATCAAAGGACAACAACAACAATAACATGACAACGGAATCCACGGAACATAAGTCCGGATACAATAATCAAATGGGAAAAGACCGGGGTCGCTACATTATTGGTGTTACTTGTCAAGGGAGATAAAAAAAGATTGTATTTGTGAATGTTGCTTCTCTGCCAAAATTCAAGGTTACATAAATGTAGTTTTCATTTGATACTGAAGCTAATGGTTTTATTTTTTATTGGGATTGCATTTCACAAACTTGAATTGGCTCTTTTACGTTGTTTTCATTTTTGGCTGAAAGGGAATTTTTGTGACACTTCTTTTGCGTTTGTTGATTTTATGGGAGAGTTATCTTTGGTGGATGGATTATAGTTGGCTTTTTGTAGACCCCTAGTGTATGGATGGAGGATGTGCCCCTTTGTTGTCACTTTATTAATTTACCTCAAAAAGAAAGAAAAAACAAAAAAACAAAAAAGAGATAAGAAGAAGAAGAGAAAAAGAATGCTTGCTGACACTGCATTTGAAAAATCAATACTACATATTGTGTCTGTTGATTCTGTTTAGTGGTGATGTCTAGTATCCTAGGTTTTCCAGTCTTAACACATTTTTATTATTTGGACACAAAATAATGTTCTGTTTTGAAATTCTCTCTCTCTCTCTCTCTCTCTCTCTCTCACACACACACACACACACACACACACACACACACAGAGTTTTATTATCGATTAGTTTCTTAAAATTCTTTTTGTATAGGGGTTCTTTATAGAGATGCCGGCAGTATAACTCTGGCCATTGAATCTTGTGAGCAATGCCTTAAACAAACATTTTTTCGTTTGTTCTCAGAGGTTAACTTTTTTCCAGTTTTGATTAAATCATTTTTATGAGTTTCTAGTTCTAAATTTCTTATGCATTTTATATTTTTAATTTTTTCAGTCATCATAAATCTACAAAACCTACATTGCAGAACTAAAGGATGCGAGGATCCCACACAAAGATAGCTCAGAACTGTTGGGGCTTTTACTGAAATTTTCAAGTTCAATTCTTTCTTTATTTGATCAATGGAAGGTAAGAAGCTCTTTTCTTTTAGCTGTTGTATCAGCAACAATATTCTTGTGGGCTATTGATGACCCTATCTAGTGCTAAAAAATGATAAATTTTGGAGCTTCCTCTATTGAGTGCAATTTGCTAATGCAAAATTAGTTACTAATTAAAGAATAAAATTCATTAAAGAGGGGGTCTAATTTTTAAGATAGAGAAACTTGACTTTGCACAAAATGATGAACATGCTAAATGGAATATGATTTAAATTCTAATTTCAAGTGCCAAATTAACCATTACATTTTGAAATTCTACAAATTTGGATGCTGACAGTGTTTAGTAATACTAAAATGGCATTAAATTATCAATGTTGTCAAACATGATGTTAATGTTATGTCAGGTCCTGGGATTTCGGATTTTATGTTGCACTTATATTTAAAGTCCCTCTAGCTAGTGTTTTGATTGATTGCTTTTTGTTGCACAGCCAACATTTCTTGATATGTATGTTAAATCAGTTCTAAATGCAAAAGAAAAGCCAGCAATGGGTCTCAGTGAAGCTTTCCTTCCACTGTTTACTTATTTGTCGCATGAAGATTTTAAAAGTATTGTGGTCCCATCATCTATTAAAAGTAAATTTGCATCACGAGCATCTATCCTTGTAAGTGTAGACTTACAAATTTGAACATACTAAATTCTAAATATAGAATTATTGTTTAACTACAATAATAGTGATTGTATTGAAATTCAATTTTTGTTACCAAAAGAAAGAAAATATGGCTTCATCTTTATTGCTTCCACTCAGGTAACACACTACAATAGTGATTGCCTTGTTGCTTAGATGTTCTTCATCTTTAATTCTGTTGGTCTGCTGGTCTGCTGCTGCAGAATTTTGCTGGGCTGCTGCTGTAGAATTTTGCTGGGCTGCTGCTGCTGCAATGTTGCTGTGAAGCGGGCTGCTACTAGATGCTGGTTTGTTACAAATTTGGGTTGTTGTTAGTTTCATGATTTCATTTTGTTATCTGCTGTTTTTACTATGGGTTCACAATTTGGATGTATTTGAGTATTTTAGTGAGTTTACCCTTTTCGGTTTTATACAACACTTCCAAAAGCATATTTTTCAGCAGTGTTTTTTTGCCTACACATCAACTTTAGGCGATTTAATATCAATGTTATTAATTTGTAATAGTAGTGCCTGAGGGATGCCTCTTGTAAATATGTAAATCTTATAAAAAAATATATATGATTTTCAATTTTTTTTTGCCGCTACAAATTTGTCGTTGCTAAAAAGTCAAGCTTTCTCGACAAACAACTTGTCGGTAAATGTGTAGCCAAAAGTTTATTTTTGTCCACTCATATTGTGTTACTAAAAGTGTATTTTTTGCCAATGCCAATTTGTCGTTGCCAAAACTAAAGCTTTATCGACAACCAAATCGTTGGCAAATGGCAACATTTACCGATCTAAATGTGTCGCTAGAAGTTACTTTTGCCCACTCATATTGTGTTGGTAGAAGTGTATAAATTGCCAATGCCAGTTTGTCGTTGCCAAAAGTAAAGCTTTAGCGACAAACAAATTGTCGGCAAATGGCAACATTTACCGACGTAAATGTGTCGCCAAAAGTTTACTTTTGCCGACGCATATGTTGTTGGTAAAAGTATATTTTTTGCCCATGCAAATTTGTGTCGCGAAAAGTGCCACACAATCATCATATTTGAATGACTTTTACCAACGCAAGGTAAATTGCCGACGATGGATGAAGGCTTTTATCGACGACTATGTTCGTCGCTAAAGGCATTACTTTTACTAACGCAATGATAATTTCGTCGGCAAAAACTTTTGCCAACTCACTTTTGCCTACGAGTTGCCAACGTAGCTTTGTGTGTCGGCAAAACTCTTTGCCAACGAATTTTCTCTTTTAGCAACATATTTTGTTGCGTTGCGAAAAATGCAATTTCTTGTAGTGTGTGTTCTACATCTATATCCTTGTTAAGATGTCTTAAACTAGGCCTAAGAATACCTAGGATGGAATGAGGATGCAAAGATGCATTTTTAAACACTTAGCAAAATTTTCAGAAAAATAGAGTCCCGTTAGAGCATGGCTTTCCCCGCTCGAGCGGACATATGGACAAAGGTTTCCCCGCTCGAGCGGACTGTAAAACATGGCAAAAGTATTGGATGCAGGAAATTCTTGCTCGATGGGCGCTCGACCTCCGCTCGAGCGTGTGACTCAAGTTCCCACTTGAGCGTGCATTCCCCCCGCTCGAGCGGACTGTAAAATAATGCAAAGTACTGAGAGCACGCATTTCCCGCTCGAGCGTCAATTTCCGTGCTCGAGCAAACTGCATGAACTCAGCACGCACGCTCGAGTGTGGACTTCCCCGCTCGAGCGTGAGTCCAAAATTTGGAATTTCCAGATTGAACATTCAAGCTCAAACCAAGTTTTAATGTATTAAAACCGAACCTCTGGGCCAATTTTCTAGAAAACTCATGTAGACTCATAGAAGAACATGTTTCAAAGCTCAATTTGTAAAATCAAGGCCCAAAGGTAGTTCAATTAAATCCAATTTCAAATCAATTTTCATGAACAAGATGAACATGCAACATGCATGAACTTAAATCATTTCAAAGCTTTAAATACAAGCTCAAATGAGCTAACTCTTACAAAAACATGATGAATTCATGGTCTACTCTCAAAATATAGACATGCAAGTGAGGAATGATGAATTACAACCTCAAAACTTATCAATATGCACATGCATGCAACAATTGAGCTCTAATTCAACACTATCGAACCAATTCAAGCCTTAGATCACTAAAGACCCATTAATCATGCAAGAATAAACTCAAATACACAATGAAGAAGGTCAATGATCTACCTTAGGTCTTTAATGTAAGATACACAAGCTCAATTTGCAATCTACACTTCAATTCCTTCAAGTTTCTAAGCAAATCAACAAGGACAATTCAACTCTCTCACTTTCTCTCTCTCTAGTTCGGTGGTGGTGAGGAAATGAGCTGATGAAATGTTTGTTTGAGTGTACAAAGGCTCAAATATGTTTAGCCTACACGGCCCACTAACAATGGCATTATTGTAAATAAGCCTAACGATGCAATTCAACCTTAATTAATCTAATTTAATCATACCTAATTAGTTTTCAGATAATTATACCATAAAATCACATAAATTATGATGATCATAAAACACTAATCGATCTCCGGTTCAGCTGTCGATAAGGCCTTCAATTCGCAATTTAAACATAAAACATGAACAGATAGTCAAACAGTCAAACAGATAGATAATGCATTTAAACAGATACGGCAATCAATCAGTTTCAGATTTCAGTTAGTCAGTTCAGTATTTCAATCATTTCAATTACCAATCATAATTAGTCACAGTTTAGCAGTGATCAGTGGTTAATCAGTAATCAGTGGCGAGGGTTATTACAATAATACAAGCTACGTACAAACACCAATGCTACAACAATGGAAATAATCAAAGCTTGAATCAATTAAATAGATTAGGACAGCCTTAAAACAGTCTCTAATAAGCCAAAGCAGTGGTTGAAAATGCAAGAAAAGAACTCAAAAAGCTAAACAAAAAGTAAAGACAATAAAGCTATGTAAGAAAAAACAAGGAGGGGTGGCTAACCCCTCCAATTTCAAGACTTCAAACCATTTTTTTTGGCCTTAGTTCAACTTTGAAAATCAGTTCAAAAATCAAAGGAAAAGAGTGTAAAGGAACCAAGGGTTGAGCTATGAAGATAGGTGCAAGTAAGGGTGTTAACCTTACCATCTTTGATACCTTATCCAAACCCAAGTTTCAACACTTAAAATGGATGCAACACAGCCCAAGAATACAAGAAATAGATAGAAATGAATTAAGCAAAAGAAAGAACAAGAGTTGCAAGCTTATACCTCTCAAAATGGAGTAAGCTTTGGTTGATGATCAAACTCACTCTTGACACACTCTCAAACTTGAATTATGCTTCTCAAGGGTCAACCAAGGCTCTAAGATGATGAGTCAAGGTTGTGTATGGTGTATATAGATGATACAAGAAAGGTAGGTTAACTCAAAAATAGCTTGCAATGGAAGAAGGAGGAAGAAGGAGCTCTCTCTATGTGTATTGGCTTTCTCTCAATTGTTCAACCCTCAAAATAGAGGTATATGGTCGTTTATATAGAATTTGAGCAAGAAATATCATAAATATCTTCAAAAATGGACAACTGGCGGCCTCCCGCCCGGAATAGTGTTTCTTGCTACCAAGGCCCAACTGGCCCTCAATAGCCAAGGGTCCAAGTGTTAACTTTAGCAGGTTAAGTGCGGGTTTGCATGGCAAGGTGCGACTTTGCATGGCTTTTGCCTACTTATGGGCCAAGTAAGCTCAAATTGTCTGTCGATCAATGTTTTTGATAAAACCGATCAATAATTTTGGACAATATCATCAAACTAAGTGCAATTGGGCTTCTCTTGTCTCTCAGTGTCAGAAAATTGGTTTTGATTGAAAAACGGGTTTAGGGGTATTTTGGGTTCATTTCAATTGGGGCATGGATTCGTTAGGTAACTGAGGATTCGTGTGTGTAATTCTTTTGTCTTCTTAGTGAATTATTTTGTGATTTTGGCTCGTGATTTTTTTGATCATAATTGGAGGTGCACCAATTATGATTTTTTTTTTCTTCATGTTATGTCATTGTGTTGATTTGTTGTTGATTGTCTGTAGATATAATTCAATTCTAGTCAATTGTATTAGATCTATGATTGTTTGATTGAGAATTGTTGTTCATTGCTAAAAATTGAATCCTAATTGCAAATCACAATTTCAGAGGATTTTAGATTTTTCAAAGAGGAAAAGTTATTTGGAGATATAGTGAAAAAGGAAAGAAGATAATAAAGGGCAAATTACACTTGTAGTCCCTACATTTTGTCTCTTGTGTGATTTTGGTCCCTCAACTTTCAATTGGCTCAATTTTGACCCTTAATTTTAAATTTTGTGTCCATTTACTCCAATTGATAATGTCGTTAGTATTTTTTACGAAAAATAATTACTAAATCAATTGAGATTAACTCACTGAGTTTTGGAAATTTATAATTTTACTCTAAAAAATATAACACATGCCACTTATATGCATATTTTTATTAAAAAAAAAATGTTAAGAGCTGTAATCAATTAGACCAAATTGAAACGAAATCATAAATTCAGGTCAAAATCGAGTCAATTGAAATTATATGGACTAGAATTAGGGGTCATCACAGATCAGATTAGGTTGGGTGGTAGCCTATCCGCCATTCGTCCCAAATTAAGCAGATTGGAAAAAGTCAATTTGTATCCGTGCACCGGTTTGGTGAATGCAGATTGAGTAGGCCGTGCGAATTGGCTGATGGATGAGATCAGTTTAATGGTTTAGACTTTACAAATTTTGATTATTTTTCTTAATTATAATTCATAATTTTTACAATCTCCAATAACTAATAATCTAAAAAAAAAGAAAGAAAGAAAGTATTATTTGTCTATAATAGCCCTGGAACAACATGTATATTTTTAAGGTATTGTTTTCCATTTTTGCAAAAATGTTTTATTTATTTATTTATTTATTTTAACTTTATCTATGGACAGATTGGGTTCATGCGGGTGCAGGATGATTGATCCACCATCTAAACTATATCTGCGGATTTTGAAATATTTCATCCGTATCCGTCTGCTAAAAGACACGCATCCGCCTAAAATCAATCTGGTTGGATTGGGTCGGTTGGGTTGGGCGGATTAGACGGATCTATGATCACCCTAACTGAAATGACACAAAGACGAAAGTACAGGAACTAGTATCGCAATTTGCCCTAATAAAGACGAAAAATTGAATGAAGGAATATATTAAATGAAGGAAACCTAGGTATTGTAGAACTTACTGTCGTATTAAAAAAGTTACCAATAAAACTTACGAGAATTTATGTCAATTAAATGGGACTAGTTAGTAACTAACCCTATATCAAACTTTATCTATAAGAGTTAAATCCGCAACTACACACCACAAATGATGTTACACAACAATTAAACTCACATCCTAATTAAATGGAAGTTACCTGATTTTTGACGTGGTTACGAAATTCTGTGTGGTGCTTTGTTTTGAATTAAAGTCTTCATTGACTGCTTTCTTTTCATAAATCAATTTAATTACATTATGACTTGAATTTAATGGAAGTTATGAATTATTGTGACAGCCGTATATATTGGTTTGCTTTGGCTTAAAAGTCTTACCACCACTCGTTTTTATTGAAAACTGATGGCCAACACTACTAAAAAAAACACTTTTTGCGACTGCCGCATGCCGTCGCAAATAATAAAAACACAGTCGCAAAAGACTTTTTGCGACGGCCTATGTGACCGCACACGGGGGATGCAAATGTGGGGGTGGCAAATACTTTTTGCGACGGCAAAGCAATGGTAAACTACTTTTTGCTACAGTTATTTTGCCGTCGCAAAAAAAATAAAAAAATAAAAAACACTTTTAGCGACCATTGTTTTACTGTCGCAAATAATTATTTATTAAAAAAAATCATAGATTGGTTTGCTACAATAAAAAATCAATTACAGGCACCAAATAATTTTTTGTAAATGAAAAATAACAAAATTAACAAATTAATTAAATTTATAATAAACATTATTCATTAACCATCCTTAAATATACTGCACTAAAAAATTCAAGTCCTCAAAAAAAAAAAAAAAAAAAAAAAAAAAAGCGCAACATAATCTTTGGCTCCCAACATCAACTGCTCGATTAAAACTGAAATATAATTACATCATCTGAAATATAATTCAAGCCACAATAATGCATTCTTAGGACAATTTGTTTTCCTCTTTACATGAAAACACGATTATTTCCCCCCTCAAGGAAGTAAATGTAAAAAATAGAGAATACACCACACCAATTACGCAGCATTGCAGAGAGAAGCGAACGCAGAAGTTTGCCAATAAATCATTATTTAACAGCAACTTTTTTTGATAAATATTATTTAACAGCAACTTTTAAGTAAAGGCAAAATACATACCCATTCCTGATGCACTAATTGCTCCAAGAGAATCAATAGCTATAGTTCTTGGCCTATGGAAATGAACAACGGATCCTTCTATACGGCCTTCAACAAGGATATTCTCAACTCGGCAAATCTAAAGAAGCAGATGGATAAAGATGTTAAAATGCCTATATAAATAAACACCGAACCCAATCAGTAAACATTTTTTACTAGACAAACACCTGAAGGGTGAAGGATAATGAAGAGTTGACATTGCAATCTTCAGGCGGATGAAGTAGTTCAACTGGGGCAACTTTGAAGTTGACAGTTCAGCCTTGGAGTCCTAACATCCATTAAAATATGTATTTAGCTAAATCATTAGAACAGCATCGAACAAGTGTTTTAGATCAAAAGAAACAAAGACAAACTTACACAGCATCAGTTTTTGCATCTTCTAGAGGACCTCGCAGAACAGATCCAAGTCCAAGCTTCATTTAAGGAGAGGAAAAAAGACAAACGAAGGAAAAAAGAGAGATTCATTTAGTACAATACATGGAATTCAATATTAACAAACTAGAAAATATATTATAGACATCCTTTCTCTTTTTTTTTTTTAATTAATAAATAGTATATTGTGCGCATCTTAGATTCTAATTAAGACATTGAAAACTCATTAGGATTTGAGCAATTTACAACAATCTGCCACTGCCATAAAAGTCTGTTTCCATGTCATAATAAAACAATCTGCCAACTCATTAAAGATCCTCCACCCACTATGAGCTTCAGTTTGTTCATTCAAGTAATTTGATCAGTAAACAACATATGGGAACATTCAAGGAAAGAGTACTTTATCATATGTCAAGGCCCATAGAAAAAAGTCCTGACCCAACATGGAGTATTTTTTTTTTTTTTTTGATAAATAACATTGAGTATATGGACCGGATGATTTAAATCATTTGCACATGCTGGATATCAGTGTATGAGGCAGCACTCAGCAATGCATCAAAACCATTCCAATGATGTGTGTGTGCAAGAATGACATGAAAAGTTCAAAAAAGATGTCATAACTACTGAGTAGAGTTCAATCTGAAATTTTTTAAAAAATAATCTTGGAAACTCTAATATCATTAAAACTATTTACCTTTGCTACAGCATTAAGAAAGGTTGCATCTTGAAGATTACCTGTTTCAACCTGTTAAGAAAATACTACAGCTTAAACAAAGTAACAGTACAATACTTTATACTTATAAACAGTTAAAAGATGATATCAAATGGACAAATCTCAGACTAAAGAATGCAATTATCTTCTAGATCCCATAAAGAATGCAGCAACAATTGCACAGATGAATTCAATGAGCATAGATCAAAGTGCTTCTCTTATAACCGTATAAATAGTTAGAAAACAATAAACGAACAAGTTTTTCCAGCACAAGACCACCATAGACATCTAGCAAAGTACGAAAATTGTCAAATCTTGGGTCCTAGAGCAAAAATCATTGCAGGGGCCAAACAATAGAACAAAGTAACAATTACGATGATGATTAATGGTAAAAAAACGACAACAAAAATGATAAACAAATAACCAATGAGACTGAGAGAACCTACTAGAAATTCAGTAGATGGACATTTATATTACACCATTTCCTTACACAAGCACATAATGCACATACTTTCTTGTGCAACAAAAAACAAACTAAACTACAGATTGAACTTTTGTCTTATCAGACGTCTAATAATCATCAACATATCTATTAGTACGCAAATCAGGTTCAATTACACTTTAAATTTGATATCTATACCATATCCAACTTCTGCATCAATTCCTGCCTACCATTGTAAATTGGTGGTGAGACATACAATGAATTTGATGTAATTTATAATGGAGGAAACAAACCCCGAAGGGGGAAAGAAAATGACAAAAAAGATGATTAGGCAATGTGAACACTACTTATCAAAACAAAAACAAAAAAATAAAAAAATAATGCAAAGTGAACCCTTCTTACCTGCTGGTCCTTTAAGTCTAACAGAAATCCCTTTGTATCTTTTTTCTGCACACCAAATGATTTAAATGCTGTTGACTGAGATCGCCCTGTATTACTTCTGCCACTATTGCCATCAGCAATTGAGTTAGGCCTTTCATCTTTTGATCTTCCAGGAAACTTCTTCTGTGATATAGCTTTTGTCTAGATTAGCATACATACAAGTGATAGCTAGTTAACTGCAGTTTCTTATTCTAAAACTTTACAGAGACAACTAATTTAAAACTGCAGTTTTATATCATCAAAGATCTTCCATGTAGAGGATTTTAAAACCATAGATAAGGCAAATAATGCCGTATCTCTTTAATGGATATGTAAAGGCTTCTAGATAAAGCTGTATTGAAGATATACAGAATTCTCCTATTTTCTCTTTATTGTAACGCCAATAATGCCAAATATTTCAAACTTCAATACACATTTCACATATATCAACACACTTTTATATAATTTTACACACTTCTTACACATATTATCATATACCAACATTTAACAATAAATAGAGCCCTAGATGAGGCAACGTTCATGAAATACTTCAACATATGTACATATATTGAAAATGAAGAGAATTAGGTATTTACTTACCTCTGGGGTGGATTTAGGAGAAGGAGGAGATTTGTTGGGAATTGACTTCTTACGATTGGAGGCATTGGGGATGAATAGACGAGTGGTGGTGGGTCTGTGAGAAGTGGAGAAGAGGCGTTGGGAAGAAGATAGAGAGTAACGTGAAGTACCGGTGGAACTGATCGTAGAGAACCAGCAAGCCACAGCTGCAATCGCCATTCAAGCACAGCAAACCAAAAGCTAACGTAAATATTTCACAAAATAAAACAGAAAATAGGGGAAAATCTAACATAATCCTATTGAGGCTAAACTAAATTGAATCACAATAAAACCAGTCAAATAAAACAGCATACGATTAGAATCTAAAAGTTATAGCAAATCAGAATAAGGAAACAGAAAATAGGGGAATTTACCTTTACACCGATCTGTAACTCCGTAACATCTCCTGACTTCTTCGCCGAAACTGAGAAACAAATGAAAGTTATTGTATTTCAATTTTCTCGGATCCAAATCAACATTCTTCAAAATTTAATTAGAAAAACAAATCTCTTCTACAGAATACTCAGTCACGAATCACACAAACAAGAAGAGTGAGAAATTAAAATCACCTATTTTGTATCTATATGGCTATAACATTGATATAGGTTATGAAAAAGAACAAAAAGGCAAAAGAAAAATATATACATGACATGACTAACAACAAACTTTTTTATTTAAAAAAAAAAAAGGTTTGCAGAGAGTAATACTCTGGGGCAAGGAATATCTCATCGGCTGCCACTAGAGAAGATGGGCCCGCAACCTCAACTCTTCCAAGGAAATTGCGAACTCCCGCATCAGCAACCTTAGGTATAAAATTTTCATCTACAAGTACGTTTGTTGTCTTGAAATCCTTATGTACCAAACGGGGACTCAAGGAGTGGAGATGAGCCAAACCTGCATAATTAGAAATGAATCAGGCAGCATAAATCAGAAGCATTGCTTCGTGATCTTTTAAACATAAAGGCTCAAATACCTTAATAAATAAAGTCTTACTGAGCTTGGAATAGAATTTTGAGGGACCGAGATGGATATTCTGGTACTTTTTAACTATAGAGAAGGAAAAGTAATACCAGGAAAGCCACTAATAATCACCTTTAGCAGCCCCAAGAGCTATTGAAAGCCTATTCTTGAATTCTAGCTTCTCCTGTGAATCCTGGCTGGGACCTGAAACGAGAGCAACATAAAACTTTCATAACAGTCAATAACAATATAGGACAAGACGACATAGAATATTTTGACATGGGTGGAGTATTGTATACACCATAACTCCACACCAGATCATGTAAAAACCAGGTGACATATACATAAATACTTGCAAGTTGCAAAAAATGATATAATGGTGGAAAGGGAAAATGAACACAAGCTCATTTGTTTCATCAATGTCCTACATTACGCTGCTTGCAAAAGCAAAAAATGAGAACTGGATAAAGCATTACCATACAAGTGAATGGAAATACTTCCATAAGGTATGTACTCATAAACCAGAAACTGTTGATCATTTTCCTGGTAGTATCCTAAAAGGCTCACAAGATTCCGATGATGAATGGATGAGAGATATTGTACCTATATGAAATTAAGACCAAATTTATCAATTATGGAAATTTTAATTAAACAAAGAATAACAACGGAAAGGTGAAACAAAAGATGGACATGATTCACAAGAAAATTGAACATATCATTTTCCCCATCAATTCCAGCAACTTTAAAGTGAGCTTTCAGTTACGTTAGATCTTTCCATTATGATGCATGTTGTTTCCATGTTTGATAAGGTTAACTTTGACAGTTACTTCCTCAAATATGGAGTTGAAGAAGAAATAAATACTAAAGAAAATACTGGTAAGAAACCAAATTAAAAGGATACACAAGTTAAGAAAATGAATACTTTCTGAGGATTTACCATCAGAAGTTGAGATAATTCGCTTAAAGAGAGAAACACAACATGCTAATAATATCTAATGGATGCTGAGATGTGACCATTTTGGAGGGATGTGCAAAACAAGGTAAAATCCATGCAAATGCCGAAAATGAAAACAAAACTCACAAGTCCCAAGAAGAAACCTTGTTTAAAAATTAAAAAATATATTCTTGTGAGCAAATCCCACCAGTGCAGCAGAGGAACAAAAGTCAAACATTCATTAAGCTAAACCTGAATTTCCAGTCAACTTGAAAATATGTGAAAACAAGAGCATTAACTCTCTTGTACATCCCATCAATTTCAAAATTAAAAGGAAACACGATGACATTGCTAGAGTCTCAAATACCAAACACAAGCATTTCGAATGCAACAAGTCCATGCATAAATCCTTCCAACAGCTAATTACATTTTACCAATAGGAGAGGAAAGTTATTATCACCTCTTCAACAAATTCCTGACTAGGTGTACCAGCTCGCTTTTTTATGGCTACAAGCATTCCATCATTTAGCTTGCCTTTATATACCGGCCCAAATTTTCCTTCTCCAATCAAACTTTTATCACTAAAATCTTTTGTGGCCAAAGACAATTCTTCCATCTCAAAATGCCTTGCTTCTCGCAAGGACAACTCAACCACATCCCTTCTTCCTACAGCTGATCACCAGAATAAATCATGGACCGATACATATCCATTTACAGGTTCTGAAATCTGAAGAACATTTGATATAAAGTTACTAGAAAATCCAATTAGCATGATCAACGAACTAATTTAATATCACATATAAATCAAGCAAATTCAACACTAGGACTTTTTATCTTCCAAATTCAAATTTACCAGTTCTTGCCTCAACAAATTCAAAATTGCTGATCATAAATGAAATCTTGATTTCAGGTTAAAAACAATAATGTACTACTCACTATAATGTATTGAAGAAGAAATTGAGAGATATACACTAATAGATATGGAAAATGCAAGAAATTAGGGCAAGAATAAGATGAGTTGAACCAGAAGATACCTGTACGAGGATGAGATGAATTAGTCGAACCAGAGCTTCCTCGTATGATATGTATGTGTAGCTAGAGATAGATAGATAGATAGATAGAGAGAGAGAGAGAGAGAGAGGATTGGGGGCGAGATTGAGAGAGAGATTCATACCGCTGGAGATCTTCAGACGACGATGACGAGCGAGAGAGCAGAGCTATACAGGTCTGTTGAACGCGTGCGAGAGAGAGAGAGAGAGAGAGAGAGAGAGAGAGAGAGAAAGAGAATGATCCGCCATAGATCTTTAGAGCTATTTGTCAATTCTCTCTCTAGAATCATCTAGAACACAAGCTATCAGAGATATATACACAAATATATGCATGTATATAAAGAGAGAGAAAGAGACCTGGAAGAGGTTGAGGAGGGCAGGGGCGAAGGCGAGGCAACCGAAGGAGAGAGAAACGTTAATGGCGACCTGAGAACTGAGAGCTTCGACGATTGATTTAAGACAGAGAGAAGGGGGGGAATGACATCAATATTTGTGAAATAGGGCTAGGGCAATTATAAGGAAAAAAGGAAGAGGAAATGAATATAAGGAATAAATAGATTATTTGCGACTGATAATTAGGGGGTCGCAAATTGTATAGTAGCAAAAGGTCATTTTTCTAGTAGTGCAAGCTGTAGGGTCATATTGATTATGACCTATCCTTTCTGAAGTTGCATAGAAAAGTCTTGTTCATGGAAAAGAATTTCAATAATCGCATTAATCTGAGTAAAACAACCCCTCCAACAACAAATTATTTTTTTTCTCTTGAAATAAGGTCACAAAGTATTCTAATTTAATATTAATTGAATAAAATAATAAAATAAAGTATTTTTTAAATTTTTTTTTAAGAACAACTTAATATCAAATAATTAATGATATACAAGAAACATTTTTAGACCACCAGATAATCACTTCTCTCCAACACGCAGTAAAATAATTGACGAAGCAGTCCAAAAGAAAGGACCCAATCAAAATTATAGCATATCACGGGTAGATATATTTCAATGAGAAAATAGTAAAGTCTTTTGTCATTCTTCCATGTCATTGCTCGTCGAATGCTTGTGATTGTTTTTGTATTTATATAATTACAGTTTTGTATTAGGTTTTGTTTGGAAATATATTATTTTATTAATTTTTTAACTAAAATATGAAATTAATTTTTTTTTTTTTTTTTGACTCCTCTCATGTTAGCCATCTCCACTTGTGAGAGTATTTGAATTTTGTAGGCCTATTTTGAAACTAATTTTGGTAATTTAAGCTGTTCAATTTTTAGGACTTGTTGAGTATTATAATATTCATGTAAAATGTTAGCAGGTATTTTAATATTATCCTGTGTTATTGTTGGTTTTCCTTTTCTTTTCTTCCTAGTTAAGTCTTGGTCTTGATCTTGGTCATGGTCAAGTCCAGGTAACTTATCCATTCTCCAAGTCTCTCCAAGTCTTCCCAAGACTTATCCTTTAAGTCATCCAAGTCTTTATCCGTTGCTCCACCAAGAACTTGCCTATTAAGTTTCCTTTTATATATATTGAACTTTGTCATATCTTGTACAGATAGAGGTGAAGAAGTTTTGGTTGTTTGGTTATGTCTTGAGTGAGATTATCAGGCAAATAAAAAAGGGTGTGTGTGATAAAGCTTTGGGTTCAACCAATTGTGCAGTATTGGTGAACCATACGACTTAGTCGGGCTGTTGTATCCTGGGGGGGACAAGTCAAGGTTTTTCTGCTGCATCGGTGTGAGGCTTTGCCTAACCGCAGAGGGCTTGAATCTCCTTAAAGAGAGCGAGTTTCCCGCGCCTCAGCCCTGATAATAAGTTATTGTAATTTTATTATTTGTATTTTCTGGTGTGTTATTTGTAATTATCACCAACAATTTTAAGGAGATTCAAATAGGAAAAGTTCATGGAGCCAGTACTGGAGAAACCTAACGAGAATACCGGCGATCTCAACAAGCCTTTCCGGTTCAAGGGAGCTCATTTCAAGAGATGGAAAGGCAAGGTGCTTTTCTACCTCAGTCTCCTCAAGGTGGCCTATATCCTAACCGAGAAAAATCCTAACAAAGTCCCCACTGAAGAAATGACTGATGAGGAGTATGCTGCTCATCTTGAAAAAATCGAGAAATACAACACAAATGAGTATAATTGTCGATACTATCTTTTGAATTGTCTTTTAGATCAATTTTATGATTATTATGATACTACTTACACCACTGCCAAGAAAATTTGGAAAGCCTTGCAGAATAAATATGACACTGAAGAAGCAGGCGGTAAAAAATATGCTGCAAGCCGCTTTTTCCATTATCAAATGATAGATGGAAAATTAGTGGTGGAGCAAGTTCAAGATTTTCAGATGCTAGTGGCTGAAGTGAGATCTGAAGGCATCAAAATTGGAGACAATCTTGTTGTAGCAGGTATTGTTGACAAACTTCCATCATCTTGGAGGGAGTTCCAGAAGTCAATGTGCTGCAAGCAAAAAGAGACGTCCTTGGAGACTCTCATCACACGGATTCGGGGTGGAGGAGGAAGCACGAGGACAAGATGCTCTTATGACACAAGAGCATTCCACTGCAAAGGTAAATTTAACTTCTGGAAATACTTTACATAAAGGTCAATTTCATAAAAATAGTCCTTTGAAGCCAGTTAAGAAAATTTGGAAAAATACTGGAAGGCCACAAAATAAAAATTACTCGAGGCAAAAGAAATAGAACCAAGAACCCCCTTCACAAGATTTGACAAACGTAACATGTTTTGTGTGTGGCAAAAGTGGACATATTGTTCGAACTTGCAAATTTCGGAAACAACAGCCTTGACCACAGGCTAATGTTACCGAGGAACCATTTGTAGATATGATCACAGATATTTTTATGGTTCAATCTGTGGAAGGGTGGTGGGCAGACTTTGGTGCCAATAGGCATGTTTGCTATGATAAAGATTGGTTCAAAAATTTCACTCCTTTTAATGAGGAGAAGACTGTTATGCTTGGTGACTCCAGTTTAACCAAGGTGCTCGGGTGTGGGGATGTTGAGCTGAATTTTACCTCTGAACGTGTGCTTGTTTTAAAAGATGTGTTGTACACACCGTCTATGAGAAAAAATTTGATGTCGAGTTATTTGTTCAACAAAGCTGGTTTCAAACAGACTATTGAATCTGACCAATATGTAATCACTAAAAAAGGCATATTTGTGGGAAAAGGGTATGCCTGTGATGGAATGTTTAAATTAAATGTTGAGAATGAGAAAGCACATGTTTCTGTGTATATGATGTCTTCTATGAATTTTTGGCATGCTCGTCTATGTCATATTAATAGCCGATATGTGGGAGTCATGAGTAGTTTAGGATTAATTCCCAGACTAACAAATAAGTTTGAGAAATGTGAAGTTTGCAGTCAAGCAAAAATAACTAAAAGGCCTCATAAAAGTGTGGTGAGAAATACTGAATTGTTAGAATTAATTCACACTGATTTATGTGAATTTGAAGGAATTTTAACACGTGGTGGAAATAGATATTTTATCACTTTTATTGATGATTTCTCAAAATACACTTATGTATACTTATTGAAAAATAAAAGTGATGCTTTTGAAAAATTTAAAGAATTCCTTCTTGAAGTTGAAAATCAATTCGGTAAAAAGATTAAAAGATATAGAAGTGATAGAGGCCGGGAGTATGAATCTTTTGGATTCAACCCGTTTGCTCAGTCTTTGGGAATAATCCATGAAACTACTCCACCATATTCACTTGCATCTAATGGTGTAGCAGAAAGGAAAAATAGAACTTTAACTGATTTAACAAATGCTATGCTAATTGAAGCAGGTGCTCCTTCAAATTTGTGGGGAGAAGCAATTTAAACTACATGTTATGTCATGAATAGAGTGCCACATAAAAGAACAAAAGTTACACCTTTTGAGTTGTGGAAAGGGCATAAGCCAAATTTGAAATATTTGAGGGTTTGGGGTTGTCTAGCTTTTGTTAGACTTGTGGACCCTAAAAGACCTAAATTAGGTGTGAAAGCTGCCACTTGTGCTTTTCTTGGATATACAACAAATAGTACAGTCTATAGATTTTTTGATATTGAAAACAAAATAATTTTTGAATCAGGTGATGCAATTTTTCATGAGGAAAAATTTCATTTTAAATCTAAAAATGGTGGGGGTCAAAATTATCAAGAAAATATTTTATCTGAAATTGGTTCCTCTACTCCTTTACAAAGCCAAGATACTATAGTTTTTGAACCTAGAAGGAGTAAAAGAGCCAGAGCAGAAAAAGATTTTGGCCCTGATTATCATGTTTTTAATGTGGAGGAAACTCCATTAACTTTACAAGAAGCTTTGGCATCTCCTGACTCTGTTTTTTGGAACGAGGCTGTAAATGATGAGATGGAATCATTATTATCCAATAAAACTTGGGTATTAGTAGATTTACCACTAGGTTGTAAAACTATCGGCTGTAAATGGGTTTTGAGAAAAAAACTTAAACCGGATGGAACTATTGATAAATATAAAGCAAGGCTTGTTGCAAAAGGTTTTAAACAACAAGCAGATCTTGACTTTTTTGATACATTTTCTCCGGTTACTAGAGTTACATCCATTAGATTATTAATTGCAGTGGCTGCAATTCATGATCTAAAAATTCATCAAATGGATGTTAAAACAGTCTTTTTAAATGGAGACCTGGGTGAAGAAATCTATATGGATCAACCTGAGGGTTTTGTGGAACCCGGTCAAGAAAGCAAAGTGTGCAAGCTAGTTAAATCTCTCTATGGCTTAAAACATGCCCCTAAACAGTGGCATGAGAAATTTGATTCCTGCATGATTGAGAATGGCTATAAAACGAATGAATGTGATAAATGCATTTATTATAAATCTAAAGAGAATTCACATGTCATTATTAGCCTCTATGTTGATGATTTACTTATATTTGGCTCTAATTTACATATCATCATGGAAACTAAAAATATGCTTAGTAGCCACTTTGATATGAAAGATCTTGGTGAGGCTAATTATATTTTGGGAATGAAAATTACCAAAACTTGTGATGGTATATTTCTTGATCAGTCGCATTATGTTGAGAAAATTTTGAGAAAATATAATTTTTATAACTGCAAGCATGTTCTTATTCCTTTTGATTCTCATGTGCGTTTATTTCCTGTTGAAAATGATGAAGATGTAATTAATCAAAAGGAATATGCTAGTATGATTGGTAGCTTGCGTTATGTGACTGACTGTACTAGACCTGACATTGCCTATGCAGTTGGAGTACTTAACAGGTTTACTAGCAAGCCTGGCAGTGATCACTGGCTAGCCATTGAGCGTATTATGAAATATTTATCTGGTACCATAAAATATGGCTTGTTTTATAATAAGTTTCCTGCAATACTTGAAGGTTACAGTGATGCCGATTGGAATACCTTGTCAGGTGATTCATTATCAACCACTGGTTACTTATTTACATTGGGCGGTGGTGCTATAAGTTGGAAATCGAAAAAACAAACCATTATTGCTAATTCAACAATGGAGGCTGAGCTTATTGCTTTAGCTACAGCCAGTGAAGAAGCAAATTGGTTAAGAGATTTGTTAAATGAAATCTCTTGTTGGGAAAAACCAATTCCACCAATACTGATTCATTGTGATAGCACCGCAGCAATTGGTCGAGTTAATAACCGTTATTATAACGGTAAATCCAGACCTATCAGAAGAAAACACAGTACTGTGAGATCTTATATGACTAATGGCATCATAAATGTGGATTATATTAAATCTGGTGATAATCTTGCAGATCCATTGACTAAGGCCTTAGCAAGAGATAGAGTCTGGAATACATCGAGGGGGATGAGGTTGAAGCCCATTGAATATAGCAGGAGCCATGTATGAGGATACTCAACCCAAGGACCAGAGATCCTGTAACTGGGTTCAATGAGAAAAACGATCATATGATGGCCGTGAGAAATGCACTAAATTAATTTTACCCATCCCTATGATGTAAGTGCATTTATCCTGTAATGTTGTAAATGTTGAGTTATTAAAAACTCTTAATGAATTTCTGTAGCTCTTATTGAGTGGGGTGTCATAGTTACAGGAGCACCCTTGACAGAATTCACCTATGTGAGTGTGGTAGTGGGGCCGCTACCTATGAGATTTCGGCTAATTCTCAAATACACTCATGAATCCTGGGATCGCACAAGGCCGTAACGTGCTGGCATTTAAAGCTTTTGTGAACACCTGGAATATTATGTGTGTGCAATAATTATTTATTTCCCTTAAGCAGTCATAGTTCAATGCTGAGCATACTATTGGCTTTGGAGTAGATATTATTGTTTCACTAATGGAGGTTCAATGCAGAGCACATCTACCATGATGCATAATATCCTTATTTGCCTAATAATCTCAGTTTTGTTACCTATAATATTAAAATAGGTGGGGTTATGTTAGCAGGTATTTTAATATTATCTTGTGTTATTGTTGGTTTTTCTTTTCTTTTCTTCCTAGTTAAGTCTTGGTCTTGGTCTTGGTCATGGTCAAGTCCAGGTAACTTATCCATTCTTCAAGTCTCTCCAAGTCTTCCCAAGACTTATCCTTTAAGTCATCCAAGTCTTCATCCGTTGCTCCACCAAGAACTTGCCTATTAAGTTTCCTTTTATATATATTGAACTTTGTCATATCTTGTACAGATAGAGGTGAAGAAGTTTTGGTTGTTTGGTTATGTCTTGAGTGAGATTATCAAGCAAATAAAAAAGGGTGTGTGTAATAAAGCTTTGGGTTCAACCAATTGTGCAGTATTGGTGAATCATACGACTTAGTCGGGCTGTTGTATCCTGGGGGGACAAGTCAAGGTTTTTCTGCTGCACCGGTGTGAGGCTTTGCCTAACCGCAGAGGGCTTGAATCTTCTTAAAGAGAGCGAGTTTCCCGTGCCTCAACCCTGATAATAAGTTATTGTAATTTTATTATTTGTATTTTCTGGTGTGTTATTTGTAATTATCACCAACATAAAAAAATCAAGATGGTCGAACATTAGTAACTATATGTTTGAATCAAATTTGTATTATAAAAAATAACTGACTATTCTTAAAATTATATTTGTCGTCTATATTTTTTTAAACAAATATAATGCAAACATATAACTATCAATGTTCAATCATCTTGATTTTTTATATAAATATTTTACTCAATGAGTCCTTAAAAGTGTACAGCTCGAATCACCTAAATAAATGGATCTATGAAGCTCAAATACTCTCTCAAGATGACAACATGAAAAAAAGTCAAATCCTAAAAAAAAATAAAAAAATTATTGTATTTGAGATTACTTTTTGACTTTTTATGAAAAAAAAAAGGGGTAAAATGTGTAGAGAAATAAAATCTTCAATTTTTTTTTGTAAAGCTTGTTGACTTTTTAACTTTTTTTAGTGACTTTTTAATTTCCAAACTAAAATTCAAACTCTTCAAACAAGGCCCTAGTCCTCTAAAATTCAGTTTTGTTAATTTTGCCTTTAAAATTTTCAATTTTAATCCAATTGGTCAAATTAAAGGTGGTATGCTAAATCATTAACAAAACAATTATAAATTTTACCTATATTCCCTAAAGTTTAACGTTTCGTGACGTTGGTGGCTAAAATTTTAATTTTGTAAATTTTATCTATCAATATTGTAAGGCTATGCTTTTCCTTATCACAATTGTTTCAACATCAAAATGACCCAGAACTCATAGTTTCATATTAAAGGTGGTGTTCAATAACCTAATGTAGCATTAAAATGAATATATTAAGCGAAAATCAATTAAATCCCTTTAATAATTACAAATGGTATCATTTAAAAATTTAAGTAGCTCTTAAAATGTAAGAAAATTTAATTGATATGAAACTTACATAATTTTGATTAAATTTATATATACTTACATATAAACATCAAACCGTTGCCATCACTGCCACCACCATTCTTACCACCGCTGCCTCAACCATCCACCATCCTACCACGACCACCACTTTCATCACCATTGTTATTGGCCCTGTTTGGGAGAGTTTATTTCCAGCTTATTTCAGCTTTTAGCTTAATTTAAGCTATTTTGATGTGTTTGGTTCAGCTTAACAATACAGCTTATAGCTTTTTGTAAGTCAAAAATCAACTTATTCTTTGAGTGGGGGAGAAGAAGCTTAATTTATAAGTCAAAAATTAACTTATGTTCACAGCTATAAGTTATAAACTGTTAGGCTATAAGTTATAATCACTTTCCCACAGCTCTACCAAACAGGGCCAATGTTATCATAACGACCACTATCATTTTATTATGATCACCAAAATCGTTATTACCATTACCATCACTACTACAACAACTATTACTACATCTCCACAACTTTTGCCAATATTGCTATAACTATTACTATCATTCCACCGTCACAATAACCACCATCATTACACTACTCGCCGCTTTCCCTATTTTTTTTATTTTTTTTAATATATATTTTTATCTCCACTACATTACCTCTCAACCAAACACTATTTCTCTATCTCCCCCACCATTGTCATTGGCACTATAGATACTATTGTTGCCTCCACCACCACTACCTGCAATTAACTATCACAATATAAAATTGAAAAATACAATTTAAAAATAATAAATTTTAAATTTAATATACATATCAAACAACTTGTTTTAATTAACATTTAATTTTTTATTAAACAATTTTTTAGTTTAAAGCATTTAGCATTCAATTTTCAGTATTTAATTTTTAATTTTCAATTTTATGACATACAATTTTTATTAACAATTTAGACGGTCCATATGAAATTAGATCCACTTAATTCAAATTACAATAATTGAGTATGAAATTAACAAAAGAAACACAAAAGTGAGAACTCCCACTATTTTAATCAATAAAATATAAGTGGAGACGCGGCATAGTATATTAATTTCTTCTTCCAACTTGGGTATTATATTCTTAACCACCACTAATTTCTCACCCAAAAGTGAACAGGCTACGGGCCAAAATGGCGATGACCAAGAAGACTTGCTCTTCTTAAGTTGCATAAAAAAGTCTAGCTCATGGAAATGATTTTCAAGAAGTGCATTAATTGAAGAAAACAACCCCATTCAACACGCTGTAAATAATTGAGGAAGCACCTCCAAAGAGAATGACTCATCAAGAAAATGATAGTCTTCTATATTCCTTTCAATGAATAGTTATTAAATATAATGGTAATATTACGTAATGATATTATAAGAACCACTATTATTTTATTATGACCACTAGAATCGTCATTACCATTACCATTACTACTACAACTATTACTACATCTCCACAACTTTTGCCACCATTGCCACAACTATTACTATCATTCCACTGCCACAATAACCACCATCATTGCACTACCGCCGCTTTTTCTTTTTATTTTTTAATATATATTTTTATCTCCACTATATTACCTCTTCACCAAACACTATTTCTCTATCTCCTCCACCATTGTCATTGGCGCTATAGATACTATTGTTGCCTCCACCACCACTACTACCAATTAACCATCACAATATAAAATTGAAAAGTACAATTTTAAAATAATAAATTTTAAATTTAATATACATATCAAACAACTTGTTTTAATTTAACATTTAAATTTTTATTAAACAATTTTTCAATTTAAAACATTTAGCATTCAATTTTCACACTGCAACATATAAGTGTTTTAGAGACCAAATATTTTGGTCTCTAAAAGTAAAAATTTTGTTACAAAAGATATTTAGGGACCAATTTTTATCGTTCTGAAGATAGTCACTAAAAGGTCGTCTCGAAAAGTAAAAAATAAGATTTTTAGGGACAAAATTTTGAAAATGCCACTAATAAATTGACTTTTAGGGACAAAATAATTTGGTCTCAAAATAGTCTATTTTTTGAGAAAAAAAATTTGGTCCCAAAAGGATAATAATTCATCACTAATGTCCAATTTTCGTTGCTAAAAATATAATAATGACACTTTTTGCAACAAAAATATTTGGTCCTTAAAAAATAATTTTGTCACTAAATTTTAGTCTTTAAAACCTTAATTTTTTGTAGTGTCAGTATTTAATTTTTAATTTTATGAAATACAATTTTTTTTTAACAATATAGATGGTCCATATGAAATTAGATCCACTTAATTGAAATGACAATAATTGAGTGTGAAATTAACAAAAGAAACACAAAAGTGACAACTCTCACTATTTTATTACAATAATTGAGTGTGAAATTAACAAAAGAAACACAAAAGTGACAAGTCTCACTATTTTATTCAATAAAATATAAGTGGAGACGCGGCATAGCAAATCATATTTCTTCTTCCAACTTGGATATTTTATTCTTAACCACCACTAATTTCTCACCCAAAAGCGAACAAGCTATAGGCCAAATTGGCGATGACCAAGAAGACTTGTGCTTCTTAATTTTATAAAAAAGTCTAGCTCAGGGAAATGATTTTCAAGAAGGGCATTAATTGAATAAAACAACTCCATTCAACACGTTGTAAATAATTGAAGCAATTTCAAAGGAAATGACTTATCAAGAAAATGATAGTCTTCTATATTCCTTTCAATGAATAGTTATTGAATATAACGGTAATATTACATAATGATATTATTATTTAATGAGTAATTTCACTTTGTTGTAGAAATCACAATATCGTTGGGCTAGGCTTTTCTATCTAATCTCATTTTGTAATTTTTTATCACCCAAACATCATGTAAGATGCAAAACTTCAGCCAAAACAAGCAAGGTTATTGTTTGGATGCAATGGATATGAACTTGACCTTCTTTTTGGGGTATTCTACATACATTTGTATATCGTTTGATTTCTTACGAAAAAAAAAAAAGGGAAGATGAAAAGAGAAAAGATGAATAGAAAAGTAAGACCAAAATATAAGCCAATCCCAACTCATTTGGTAGGTTTTTATTGGTTCTACTCAGGGCCGGCCCTGAGAATTCAAGACCCTAGGCGAGTTTCTAAGTTTGGGCCCTGTCACTTGTACATACGCCCGGATATAAAAAATATATTTGCTAGTGGCCACTCAAGTTTGCTTGAGTAAATTTGGGCCCTTTGTTTGTTTTTCCAATTGGACTAATTTTTTTATTTGTTTTTAATATAGGCCTGCAACATGTTTTTATTTGGGCCTTTTATAATGGGCTGTTTTATTTTGGAGGGTTTCTATTTTAGTGGGTTGTTTTGTTTTTGAAGGCTTCTAACAATAATTGGACTTTATTTAAAACTTGATAGTATAATAGATCTTCAAAATTTGGGGTCCTATTTTGGGCCAAATTTTGGGGTCCTTAGGCACAGGCCTTACTCGCCTTAGTCTAGGGCCGGCCCTGGTTCTACTATAGAGCTCATTTGTCTAACGCCAATCACGACCCACAATGCAATTGGCTTTGATTTGAAAAGTTGGTGCACACATCATTTTCCTAAAATGAAATAAGCAAAGAAAATAAAGGAGATGAGATAAAGGAGGCAGCAATGTATTCATAACAAATGATGCAAAATAGAAAACAGAAGCAGAGTTACAGCTTCAAAATCATCCTGATTTGGGAAATTGTAATGAATGTGGTTTAGTTATAATTTATGATAAATTACAAATACATCCCCTGAAGTTTGCTTAAATTACGAATTGTCCCCTGTAGTTTGGAAAATTATAAATACCTCCCTATCAAAATTTTTTATTTAACAGAATTAATTAAAAAAATAAAATTTCTAACTGTTCACCTATACATTAATAAAATTATCTGAATTATTAATTAAAATAAAATTTTAAAATTATTAAAAACTGTTAATTAACTTGATGATTTATTAATAAAATGACCTATTTGTTATGAAATTAGAAATCTTAGGGGACATAATGTAATTTCTAGAACTACATGGATAATTTATAATTTAAGTAAATCTCAGGAGGTGTGTTTGTAATTTATCTTATAATTTAATGTAGATGGTGACGAGAGTATGACTAAAGCAAGAGAATAAGCAACTGAATGATACACATCACTAGCAGATACACACGCATGGTGATCATGCATCAGTTGTGATACTGAGGATAACATCCCTCTCTAACTGAATCAGTTAGAGAGGTATGTATGTATACATGGTATAGGTGTTTGTTAGAGTTGGTTAGATAGGACTCGACTTGTATATGAACTGATGTAATAGCTCATATTAGAATAAAAGTGAATTGATTCAAATCCTCTTCATGGTATCAAAGCTCTGAAAGCTCAAACAAGTTGTGATCCTTCAGTTCTCTTTAATGGCGTCTTTGTCTTCTCTTCCCTCAAATCTTACACTTCCGATTTCTAATCTCAGTTTTTTAATTACTATTAAACTCGATGGTACAAATTACATTGTGTGGAAGACTCAGTTGCAGAACATCCTTTGAGCAACCAATCTTCTTTGCTATGTTGATGGTACTCTTGCTTGTCCATCTGCAACAATCAAGGATTCAGAAGGCAAAAATGTTATCCATAATCGCATTAGTCTGAGTAAAACAACCCCTCCAACAACAAATTATTTTTTTTCTCCTGAAATAATGTCAGATAGTATTCAAATTTAATATTAATTGAATAAAAGAATTCAGTATTTTTTTTGTTAAAATTTTAAGAACAACTTAATAAATATCAAATAATTAATGATATACAATAAATATTTTTAGACCATCAAATAATCACTTCTCTCCAACACGCAGTAAAATAATTGAGGAAGCAGTCCAAAAGAAAGGACCCAATCAAAATTATAGCATATCACGGGTAGATATATTTCAATGAGAAAATAGTAAAGTCTTTTGTCACTTTTCCATGTCATTGCTCGTCAAATGTTTGTGATTGTTTTTGTATCATTTTAGGTTTCATTTGGAAATATATTATTTTATTAATTTTTTAATTTCTTAATTAAAATATATATAAAAAATTAAATTTGACTTCTCTCATGTTAGCCATCTCTGCTTATGACAGTGTTTGAACTTCGTAAGCCTATTTTGAAATTGATTTTGATAATTTAATCAGTTCACTTTTTAAGACTCGTTGAGTATAATATTCATATAAAAAATCAAGATGGTCAAACATTGGTAACTATATGTTTAAATCAAATTTGTATTACAAAAAATAGATGACCATTCTTAAAATTATATTTGTTGTCTATTTTTTTAAAACAAATATAACTCAAACATATAACTATCAATATTTAATCATCTTGATTTTTTATATGAATATTTTACTCAATGAGTCCTTAAAAGTGAACGGTTCGAATCACCTAAATCGATCTCAAAATGGATCTATGAAGCTCAAATACTCTCTCAAGTTGAGATGACAACATGAAAAAAGTATTTGAGATTACTTTTTGACCAAAAAAAAAAGTGTAAAATGTGTAGAGAAATAAAACCTTTAATTTTTTTGTATAGTTTGTTAACTTTTTAACTTTTTTAGTGACTTTTTAATTTCTAAACTAAAATTCAAACTCTTCAAACAAGGCCTTAGTCCTCTAAAATTCAGTTTTGTTAATTTTGCCTCTAAAATTTTCAATTTTAATCCAATTGGTCAAATTAAAGGTGGTATTCTAAATCATTAACAAAATAATTATAAATTTTACCTATATTCCCTAAAGTATACTGTTTCGTCACTTTGGTTGCTAAATTTTTAATTTTGTAAATTTTATCTGTTATTGTAAGGCTATGATTTTCCTTATCATAATTGTTTCAAGATCAAAATGACACAGAACTCATAGTCTCATATTAAAGGTGGTGTTCAATAACCTAATTTAGCATTAAAATGAATGTATTAAGTGAACATCAATTAAATCCGTTTGATAGTTACAAATGGTATCATTTAAAAATTTAAGTAGCTCTTAAAATGTAAGAAAATTTAATTGATACGAAACTTACATAATTTTGACTAAATTTATATATACTTACATATAAACATCAAACTGTTACTATCACTACCATTGTCACCGCCACCACCATTCTTACCACTGCTGCCTCAACCATCCACCACCCTACCACGACCATCACTTTTATCACCATTGTCATTGTTACCGTAAGGATCACCATCATTTTATTATGACCACCAGAATCGTCATTACCATTACAATCACTATTATAACAACTATTACTACATCTCCACAACTTTTGCCACCATTGCCAAAATCATTACTATCATTCCACTGTCACAATAACCACCATCATTACACTACCACCGCTTTCCCTTTTTCCTTTTTTTTTTTTTTTTTAAATATATATATTTTTATCTCCACTACATTACCTCTCAACCAAACACTATTTCTCTATCTCCCCCACCATTGTCATTGACACTATAGATACTATTCTTACCTCCACCACCACTACCACTAATTAACTATCACAAAATAAAATTGAAAAATACAATTTTAAAATAATAAATTTTAAATTTAATATACATATCAAACAACTTGTTTTAATTTAACATTTAAATTTTTATTAAACAAATTTTCAATTTAAAACATTTAACATTCAACTTTCAGTATTTAATTTTTAATTTTCAATTTTATCGAATACAATTTTTTTAAACAATTTAGATGGTCCATATGAAATTAGATCCACTTAATTCAAATTACAATAACTGATATGAAATTAACAAAAGAAACACAAAAGTGAGAACTCTCACTATTTTAATCAATAAAATATAGGTGGAGACGCGACATAGCAAATTATAATTTCTTCTTCCAACTTGGATATTCTATTCTTAACCACCACTAATTTCTCACCCAAAAGTGAACAAGCTATAGGTCAAATTGGTGATGACCAATAAGACTTGTGCTTCTTAAGTTGCATAAAAAAGTCTAGCTCATGGAAATGATTTTCAAAAAGTGCATTAATTGAAGAAAATGACTCCATTCAACACGGTGTAAATAATTGAGGAAGCAGCTTCAAAGGGAAGGACTCATCAAGAAAATGATGGTCTTCTATATTCCTTTCAATGAATAGTTATTGAATATAACGGTAATATATGCAATAATATTATTATTTAATGAGTAATTTCACTTTGTTGTAAAAATCACAATATGGTTGGGCTAGACTTTTCTATCTAATCTCATTTTGTAATTTTTGATCACCCGAAAATCACGTAAGATGCGAAACTTTAGCCAAAACAAGCAAGGTTATTGTTTGGATGCAATGGATATGAACTTGACCTTCTTTTGGGGGTATTCTACATACATTTATATATCGTTTGCTTTCTTATGAAGAAAAAATGGGACGATGAAAAGAGAAAAGATAAATAGAAAAGTAAGACCAAAACATAAGCCAACCACGACTCATTTGGTAGGTTTTTAATGGTTCTACTATAGAGCTCATTTGTCTAACGCCAATCACGACCCAAAATGCAATTGGCTTTGATTTGAAAAGTTGGTACACAGATCATTTTCCTAAAATGAAATAAGCAAAGAAAATAAAGGAGATGAGATAAAGGTGGCAGCGATGTGTTCATAACAAATGATGCAAAATAGAAAACAGAAGCAGAGTTACGGTTTCAAAATCATCCTGATTTGGGAAATTGTGATGAATGTGGTTTAGTTATAATTTAATGTGGATGGTGACGAGAGTATTGTTGGAACAATCTTCTGTGTACAATAAATAAATTGAAACTAAATCAAACAAATAAAATAAATAACATATTGAAATTATTTTACCGAACTGAATGAATAATAAAAAGATCAAGTCAAGTATGTGACATTTTGTTCTCAAGACAGATTCGTTCCGCTACGGTATTTACAGTTAAGTGGCGTCTATCTCTCAGGATACAATGATCTTCACAAATTGTAGTAGCATTTCAAACAATTTTTACGGCGAACTAGAACTTGTGTTCTATACTCTCTAAATTTTTTCCTAATGATATGAAGAATATATGTAACAGAGCAAAGATTGGACAACAAAAAAGGAATTTTTTTAGACTGTTTCTAGATGCCTAAGATTGCTGAAATGGCTGGTATATATAGGCAAATTGTGGCTGTCCAAAAATTCTGAACAGGTATGAATCTGACCAACAGATTCAGATTTGAATTTTGAATAGATATGCTAACTGCAGCAGTTATATAATTGCCCAGAACTGTAGGGCAGTTTTCCTGATCTGTTTTGAACATATGAACCTGTTGAACCTCAGTGTAAATCCGTTCAAAACTGCCTGGGCAGATTTAAATTTGTTCTGAGCAGAAAATGAATCTATCTGGGTGCAATCTGTGCAGAATCTGAATCTGTTCGGGTTCAAACAAATTAAAGTTTCAATGTGGGACAATCCATTTCAAAGAAACCCACATTTACTTCTTTAATTGTCCATTACACGAACCCGAAAACGTCAACTTCCCATTCACTCATGAATGGTTTTGATGAACCGTCTTCACGATGTGACTTGCCATGCTGCAATGAACAAATCACCTCTTCGGACTTACCCCAAAAGTAGTGTGGACCCCATTCAATTTTGGGCTAAAAAATGGCCCAAAATAAGCCTATATAAAACCAATTTTTCAACAATTCCCTACATGAATGGAATTTGACAGAGAGGAAATGCAATAACATGATCTAATTATAGAGAGTACAGAAATTGGAAATATTCTGCAAAGGATAAGTGATTTTTGGCTTTGAACCTTTCCTTGTGAGACACTATTGGATTTACTAGCTAACCAGTGAACATGATGTCTTAAGTTGGGGTTCCATACGAACTAGGTGAATTTAATTATGGAATGTGTCACTACAGTGAAGTTTGTAGTTTATGCCGATGGGGCAAAGCATGCTTCTTTCATTCCTTCATGTGGTTTGTGGCAAGGCGACCTACTCTCGCCATACTTGTTTCTTTTGGTGGCTGATGTCTTATCAAATCTTGTTACTCATGATATCTCTGGTATGGAAATTTCGAGTTTTGAGATGCAAAGATCATGCCCAATTCTATCTCATATCTTCTTTGCCAATGATGCCATCATCTTCCTAAAGGTGAATCTGAATGAGTGCAGGCAGATTAAAGATGTTTCGAAAATTTATAGTGAGGCATCTGGTTAACTTCTCAATCTTGACAAGTTTGGAATCATGTTTTATTCTAATGCCACAGCATAGGTTCGAAGCTCCATTTATGCTTTATTGGGTGTTTCTCAAACCAATCCTAGAGCAAAATATTTGGGCATTCCATCTTCATGGGGAAAATCTAAATCGGAGGCTTTTAGGAGTTTGATCGAAAAACCATTAGCTAAAATGTAAGGGTAGAAGTCCAAACTACTATCACAAGCTAGTAAGTTGACTTTAATTAAAGCTATTGTTCAGGCCCTACCTTCATATAGCATGTCTTGTTTTGATTTGCAGCAATCTTTTTGTTCCAAACTAAATTTTCTCATCAAAAATTATTGGTGGAAAAGGGACCCCAAGTGTAGAGGTATTCCGTGGGTAAATTGGGCAACAATGACAACCCTAAATCTCAAGGTGGTGTGGGTTTCAGAGATTTCAAAGCTTTCAACCTAGCCCTCCTTTGTCAAACAGGGATGCAGACTTCTTATGAATCCCAAAGCTTTCAATCTAGCCCTCCTTTGCCAAACAGGGATGGAGAGTTCTTATGAATCCAAACTCTTTCTGGGCTCGTATGTACAAGGGCCTTTATTTTCCCTATTCTAATTTCTTGCAAGCTTCTAAAGGCCCTTAAGCCTCATGGGCTTGGTCTAGTCTTTTGAAAATGAGAGAGCTCCTCCAAAATGGGCTACGAAGGCAAATCCACAATGGCAACCTTGCAAATTTTTGGGAGAACAAGTGGGTCTCTTCTTCTAAAGGCTTTATCATTGTTTCACATAAACCTGACCAGTGTAGTATCCATAAAGTCTCAGATGCTATTGATCTTGTTTTTAAGACTTGGAAGCAAAATGAACTCAAAACTTGGTTGTCTAGAGAGGATTTGGAGGTTGTCCTAGCCATTCCCATTGCAACTAGTAACAAAGATGACCATTTGGTGTGGCACCCAATTTGCTCCGAAATCTACACAATTAAATCGGGTTACTATCTAGCCACACAACTTAGTGCTCCCAACTCTACCAACAGGCCTTCAGGATACCTCAACCTTGACTCAAACTTCTAGAAATTTATTTGGAGTCTTGAGGTCCCTTCCAAAATCTATCACTTTTGGTGGAGGGTGTGCCACAATCTGTTAGCTACCAAAGTGGGCTTATATAGACATAAATGTGCACCTTCTGGAGAATGCCCTATCTATTGCAGGTAGGGATTGAACTAGGAGAAAACTATGGGGGGCAATGGCCCCCCTACTTTTATAAAAAAAATTATATTTGTCATAGCAGTTCTAAATATATATAATTTATATATCGTATTGTACATACATGTATGTTTTGTTGTGGGAATTGAACAATAATTATTCTAAATCAATTTTGTAGAACACTAATATTAAACAGAATAAAACATTAATCAAAACAGATTATGAAAATAGGTTTTTTTACCATTTAATCAAACTATATATATATAACAAAATAAGAAGAAGATTAGAAAAAGGGTTCAAAAAATAAATAGTGTAATTGTGAGAGGCACATCAAAGACGTTGTCCTAATGTAATACTCCCAAAATAATATCATATTTACATCTACAAACATATATAAATGATAGCATAAATCAAAGTCTTAGTCCTTTCATTACATTAAGTTAATGAATACAAGAGTTTGACGTAAATAAATGCCCTATTTGGTTACACCTTTCCAAGCCTTGACTTGGTTACAACAAAATGAATTTCGCTCAATACAAATTTTAGCCCTAGGCTATATAAAATGAAACAAAATAAGAAGCTCTTACTTCCCAAAGGTCCCTTCAATGCTATTGCCTTGGTGGAGGCATGCCATCATTACCTGAAAATGTTATTCCCAAATAGGGTGAGCCACAGCCCAGTAGAAATCATCTAACACAATATATGAAATTTAGCAAAGGTATAAGTACACTACGCATATACAACGTCAGTGATAAAAACATCCACATTTTATATAGTCATAAGATACCAAACTCATTCCTTAAGCCATTTCCCTTCAATTCATTTCATTACATAAACCAATTTCATCGTTTCTCAACAACCCAAATGAGACTACAACTCATTAATTCTACAACCATATCATCAACATATAAGCGCTTCAAACTTTTCTTTCACGGATATTTCATCTATGGGCAGCCGTCAAATGGGGCCCATGTAAACGTAGGTTATACAAGCTCTACAATTGCCATTTTACGAATATTTCGTCCGCGGGCTAGGCATACATGCATAATTTTGGGACTTTCACCCAGGACACTTCGGCGAACTTAAATATAATGGAGTCCATCCCCTTTCTCCTCCCAAACAATCATTCATACATATGCAATGTATTAAAACACAGAATCAAACAATGGAGTACATCCATTTTCCACTTCCACATAATCATACATATACAATGTATATAAACATAGTCATATTCAATGACAAACAACAAGAGATTAGTTTCAATTCTCCTAATCCTCATGCAATTTCTACAACATTCATAGCTATCCTCCACCGATAGCCCAATATAATTATTTCTAAATAGATATTTAATCTCATGACAGATAATTTATTCAACTTCCAAAGAATGAGTTAATACATAACCAATCCCACCATTCATATCAATACCCTCTCAATATCACATTTTCAATGTCAATTTTAGATATTTATATCAAATAATTATGAGTCATTTTAGAAAAAAAATTCCCCTTTTCTAAATGTCACCCAAATAACATTCTCAACCATTTTGATCCACCATAATCTCATCTTCACAACCCACATTCATTTATTTCATAATCAACAACAATCCTTCATTCCATATTATACCCAAACCCTAGGTTTGCTTACAACACCCTCAAATCACATCATTGTTACACAAAATACAAATAACTAAGCTAAATATCATATGAAGGTGTAGAAAAGATTCCTACCTCAAAGGAAGAAGATGAGCCCAACAAGAGAGAAACTCCAAAAACACCGAAACCCACTTTTATTCGGATCAAAATATAGATCTTGAGATGCTCAATCTTTTTCTCAAAGGCACAAGGGTGAAGAGATCGACAGATCTAGATGAAATCTAAGAGAGAATGTGAGTTTTAGAGAGAGAAAATGTAGACCTAGGTTTTTGGAAAGTTTTAGAGAGAGAGAGAGAGAAGTGAAAACGTGATTCAAACATCATATTCATGGACTGTTATACACGCAGTCCGCTCAAGCGTGGAAAGTGACGTTCGAGCGTCAGACACAAAGGTCCGCTTGGGCGTGAAGTGTGGCGCTCGAGCGTAGAATACGCACTTCTAGTATATTTGCAGATGAAGGACCCCACCCGAGTGTGAGATTGGACGCTCGAAGTTCGATGTACTCTCCCAGTATTTGTAGACTTGCAAAAAGAAATACTGAGAGTTGACAAATCCCGCTCGAGCAGAAGAGCCAAATTCTGGGCAATAAAGGGTTGGAAAAACAAGCAACCAACCTTTTCCAAACGCACAACCATAACTATAACCCGAAAGCCAATTCTAAAGGGATACAAGGGAAATAAGAAGTAAACGACAATATGAAAGCATTAAACCCGAGTCTAAGATACCACAAGAGTCAGGTCAAAACCAGAACCGCTATACCTAAAATCGTTATGCACTCCCTTCGTGTAGGTTTTAACAACCACAAATCACTCCAAGATGCAATCCAAAACTTCACAGGATCTGACACAATGCACAGTTGCACCAGAAGGATTTGCCAAGTATATATCAGTTGCCTAGAAACATAGAATATAAAGAATACATTAGATAGCAAAGAGAGAGAGAGAGAGAGAGAGAGAGAGAGACATAATACGTTTTTGTGTTTTTCCTGAGTTAGAGTCTTGTATATATAGGCTCTATGGTGTCTGTTAAGAACAAACACACCCATTCCTTTTGAAATCAAATATAAGTTTAAAATTTAAACAAATATGACTGTTAAAATAAATACATAAATAAATACAAATAATATAATAAATAATAAATAAGTACAAATAAAGTTTTGAAACTTTTAGGAAATCTTTAACAATCCCCCACAAGATTCAAAACTTTGTAAAATCATCAAATAAATACAGAAATAATAATAACAATATGGGTAACACTAAAACAATACAATAGGTTTAAGTGTTTTTTAAACTTGAACCTCACTTAGTGTTAACAGTTTCATTCTGAAAAGAATCTTAGTGAACCAAGTCTTGAACTAAATCGTTTTTACCAGAATTCAACATGTCACGTCTATGGTATGCGACATAACTGTGGCGCGAGTTAGCACTATTAGTAGCCATGTGCTCTATCTTGATTCTCTTGAGAGTTTAGAAAACAACCCTATTTCCACGGTCGTGGCTTCATGACGCTCTCACTTAGGTGAATCCTTCAAAGATAGAAGTGACGGATGTCTATCTTGCGAGAGTATGCCCGCCTTGAATTCATTTAGAGTAAGCACTCTTCCTTAACCATCAGATTTACATTAGCACTGATATCTTAGGGATGAGCAGGAGAACATAAATAATCAATTTAATAAAGCCTCCTTATTAAAGTGCTAGAATACAAGAGTCATGCTATAAGGATTGTTCCTAGCTGTTGAGCTTCCTTCATGGGATCTCCAATCACAGAAGTCAGGTTACTTCCTTAGTTGACTCCCTATGGGCTTAGACCCATCCCCCTTGATAAATCTAAGACTACACTCTTAGATAAACCTTTTGTTAACTGATCAATAATATTCTTTTCAAATTTCAAAAAACTCAAATATACAACATTTTTATTCACCAAACTTCTTAAAGATTTATACCTTACTTGCATATGCATATTCATCTTTTCATTAGTATGTGCTTGTCTCACAAGTTCTATTATGGCTCTATTGTCACAATGTATGAAAAAAGCATGAATAGGATTTTTCACAAGTGGAATATCAAGGAGTGAATTTTTAATCCACTTAACTTCAAAACATGTAGTATCTAAAGCTCTAAGTTTTGATTATGTTGTACTTCTAGAGATAACAGTATTTTTTAGAACTCCAAGATATTGATGCTCCACCTAACGTAAATATATATCCAGTAGTAGACTTAACATCTAGACTATCTGTTATCTAATTAGCATCACTATAACCTTCTACCACATCAGGAAAACCACTAAAGCAGAGTGAATAATCTAGAGTTCCTCTTAGATATTTAAAAACTCTTTCCACAGCAACCCAATGATCTTTACTAGAATTATGAGTGTGTCTACTTAATCTTCCAACAACATAGGCAATATCTAGTCTAGTCTTATTAGCAATATAGAAAAGTCATCCAATAATTTGAGAATATCTAAGTTGAGATAAGGTGCACCATTATTTGCCTTTAAATTCATGCTAGGATCAAAAGAAGTTGAAATAGGTTTGCGATTATAATAATCTAACATTTTTAACATCTTCTCTAGGATTCTAGATTGATTTAATGTAATACCTTTGGTTGTTTTCTCTAATTTTATACTTAAAATAATATATAGCTTGTTTGGTTTTGGTTTTCAGAAAATTCAACTTTTTGTTTTTCATTGTAATGTTTTCAATGATTTTTTTAATATTTTAAACAATTTTTTTTAAAATTTTTTTTAGACATATCTAACATAAATACACTTAAAAAGTATAATATTCATGAAAAAAATCTTCAAAAAAATTTACTAAATACCAAAAAATACAAAAACAAATACGAAAATTTAGTACCTTTTTTTTATTATATATTTTTGTGTATTTATTAATTTTTTAAAATATTTTTTCACAAATATTTTACTATTTAGATACATCTAAGTAGGTGCATCTAAAAAAGTAAAGAAGTTTCTTAAAATTTTAAAAATATTCCACTAAAAAAAAAGCACGAAAAAAACTCAATTTTCAGAAAACTGAATTCAAAAAGCTAAAATCAAACACACTGATAAGTTTCTCCTAAATCCTTCATACCAAATTTTGAAAACAAATAAGAATTTCACATTTTTAATTATCTCTAAATTTGTTCCAAATAATAAGATATCATCATATAAACATAAAATAATACATTATCCATTATGTTCTTTAAAGTATACACATCTATCATGTTCATTGATCTTAAAACCATATTCTAAAATTACCTTATCAAACTTTTCATGCCACTATCTAGGAGCTTGCTTAAGTCTATACAAAGATTTAACTAACTTGTAAATTTTATGTTCTTGTCCTCTAATCACAAAACCTTCAAGTTGCTCCATATAAATTTGTTCCTCTAAATCTCCATCCAAAAAACCAGTTTTAACGTCTATTTGATGAATTTCTAAATTATAAATGGATGCTAGAGCAATTAAGATTCTAATGGTTGTAATCCTAGAAACAGGTGAATATGTGTCGAAATAGTCTATTCCTTTCTTTTGTTTAAATCCCTTGACTACTAATCTTGCTTTATATTTATCTACGCTTCCATCAGGTTTTAATTTCTTTCTAAATATCCATTTGCAACCGATAGCTTTACTACTAGGAGGTAGATTAGTCAACTCCCAAATATTATTTTGAAGTATTAATTCAATCTCACTATTAATGGCTTCTTTCCAAAATGGTGAATCTAATGCTGACATAGTTTCTATAAAAGTATTTGGTTCTCTTTCAGTTAAAAATGTATAAAAAATCATCTCCAACGTTTTTCTCTATTCTAGTTCTCTTACTCTTTCTAGATTCTAAGTCTAGATGTTCAGAATCATCTCTCAAAGGAATAACACTAGTACTAGTATTAAAAGTTCTATTTACAACATGATTTGAGATCCTAGTTTTATATGGAAAAGTATCTTCAAAAAATTTAACTTCACAACATTCAATTATTGTATTATTAATAATTTCACTAATTTCTAAATTTATTACTAAAAATCTATTAGCACTACTATTTTGAGCATATCTTAAAAAAACAGTATCAACAATTTCGAGTCCTATTTTCTTACGTTTAGGTTCTGGAATTACTACTTTTGCTAGACACTTCCACACTTTCAACATTTTAAGATTAGGTACTTGTTTTTTTTTTCAAAATTTCATAAGTTGTTTATCATTATCATTCACAATCACTCTATTTAAAATAACACAAGCAGTGAGTATCACTTCCCTCCCACAAGCTCTCTGGTAATCCAGAACTAATAAGCATTGTATTTATCATATCCATTAGAGTTTTATTTTTTCCTTTCAGCTATTACATTAGATTGTGGAGAATAAGGGGGGGTTACTTCATGAATAATTCCATGTTCTACACAAAAAGTACTAAGGGTACCTACAATATATTCGCCTCCTCTATCAGATCTAAGTTTCTTAATCTTCTTTTCTAATTGACTTTCCACTTTAGCCTTATAAATTTTAAATTTATTAAACACTTCATCTTTGGTTTTAATTAAATATAAGTAACAAAACTTAGAACAATCATCTGTAAAAGTTACAAAATATTTATTTCCTGCTCTAGTTGGTGGTCTATTAGAATCACAAACGTTACTATTTATAAGGTCCAGGAGTTGTGAATTTCTTTTTACAGATTTATAATGTTTCTTAGGTTGTTTTGCTTGCACACACATTTTACATTTGCATTTGACATCAATAGGTGATTTAGGTACTAATTCTAAATCCATCATTTTCCTAATTTTTCTTAAATTCACATGCCCAAGTCTTCCATGCCACAAATCACAAACTTCAATATTCAATATATTATGAGAGATATTATTAACTTCAAAAGATACATTTTATTTAAATAAACCATCATATACAAAATCTTTTCCAATAAAAATATCATTTTTACTTATTAAAATTTTATTCGATTCCATTACAACTTTGTAACCTAACTGTACTAAACATGATCTACTAATAAGATTTCTTCTAACTTCAGGAACATAGCGCACATCTTTCAAAGTTAAGATCTTTCTAGAAGTCATCTTTAAATTTATATCTCCAATACCAAGTATCAATGCGATTGATCCATTCCCCAAAGTTACACTTCCTCCACTTGATTTCTAGAAAATTTTAAAATAACCATAATCAAAACACACATGCTTATTAGCCCCAGAATCTAATCACAAATCTTGATAGAATTAATTTCAAGATTATACCTAAAAGATGGTCCGGCAATTTTTTTTTTTCCAAAATCATATTTACTTGAGCATTATGACCTTTAGTAGTTTGCTTGTTGTTAAACCTTAGTTTGTACTCCCCAGTCTTCTGAAAGAATCAATCCTTAGTATAGTGATTGGATTTCCCACACACATAGTACAATCTTTTGCCACTCTCTTATCCCTTAAAATTATTAGTATTGGCTTGGTAGTTGTTGTTATGGTGTTTGCCATTTTGACTTCTAGATTTAAACTTAAGGTTGTTCTTGAAATTTTTACCTTTAGGTTGAAAGTTTTTCCTATTGTTAGAACTATTCTTATTCCCATTCTCCACCAAATTACCTTAGGAGTTTTCTCTTTTCCAGCTTCTAGATTTGATCTATACTTGTCTTCTACCCTAAGTGTATTGATTAGTTGAGTTCATGACAAATCTCCTTGTTTGTGCCCAAGACATTTAGAAAAAGTCATTCCAAGATAGAGGTAGTTTATCGATAAGGCATGACACTTTAAATTCCTCACCAAAAGTTATCCCTTTCTTTTCTACTTTTCTAAGTAGTTCTTAAAACTCTTGTATTTAGTCTCCCACAAGTTTGTCATCTTTCATTTTATACCCGTTAAGTTTAGAGACAGTGAATCTATCAATACCAGCATTTACAGTTTCATATTCTGCCTCTAAGGTTTTCCATAGTTCTTTTGCGGTCGAGGTGGTTGATTGATATACAACATACATATGGTCGGACAAAACACTAAAGATTATGTTGTAACAATGAAATTCAATTTGTTCGGGTGACAACCAGGATCCAACAAAATCCTGATCTTTTATGTTAGACATAAAACCCAACATGGTCAACCAATATTTTGTTTGTTTTTGCCATCTTTTAAAATTTTTTCCATTAAAATTTTCAGGTTTCACACTAGTAATTTCTTCTAAATTAGCTATTTTAAATATTTAAAGAACAAGAGAGCAATAGGGTATATTAATCTGTAATAACAATAAAACAAATATTAATGTTATTGAAAGTGTAAATTTAATTATCAACAATTTAAGGATAGATAAAATGCACAGTTTTTATACAGATCAAATTTAAACAAAATAATTTATAACATGAACAATTCTAATTAAATATCATGAGTTGTATGAAGTGTTCTATAATGTAGAAAACGTCATATGAGTCTACAATTTTTTTAAAAAAAATAATAATAATAAGAAGAAGAAAAAACTCCCAGAACAAATAAATTCTACAACTTCCAAGAATAACTTATAATTTAATAGAATCAATACTATATGCAGATCTATGTAATCAAACAAGGGACTCACATCTATAATACAAACAGATTTATGTATTGTATTGTATTGTAATCAAGCAAGGGACTCACTTTTGCCGAATTGATCGAGAAAATAAAATTTTCAGATTTTTTTACCAAATCTACGGAAACAAAAACTCAGATTTTTTTTTTTTTTTTTTTTTTCTAACAGATTTGTTCAAGACCAACAGATTAAATTGTAAAACACAAATAATGTAAAGATTAAATATGTTATAGAATAATGACTTTAGATTGTTGTGGGATTTGAACAATAATTATTCTAAATCAATTTTGCAAAACACTGATATTAAACAAAATAAAAACATTAATCAAAACAGATTCCGAAAATAGGTTTTTAACCATTTGATAAAACTATATATATATATAAAACAGAATAACAAGAAGATGAGAAAAAATGTTTCAGAAAATAGCCTATGTAATTGTGAGAGGCACATTAAAGACGTTGTCCTAAAGTCGTTATGCGCTCCCTCCGTATAGGTTTTAACAATTACAAACGACTCTAAGATACAACCCAAAACTTCACAGGATTTGGCAGAATGCACAATTGTACCAGAAAGATTTGTCAAGTATGTATCAATTGTCCAGAAACATAGAATATAAAAAATACAGTAAAGAGCAGAGAGACAGAGAGAGAGAGAGAGAGAGAGCAAAACAAAATACGTTGTTGTGTTTTTCCTGAGTTAGAGTCCTGTATAGATAGGCTCTATAGTGTCCATTAGAAACAGATACATCAATTCTTTTTGAAATCAAATATAAATTTAAAATTCAAACAAATATGATTGTTAAAAGAAATACATAAATAAATACAAATAATATAATAAATAATAAATAAATACAAATAAATTTTTTGAAACTTTTAAGAAATCTCCAACATGTTTGTCTATACGGTAAAAAAATATTATTTCTCTTTTGACCCCTGCGATGATGAAATTCTAATTCCGTTGAGTCAGTGGAGCATCTATTATTTGATTGTCCCTGGACTAGAAGTGTTTGGTTTGGTAGCTCTTTAAATATGAGAGTGGATCCAGGTTTCATTCGTAACATGGCCCAATGAACCAATGTCCAAATGCAGCTCGCCATCACTAAGGAAGAAAGAAGCCAAACAACTCATCAGTCAAGTTGCCACTATTGCCTGGTTTATCTAGAAGTCCAGGATTGAGTTCGTGTTTAATCATGTCTTGGTGGATCCATATGTCACTCTTCAAAAAATCAATCAATTTTGGAAGGAAAGAGAGGATCTTCTTCACCATGCTACTACACCCCCTCAGTCCTCAACTGATTCTAATGATAATCACATGTCAGGATGGCAACCGGCTTCAGGTGGTAGAGTAAGCTCAATTGTGATGCAGCTTTTTGCAAGCTTTCTTCTTCAGCTGCTATTGCTGTGATCCTCAGAGATTCAAAAGGAAACCTTATGGATGGATGTGCTAAATTCATCAAAGCCACATCTGCTCCGCAAGCTGAGGCTTCTGCAGTGCGTTTGGCATGCCTTACGGCTCGGGCCCTCGTCACATGCTGAAATCGAGAGTGATAATCAGTGGGTGATTCATCTGTAATTCTGGACATTCTGAGTATGCTACTCTGTCTTCCCTTTCTTTCTCCTCGACTAGCAGACACAACAATGGTGCAGCCCATTGGATAGCAAAGGCTTTCTTCACAAATTCTTTACCCTTTAATTGGGTTGTCAACCCCCCCTGTTGCTTTAATTTCTGTTCTTTCTTCAGATGTATCCCATTTGCCTCTTTAATGAAAGTTTGGGAGTTCAAAAAAATAGGGGAGAAGGTACCTTCCAAGATGTCAACTCACGACTCACAGATTTACTTACATACAATAAATATGATAAAATATTTTTTTTTTATAACGGGTGTTTGGACCCTGCTCAACTAATTTTTGGGTAATTGCAAGTTTTCTTCCAACATGTACAGTGTGTTCATGGCTTCCATAGTCTCACAAACTTGTAATGGAGATCATCAAAACCGTATTATTCATGCACCTTATGTTCGGTAGACGATTTAGAGCCCCCAGAGTATTTTTTTTTTATCAGCAATGTTAAGTATCATGAAAAACCTTTCATGAAAATAATCATGAAAGCTTTGTGACCCTTGGATTGCACTTAGAATAAAGCACCACACACTAATCAAGGTAATCCAAAGATTATTTTCATGAAAAAATTTTCACGATCCCTAACTTTTCCTTTTTTTTTTTTTTTTTTTCATTTTATGTATCTTTTCGAGATTTATTAAAAATTGTCAAATATGATTGTGAGAGCTTAATTTATGAAAAAAAATATTGTTTCACTGTTTTGACTAACTGAAAAATCAATTTCTTAATTTTTTTTTTTTTTTTTTGAAATTTCATATTTAGTATTGATCTTATTTGAAAGATCTTAAAAACATAAATTCACATATATCAATTTTGTTAAAAATGGATTGCTGAAAGTCATGTTAAAAAAATTAATAAATTGATTTTTTTTTCAACTTTTTTTTTTTTAAAAAAGTAAGCATTCAAAATCATCTTTATAAATTTGGATGGATAAATCTCAAAAAAATACATGGAAACAAAAAATAATTCGTCCAAAACATACTACTAAACATAAACTTATGACCTATTGAAATTTTAATACTATATAAACAATGAACACATAGTTATGTAGAGATGTACAAGCGATTTGAATAGATAACTATATATTTAAAACTTCAATAAGTCATAACTTTATTTTCAGTAGTCTATTTTGAATAAATTTTTTTTTATTCTATTTATTTTTTCTAGATCTATCTATCCAAAATTGCCAAAGATGATTTTGAGTGCTTAATTTCTAAAAAATGATGTTTCACTATTTTGATTAACTAAAAAAGCAATCTATTAAATTTTTATTTTATTTTTTTAATTTCATATTCAATATCGATCTTATTTGAAAAATCTCAAAAATAGAAGTTTACATATATCAATTTTTTACGAAAACTCAAGTGAAAAAAATTAATAGATTGATTTTTTGGTAAGTCAAAATAGTGAAACAAAATGGATATGTAAAGCTCAAGTTAAAAATATTAATAGATTAATTTTTCGATTAACCAAAAAAGCGAAACAACATTTTTTTAGAAAGTAAGCATTCGAAATGTCTTCGACAATTTTGCATGGAGGCAGGGTGACCTCCTTTGACCATTTCTGTTCAACCTAGTAGTAGAAGGGCTCAACATACTCATGACTAGAGCTTATGAGCTGAATATCATTAAGGGTGTGAAAATTGGGAGGAAGGAAGTAGTCATTTCCCACCTTCAATTTGCTGATGACTCAGTTATCTTCTGTGAAGCAGATAGGGAGCAAGCAGTGAACATTAAATGAGTGTTAAAATGCTTTGAGCTGCTATCTGGATTGAAGATAAATTACCACAAAAGTGTGTTATGTGGAATTGGTGTTGATGAAGGGATACTTTCTTCCTTTGCTGATCTTCTTAATTGTAAAGTGCAAGGCCTACAATTAAAATTCTTAGGTCTACCTCTTGGTGCAAATCCTGAAAGAAAGTCCACATGGAAACCTGTTTTAGACAAAATCAAGACTAGCAGAGTGGAAGAGAAGACTGCTATCCTTTGCAGGTAGGCTTACCTTAATCAAATCAGTGTTGTCTAATCTACCAATCTATTACCTATCCCTTTTCAAAATGCATGTGGGAGTGGCAAAAGAGATAAAAAAAAATTGAAGCAAATTTCCTATGGGGAGGTTCTGATCTAAAGAAGAAAATTCATATGGTGAAGTGGACAGATGTCACAAAAAGCACAAGTCTTAGAGGATTAGAAATAAGAAGAATCACAGATGTTAATGCTAGCCTTTTACTAAAATGGTGGTGGAAGTTTGGAAGCGATTTCACTGCTCTTTGGAGAAAGGTATTATGTAACAAATACTTGATTGATGAATTCAGGTGGCAACCAACTTTGAGGACTTCCTGCAATTACTCTAGGGTGTGGAGTGATATCATCTCTTTTGCCATTCACAGGCAACTGCTCTGCATTTTCTTTTTGGACAACTTTCTCATTAAAGTTGGTGATGGAAGAAGAGTAAGATTTTGGTTGGATAAATGGTGTGGAAACTTCTATCTAAAAGATAAATTTCCTAGTCTTTTCAGATTATCAACAAACAAGAAAGACACACTACCTCTGTTCTATGCAAGAAGATCAACTTTAGGGGATTAGAATTTACCTTTTAGAAGAGCTCCATATGAATGCGACGAGGAGGAGATTACTAGGTTGTCAAATGTATTATCCTCCGCACTCGTACTCAAGAATGGGGTGACTGTCAGCCCTGTCTGGTTGGGTTCAAATTCAGGTATTTTCAAAGCTGGTGATGTGTATAAATTCTGTTCTGTTTCTCTTGGTCCCAGGTTCTCAATCTGCAAATTCATTTGGAATAAAGACATCCCTCCCAAAATTCAATTCTTCAGCTGGTTGGCATGGAAAGACAGAATCAAATCAGTTGTTTTCCTTCAAAAAATTGGGATTCTTGGTATTGATGCTGCCACACTATGCACTTTTTGCAGAACAGAACCTGAATCAGCTAGTCATTTGCTTCTATTTTGCCCATTTTCCTGGAACATTTGGGCAGAAATGATGAAGTGGTGAGGCTTTCAATGGGTGATACCTAGTTTGGTTGATAATCTTTTCCATTGGTGGAAGGGTGGCAAGTTCAAAAGATTAGAAAGGAGGATCTGGGATACTCTACCTCTAATTGTTCTTTGGTCACTTTGGAAGTAGCGAAATGAATGCATATACAATGAAGTGCAGCCTAATTGCTTTGAGTTGAGTGAGCTAATAAAGCTTAGGCTTGCATTTTGGATCAAGGCCTCAGTAAAAGACATCCATTACTCTGTGATTGACTTAGTATTCAACTTTAATCATGTGAGGGTCTGTCTTTGAGAGTGCTTTAATATTTGCTCTCGGGAGTTTGGTTGCTTTGCTATTTTTTCTGATGATGATGTTTAGCATGGGTTCTGTTTTGATGTTGTGCAGTTTGGTTTCTGTTCTTTATGATCAGCAGCATACACCAATTGTTGGGGCTGTCTGTTGCTACCTTAGGAGTTATTACTTAGTGCATGTTGGGGGTAAATTATTTTTGTTGGTGTATTGATTACAAGTTCTGTGGAATTAGCAGATGTGGAAGGTTGTCCTTGCTATGTGGCTAGTTTGCTTAAGCATCTAGTGAAAGGTTTGATGCTGGGGTTAAGGTCTAAACAGCTGTTTATGCTGCTGATGTATGCTGATTAGGAGCTCTGTTATTGTTGAAAGATTGATGCTATTGCTGGTTTTTTTGAGTGCTAGTAGTTAAAGAATTAATTGATTTGGGGGACCTATCTAGCTACTGGGTGAATCCACAGTTGCATGGGGTGAATTTGTCTTTGGTTGCTGGGGCCGTTTGGTTATTGTTGTATTCTGGTTGTTTGTTTTTTTTCTTGTTTTGTTTTGCTCTGTTGGTTGGTTGCTCACCAACTTGGAGCTTGGAGTGTGTGCTAGTAGATGATTTGGTATGCATCTTGGTGCCAACTTGGTTGGGATCTTGATGTATCTCTGTGATGCTTTTTGCATCCTCCTTTTTATTGATGTTATGTATCATACTTTGTATGCTTTCCATCAATAAAGTTCTTTTTTTGCTGATCAAAAAAAAAAAAAAAAATTTGCATGGATAGATCTTAAAAAAAATACATGAAATCAAAAAATGTTCATCCAAAATAGGCTACTGAATATAAAGTTACCTATTGAATTTTTAACACCATAAACAATTTGAACAGGTAGCTATCTTTGTTTAAAACTTCAATAGGCCATCACTTTTTGTTCAATAGTCCGTCTTGGATAATCAAAATGGATTTGTAGAAATCAAGTTAAAAAAATTAATAGATTGAGTTTTGGTTAATCAATACAGTGAAACAAAATTTTTTTAGAAAGCAAGCATTCAAAATTGTTTTTTGACAATTTAGGATGAATATATCTCAAAGCAACAAAAAATTAGTCCAAAATAGACTATCGAACACAAAGTTATGACCTATTGAAATTTTAACATCATAACCGATTTGAACAGATAGCTATCTCAAGATTTACAAACGATTTAAATATATTGCTCTCTGTTTAAAGCTTCAATAGGTCATAACTTTATACTTGGTAGTTCATTTTGAATAAAAAAAATTATTCCATTTAATTTTTTGCGATCTATCCATCCAAAGTTGTCAATTTTGAACGCTTAATTTTTGAAAAAAAAATCATTTCACTACTTTGATTAATCAAAATTGTGATATATTAAAATTTTTTTTATTTTTTATTTTTTTTAAATCTCACATTCAATATTGATATAATTTGAAAGATCTCGAAAATATAAATTTGCAGATTTTAATTTTGTTAAAAACTGATTTTTAGAACTCAAGTTAAAAAAAATTAATGGATTGATTTTTTGGTTAATCAAATTATTGAAACAACATTTTTTCAAAAAATAACCATTCAAAATCGTCTCTGGAAATTTTAGATGGACAAATCTTTAAAAAAAATTAATAATAAAAAATACATGGAATAAAAAAAATTCATCCAAAACAGACTACCGGGCATATAGTTATGATATATTGAAGTTTTAACATCATAAACGATTGAATAGATAATTAATGTGTTCAAATGATTTAAACATATAGCTATCTGGTTAAAACTTCAATATGTTATAATTTTATGCTTGGTAGTGTGTGTTGAGCGAATTTGGTTTTGATTCCATGTATTTTTTTTTTTTTTTTTGTGATTTATCCATTTAAAATTGTTGAAGACGATTTCAAGTGCTTAATTTCTAAAAAAATATAGTTTCATTGTTTCGATTAATCGAAAAATCAATCTATCAATTTTTATTTTTTTTAATTAATAATAAATATTGATCTTATTTGAAAGATTTCGAAAATTCAAATTCATAGATATGCATTTGTAGAATTGAAGTTAAAAAAATCAATAAATTAATTTGTCAATTAATCAAAACAACGAAATAATATTTTTTTTTCAAAGAGTAAGGGTTCAAAATCATCTTTGACAATTTTGCATGGACCGATCTCGAAGAAATACATGGAATCAAAAAATAATTCGTCCAAAATAGACAACCAAACATAAACTTGTGGCCTATTGAAGTTTTAAACATATACTATCTGTTTAAATCGTCTTTCAAATTGTTTGTAAATATCTATTCAAATCGTTTATGGTATTAAAACTTCAATAGCTAATAATTTTATGTTTGGCAATTCGTGTTGGATGGATACTTCTTCTTCTTCTTCTTTTTTTTTTCTTTTTTTTTTTTGATTCCATGTATTTTTTTTTAAAGATTTATGTATTTAAAATTGTTGAAAACAATTTCGAGCGCTTCCTTTATGAAAAATGTTGTTTCACTGTTTTAATTAAGCAAAAAATCGATCTATTAAGTTTCTTTTTTTTCTTTTCTTTTTTTTTAAATTTCATATTCAATATTGATCTTATTTGAAAGATGTAGAAAAGACAAATCTACATATATCAATTTTGTTAAAAACATATTTGTTTTGAAAGTTTTTTAGCATAAAATACACAAAAGGTAAAAATATAAAAAGAAAAATGAGTGAGGCCCCCTTTGTGGAAGACCCCCACAACTCCCTTACTGGTCTACACCATTCATGATGTGTGGGGCCCACTCATGTATGTGTGGGGTCCACATCATGAATGGTGTAGATCACAAAGGGGGTTATGGGGGTCCTCCACAAAGGGGGTCTCTATCATTACTGATATAAAAAATTATGTTTATGACTACATGTTTGGACTAAACAATGAGGAAATGACAAGCGTGTCCTTATAACTGGCAAAAACCAAAACTTGGACCTAATGCTTAACGCCTAATGCACCCCTCAACTCGAATTTATCAACATTTGGTTTAGTTAAATTAAAAATTAAAATAATTTAAGTTAATTTAATTTTAAAATAAAATTTTGGATCACTGTTAAGACCGTATATAGTATGGGTTTTATGCTACTTACTATATATATAAAAAAGAAAAAGAAAAAAGAGAAAATGTTAACAATTTTGGGTGTGTCTGATGCGATTCGGTGTGGTTTGAGCATAAAATTAAACTATACCGTGAATAGTGGATTGACAAATTTACTATCCGTAACCAAACCATTGTTTGAGCAGTTTCAGCTTATTAGTTGAATGAAAAATAACTTTAAACAATTACCAAGCATTTATATAATATATAACATTAATTTACATAATGTTTATATATATAACAATAACTGATTTTACTTAATATTTTCATATATATAACACTAATTCCACATATCTCACATCTCTCGTACACTGACTCTTATTTTGATATTTCATTGAAAATAAAAAAAATTATATATTTATTAACTATGGCAGGGCGGGACTGTTTGGAAGGTAAATTATAAATTTCAAACCACTGATCAAACTAGCCCACAATTCGTGAATAAATTGATGCAAATTAGGTGATTTTAATAAATTAGAAAATATTTTGTACAATTCTAATAATAGTAGCAAGGGGACATAATAGCAATACTTTAATTTATCACAAAATTCAGAAAATAGAAAATTCATGGTTAGCATCCTTAAAAAGGTGAGTTCGGATCCTCTCCTTAACGCCTTTCCTTCACTTTCTACTGGCACCGGCTGAGATCAATCGTTCTAGATCCAACAGCTAAATAAAAAATAAAAAAAAAATTAAAACAAATTGAATTTGGTTTGCGAAGCAAACAAAATCAATCCACCTCGATCGGTTGGGGCCTCAAGAGCTTCTCGCCATCGTCAGGATTGGGTTGCCGGTGAGAGTTGATCGCCGGTGAAGGTGGGTTACTGGTGAGGGTGGGTTCGGTGGAAGAGAAGGGGGCTAAGTGAGAGTGAGTGTATCTACTCTGTATAAGCTGTATATAGCTTTGGGCAGGAAAACCAAATTCAATTTGTTTTAATTTTTTAATTTTTTTGTTTTGTTTTGTTTTTTTTTTTTTTTGTTTTATAGTCGTTAGATCTGGAACGGTTGATCTTAGCTGTTGCCAGTAGGAAGTAAAGGAAAGGCATTAAGGGAAGGATCTGAACTCTAAAAAGGTACCAGAAGGCCCATCAACTCAAAAAAAAAAAACGGGAATTTACTTATATTAGGAAGTTGGTTGTATTAACAAGTCCTTTTGACTAAAAAGTCTTGTTTTTATTTATTTTTTAGCGGGATTTTATGTAAAAAAAAATGTCACTAATTTTTTTATTTTTAGCGACAATTTAAAATTTTCATCATAAAAAAAGTCACTAATTATTATTTTTTAGTGATAGATTTAGAAAATCGTCAAAAAAAACATTACTAATTTTTAGTTTTTAGTTACAGATTCATAAAATCGTCAAAAAAAATATTTTCAATGACGATTTTGATGGAACCAACATTAGCCATAAATTGACAAGACTAAATAGGAATTAAGTCTAACTATTGTAATTTTTTAATCTATACAAACACTTATAGCAGGACATGTGAGTAATTATCCTAACAAAAATGATTTGGACCTCAAAAAAAAGTCCCCCTAATCCCCCTAATTTCCTTTTTGGGAAAACTGTTTTTTTTTTCTTTTTCTGTTTTTTTTTTTTTTTTTTTATTTGAAATGGGAATTCGGGGGATTCGGGCCCCCGAATTCGAGGTCCCAATCTGTGTTGTTATCCTAAAAAGAAAAAGGTACAAAAAGGCCCAATTTTCTCAGACTGGAATGACTTGGCCCATCAGTTGAAAGAACCCAAGGATCGGTAATGGCAATGGCCTTTTTAATGTACTTCTTATAAACTCCTTTTTAAGTAAATAATTCTTTTGTTAATTGAAAAAAAAATAAAAATGCATACATGTCTAGTTGATAGTTTTTATTTATTTATTTATTTATTTATTTTTTATCAATAGAGAGAAGAATAAATTACTTTATTAGAAATATTTACATCATTTGATAGATTATTAATTCAACAAAATCTAATAATCAATATACGAAGCTCAACAAGCCCAATAACATGTATCAAACTCTTCTCTATAGGAGTTGAAATCGAAGTCTCACGCTACAAAATATACTATACAATTACTAAACCAAATATTATGATCAAGTAGTCAATTCCGAGAATTTTTATAGGCTTTCTTTTGTTATATATTATGGGAAAATTTTACAAACTCTACATCTTCATGTGATCAAACGGGCTTGAGTGTTGAGTAGAGGTGGCACACATAATTCGCAATTATAATCCATCCAATTTTACATGTTTAAAACACATTTTAACTAATTCAAAGCTATATATACTGTTTCAATTGGATTGCATCTTACAAACCTATTTGAAATTGAAAATATATGAATTGGAGATGGGTCGCGTTGGGTTTGGATAAAAAAATAAATAAAAAAGGAACACCACACCACCACCATCTTTGCCACACCACCACCATATCCACCACTACACTTCTCATAAAGTAAACACAATGGTTGGATTTTGTCCGATTCGTGCCCAATTAACTAATTAATAAAAACAAAGAAATGTAAAATGTCATTTTATTTACTAGCAGAAAACTTGTGCATGAATACCTTAGGCTAAATTTATGGTCTAAATAAATGTCTATGGTTCTAAAACTTCAAATTCTGTGTAATTCAATAAAAAAATGAAGTAATATTTTATTTTTTATTTAAATAAATAAATAAATAAATTCAACCTTACACCGAAATTGAACAAGTTGTTGCTGCTCTCCAACAATTTTTCCGGCGAAATTCCACCGGAGATCGGAAAATGCTTGTCGCTGATACGGTTCAGAGCCAATGAAAACAAACTCACTGGTTCGATTCCACTGCAGATTGCGAATTTGACGAATCTGAGTTTTTTGGACCTCGGATCGAATCGGCTCACAGGAGCCATACCGGTGGAGATCTCCGGTTGCAGGAATCTGACTTTTCTCGACTACAACTCAATCGCCGGAAACTTGCCGGAGGATTTGAATCAGCTTGTTTCGCTCCAGTTAGTCGATGTTTCGGACAATCTCATAGAAGGGACGTCGAGTCCGAGTCTCGGATCGCTGAGTTCGCTCACCAAACTCGTCCTCGCGAAGAATCGGTTTTTTAATTTTTATTTTCTTTTGCTCGAATTTTAGTCAATTATTTAAAATTTTGATGGATTATTCAATTAGTTAATACAAATATTTAGTATTTTGTTTTGGCATCTTACCTAATATTCTGAATTTTTATATGAACTTTATTTTTTTCATCCATTTAAATGTGTTGAACTTCTTCTTTTTTTTAATTTTTTTAATTTTTTATTATCACAGTAAGAACATCATTGATAATCCTAGCCTAAGGAAGAAAATGTAATGACCATCTTAGAATTGAAACCAAGGATCAACTTAGCTGGCCGTAAGCATGGACGAAAAAAAAAAATCTTCTTATTAAATTAGTATTTACTATTGACTATCTCCAAACTAGGTAGGTTTGCCCTCTTTTGATTTCGATTTTGATTTTGATTTTTATTTTAAAATTAGATATTATCTCTTTCTTACCTTTCATTCTCTATGTCTATACATGATACACTATAATTGATATATCAACTTATTATAATATTTTTTTGAAGAAAGAGAGAGATTAAAAGTTTTATAAGAGCAATTTCCTTTCCAAATTTTTCTTTCAGTATACACATACACTACAAGAAAAAACACTTTCTGTGACCAACATTTTGGTCGCGAAAAGTATCATATTTGGTCGCTAAAACCTTTTCGCGACCAAAATATGTTGGTCGCGAGTTGGTCGCTAAAGCCTCGTCACAGATAGTTTTCTGCGACCAAAAAAACCTTTGGTCGCTAAAAGTGACCATTCGCGACCAACTTTTTTGGTCGCGGAAAGTCCAATTCATATTACCCAAAAGTAAACTTTTAGCGACCAAAGGTAAGTTGGTCGCCAAAAGTCAGCGCCTTTTACCCAAAAAATGTAATTCTTTTGTGCCGCCTGGGACTCGAACTCTTGACCAAAGAGTCACCATGCACCCAATCCACTCTGCCAATTACATGCTTCTTGTTTATATTTGGAAATAAAAATATATAACCCATAAAAATTGGGTTATTTATTATTTTATAAAACTTTTAATGCCTAAACAAAAAAAAATAGTATGTAATTATAGTAGTATCATTTTTTAAAAAATTTATCCCGCCATAACTTTTCGCGACCAACTTTTCTTTTTGGTCGCCAAAGGGTAATCTTCCGCGACCAAAAAAGCCTTTTGGTCGCCAATAGTATACTTTCCGCGACCAACTTTTCTTTTTGGTTGCCAAAATGTGATCTTCCATGACCAAAAAAGCCTTTGGTCACCAATAGTATACTTTCCGCGACCAATTTTTCTTTTTGGTCGCCAAAGGGTAATCTTCCGTGACCAAAAAAGCTTTTTGGTCGCTAATAGTATACTTTCTGCGACCAACTTTTTTTTTTGGTCGCCAAAGGGTATACTTTCCGTGACCAACTTTTCTTTTTGGTCGCCAAAAGGTGCTCTTCCGCGACCAAAAAAGCCTTTGGTCGCCAATAGTATACTTTCCGTGACCAACTTTTTCTTTTGGTCGCCAAAGGGTGATTTTCCGCGACTAAAAAATTGTGGTCGCCAAAAGTTAAATTTTGGTCGCAGAAAGTGGACTATTTGCGACCAAAAAAAATAGGTGGTCGCCAAAAGTGTTTTTTCTTGTAGTGATATATTAACCTTCTCTAGATTAGTAGAGTGTTCATCGGTTGTGACTTTAAATTTGTAACCTAAATAGCAAATATATGAGGCGTGAGAATATTTTACTCAATATGAATTGTTTTTTTTTTTTTTCCTGATCGGCTTACTCAATATGAATTGTATATTAAGTTAATGGACTAGGGTTGAAATCAATGCAAAGATTTAATAGCTAAATAGTTAAAAAGTCAAACTTTAAGACTAACGACGTCTTGAGTTCAACACTTAATGGTATCATTCAAACTTATCGATACCCATCATTTGGAATTACATATATTCATATCACCCTTCATGATTATGTCAAATACCCAACGTAAATTTTTATTGTTAGTCCTAAAAGGATTATTCATTACACAAACACCTCTCTTAACTATCATTTAATATCAATTTATGTATTCAATTTAAAAAATCATACATAAAAATTCTCTCATTTACATAACTTTTTAAAGTTAGGTTTCAAATTTGAGAATGATGGGGATAATATTTACTGATATTTGAGCAAAAGATACTGGGTGATTTGAGCAAAAGTCCATGGTATCAGGTAACAACTAAACATTACTACAACATATAAGAGTTTTAGCAAACTAAATGTTTTGATTTTTAAAAGTGAAAATTTTGTTGCAAAAGATATTTAGAGACCAATTTCTATCGTTATGAGGATAGTCACTTAAAAAACGTCTCGAAAAGTCAAAAACAAAGTTTTTAACGACAAAATTTTGAAAATGCCACTAATAAATAGACTTTTAGGGACAAAATAATTTGGTTTCAAAATGATTTATTTTTTAAGAAAAAAAATTTAGTCCCAAAAAGATAATAATTCATTACTAATGGCTAATTTTCATTTCTAAAAATATAATGACGACACTTTTCGCAACAAAAATATTTAGCCTTTAAAAAATAATTTTATCCCTAAATTTAAATCTCTAAAACATTATTATTATTATATATATATATATATTTTGTGCATGGTGGTTCAGTAGCGTTGGTTGAAGCCTAATCATGCCCTATAAAGATAAAATATACAGCCAATTATATATTAAATTAAAACCAATAATTGTCATTAAAATTCATACCAACCCACATTACAATTTTCGTATTTAGGAATTCTCTCTCTATGAAGTCATTTTCAGTGAATATTGGGAGGACATTCAGCACACCTCACTTGGCTTCTTACAGAAACAATGACCTTTTAAGTTCCCAAGTCCTTGTGACTTGTGAGCTTTTGTTAGATGCATGCATGCACAAAGACAAAGATTGATTCTTCAAATCAAAATTTATTTTGAAATGAGTTGTATGGAATAAATTTAAGAATGCAATTACTTGGTGGATTAGATTGCATTGTTTGGACCCCGTGAGATCTACCACAGATTTCCTTTTTATAATTTGAACAGTTCATTTTATCGAGCATCTCGTATATGTAATTCACACAAAAAATTAGATCGATATGATAATTCTATACCTTACTCAATTTATCTTGTTTGTCACTAAAAAAATGGATAATTTATTTTTAAAAACATAATTGTCTATTTTTTTTTTTTTTTTTTGTGACAAACACGATAAGTTGAATATGTTACAATTATCACATCGATTTAATATTTTTGTGGATGAAATACACGAATTACTTGAAAAAATAAAATAAAATAAACGGTTTAAATTATTAAAATGAGATCTATAGTAAGCCCCATGGACCTAAATAGTGCCCTCCAATCTAGAATATGGATGGGAGGGAATCCTCCTAAATTTAAATTGGTGGGCATAAATATGTTCTCTAAGTTTGTAATATTGTTGATAGATTTACTCCTTTCGGATTTTGTTTATTTATAATGAAATGGAAATTTTCTTTCATGAATAACGGTTATAAAAGGTCTGTTTTAACAAAATTTTATTTTAAATTTAAAACACAGTCAATTTTTTATTTTTCACAATTTATAATAGCATGATAGTAATAACCTATTGATTTTAATTTTTTATGATATGCTGTAATCTTACGAATGAAATAAAATCTACAAAACAGAGAGAATCAAAACATATAACCTGCTTTTTATTTGAATCTTAATTTTAGGAAAATAATAATAATAATAATCCAAACGGAACCTAAAGTTGTAGGCCTTCATTTTAATACAGTTGGGATCAGTTGGTGTCGGTGGCCTAACAAAGAACTAAGGAGGGCACGGCCATATCCTCAACTTTTTAAAAATTACTTTTTAATTTAAAATTTTAAAAATATTTTTTTATTTGTCCCTCTAAAATTAGAAGATTTTTGGGAGATGCACCAATAAATCACAAATTAATAACTTATATACTGTTTAGTCTTAAAAGTTTTTTTATAGACTGAAAAGTCCCATTACAATGTTTCAAATATCATATTAATGTTTCAAACATTAGATTTCAAACATCTAATGTTCATCAGATTTCAATAATGTTTGAAATTATAGGATGAATGTTTCAAACATCTAATATTCATTAGATTTCAATAAATTTTGAAATTATAGAATGAAACATCAGATTCATTTAAATCATGAACATCATGATCACTACAACAAAAACATACTTTAGTGGCACTATACTAGTGGCATATTTTTAGAAAATGCCACAAAAAATGATATTTAGTGGCACGTTTTTGAAAAATGTCACAAAACGACAAACATAAAAGGCTCTAGTGACATTTCAATGAACAAGTGTCACAAAACTACAACAAAAACATACTTTAGTGGCACTACACTAGTGGCATATTTTTAGAAAATGCCACAAAAATGATATTTAGTGGCACATTTTTTAAAAATGCCACAAAACGACAAACATAAAAGGCTCTAGTGACATTTCAATGAACAAGTGTCACAAAACTATAACAAAAACACACTTTAGTGACATTATTCTAGTGGCATGTTTTTAGAAAATGTCACAAAAATAATATTTGGTGACACATTTAGATAAATGCCACAAAGCCACAAACATATAAGGCTCTAGTGGCATTTCAATAAAAAAATGTCACATCAATTTTATGGCATTTTATAAAATAATGACACAAAAAATTATGTTCGTAACATTTACCAACAGATGCCACTAAACTTTAGTAGCAATGGCATTTTTTAAAAAATATCAGGACACTAGGTAGGTGCAAATTATTTTTTATGGCACTTAGGTGAAAAGTTTCATAAACAAACAGTTTATAACATTTTGAGAAATGTCACTAAGTCAAAAACTTTTCAAACTTATAATGGCATTTTTGAAAAAAACAAAAAATGCCAATATATTTTTAAAATTTTTACAATGCAGTAAATGATTAAAAATAAATAAATTAAACTAAATATACACTACAGGAAAAAGCATATTTGACGACTAAATTTCCTGACCAAAAAAAATTTAGTCGCTGAAAGTATAGCTTTCAGCAACCAAAACAACATTAGTAGCCAAAAGTTTACAATTGGCGACCAAAACTAAGTTTGATCGCTGATTATATGGGTTTTAGTGACAAAAAAATTTTTAGTAACCCAAAGTAAAGCTTTTTGGTGACTAAAAAAATTTTAGTAGCCAAAAGTTTATAATTGGCGACTAAAAAATAAGTTTAGCCGCCAAAAGTGGTTATTTTTAGCGCGGAAGAACTAAAATCCTAAGGCGGGAATTAAATTTTTTGGCGGCCAAAATTTTGATAGCTGAAAGTGCATCTTCGGTGACCAAATTCGATTTTGGTCGGTAAAAATTAAGTTTTTTAACAACTAAAAAACAATTAGTAGCCAAAAGTATAGAATTGGCGACCAAAAAATATTTTTAGTCACCAAAAGTGGTCCTTTTTTATTTTACTAGTAAATAGTTTATTTTACATAAATTATGTTCAATAAAATAATTATGTTTATACATATACTTTTATATTAATATAGATGTATGTACTATATAAATAATATATGTTGCATATATAATCATATGGTGCTATAGAGGTGTAGTGGGAAGAGTGTGGTGTATAAGGTTTATGGTGCGGGAGGTTGGCGGTTCGAGTCTCTGCAAGAGCAGATCAAATTGTTCTACAACGAATTATCGTCATGAATAGCACTTGATAGTTGATGGTGTAATGACACTTATAAGTGTCACTAACTCTTTTTGTAATGGCGCTTGATAGTGCCACAAATAATATCTACCATGACATTAAAATGTCATTGAAAGCTTTTAGCCATGATGGTGCAGTGGCACTTGCAAGTATCTACCGTGGCACTCGTATCTACCGTGGCACCGATAGAAGTGGCACTTGTTCAAAATGCCATAAGATCAAAAAATGTCATTACAAGAATAGTTTTGTGGCACTTTCAAATGTCACTAAACTAAGAAAATGTTGATGATGTATAAATGAGACTAAATAGAGCATAAAAAAACTTTTAAGACTAAATGGTTCAACTTTTCAGAAACTAGGATTTATGGATAAATTTTCCAAGATTTTTTTAAAAATAAAAATATATAAAAAAAAAATTGAGAATTGACCCTAGTAACAAATTAAATAATAAAATTTTAATTGTCAATTTAAATTTTGAATTTTCAATTTTAATCTCAACCACCCATCCATTTATGTTAAGTGAAACTAGTAAAAAAATGTTATTTTGTCATCCTACACACCATTTTACAAAAATATAAATAATAATTTAATGCATAAACCAGATCCTCTGTTTGACAGTCTCCCATCGCCATCAACCTCACTCAAATCCACCATTTGCAACTCTCTCCTGCCATCCATCTCAATCAAATCTAACACCCCTTTGATTCTATTACCCCCACCACTAGCAGACACTGATCTCCTCCCTTCATTTCCTTTTACTATTGCTTATCGTTCTCCATCTTTAGCCCACCACAACCTATTCGTTCATTTCCTATACACTAGAAGGAAGACATCAATAAGACCACCACATCATATGGCCACAGGCGTGACGTAAGATCGAACCACAATGATAAATCTCTTTCTGTTGGATTTTTTTTTTTTTTTTTTTTCATTTTATTTTATTTTACAAGGAGATGCTGTCAGAGAACAAGAGGGCGATGCTAAGATAGGGCTCATTTAGGGAAGGGGGTGTCATTTGGGGATGGTGGAGGGTAGGGGTGAGCAGCGGATATATCGATCCGTCAAAATCGACCGATCCGATCCAATCTGCCTCATTTTGGACGGATGCGTGATGACGAGCAGACGGTTACAGATTGATTTTCTCCAATCCACTAATCTAGCGAACGGATGACAGATTTGAGATTCCTTTGGCCGCAACCGAACCGCCAAACCGCGAGCACCCCTAGTAATTTATAAGATTTTGTGTTTTCAGTTTATTTAAATATTCTGTTTGTAGTTTCAATTAAAAAAGAGTTTAAATATTTTGTTGAAAAAAAAATTTCAACTTGAATATCTTTTTTGATTTGAAAAAAATAAATGTATTATTTATCTATATTTTTTGGTTTTTAAATCTATCTCTAAAAATAATAAATAGAAAATATGATATATGATATATGTTGGTTGGTTTTTGTTTTCAAAAACAAATATAGATGTAACAATACAGAGACATACAATCTCTACTACTGCTTTGTTCATGGTTTTGGTGGTTTGAATTGTTTTTATATTGTAAGAATCACAGATTGTAATACTATATATGAATGAGGCATGCTATGATTGTAGTATGTGGATGAGACATGCAGTGATTGTGACATTCTAAAGTTTCAAATTTTCTTGCTTTGGATGGGACATACAGTGATTGTAATATTTTTTTAAGTCATTGACGGTAATATTTTTTTTTTTTTAAGAAAGTGCACAAGTTGAATTATGTTAAAAATTTATAAAATTTTAAACCGCCAAACCGATTCACATCCATCCGCCAATCCGCTCAATCCACATCTGCCGAATTGGCGGACGGATGTGGATTAATTTTTTTTAATCCGTCAATCTGGTGGACGGATGACGAATTAGAAGTTCTGTGGTCGCAACCGACCCATATCCACCCCTAGTGGAGGGGTGTAGGAAAGTGACCCCGTTGGGAGAATAAGGGATAGTGGGGGAAATGTGGCATTGTCGGTAGAGATGAAGTGATTCTAGGATGGAGGTTGGTGGGGGAAGGGTGGCGTTTGGGGGAGGGTAATGTTGGGAAATGAGAGTGCATTCTATGTAATAGGGTTCATGTTAAAAATAATTTTTTTATTTTATATTAATTTAAAATAACAAATAAGAGAATGACATGTGTTGTAAAAATAAAATAAAAAATTGTCACTCTCTGTAGACAAAGATGCACAAATGTTTAGAATTCTGGTAATGTTAAAAACTTAAAATTTAAATTGACATAATCAAAATTTAGGGCTGGTTTGGGGTGTCCTAAAAAAGTGCACTTTTTGTCTTTTTAGACTAAAAAAGACAAAAAAAAAATATAGAGATTTGGGTTAACTTTTTGACTTTTTATGAAAAAATATGTATTAAAAAATTGTATAAAAAAAATGTGTAAGAGATGATAAGAGAGGAGTGGGCCCCAGCCATACAACCGGCTGTGTAATTTGAGTTGGAAATTATTGGCTAATTTTTGTACAAAGCACTGGACGGTTTTGTTTGACCTGTGGAGGTCATCACGGGTCCCATTTTAATAATCTGAACCGTTCAATGTGTGTAACTCGTCGAACACTATGTACTTATAAAAAATCACGTTAATCGGATATCGATAGCTATCTGATCAGATTTATTTATTTTTCAATCATTAATTATAACACTATCCATTTGTTGTACATAACTGATTTGATCATATAGTTATCGATATCCGATCAATGTGATTTTTTTTAGACATATAGTACTCGACAATTTCTACACATTGAACGGTTCAGATTATCAAAACGGGACCCGTGATGGCCCCCATGAGACAAACAACGGTGTGTGTAAAAATCACACCCAATTATTTCTTTTTTCTCACTTATGCACACAGCAGCCGCACTTTATTGAATTCGGTGTGTACTTTTTGGAAACAAAATTGATTTTTTTTTTTTAAATAGTGATATCTTTTTGAATTTTAGAGTAACTTTTTGACTTTTTAACTTATATAAGATAAGCCAAACCAACCCTTAATTAGTTATTACGGTTAAACCGTGGATTTCTCCCTCCCTCCCACCAACCCAAAAAAAAGTTATGTATGCCCTTAAATTTGTTAGTTATCCACATTTAAAAAAAAAAAAAAAAAATCTTTTTCATCAAAACTCCTTATAATTTAATGATTAAAATTTTATTTTACTATAAAATTTCTTTATATAAATATTTTTTTATCACATTATAATCAAGTTTTATTTTTTCTATTTGCTCAATTAAAATATGACTTCTTTATCATCCATGGATTAATTTGAGAGATTAACATTATCAAGATTTTGTTAATCAGTAAATTAATTGTTTGAATTATTACATTAAAAGAACAAAATAGAAAAATTTTATGAACCGCACTTAAGTATTATGAATTTACCCCGAATAAGAGTTCAGTGGTTGACATTAAATTTGTGTAATATGAAATTTATGTATAGAATAAATCTGAATCACAATATGACAATTCTGGATATTGTAGTATCATTGAAAAAGAAAAAAAATAAATAAAAAATCTCATTCTTCTTTCAGCGAATTGAACAGACCATTACATCGAACATGGGGCATAAATCGATTCCTTATTTGCTTGTTAAAGAAATTTAAGAAAACATCACTTTTGATTATATATATTTTATTAGCATTTTTTTATTCTGACTTTTATACTCTAATTGTTTGAAATTTTTCTTCATTTAAATGTCGCAATAGTTTATTATTATATGATACAAATGATATAAGAATAGTTTTGAAATAATGATAATTAATTTTTTTTTATAATTAATTTTAATATTATCTTATGTTCTCTCAAGTAAAATATTGACTCCGCGGCTTGTTAGGATATACTCATTTGCATTTTATGGTGGTCCATGTCAAACTATGTGACCACAACCCACATGGAGACACCTCAACTGGCTAAAGATAGGACAATCAACTTCCAACTTTTTGTCAAATGTGTTGGACCTCTCTGGATGTTAATTTATGGTCCAACAATGGTTTTTTTTTGTTTTTTTTTTTTTGTGCACATTCACCAAGTCCTGCGTTCCTAGATTCAGCCTCCCATTGATAGTGGTGTGGTTTGACATCTGGTTTAAAAAGTTATATTTGTATTTTGTATTATTAATTTTTTAATTTTTTAAAAATAAATTATGATAAAAAAATATTTTATTTTTTTCAGATTCATGTAATGTAGAAAATTAAAAAAAAAAGTAAAAAAAAAGAAAAATTGAAAAAAACTAAAAAAATCAATTATTATTAATTTTTTTATTTTTTATTTTTCTAATTTGTCTAATCAAAAGAACGTAAATGGGTTGAGGACAAAAAAAAAAAAAAAAAAAAGAAAAGAAAAGAAAAGAGCCAATTCCCATCAAAAGCAATTTGCGATGGCTTTTTCTATTTTCCTGTTATCATTCAAACAACTTGTCAACTGCTATGGGTTCGCTTGGATACATTGTTAGAGTATTTCTAAAGGACTTTTTAAATGAGTCTTATTAGTTATTAGGGTAATGCTATAGTGTGCAACTTACACCTTATATTTTTTTTGTATTCACTTACACCTTACACTTACACTTATTTTACCTTGCACTTACACCTTTTGTGTAAGTGGTACATGGTGTGCAACTTATACATTTCATTTACACCTTACACTTACACCTTTTGTGTGAGTGGCACATGGTGTGCAACCCAGTTACACCTTTTGTGAGTTGCACACCTAAGAAAACTCCTAGTTATTATAGTTAATATTATTATATTTTAGTTATTTTAATGAATTAGTTATTAGCAATAGTCATTTTAACAGCAACAACAATAACAAAAAAAAAAATCAAAATCAAAACTAGTTACATTTGAAGAGCCTTGGGATGTTCTTTAAATAGTTTGTGTGTATGCATAGATAAAATAAAGAGTAGCGTTGGAGTAAATAGATAAAAAATGAATTAGGTAAAATAAAGAATTATCTTCTTCTTTTTTCTTTTCTTTTTTTATATTTTAGTTAGTAAAAAATGAGTATTTTTTTTTTCTTTTGGTTACAGGAAAATCCTCTCATGCTCTCATAGGTCTAAGGCAGTTCCCCTCGTAGTGATCACCAAAGTGTCCTATTATCCGTTCTAAGTAAGAGATTATAACCCGAGAATTTGCCCCGACCTCCCAAGACAAGTTCTGCTTAAGTCAAGATTTACTCAACGAGAGAGTATCGAACCCACACCAAGTGCTATGGTGACAACAACTTGAGGCTTAACCTCCTAACCAACTGCACTGCACCTAGGAGATTGGCCCAAAAAAATTTCGAACTTGAGACCTGGGATCTTAAACCCCAAGCCTTTACTAAGGCCTCGTTTGGGAACATGCTATTTTAGTAACTTTTTGGCTTTTTACGAAAAGAAGTGCAGAAAAGTAGAGAGGTGATGTGACTAGTTTTAGTTGATTTTTTGACTTTTTAGCTAAAATAGCCACTCCCCAAATGAGGCCTAAGTATGCTTCTGCCTTGGGTGCTCTTGCATAGTGATGGTATTTATCAATCTCAATTTTTACATTACTTTCTCTTTTTTCAAAGATAAAGTGGGGAATAGTTCCTCTCCGTCAAGTGCGGAACCAGAAATCTTGGTTAGGGTACTGAGGTATGTGCAAATTTTTAATTTTTTTTTTAAATTTATGATAAATGACTAATTAAAGACAATTTGTTACGTGAGTGTTGTGATAATAATTTGATAGTCAGAAGATATAAAAATAAACAAGATAGTATAAAAGATATAACAATATCATTTTTGTTTATCCATTTGCTGAATAAATTACTGATGAAAAATATGCTCAATGTTATGTGAATTAAAAATCTTAAGAGAGTCTAATGTAATTAAGTCAATTTTGTAGAGTTTATTTATTATTTTTTTTCAAACTTGATGAGAGATCAGTATAATTTATTTTAAAAAGAAGTCAAATACATATCTTGTACAAATAAAATCGACTCGAAAAAATTGATACTATTATTTATAAAATAATTGGAGATCATTTCATTATAGATTGTAAAACCTTGATGAAATAAAAAATTAATAAGTAATTTTTATAAAATTATCGTATAATTTCATTACATGTTTTTATAAATATACATAAAATATAAGAATATTATTCTAATTCTCAAAAACTTGGGGAAGGGCCACCCCCGATCCCTCAATAGTTCCTCATCTACTCTCCATTTCACTATCTTGCTTATTTCTTCGTACTTTATTTTGTGGGTCTCAATTTAAGTTTATGATAATGATTTGAACCTTCATTTTATAAATTTCGTAATAAAAATCATATGTGCAAAAAATCAATTTCAACATTTATCAATGATCAATTTCAACATTTATCAATGAATACATAAACAAATCGCATTTTATTTTATAAAATATAAGATTTATGTTTAAATTCATAGTTGTCATCTATTTTAAAAAGAAAATATAAATTGCGTATATGTCTTTACTGATATCTAATAAAATAGAGTTTTTGCATAACTCATCTTTACTACTAAGCTAACAAGATGAATGGTTTAGATTATTGTTGTAAGCCCATGATGGGACACACAAAATAGAGTATGGACGATAGTAGTATGGAGGGAAGTCATTCAGTATAAGATCATACAGTGCCTTTATTTATACACAAAAACAAACCCTTTCTCTCTCTCTCTCTCTCTCTCTCTCTCCCCCTCTATTTCTCTCTCTCTTAAAACCTTAAAGTAGAGGTCGTAAAGGTGAAGGGTCACGGAGGCTAAAGAAAAAAGAAAGGGAAGAAGAGGGAACGAGGGAGTTGCAAAGGTTGGAATTATGAAGGTGGTCGTCACTAGGGTGAGGAAGGACTGCAGGGGTATAAGGAGCTGCATGGTGGTGGTTGCTTGGGTGGGTGATGGCTACGAGGGGCAAATAGTTGAAGGTTGTGACATGGTGGTCACTAGGGAGGAAATGGGTTGTGTGTTGTGGAGTGGTAGTTGATGCGGTGTCGGAGGGTTGTAGGGGTTAGGGAGTTGAAATGTGGTAGTTGTTGGAGTGAGAGAGAATTGAGGGAGGGGGGTTTGGTTAGAAATGGTGGTTGCACTAATTGGAGGTAATGGTTGGAGTGAGTATGAACTTTTGAAAGATGGAATGTAAATAGAATTTGAAAGGTTAATGGATAAGGATATATTTGAAATTATGAGGACATATAACAGGAAAAAATTAATAAGGAGATAATTTCATTGTGTTAAAAGAAACACTTAGTGTAATAATTAATGGTTAAAAAGAAGTAGAAAGGCAAGTCGTTATTTACAATTCAATTAGCTGTGGAAGATATTAAATAAATATATATCATACGAAGGTAGCTTCTCTTTAGTTGATAAAGTAGATTGGACGGTGGAGCCTATCACAAGTTTTGTTTCAATGATTTTGTTATTTTCTAACTTAAAATTATATTTAATTTAATTTATTTTATTTGATATTTATGTATTTTTAGGAATAAGTTTATAATGTTAATATTAGTTTCCTAATCTTTTGGGTTATCCTGCAATATCTCCTAAATATCTAATTTCTTGTTATTTAGTAGTGTATATAAATAAGACTTCAACGTTGTTTCAAAACACACAGAAAAGAAGTCTTTATTCATCTATTCTTTTGCTTTGTTCTTTTCTTTGTGAGTTTACTATATTGAGTTTAGAAGTGAGTATTGGGTAATTCAAGGTTAGTGAAATTCACTTCGCTATACACAAGTCATTTCGAAGGTCGTTGTATCTTGGGGGAGCAACACCATTCAATTCGGTGCAGAAGTAGGTGTATCGTTCCTAATAAGAGCACAATCTGTGTGCCTCAACCACCATATAGGCTTCTCTAAACTTTCTCTCTAATAATATTTATTTGTTATTTTTGGTTTATTATTAGTATGGTATTTTATTCTAATAGTAATTCTTGTTTAATTTCTCCAATAGATTCGAACTGTTCATTTTGTCAAACACTTTGTATATTTTATTCACCAAAAAAATTAAGCTGATCTGATAGTCCTAAACTATTCAATTTATCATGGTTGGCACCAAAAAATGGTGGTTTATTTTTAAAAACACAAACGCAAAAATTGAATATGTTACGATTATCGAATTGACCTAATTTTGTAGCAAATAAAATACATGAAATGCCCAATAAAATGAATGGTTCAAATCATTGAAATGACACTTATTGTGAGTTCTGTGTGAGCCGTGTATAAAAATTGCACATTCGGCAAACAGAGTACATCCAAGCCCATCATGGGCCCAAATCCAACCAGGCCCACTAGATTGTAGAAGTTCAACGTCGAGTAGCCTCTTCGCCAATTAGGTGATACGCCGAGTAGGTGGTACCGACAGAATCGACAGTCATTCATGCACAGTACCGAAGTGGGCCCAGGTTGTCCCTTTCCAGAGGTGTGATAGGAACTTGGGCCCTGACATTGTGATGACCATGACAAGTAGGTCAAATTACGTAGAAAATATCTACACCAAATCTCTATAAAAGGAAGGTAAGTGTGTGAGTGATTTTCCGATCACTGCCCACCTTAGTAATTCAGCTGTAGAACACAGGCAGAATAGATGGCACAAATAATAACACAAAGAATTTAACGTGGTTCGGCAAAATTGCCTACGTCCACGGGTGGCAGATTCACTATATTGAATAAACAGTAAGAATTACAATTAACTCTCTGTAATTCTCTCTCTCTCTTTGTTCTCTAAGCTTATAATTGTAAATGTTACCATTAGCTTGTTCTCCTTCCGTCCCTATATATACACTAGAATAGAGATGGAGAAGCCATCAACTTTTGAGCTGGCTGCCAGCCCATTGTTGCACTTTTGGCAGCTTTCCAGATCAAAGCTTTTCATTACATCACATGGCTTCTTGTGGCCTCATGGCCAACTCACATGGCCTCAAGGCCAGCTAGTTGGTGAGGTGTTGGCCTATAGCTTTCTTCACATGGCTGGACATCCATCCGACCAAGATAATATTATCATATTATATAGGCAGGTATGGTCGATCTAACAGTTACCTCGGCTTAATTCTTCTGCGGGTAGCTCGGCCTTTGCATGTTAAGCCAAGGCAGGAGAAAGGAGAGGCCTTTATCCCGGATTAAGATATCTTCAGAGATAACCTCGGCAATTCTTAGATTACCTCGGCAAAACTTACCGTGACACGTGGCACCTCGGCTAACACGTCGGCGTCACCTTGCCACGTATTGGTACTCATAAATATAACCCCACAACTGCCCCCTAGGTTCTATTACCTCGGCATACTGAGGTGATGGAGCCTATATTGAACTTCTTTCTCGTACGTCGGCTTAAGAACTTTCTAGCCGAGATCATCCATTTCAGGCCGACATGTCTTCATCCAAGAACAAGAATTCAGATCAATTCTCCTACGCGCATGAGCTGTTATGCACCATTTTTCAAACGTTCCACTGATGCATTTTACCCTTATTGGTCTGTGCTGGTGACGCGCCTGTAGGCTGTCTTTTCTCTGCTTGCGCCGTCTGACGCATGCGTTAACCCAGGCGCAATTAATGCTTCTGTTTTGCCGCCGTTTCACATTTTTGACAAAACAATTGTCTCTCTCCTTCATCTCTTCACTTTTGCATTCGTCTACTTTACATTTTCTCTCTCTAAAGCTCTTTTCTCCTTCAAATCTGCCATTGCTCCAAGCTTTGAACTCTGCATCTGTCCTCCATCTGTCATTCCTGCAAAGCTTTCGCCACTGTTGCATCCGTCGTCTGACCTCGGCAAAGCTCATTCCGGCTCTATTTCTCTGGTAAGCCACCGTTCCCTTCGCTTTCATTTCTGTCGATATTATTTGCTCCAATTTTTCTTTCAAATCTTGTGAGTCATATATTTGAAAGTATTCAAGTGAATTTGATTTCTGCCCACACACTGTTCACCACTTTCTTGCACTCTTGTCACTGTTCTCCATGTATTCTTTATGCTTTTGATAGCCCTTCCTCTGTTCTTGATTTTGAAACTTCGCTCTTGCTTTTCTGTTTTCCAGATTTCTGCCCTCCATACTCGTTCTTCGTAGATTTAGGTTTGGGATTTGTCTGTAGGACCTTCATTTTTTAGAAAAAACTGAAACAAACTTTACCAATACATACCTAGGTTTAAGCCGAGGTCCCAAGACCCCTTTAGGAGTATCCTGTCTCTGTAGCCAAGTACCCTTACACAAAAATCATGGGTATGTGGAGAAATAGGGTTAACACCCCAACCAAACTAGAATTTTTAGGCAAGAATTCTCCATCCCAGCTGATGTCCATCTGAGACTAGCTGGTGATGACGACTCCATTATGCCCAAGGATGATTCCATGCCTTTTCCCGTTGTAGCCTTTGTTGAATGTGAGCTTCGGTTCCCTCTAGATCCCCTTTTTCGTGAAGTCCTTCACTACTATTCTTTGAACCCTATGCAGCTCACCATCAACGCCCATAGAACGCTTAATGGTATCATAGCCTTAGCTTGGCAGGAGAATGTTAGGATCACTCTTGCTGACATCCAATATTGTTACACCATGTGCGCCCTCAACCTGAAGGAAAAAGGTTATGTTTATTACCTTAAGCCGAGGTCTACCGAATATAAGATCGTAGCCGACCTCCCAGACTCCAACAAAGGGGCTGGAGATGATTATCTCATTGCTTCTGGAAACTGGGAATTTGGTCCAGACGAAGAAGTCCATCTCTTCCCTCTTCCCCTAACAGTAAAAGAGGGCACGGGTAAGAACCCATCGCCAATTTACTTAGCTGATGTTTTGTTCTTAAGTTTGAAAAAATTTAACTGTTTCTGATGTTGTGTTCTATTTTGCAGACGTTCGCAAGCCTCCCAAGGATTTTCGCCAATCCTATTTTCTTGGAAAAGACCTGAAGAAGCTCTTGGACCTTCCAATTCATAAGCGCAAAGCTCCACTCCTGCTGAACTTCATTCCCTCCTACAAATCCACCTTGCCCGACGTTCCAAGGAGGAAGACAAAGAGCACCTCTTCTCCTACTGTAGTAACTCAAACCGCATCCACATCTCGGGATGATCACGGATCAAGTTCTGATCCAGCCGACCAACCATCCACTTCAGCCCCATACTTAGTCCCAATTCCAGAAAGAAAATGCCGACGTAGACTTGTTAAAACAACCGAAATGGTGCGCCCAAAGCCTGTTGCCCAAGATCTCTTAGCCGACCTCCCAGTCGACGTCGACGCAATTCCCACTCAAACCGTGCCCCCTCCGAAGCCGAAAAGAACAAAGAAGGCCCAGCCTAAGGCCAAGAATGCTGAAGTTGAGGCTGAGGATGCCCAGCCTATCTCCAAGCTGGTGGAAAGCAACAAATCCCAACCAACCGCTGGGAAGAGGCATGCAGAGACTTAACCATCAGAATCTCAAAAATCGAAAAAGCCGAGGTCTTCTTCTGCGAAAACTTCGAAGTCCAAGATACCAAGTGTCCCTTGGGCCCCTCAGTTCACTTTGGAAGACAGGCCAATAATGGCGAATGAGAGTGCCGACGACATAAATGTCGGCGTGGCTCTCAGTACTGCACTGCTTTTGCCTGGTGATTTGGAGTGAAATGCTGGGAATAGTGAGTATGAGAACTACGCTTTAATGCTCCAACACTCAGTTCAAGTAAGTGCTTCAATTTTAGTACTCGTCCTTTCTTTTTGTTTCATACTTTGAATTTTTTCCTAACACTTCTATTTTCTGTCAGGTTGTCCAGTACGCCCATTCCTTTTCAATGCAGTCATTTGAGACTAGGGAGAAACTAAATGATTTGAAGAAGGAGTTTGCAGGCCTTCAAAAGATAAATAAAGGTCTTCAAGCAAAAATGAAGAAATTAGAAGATCAGGCCGAGGCTGCTACTAAAGCCCAAACACTTGCTGAAGAAAAGGCTGAATCGTTAGAGGCCATTAAGAATGTTGCTGAGGCTCAAAAGAAAGATGCTGAGGAGAAAGCAGCTCAGGCCGAGAAGGAGCTCGCGGAAGCCTTGGCCACAAAGTCGGCTGAAATTAAAGAAGCTGACGAAAAGGCTTATGCCCAGGGTGTGGCTGATGTCACTGAAGATTACAAGTTACAAGTTAAGCAGGCATGCAACAGGGGATTTTCCCTTGGTTGGATGTCCTTAGCCAAAAAACTTGATCTTCCTGTTGATTCGCCCTGGCGTAAGGCCGAAGCTATTCTTTTACCATTTCCTCCTCCTCCTCCCCCAAGTCAGACTGAGGAGAAAGCTGAATCTGAATCCCAGGCGGAAGATGAGGATGAAGACAAAATTGATGATGAAGCCTTGGTAAGGAAGCCCAAGGATACCAATGAGTCCAAGTCTCTATCTCAGGGTGATCAAGTCATGGACTTAACCCAAGATGATGAGATTGAGAAGGTGTCCAAGGAGGCTGAGCCAGGGCAGTTATCATCCGACCTTCTCCCGGCTGAAAGAAGTCTCAGTAAAACACTTGCAGAAATCGATGCCGAGATTGCGGCAGAAAAAGATGCTGAGGTTGTGGTAGGCCAGGATGCAGAGGCTGAGACGGGAAAAGATGCCAAGGTGGTTCGTCCAGAGCCCTCCGAGGTTTCAGCTCAACCATCTGTTGAAGAAGTTTGAATGTCTTCTGTTTTTCTTTTTTGTACTTTGTTTTTTTTTTCTTTGTTCTTGTTGATGTTCCCTGAACAATGTATGCTTCTTCTTTATGGCCGATGTGCCTTTTTTTGTTTCCTGTGAACGATTTTACTTTTGCTAGGCCATGGTGCCTTTATTTACTACAACTGTTTTTATCTGAATGCTTCAGTTTTTAATTCTTCATTGCTTCTGTATACTTAAGATATTTTGCATGACTCATATAATTCTTCCTTTGCATAATCTCCTCGGGGTTACATACCTCGGGTATGATAACTTCAAGTTTTACGTCGGCAAGATACTGACCTGTAATCTTTTCATAAATTTCAACAAGTATAAAACATATACTATTCGATGTTAACTTTGCAGACTTTTCTCAAGTTTCAACGAGTGTTTAAACAACAATCTCAGTCTGTCCTACTTGTAAATTGCTACAAATTTCAACAAGGATTAATATAAACAGTAAACTTTACTCAGGTTTTAACAAGTGTTAAACAATAATCTACTTGTAAATTGCTGCAAATTTCAACAAGGGTTTAAACAATATACTTAACCTTTAGTTCAACCTGTAAATTGCTGCAAATTTCAACAGATGATAACATGTCGGCTTAACTTCAACCTGTAATATCAGTCCAGCCTACTTGTGAATTGCTGCAAATTTCAACAAGGATTATCATATACAGTAAACTTTTCTCAAGTTATAATCAAATGTTAAACAGTGATCTACTTGTAAATTGCTACAAATTTCAACAAGGATTAAACAATATACTTAACCTTTACTTCAACCTATAAATTGTTGCAAATTTCAACAGATGATAACATGTCGGCTTAGCTTCAACTTGTAAATTGCTACAAATTTCAACAAGTGTTTGAACATCTTCTTTGGCTTGACCACCTTGTGGATTACTATATGTCGGTTAGCAATAGTATCAGCTTCACCCCGACTTGTAAATTGCTACAAATTTCAACAAGCGAGGAGAGTAGTAATCTCGGCTTAACTTCCACTTCTAAATTGCTACAAATTTCAACAAGCGAAGCTAAGCTTTGTACTCGGTCTGACCAACTTGTAAATTGCTACAAATTTCAACAAGTGGTAGACTTTGTATTCGGCCAGACCAACTTGTAAATTGCTACAAATTTCAACAAGTGGTAGGCTTTGTATTCGGCCAGACCAACTTGTAAATTGCTACAAATTTCAACAAGTGGTAGGCTTTGTATTCGGCCAGACCAACTTGTAAATTGCTACAAATTTCAACAAGTGGTAGGCTTTGTATTCGGCCAAACCAACTTGTAAATTGCTACAAATTTCAACAGATGATAGGCTTTGTATCTTCTCTGCCCCCAATGTGAACCTGAGTTCCACTTGGGTTCTCATTGTTCATGTCTTCTAGCATCTTTATCAGTCATATGTGTTTATTGATGACATCGGCCAGGAATAATGATCATCTCAATGATAGAAAAATTTCAAATTACAAGTGTTCCAGGGTCTTGGCAATGCTTTGCCCTCATTGTCCTCAAGCCGATAAGCTCCATTACCTAACACCGAAGTAATTCTGTAAGGTCCTTCCCAGTTTGGGCCAAGCTTGCCCTCTCTGGGATCTTTCTTGTTGCCGACCACTTTTCTCAAGACTAGGTCGCCGACTTGAAAATCTCTTGGGTTGACCTTCTTGTTGTAAGCTCTGGCAAGCTGTTGCTGGTATACTGCAAGCTGAATTGCAGCCTTCTCTCTTCGTTCTTCCAAAAGATCCAGATCTCGGGCTAAGAGTATATCATTAGTCCCATTTTCAACTCCCTAGGTTCGGATCCCTGGGATGCCGACTTCCAGTGGAATGACTGCTTCTGTGCCATAGGCCATGGCAAAGGGAGATTCCCCTGTTGATCTTCTCGGCGTAGTCCGATATGCCCAAAGCACGTTGGGCAATTCGTCTACCCACTTCCCTTTTGCTGCCTGCAACCTCTTCTTTATTCCATCCAAAATTACTTTGTTGGATGCTTCTGCTTGCCCGTTACTTTGGGGGAAACTTGGTGTTGAAAAGTAATTCTTGATCTTGAATTTCGCACAGAAGTCCTTGATGAGCTTGCTGTCGAACTGCGTTCCGTTGTCGGCAACGATGGCTCTGGGAATGCCAAATCTGGTGATAATGTTTTTCCATATGAAATTCTTGACGTCCACATCTCGGATTTTGGCAAGAGGTTCTGCCTCTATCCATTTTGTGAAGTAATCTGTCGCTACCAGCAAGTATTTTCTCTGCCCAGTTGCTTGGGGAAGCTGTCCAACCAGATCCATGCCCTATTGGGCAAACGGGCAAGGGCTGGATACTGGATTCAGGTCAGCAGCTGGCTGATGAATCAAAGGTGCAAACCGTTGGCAGGGTTCGCACTTCTTCACATATGCTTCTGCATCCTTTTGCATGTATGGCCACCAATACCCCTGGGTAATGGCCCTATGGGCTAATGATCTGCCCCCAGTGTGGCTTCCACAAATCCCTTCATGAATTTCATATAAAAAATCTTTAACTTGTAAAGGATGTACGCACCTTAAAAGGGGTCCTGTGAAGGATCTTCTGTAGAGATGTCCGTCCGCAGTCAGGCTGAATCTTGCCGACTTCAATTTGACCTTGTGTGCCTCCTTGCAATCTTCTGGCAGTTTTCCTTCTTTCAGGAACGCAATAATTGCATCCATCCAGCTCGGCCCCATGTCCACACACATTACTTCGTGCTTTGCGTTCCGTGGTTCTATGCTTGGGCCCAACATGTAGTCGATCATAATTGTTCTTGTCTTTCCAGTCTGCATTGAACTCGCCAGGTTGGCCAACGCGTCGGCGTGGCTGTTATCATCTCGGCTAACTTGAAGAAGTTGGCAGTTTTGAAATAACTCAGCTAATCTGATAACCTCTTTTGCATATGTCGACATCTTCTCATTCTTGGCTGCAAATTCTCCTGTTGATTGGTTAACAATTAACTGTGAATCACAAAAAACTATTACCTCATCTGCTTCTGCTGCTGCTGCCAGTTTTATTCCTGCAATTAATGCTTCGTATTCAGCTTCATTGTTTGAGGCCTTGAACCCCAAACGGATGGATTGTTCTATTATTTCTCCATCTGGGGATATCAGCAGCACTCCTGCCCCCGCTCCTCGTCGGTTTGAACTTCCATCGACAAAGAGTCTGAATGAGTCGCCGATGTAGATGCTGCAAGGCCTGAGCTTTTCCTTCCTTTGCTCTTTTGCTTTCGGCTGGGATTCTTCTTGCTTGCTAGGACCTCGTTCATCTTGGCTCAACGGAGCCCGACGTTCGATGGACTCCGGCGTGAATTCTGCCACAAAGTCGGCCAAAACTTGGCCTTTAATTGCTGTTCTGGGCCTGAACTCTAGGTCATACTGGCCCAAGGCCACTGCCCACCTTGCAATTCTTCCTGTTAAGTCTCCTTGTTGTAACAGGGATTTCAATGGGTGCTCTGTTAGCACCGCAATCTTGTGTGCTTGGAAGTAGTGGTTCAACTTTTTTGAGGCCACGACTAAGGCCAACATTAACTTCTCCAATGGTAAGTACCTTGTTTCAGCGCTGGCTAAGGTTTTACTCACATAATAGACAGCCTTCTGTTCTCCCTACTCTTCTCGAATTAGTACTGCGCTTACCGCGTGCTCTGACACGGCTAAGTACAAAAACAACGACTCCCCAGGCTCAGAAGTTGAGAGGACTGAAGCCGTGATCAGATACTTTTTTAGATCGGCCAAAGTGGCCTCACATTCTTCAGTCCATAGGAAATCTGCAGTCTTTTTTACCAGGTTGAAGAAGGGTTTACACTTATCTGAACTTCGGCTTATGAACCTGTTTAGGGCTGCGGCCATGCCAGTGAGCATTTGAACCTGTTTTGCCGAGGTTGGGCTCTGTAGATCTAGGATGGCCTTGATCTGATCTGGGCTGGCCTCCCCCTTCTTGTTACCAGGTACCCTAGAAATTTACCAGATCCAACCCCAAACGCGCATTTTGATGCGTTGAGTTGGAGCCGATATGTTTTAAGTATGTTAAATACCTCTGCTAGGTCGGCAAGATGATTCTCTGGCTCCTTGGTCTTTACGACCATGTCGTCGATGTAGACTTCCATTGTTTGGCCGATCAGGTGCTTGAACATTTTGGTTACCAGCCTTTGGTAGGTTGCTCTTGCGTTTTTTAGCCCAAAAGGCATCACCCTGTAACAGTACAGGCCTTTTGGGGTGATGAACGCTGTCTTCTCCTCGTCTGGGGGGTACATAGCTATCTGGTGATACCCCCTGTAAGCGTCCAGGAAGCTCATCCTTCCATGTCCAGATGTAGCATCCACCAGCTGGTCAATTTTTGGCAGAGGGAAGCTGTCTTTGGGACAGGCTTTATTTAGGCTTGTAAAATCCACGCAAACCCTCCATTTACCGTTTTTCTTCTTTACCACCACAGTGTTTGATAGCCATGTTGGATAATTGACTTCTCTGATGGCCCTGGCTTCTAGAAGTTTGTCAACTTCTTCCTTCACTGCTTCGACGTGTACCAACGTCGGTCTTCTAGCTCGCTGTATCACAGGTTTAGCCGACCTGTCGACGTTCAGTCTGTGACATGTGACCTCGGGGTCAATGCCAGGCATTTCATAAGGTGTCCAGGCGAACACCTCTATGTTTGTTCTTAAGAAGGCTTCCAGTTCTCTTTCCTCTTCTTCGGCTAAGCTTGAGCCGAGAAGAAAAAAGCGCTCCTCATCGCCCTCCTTCACGAGGATTTTCTTTAGTGTTTCCTCACTCTTCTCGGCTGGCTCCTTGCCAACATCGTCCAGGACTTCCATGTCCTCGTCTTCAATTTCTGCCTTGGCTGGTTCTCGAACATTGCAGGTAGTCTTCATTGCTGCCATGGAGTAATTCTTTGCCTGCTCTGATTTCTTCAATCCCATGCTCTGTTGGGAAGCGCAGTAGTTGGTGCAATGTTGAGGGAACTGCCCCCATTGCATGCAACCACGGCCTGCCCATGATGATGTTGTATGGTGAAGGCGTATCAATCACAATGAATTCGGTCCTGATCTTCTTAGTGCCTGCTTGCACTTCCAAGTTTGTGGCACCCAGTGGCCAAGTCGGCGTTCCATTGAAGCCGACCATCGGGCCATTCGATTGTTCCAGGTCGTCGGGGTGAAGGCCCAGCTCCTTGTAACATCTAACGTACATGATGTCACAAGAGTTGCCTTGATCTATCAGGATGCGTTTTACTTGGCACTCCCTAATCCGGAGGGATACTACCAAGGCATCATTATGCGGGTGCTGGACCATCTCTAGGTCAGTCTCGGTGAAGGTTATCATCGGACCTTGGCAATCTTCCGGCCGAGGTCTTTTCAGTCCGACCTGGTTCACGTATTGCAAGTGTTTTACTCTTTGGGTTTCCCCCCGAATGTCGTTTTCATTCACCTTGGAGTGAATTACATTTACAACCCGAGGTCTTTCTGCTCGGGGTTGCGGCGGTGGTGGGGCTGCTTCAGCCTGAGGCAGTCTTGCCTGTTCTTCCCTCGTTCTGGTTTCATCGACAAGGTCTCTCAGGTGGCCTTGCCTCACCAGATCTTCCAAGTGTGCTTTTAGGGCTCTGCAACCCTGTGTTGTATGTCCGTTTTCATTGTGATAAGAACAATGTCTGTCCATGTTTCTTCCCATAAACTCCCCGGGTTCCCTTGCTGGTGTTCTGAAATAGGGCTGGCTCCGAATTTTTCCTCGGATTTTTTGGATTGGAATTCGGAACACGGTTGTCACCGCTTGTTTAGCCCTCAGCTCTATCTTTGTCTTGCGGAATGCGTTGTTACTTCGGCTTTGCTTCGGCGAGTTGTTCCCTTTCTCCTGTGTGACTTCCTTGTGGGCCGGCGCATCCTCCTCAGCGCGGGCATACTTTTCAATCCTTGCCATGAGTTCCTTTATGCTCTTTGGCAATGTCTTCGCCAAAGATTTCCGAAGTGAACAATCTTCTTTTAGGCCATTCTTGAAAGACATGACCGCTACCTCCTGGTTGCATTCAGGTATTCGGTTGAACACCTCGTAGTATCTCTTTGCATAGGCCCTAAGGCCTTCATCTTTGCTGATCTTCAAAGCCATTAGTGCGTCCACCCTCAATGGCTGTAGCTTGCTTGTCACGAACCTGGCCACAAACATCTCAGCCAGGCCTTCCCAAGTCTTCACGCTTCCCTTTGGTAACTTGTGGAACCAATCTGATGCAATTTTCCCAAAGGACGAGGGGAACACCTTGCATAGCAAAGGCTCGTTTTCACTGTATAACGCCATTGAGTTTAAAAATAGTCCAACGTGGAAGTTAGGGTCTGACTTACCATCGTATATTTGAAACCTCGGCATGCTGAATCTTTTAGGCGCTTCAAATTTGTCCAGTTCTACTGAGAACGGAGTCCTCGGCTTGACGAGTGAGGTTACCTCGGCTTCAGCGTTCTGTTCCCTCCTCTTGAGGTAGTTTCTTAAGTCTTCTTTACTCCTCCCCGGAGCTCGGCTATCTTTTGATTTTAGTCCCTTTGGCACACTACTCTCGACCTCGTGGTGTGCCCGTTTTGATCTTTCTCCATTGGTTGTGTCGAAGCAGAGAGCCTGCTTTTGTACATGCCGATGTTCTCTGGGTTCCAGATCCTTTGTATGATACGTCCTCTGGGACCTCACTTGTCTGGGTTCCTCTCGCCCGACCTCCCCGGAGGGCGAGTGAGAGTGCCTCTTGTTCCTGGAACGTTGTGGTGCTTCAGGAATTATTTTCCTTCCTTCATTCCGAGTTTTAACTGCTGGGATTGGCGTATCCTGCAGTGGGTATGGTGGTTGCATGACATTGTTTTGCATCATGAAGTTGACGACCGACTGCAGGTCTGCCAGCTTGTCTGCCAGTTCCTTGACTTCCTCATCCCTTCGTAGGCACCTATCCCTCCATGCCTGGAGGTTATCCTCCTTGTAGTATCTGCCCTGGTCCGTCTTTTTTGAAGTGTCGCCCTCCTGGACGACGTCTTTTCCCTCGTTCCCCTGGTCACGGGCTTTGTCGTTGTGGTGGTCTCCTTCGACGTCAAGGTCAACAGGCCTGCCACTCCCAGCGGGAGCGTCGCCCCCAACCTTCTCGTTTTGTGCGTTACTGGCCATCTATTCGTCTTAGATTCCCACAGACGGCGCCAAATTGTGTGAGTGATTTTCCGATCACACTGCCCACCTTAGTAATTCAGCTGTAGAACACAGGCAGAATAGATGGCACAAATAATAACACAAAGAATTTAACGTGGTTCGGCAAAATTGCCTACGTCTACGGGTGGCAGATTCACTATATTGAATAAACAGTAAGAATTACAAGTAACTCTCTATAATTCTCTCTCTCTCTCTTTGTTCTCTAAGCTTATAATTGTAAATGTTACCATTAGCTTGTTCTCCTTCCGTCCCTATATATACACTACAATAGAGATGGAGAAGCCATCAACTTTTGAGCTGGCTGCCAGCCCATTGTTGCGCTTTTGGCAGCTTTCCAGATAAAAGCTTTTCATTACATCACATGGCTTCTTGTGGCCTCATGGCCAACTCACATGGCCTCAAGGCCAGCTAGTTGGCGAGGTGTTGGCCTATAGCTTTCTTCACATGGCTGGACATCCATCCGACCAAGATAATATTATCATATTATATAGGCAGGTATGGTCGATCTAACAGTTACCTCGGCTTAATTCTTCTGCGGGTAGCTCGGCCTTTGCATGTTAAGCCGAGGCAGGAGAAAGGAGAGGCCTTTATCCCGGATTAAGATATCTTCAGAGATAACCTCGGCAATTCTTAGATTACCTCGGCAAAACTTACCGTGACACGTGGCACCTCGGCTAACACGTCGGCGTCACCTTGCCACGTGTTGGTACTCAGAAATATAACCCCACAGTAAGTTATAGCTATCCTGGTTCTTTCTCCTTTGATTGTTGTGTCTGGACTTAGGTTCTCTGGAGTTGGTTGTTGTATATGTCTTGTTGTCATCCTTTAATTCCATATATTTGGGTTTTAGGATGTGTTGGGCGTGTTTCAAACAGGTTGGTTGAGCCTTGGTTCCATTTCTTGTTGCCTAGTTTTTTGGTGGTCCGCTCGAGCGGATCCCTTTGCGCTTGAGCGGAGTTTGCATACTTCCAGCATTTTGTGCCTCTGCAAAGGTACTGTAGGTTTGTTTTTCACGCTCGAGCGGAGTTACTTACGCTTGAGCGGGCCATTTTGCGCTCGAGCGGGTGTTCAATGTCTGTAAAAATACTGGAAGAGGGTAATCTACGCTCGAGCGGGTTTCCCTTTGCGCTCGAGCGGGTGTGTTTTGCAGTTGTGTCTTGGCACTCGAGCAGGTATTCTTGCGCTCGAGCGGGTCCAATTTTTGTGCTTGACGCTCGAGCGGACTAGTTGTATATCAGATGGCAGCTAGGTGATTTTAAATCACTTTTCACACTTTCTTTCTCTCTCTTACTTTTCAAAACCTCCATTGGAGAGCACCTCACTCTAAAACTTCAACTTCTGTCTAGGGTTTGATCTAGTTTGAATGATCCACCCCCTTAGTGTCTTTGTAAGAAGTGTAGAGCTTGGTTTGGGCTACCTATCAATCCGAAAATCTTGGGAATTGGAGCACTTTCGATTTTCTTCACCTTCTCCTTTGAGCTCTGACTTTGAGGTAGGGATAACTACTCATTTTGATGAGCTTTAACATAGATGTTGAGCTTTTTGTATAAATGGTTTGATTTGGGAAGTTAGGGTTTGAGATGTGTTATATTAGAAAGAGGGGTTTTGTTATTTTGATTCAAACATATGTGTTTTGGGTCTGAAAAGAGGATTATTGATGTTGTTGATAATATTTGGACCTTTGGGTCAATGTTGAGAAAAGGGAAAAAATGCCATGTTTGGGTATATTTGGGTCATTAGTGTAATTAATGACATTTATTATGGAAATGTGAAATTGAGTGGAAATAATGAAATTGGCTCATTATCAGGTAGAATGGTGGAGTTGGATTCATTAATCACTCACCTTTGAAAATGTTGATAAATTATCTATTGATATAATTATTATCTGTTTAGAAATAATTACTTTGGGCTATCGGTGGAGGATAGTCTTGATTGTTGTAGACATTGCATGATGATTAGGCGAATTAAAACTAATCGGTTGAATGTCATTGAATATGATGAATGGAATAATACATCAAATTTGTGTATTGATTGAATATGTATATGATAGATGCTTATATACATTGTGTTGTGTGGGAGGAGATAGGGGATGTACTCCACGGTTTGGGAGGAGATAGGGGATGGACTCCTAAACCGGATATTTGGGAGGAGATAGGATATGGACTCCATTGATACATCAAATTTGTGTATCATATATGAAGTATGGAAGTGTTTTATTTGAGATTGATATAGCAAATTTGTGTATCATATATGAAGTATGGAAGTGTTTAATATGAGTTGTTATCTCATTTGAAATGGAAGTATTGTTGATATGAGGTGTAATCTCATCCAAATTGTTTGGCCAGGTTCTGAGCCACGGTTATGAATTGAGAATTGGATAAGCAATGGAAAATGAAGCGAAACATGGACATATTGGTCATGGAATTGAAATGTGTTATAAGTTGGTGTATATGAGTTAAACATTTATCGAATACTAATGTTTTAGTTATTGCTCATATTATGTTTAGCATATCTCTACTGGGCGTTGGCTCACCTTATATGGGACATCATTTTCAGGTTCAGGTATTATGCCGCCTCTGAGGTCTTAGCTTGGATGGTTGTGGGAGTTGAAGACTCTCTTGTTTATTTTTGTGATTATTTTGTGTATTACATGTAAATCAAGCCAATGGCTTATTTTGTATTTGAGTTAGCACTCTCTTTTTTGTAACCAAGTGTTGGCTTGGAAAGTTGTAAGCCCGTGGGGCATTTACTTTTGATGTCAACATGTAATACTTTTGTAATAAATACTCTGATGAATGAAATTATGCTTTATTCTCTTATGTCTAAGCATGTCAAGATTGTATGATTTATGGGTTTATTTTGAGGGCGTTACAAAATAGAATGAGAAGGTATGCACATTCATCCAAACTCGCTTCATTTCCTAAATATCTAACCTATCTTCTTTCATCCAAAATCTGAATTAACAGTTAGAGTGCTAATTTCGGCACCCTTGATTGGAGTGTTTCTTGTTTCAAGCATCAGAGCGAGAATCAAACAAAGGTCTGTTTGGGGAGAAGGAATATTGTAAAACCACCAATCACAATTGACGTCGTTTATGGGAATATTCAAACTCATCCATGGAAAACCCAACTAATGATGATCCAATCACCGAAGTTGATTCTATAGCACCTGGAGGTTCCTCTAACCCGGAAGAAGCTCTCATCCGATGAGTCTTAAACTTTGATCCACCAAATTCATCTGTACCGCCAACATCTACAGAAGACATAATACGTACGTCGTTGGACCAAGCCAAATGCAATGAACAACGTTTTAAAGAGCTGGTGAAGTCTCAAAAAGCTTCGCTCCAAGAACGCAACCGTTCTCCAGTAAGGGGAATCGAACAACATCGTCCTCAGAGATGTGGTGCTAGTAACAACTTTACTGATTCATCTCGAGGCGAGCCTAGAAAATGCAGCCCAGATATAAACTTAAGCTCGTCTGATGAAGAAAACTCCCCGCGGGCACAGCAGCGGTCTCGTAAATGAAAGGATAAAAATTCCAACTTAGAGGATAGGCACAATCCATTTGTCCGATGGATAGCTAAGGCTGCCTTGCTCAAGAAGTTTAAGATTGCATCATTTACATTGTATGATGGAAAGTTAGACCCTACTGACCATGTACGTCATTACAAGTAAGCTAGGATGTTGCATGTAGATGATGAAGCGCTTATGTGCCGAATATTCCCTAGCAGCTTAGGCCCTTTAGCCGTTAGATGGTATTATAAGCTTGAGCCAATGTCCATCAAGATCTTTCATCAACTTTAGAAATCTTTTTGGGCCAGGTTTATCACCAACGAAACTTAGCCCAAGCAAGCAAGTTCCTTGTAGGCAATGAAGATTGGACCTAACAAGACCCTCCTCGGCACAATATTGGGAATGTTTCAATCTTGTTGATGATGACTGCAATGACGCTATGGTTGTGACGGCCTTTAAAATGGGACTCCACCTAGACAGCCCACTTTGAACCTTTTTGACCCGAAGACTGCCAAAGTTAGTTTGGGCCCTGATGAAGAAAGTTGAGGAGTATTATAAGGTTAAAGATGATATGCTTTGACTAAATGAAAGGCTTCAAGCCCTAGAATCGGTTGCATTAGTGGTGGCTCAGCCACTGATAGCTGTTCCCCTAGGTAGAGGACTTACATCGCCAAGGAGAAGTCCAGAGCCAAGTGGGAGGTTTGTTAGACATATTGATTTTGATGATTTTGTTTTGATTTAATTGAAGATTTAAATTGTTTGAAATCTTATAATCAATTTAACATCATAATTCATCCTCATTTTGTCTTATTTATGTTTATTAGAGGCCAAAATTTCAATTCAAACAAGCAAGAACCAAGCAGTAGAACGCACCAACAAGCAACAGCAGCAAAAGCATTGTTTTGATTTTGTTTTGATGGATTATAATTGAAAATTTATTCTTTGATTAAATCAATATAATCTATGATTCTCTTAGTGTTTAATTATGTTTTTGAAGGCCAAAAAGAAGCTTAAACAAGTGTTAAAGAAGTCCCATAACAACGGCAAGCAACAGTAGTAAAAGCAGCCAAAACAAAGAAGGCTGAAAATACACTAGGTAGACGTCCGGGCGGACATCTGGGGGGATGACCGGCTAGGCAAAAATCAGCCCATTTCACTCTAGTTCAGTCTAGCTTCGCTCCAGCTGTCACATTAGTAGTATGCTTGACGACCGCGGAAGTCATCCTTGATGACTGGGACCTCATTGGACATCTGGGAGGACATCTGGGTGGACATCCCTCAAGAATAAAATTTCATTTTGGACATCCAGGTGGACGACCACTCTGTACTGCAATGACTCTTTTCCAAATATAGTTGTGATCGATCAGACCCATATTTTAACTTCTTCAAGATCTAATCATGTATGAGGAATGCAAGTTTGAGTCGAGTAGATTTAACCAAAATCTTACTCAATCTTCCCAACACACGCAACATACGACGGTCGATGAATTTCTCTTTAAATAAATAGAAGTGCTCTTGCTAAATAAAGAACACACAGAGACAACAAGTAAAACATTTTCATATCATTCATCACTCACATATTTTATCTTCTCCGAGTTCTTGAAGTGATCTTAGTCTAAGTATTACATTCATCCTTCAGAAAATCAAACACTGAGCTTTTAGCCTTAAGCTCATTTACCTGTGAGAGGTTATCAGAAAATCCAAGAGACTTGAGCTAAGAAACTTTGTTTGATTTTGTCATCAGTCTCAAACTCATCCTTGGAGTTATTTGAAGTATTCTTCATTGTTGTTTGATTATTTTTTCCTTTAGAAAACACACAGAGAGCTTAACCTTAAGCATATTTGCCTTTGAGAGGTTTTACCAAAAATCTGAGAGCTACACTGTTGTAATATTCATCTATGAGAGATATTTATTGTAAGTTTTCTTTGAAAACAAAAACATCATACTCATCTTGTAAAGGTCTCTAGCAAGCCTGTGAAGCTAGAATCTGTGGAGGATTGCTCCATGCGTTGAGAGGTTGCTAGCACCCTTCCAAAGCTAGAAGATAGTGGAAAATCAAGTGAAGTTTGAAGTGGATGTAGGCTTGGTTGAAGCCGAACCACTATAAATCATGTTTGCATTCTCTTCCCATATCTCTTTAATTTGCTTGCTCTACCATATTTATCTGATATTATTTGTGATAATTATCTGATTTTTTCTTACTGTTCTAATTGTTGTATTAGTTTGTAATTTTTATTGGGGATTATTTATTTTTAATTTGTAGAAACCTAATTCACCCCCCTCTTAGATTGCTTTTTGAGTAACAATTGGTATCAGAGCCTGGGGCTCTTGTTTAGATTTAACAATCTTGAGTTTTTGATCCATAGCAACTATATATTCTACTTACTCTGTTGTAGGACAACCTAGCAATAGGTCACCTCTCTTTGATGGTAGTAATTATATTCATTGGAAAGCAAAAATGACTTTGTATCTTCAAGTTACCAATTATGCTTTGTGGCTTATTATCACTAAAGGTTCTAAAATCCCTACCAAGGTAGTAAACAATATCAGTGTGCCTAAACTTGAGGATGGATTTGATGACCATGATTATAAACTCCTTCAAGATAATGCTAAGGCCAAGCTTATTCTTGTATGTTGACTAGATGCAAATGAGTACAATAGAATTTATGGGTGTATTATTACTAAAGAGATTCGGGATAATCTTGAAATCACCTATGAAGGAACTAGCCAAATAAAAGAGTCTCGGATTGACATGCTTATTCATGATTATCAACTCTTTACTATAGAATCATTTGAATATATTTCTGAGATATTTTATAGATTTACCAATATTATTAATGCTCTACAATCTCTTGGTAAATCTTATACTAATGGTGAGCTTGTTAGAAAAATTCTTAGGTCTTTGCCAAAGGAATGGGAAGCTAAGGTTACGGCTATCCAAGAAGCAAAAGACCTTACAAAATTGGGCATTAAAGAACTCCTAGGCTCATTTATAGCTCATGAACTTTCAATGATGGATGACAGTAAAAAGGAAGCCATTTGGGGAGAAAAAGATGGAGTACGCAACTTGTGTCTCATGGCTCTTGGAGAAGAAGAATTCACTCAAGATGAGGTAATTTCTAATTATGTAGAACTTGAAAGTGCTTTCAATGAATTACATGACATATTTAGAAATGTTTGTGCTAAGAATTCTAAATTAAAGCAATTAGTTACTTCTCTTTCAAATGATGTGGTTGTTTTAAAAATGGAAAATGCTAAATAACTTTACATCTATTGCCAATGGGAAAAACATTTTGAAAAACAATGTTGAAGATTTAAACAAAACTCTTGAAACTTTTGTAAAGGAAAAGAAAACCTTAACAAGCTTCTTGGAAATAAAAGATGTTTTTTTTGACAAAGTAGGTATTGGTTTTGATCCTCCTAAACCTTTTATGAGATTAAATGTTCTTGAGACTAATCCCCATAGACCCAAAAAAGTATGGGTACCAAGAAAGAAATCAAGATATTTTGTAAGTGGAATCTCAAAGAACACCAAGGACTTGGAAAGGAAATGCACAACAAGAGTGTTCAATCTAAAGAGCAAAATCAGCCCCTACAAGAAGAAGAATGATGAAATGAAAATCACCAAGATAAACAAGAGAGGTCATGTATGGGGGAAGATTCCAAAGACGTATATGAAGGTATAAACCTCTAACATTCCTTTAAGCTTAACTTCTGTATATTTTAAGGTGTGATGTATGTTAAATAGGTTGAATTTGTTAATTGATTTCATAAAAGCTAAATTTTGCTAAGTTTGCTAAGTCATGTTCTTCTTGTTTCATTTCAAACCATCATTAAACTCAAAATTGAGATTTACATTATATTGGTGAATGCCCATTTATAGATAATTCTTGTATTCATTGACTATGTTATATCTTGTCATCCTTTGCCATTAAAAGAAAAAAAATGAAAACATTTTTTATGAGCATATGACATCTTATACTAATATGCTAATTCTTTTTGAGTCATATCTTTATAAAATCAATTTTGATAATATAGCACATTTTGAGATTGTATACTAATTATATTGTGAAAATTGTGTTTGACACATCCATGTACTCTTGTCATCTCAAAAGTATGTTCAAAATGAAAATTTCAAGCCCATATGCTTCACATTGAATATTTGAATAAGTTATGAAATATTTGACTATTAAATAGATTTTCTGATTAATGATCCATCAACAATGTTTAAATAAAATGAAGAACCATATGTTTGTAGAGACATTGCATCTATTCTATTGAATATCATTTGGATATGGATTATCTTGGCATGTATATCATGAAATGCTATTGAGTGCTAACTGTCATACTTACTGGTTTTATAGCATTCACGTTGTGTTCCACATTGATTAAAATGTTATATCAAACTTGAACATGTGGATTGAATATAGTTTCATGAAAATGCCTCTTGATAGAATAAAGAGCATAAAACTATTTTCTCATGTATATTATGCTATGTGCTTAAACTTTGAAGAATCTGAAAATAGCATTCTAAACTCTTGATTGATCATGGTACCTATTGAATTGTCTCTCATCTTTTGAATGTGTCTATTTTTATTAATGATATAAGATGAGAGTGAAATAGAACAACATTTATTTTGTGCTGTATTTTTCATTTGTATAAATGTGATTTTTTGTGATTGGATATATATGCATAAGATCGCAAAAAAAATATATATATAAAAAAGGGGTAGCACCAAGTTAGAGGGAGAAATTATTCTGTTAGATGTACTTGTTAAACTCCTTTTGCGCTAACTTATTTGTGTAAGGAAATTGAAGATTGAAAAGTTTCCAACTCTTAAATCAAAGGTATGTTTCCTACACTCTTGAGCTTTTGTGATAAAAATCATATGTTCTCTAATGTCCTTTAAACTAACATTTTTCATTACAATGACATAAAAGGAATTGAGTATCTATGGATTTAAATATGCATCATATGATTTGTAATAAATATTCTTTGATGTTAAATGAAAAGAAATTTTGCTCTTGCCTAAAATCATGCCTATGCTTAAATATGTGCTATATATTGATTTCATGATTTTCTAGGCATATGAACTGCTATATGTTGGACATGCCTCTTTAGTAGAATTACCTTTGCTCCATGAGATTATAATGAGTTTAAGCTGTTATGGGCAATAATTCGTATTCTACATAATGCTTGTGCTATGATGGTTAAATCTTCCAGATTGCTTGTTCGCATCCTATTGGCATCACTGGGGGAGAAACAATTTGTTTTGAGCTTCATATATCATATCTTCTATTGCTTTTGTCAAATGAAACAGGGGAAGAATTTCACTAAGTTGAACTTGAATGCTTTTTCAAAAATCCCCTCAGATTATATTTTGTTTTTTTGTATCAAACATATGGGCTTGCACCTTCATTCTATAATTATCTCTTTGCCCATTACAAATGGTATGAGCTTAATTTGCATGATCATTGTGTGCTATTTGTTTCTTCTCTACATTGGTAACTTACTTGATATGGATGATTATTTGTGCTATAATGAGACTTGTCATTTTCTCATCATCTTGTATTGTTGAGTAGTGCCAAACTCCCTCCTTGTTCTTGATTAGTTGTTGATGATGTCACAAGAGGAGAGAAAGAGTTGATTGTTTTGGTATCTTTATTTTTGGTACCTTAATTCTTACAAACATGATCTTTGAGCTTATTAGTTGTTGATAATGTAAGAGTAAGAAGTTTCCTCAAGGGGAGAGTGACCTACACATTAGCTATATTAAAACTCTTGCCATATGCTACTTTGCTCAATCAAATGTTTTCTCCACTTTTGATGGCACTTGAGCTAAATTTGTTTCTTGGTATTAGACTTACTATTTTATAGCTCAACTTAACTTTTGGCATCATGGCATCTATCAAACACCTCATGCTACATTGTGAAATCCTTTATGTGTTTTTCATGTTGTCACAGGGGGAGATTTTGTGATGTTTTGTTAAGGGAGCAATGGGCGAGAAATGGTGATGTGTTATCTGTTATAGATTATGAGAGAAATGGAAGGGATATTATGTATGCTATCATTGTTTTTGGTATGTTGCCTAGAGATTGATTTCCACTATACTAACTTGTATATCTACTTTGAGCAATCATTCAGGGGGAGCATGACTTGAGGGGGAGCTATTCTTCCTCCCAACCAAATCAAAACATCATGTTGTGCCATCATAAAAAAGGAGGAGATTGTTAGACATATTGATTTTGATGATTTTGTTTTGATTTATGTTTTTATTTAATTGAAGAGTTAAATTGTTTGAAATCTTATAATTAATTTAACTTCATAGTTCATCCTCATTCTATCTTATTTATGTTTATTAGAGGCCAAAATTTCAGCTTAAACAAGCAAGAACCAAGCAGTAGAACACAGCAGGAAGCAACAGCATCAGAAGCATTGTTTTGATGGATTATAATTGAAAACTTATTCTTTGATTAAATCATTATAATCTATGATTCTCTTAGTGTTTAATTATGTTTTTAAAGGCCAAAAAGAAGCTTAAACAAGTGTTAAAGAAGTCCCATAACAATAACACACAGTAGCAGCAAGTAGTAGCAGTAGCAAGCAGCTAAAACAAAGAAGGTTGAAAATACATTGGGTGGATGTCCGGGGGAACAACTAGCTAAGCAACAATCAGCCCATTTCACTCCAGTTCAATCCAGCTTCACTCTGGCTGTCACGCTAGCAGTATGCTCGACGGTGGCGAAAGTCATCCTTGACAACTGGGACCTCATCGGACATCTGGGCAGACATCCCTCAAGAACATAATTTCATTTTAGACATCCTGGTGGATGACCACTCTATACTACAACGACTCTTTTCCAAATCTAGTTGTGATTGATCAGACCCATCTTTCAACTCCTTCAAGATCTAATCATGTATGGGGAATGCAAGTTTAAGTAGAGTAGATTTAACCAAAATCTCACTCAATCTTCTCAACACATGCAACATACAACGGTCGATGAGTTTCTCTTTAAATAAATAGAAGTGCTCCTGCTGAATAAAGAACACACAAAGACAACAAGCAAAACATTTTCATATCATTCATCACTCACATATTTCATCTTCTCTGAGTTCTTGAAGTGATCTACGTCTGAGTATTACATTCATCCTTTAGAAAATTAAACATTGAGCTTTTAGCCTTAAGCTCATTTACCTGTGAGAGGTTATCAGAAAATCCAAGAGACTTGAGCAAAGAAACTTTGTTTGATTTTTTCATCAGTCTCAAACTCATCCTTGGAGTTATTTGAAGTATTCTCTATTGTTGTTTGATTATTTTTTCCTTCAGAAAACACATAGAGAGCTTAGCCTTAAGCATATTTGCCTTTGAGAGGTTTTACCAAAAATCTGAGAGCATTATTGTTGTAATATCCATCTGTGAAGGATATTTATTGTGAGCTTTCCTTGAAAGCAAAAACATCATACTCATCTTGTAAAGGTCATTAGCATGCCTGTAAAGCTAGGGAAATTGAGGTCTCTAGCAATCCTATAAAGCTAGAATCTGTGGAGGATTGCTCCATGTGTTGAGAGATTGCAAGCATCCTAGCAAAGCTAGAAGATAGTGGAAAATCTCAAGTGAAGCTTGAGGAGTGGATGTAGTTGTAGACACAACATTTTTGACCGTCCTCAAGACTAGGACGTCACTGTTTGAACACTCAGTGATCATCCATGTTCGTGTTCGTCTTGAGTTCTCGAAGGTCTCGGCCACGCGCCTTGCCTCAAGACCTCTCAACTCGACTATTTTGTGTTTAGTTTTGCACCAAACACTTATGTTTTGCTTTTGAGGGGCAGGGAATGGCTTGTTGGCTATCCCCACACCTCATCGGCATGGCTTGAGGCTATCGGCCATTGTTTTGTTGCCATCGGCCAAATGTTTGGCCGGCCGGCACTCTTTGTGGTCGGCCGACAATTGTTTTGGCCAATTTGTCATTTTTGGCTGGCCGACCACTGTGCATCTGCTTTTGGCAGATATTTTGTGCCAGCTGTGCTAGCTGGCACCCACTTTGCCCCCCCTTCCATACACGTGTATGGAGGGATTTCACTCTTGCTTAGCTTGTTTTGTAAGCTTTGCAAGAGTGAATCTCTATAAAGGGAGGCCTTCTCCTCCCTCCTCAAGGGTTACAAAAAAGTTCCAGAGAGCTCTGAGATTAGGGTTTGCATAGTGTATCTATCTATCTCTATATCTCCATCTCTTTTTGCCTTTGTGTGTGTTTGTTCATAGTTTTGTACACAAACACCTAGTGCTACACCTATACCTTGGTTGCTGAGGTATCAAAGGGTTGTTCTTGGAAATTTTGAGTGGATCCAAGCTTGGAAAACCAGCTGGAGCATTGTTCTTGAAGAGGTCTACAAGGGTAAGAACTTTCCCTTTAAATACCCCCTTTTTGCATAAGCTTTTAGCCATCCTTGCACCTGTTTTTAAGCTTAACTTATAACATATAAAATTTTTGATTTTAAGTGCTTAAAATAGTTGTTTAAGATTGCTTTGGTGTTTGGGGTTGTTTGACCCCTCTTAGGCTTGTTTGGTCCCATTTTTGTGCTATTTTGTTGAGCTCCGGGACCACCTTGTCTTGGCCTCCTCACCACTAAAATCTAGAGGGATTTCAATGGTGGGGATGGTGCTTTAAGGTCCTAAGAAGGAGAGGGCCATCCCCTCTCCTTATTACCTTCAATAATTGTCATTTTAGCCTCATGTGTGAGCATCATTGTTGAGATCATGTTGGCCATGTCTTAGCTAGTATTTGTGCTTATTTTGTCACGATATAGCACTATTTTTAATTGGTTTAGACACACCATGCTTGCCTTGCATACTTGTCTTGTAATGCCCTGAATTTGTCTTAACATGTACTTAGCATTTAGACTACTATGCTTACTTGTTTTGGCTTAGCTTTGTGAAGCTTTTGTGCATAATTTAGTGTGCTTGAGGTCTGATTTTGATCATTTGGGTCATGCTTGATATGCTTTGCATAGCCGCCTTGCCTTTTAGCTTGTTGGCCTTGGGTGTGTGAGTGTTGAGCATGCATTACTTGGCTTGTTTCAGTGGTTTGGCACCACTTACCATGTCATTTCAGTCCATTTAGCATGCTTGTATGCTTGCATTTGATGTTACTTTAAAGCCTTAAAGAGTTTGTGTTTTATGCTCCATGAAAGTGTCATTGCGTATGCCATCATGTTTAGGCCTCTAGGATGCCATATCAATGTGTTTTTGGCTTTGTTTTAACATGCTAAAACTCTAATTTTGGTTGTTGAAATCATGCCATGTTTGGTTTTGCTAAGTGTAGTTCAATACCTCTTTGGTGAGCCTTAGGTTTTGGACATAATTGCATGCTTTGCTTGTCTTGTTTAGTTGGTTTGACACCATCCTTAACATGATTTTCAGAGTTTGATATGCATGCCGTTTGTCCATATTTGTTTCCTTTTAAGTGTGCTCAAAAGTTACTTCTTTATGCTTAAACGTTGGACCACATGTGCATGCATGTTTGTACGTGTTTTGGCCCTCATTTCCATAGCATTTGGCCACTGTTTTGGGCTTGTTAGAGAGCTGCCCAAACTAGCTTAAGACCATCCTTTGCATTTTGTTGCATGCTCACCTTGTGTGTTGTTGCATACTTGACCTATCGCATGTGTTGCATGCTTGAATCACATCGCATTTGACATGCACTCTTCCTTTTTGTCTTGGTTGCTTAACATGATTACGTGTCTTGCATGTTTGCATGTTGGCATTGCATGTCGCATGCTTGTTAGCTTGCACACTTGTTACATGTTTGCGTGCTTGTTGGCATTCTCATGTTGCATACTTAGCTTACATGCCTAGGTTGCATTGCATTGAGCATGCATGCCTTGTCTTTTGATCAAGTGATAGAGGTTGGGCCAATTGTTTGTTTATGTGCATTTCATTCCACATTGAAATGGCAGACTTGGTTTCTTGGGCCATCACGCATCGAAATGCACAATTGGTGGTCCGAGAATCGAGTACCATCCCCCTTCGAGTCATAAACATGATAAAGGGGTATGGTGGTGCCCACATTGCTTTGAAATGTATTTCCATATCTTGCTTGTCCTCTATTGCTGTCAAAACAGGATTCTGCAGGCATAGATGGCCGACTGACTACACTCAGTGCCGGCCGGCCATGAATTGGTGGCCGAGAGCTCAATAGATGGTCGATGACCACTTTCCCATGGCTGGTGACCATTCCTCATGGTCAGTGGCATCCCATAGTGTTTAGAGAATGCTCTTTGGGACTTGTGTAATTTTCAGAGGCATAAAAGAGTGAAAACAGAGGCAGCTTGTGCATGGTGGTGGATTTCTGAGCGGAGTCGAGCGCGTATGCATTGGACCCTCTTCCTAACGCTGTTTTATCGCTTTATTAGCTTAGTTAATTTGCTTAACTAGTTAATTGGTTTGTAACTATTTAATTAGCTTGTTAGTTGATTAAATTGTATTTTTTTTCGGTCTTTCCAAGCGAGGGCGAATTTGTAATAAGCGTACGTGTGTGCGATGCATGTCTTCCAACCCCTATTTTTTTCTTCCTTTTACTTACCTGCTTTTGATGGTTAGTATTAGGACATGTTTTGATCAGCATCCTTATGCTATGCATATATGCATCATTCATCAGTACTGCATGCACCGGGCTCAGCGCAATTGCATAGTATTTCAAATCCAACTTGAATACATGTTATCTGTTGCATTTCACATGCCATCCATAGATTAGCCGAGCCTATTCTAGCTGCATTTTGCTTGTGATGCATTAGCCATCTTAACATGAACTAGGATCATGCATTGATTACTAACTAGTTTTTGTTTTTGCTTGGAGTACACTGTGAGTGTTTATGCTTTAGCATCTTGCATGTGTGAGTTTTGCCATGATAGCATGCTTGCCATGAGGCTATTTGCTTATGTGACATATCTGTCTGAATGCTTGTAGATGGCGGTTGGATTGCTTGAGTTGGAACAACTCATTGAAATCTGTATTTTAGCCTACTTGCGAGTAGCAAATTTCAAACTGCCTTTCAAATGAGCGGATATGCAATGCTTTGTTCCAAATTAGGCGATCTAGTCTATACTTTTGTGTTGTGCGCATCACATAGTAAGATTAGCTAATTAACCGAAATAAGAATGCATAATGTTTTCAAAACTAGATATCATGGTTAGTAGAGGCCGATCTTTGATCGGGCGAGCGGGGGTGCTCATAGCTGACCTTCCCTAATCGTACCCAAGTTCCCGAGCCGAGGTAACTTTGGTGATGACGGACACGTGGCCTTAGGCAATGAGTCAGGGTTTCCTAAATTCCCCCAAAATAAATATTTAGGTGGCGACTCTGTATCTGGCAAAGCAATCCATGTTTGGCACTTCTTTCAAAAAATCTAGTTTTCAAAAATGATTTGCCGGATTTGGACTCTTTGATGATTCATCGGTCTTGCATTGCACTCTGCGAGATTAGATACAGGATCGTGACATTGAGTCCTGAACTATAGTGAGCCCAATGAACAAAATGGATTCCCTCCCGGGACGTTCGGGGACGTCTACAGTTTCTGGCGACTCTGCTGGGGAAGTTTAGATAGCTTGACTCGAACTCATGATATCTTTGTTTTGGCTACACTTATGTGTTTCTTTGCATTACATTTGCATTGGTGTGCCTAAGTCACAGTGTTTTCCGTCTACTATTCCTAAACGGTTTGCCAGAGGCTCGCTTCGAGAAGCGTGCCATAAGGCTGACTGGTTACAGGGCTCTGCCACGATGGGAACACAAACCCCGGTTGTCACCGAGGCACCCTTTTGACCATGCAACCTAGTGCATATTCGGAATCCATAGTGACCATTCCAAGCTAGGACAGGTTGCTACCCGATTATAGGTTATTTGAAACCTGCTGCGTGCGTAGTGAAACCCTAGCTCCTGACAAAATAGGACAGGGAAACCCTACCCCAAAATAGGGGTGTTTTGGCTCTTGCTTTCTTGTTATGTGCTTTTTGAGTTGACCTCTACAAGGGAATGCATATATCAGTTTCTAAGTCTGAGTATCAGGCCTGAGAGCATCAGTATCGGAATTTGAGAATCAGTTATATCTGCGGGTATCATATTTAGTTTTCAGGGCAGTGATTTTGGGGAACAGTGATCAGTAGTAGATTACAGTTATTCAGCTATGCTTGTGTCTGTTCTGATTGGGTCAAAATGCTGCGTGTTTTCTCTTTCAGTTCAGAGATTTAGTACAGAATAGCCAGTGGTGTCCTTTGCTGAGGCAAGACAGACATCTGATCCATCATCTTCGTTCAGTTCAAGAGGACTTATGATGACCCAAAGTTCAGAGGAAATTGTGGTTATGGTAGCCGCATTAGACCAAGGAATCATCTTACAGAATGAAACCAATGTTGATGTACCACATCTGCCCAGGTCGCCTGCCACACGCCCAATTTGGGAACCCCAGTTGTTTCAAGCTCATGAGCCCACCACGTTTGAATTGATGGGAATGATCAGTGATCTTCAACGATCTGTGGCTGATCTCACCTATGGAATGTCGACTTCGCCACCAACCACATCCTACGCCGGGAATTTTGTACCACAGGAGCCCCCGCTATTGGGGTGAATTGTGATCGAGCTTAGCCAACCCGAGGCTGTCTTAAGCTATGGCCATGACATGACAACAACAACCGGGTTTCGCTCTGATATAGAAACCCAAACCCTCGATCAAGCTGAGGCCAGAGGTAAGAATAAAGTGGGAACAGATGCTGATCCCGTTGAATAACTGCTATGGGCAGTTGAGGCTTTGAAAGCCGGAGGATTGAGTAAACAGCAAATATTCGCAGTGGTGGTCAAAACTGTGGATGATGCTTTCCCCATTCCAACCGAGGGGAGTTCCCGCCAGGCAGAAAATCGGGATAGGCCCCGTCATGCTAAAACAGTTCTCTTCAATCCCAACTCTGTACCGGGAAAGGATTAGAAAGTCAAGGCGGCACTTGCCGATCCTTTTGCCAGTGTGTCCGGCAAAAGTCAGCAGACTTTGAAGTATCTGCCTCGAGTGCGCAGAGTCTTCCACGCCCTTTACATGCCTTTGTCTAGGGCGCTCCAGATCCTTGCCGAAATGGGGCACCTTAAACCCCTCGAGCCTCGGCCTCTCCCGAAGAATCTCCCTCCCTCATATGATGCTATCTTGTATTGCCCATACCACCAACAAACCGGTCATTGTACCGACAACTATTTTCATCTTCGTCATGAAGTACAGGATTTGATTGACAATGAGGTCATCCTCCCGCCTACCTCAGCGAAGTCTGTCACTGCTGAGTTGTTAGATTTCGAGGATACTGCGAGTATGTGATCAGAAGTTGGCCCACCTGCGGGCGGCGCTCAGTTTACTTTGGATGTGGCGTATGGCACACACTTTTTGAGCATCTGTGAATGCTAAATTTTGCAGTTTCTGACTTGGGTGTTAGGTCAATTCGGTGGTCTTGTTTTCAGTCTGTCTTTTTGTTTTGAGTCAGTCGTTTTGCTTAAAGGTCTGTCTTGTTGTACCAAGTTAGTCCCATTGTATAGAATGTCAGGTGATTCTGGGGATGTTGCCTCGAACACCGTTTTTGTTTTGTAATTACCCCTTTTGTTTTTTTTTTGAGTCTGTCTCTACTGTGGAGCCAGTTGCAACTGGAGGTTTTAAATGAAACAGCTGCGGCTATCATGTTTCCGTGTTTACTGCTACTTTGAGCTAGTTATGCTAGAGGATTTGAATGAAACGGCGGAGCATCTCACTTACTCTTCTGTACCTCGAAATCTTTGCATTGACCTATGTTTTTTTTCAAAACTTTTTGAACACTGCGGTGAAAATGAAGAGGAAGGAATTCCTTGGGTTTTGCAAAATTTGATCATTTGAGAGAAAGAGAGGCATGCTAAGCCCTTAATAAATGAAATCATGTTTGTTAACATGAGTACTGAGAAGGACCCTAGCTTGATCTAGATTGGTTCCACACTATCTTCAGCGCAAACGATTTGTCGCTTTCTTAAAAACTTTCAAAAACAAAATGTTTTGCACAGTCCTGCGGAGACCTGTGTGGAATCGCTCTTGAGATTGTGCAGCTTAGGATCGCTCTCAGCCTCAAGATTCAATCCTTTTGCTCTCAAAACCTTGACCTTGAATTCAGAATAATCAACAATCAACCGCAATGTGAGGCCTGTGTGGCCAGATTTGAAGCAGCCCTCGAACAAGAGGCAAGGAAAATCAGATCAAAAAGATCAGATGTCGTCAGAAGAAGCTTGCGAAGCTAAAACAGAAGCACCCTTCGAACTAGGGGCAAAAAAAAAAAAAAAAAACGTCCAATGTACTTGAAGAGCCAAAGATGAATCCTTCTGCAAATCAATACAACAGCTATTCTCCTGGATTCAGATGACTTCAGGATCTCAAAACCATTTGGCATGGACAAAGCTACACTTTTACCCTTGAAAGGCTCGTTGGGCCGAAAACTAGGAAGGCCGATCCAGGCAAAAGTTAGAGCAAGAAAAAACATACCAAAAAAAAAAAAAAAGAAAAAAAGAAAAAAAAGCAAAAGAAAAGAGAGGCCAAAAAAAAAAAAAAAAAAAAAGGGGAATGAAAAGATACAAAAAAGAATTGAAAAGAAAAGAAAAACATAGCTCGCATGGTTGACAACCCAAAAGGGCGACCTTGGCAAAAGTTAGAGCATAGTGAGGGTTAATACACGAGTGTACCTTACCTGAACTACATAAGGCTTGATTCCCATGTTTGGGATACGTAAGCAACTTCATCCTGAAGTCCAGCCACACGCACTTTCAAGTGACTGTGTCCATATATTGGTTTTGACCATCTACGTCTTCTCTGTATCCGAGAGTTCGATCATGATCATCGTTAATGAGGCTTGACTACAAAATGCCGCGGCGTTATCCAGACAAGGGGCAACTTTCCGTTGCCATGAGTCGCCATTCAAACCAGGGGCAACTTTCCGTTACCGTGAAGTGCCATCCAAACAAGGGGCAATTTTCCATTGCCTCCGATCCGAGGTTGTGCATCTCGAGAGTAAGTTCTGCGCTCGTTGAGCATTGACCGTTTGCAAAAATAGTTTTTGAAATTTTTTACTGAAGTTGACTAATGTCTCAAAAATTATTTCATTTTCCAAAACTTGACCTTTTCTTGGACCCAAAAAAGGAAAATTTTCAGTGCTCATAGCCTGACTTGCATGATTTTCAAATCAAAAGTCGAACAAGTATGTTAATCTAACTCTCATCTTGGTCACAATTGTTTTAGTATAAAACCAAAACAAAAAAGGTCAAAATGATGAACTAGGGGCATAGTTGAGTCAAGTTTCCTGTTTTTCCCCCATCGCCTGCATACTTGCCAGAAGAGGGCACAACTGGGGCTATTTGTAAAGGGCTGAAAGCTCTCTCACCCTCTGAGCAACGAGGTATCAATCCAAGTGCGAAGCACGAATTCGAGTGAATCAAGATATTCCATTTCCTCATCCGGGACACTGACTAGCTGTCACCAGAAGAATTAGCTGCGAGCTAACAGTGTGGAGCATGAACCCACTACCTCTTGTTTATCCACCAACCATATCTGGGGAGGGATGAAAAATGAGAGATTAAAGAATAGAGAGGCGTAAGTTGAGAGAAAAGTGAGCAAAAGGGTTTTGAGAAAAAAAAAAAACCGAGCTTGAGGGCCGAGTGATGTGAGAGTCACAAATCAGAAATGGTGGGGAACAAGACCTGGAGAAACTGGCTCCTCGTGATCTGAGGTCTCTCATCTCGGTAACACATCTGTGTGTCGTGTCTTTTGCTTTGTTTGTCTCGATTCTTGTTTGGAGTCATATCCAAACGTGTCTCGTTGTGTTTAGGTTGTTTACCTTTTGTTTTTTTCCATTGTTGAGTCGTTTTCGCTGTGTTCAGTCGTAGGCTCAATACCCAGTTGAAAACCTTTTTCTAAAATCATTTTGTACGCTCAGAGTGCTATGCCATTCTCCACATTTGTGCAAAACATGATTTGGTTCTTTTGTAAAACCACAGGGGTTCAACCCCGGGTCACTTGGAAACAGTGAACGTATGGGTTCCGGATTGTGTCCGAGTGTGTTTTAGCTTCAGTAGATTCCACCTTTGTATCCCATCTTTTCAAGATTGAATTGTTTGTTCATAATGGGTCGTGTGCAAATAAACAGAATACTATGTTATGGGCTTCGAGTTCAGAATGAGCAGTGTTCAAAATGAGCTGTGTGTATGAGCTATGTGTCGGGTAAACCAAGTGCTGTGTTATGGGCTGTGTGTTCAAAATGAGCAGTGGGTTGTTTGAGTTGTTTTGCTGTTGGCCGGTTCATTATCTGGTTATTACAATACAAGTGTTTGATTTTCAGATAGGAGATCAATCTCGTTTACATTGAGGTGTAATATGATGCAATGCGATGCGATGAAATGTGCAAATGTAACACTTTTTCAGACAAAAGGTTTGTTTCATTTGATCATTTTTCAAATACATAGCTTTGGAGAAAACAAAAACCTGTCTGCGGCAGTACAAGGTACTCAAGCTATCAACAAAAAGTAAAGCAAAACAAAAAGAAGAAAAGCAGTAAAAGTCTGGATCAATGCTAACTGGTCTCAGGCCCGTGAGTCTGTCCTCGTCCTCTTCCTAGACGAAGGTCCAGACGCATCGTCATCAGCACCACCATCTGAGCTTGAGCCCGAGCCATCTCCGGTCTCCTCCTCGGACGACTCTGCCTCTGACTCCACCTCTGTCTCCGCCTCAAACTCATCATCATCGGGAACTGTGCCCGAGAGCTACTCCCAACATGAGTATGCCCTGCTTTGGTGTAGGGATATACTCTGCCATCTCGCCCTCCTCCTTGAGCAGGAACAGAAGGCCCAGCTGGAGCACCTCCTGTAGCAGGAATCTGGAATGGAGGTTGAAAAACGCAAATGGCAAACGCATTAGTATGCTACGCAAAACAGAGTATGAATGCTGTGAGCAGTGTATTAGTACAGAATGCAGTGTATGAGTATAGTGTATGAATGTTATGAGCAGTATGAATACAGAATGCAGTGACTGAGTGCAGTGTACGAACGCCGTGAGTAATGCTGTGAACAGTTTGTGAGTTACAGTGTATCAGATACCGTGAGGGCAGTGTATCGAGTGTTGTGTTGACAGTGCGATACATCAGATTATGTGAAACAATTTATGTAAAGTTTGAGACTGCGGTTGAAGGAACTTACCGGAATGCCATAGATGGTCAGTAGATCGAGGCTCCGCTGGAGCATCCCCATCAGAGAGGCAGTCAACTCCAGGGACTAGCAAGTGTACTCGGAGGAAGCCTGCAAAAGTGTTAGAAACATCAGTATTCTGCGGAATATCAAATGAAATGAAATGAAATGACAGTGCAAAATACAAAATGCAATAATACATACCGGAGGCAAGTCGTAGAACCCGACTAGCTCGTGATCAGCCGGAGGGGGAGCGATGGGGATCTGGTAAGTCTCCCCACCCTGCCCTCTGCATGTCATCATCGTGGGCAGTGCTGGCCAACTAGCCCCCCGTCCTCTCCGGGACCTAGTCTCCCTACTCTCTCCGAGACCCCTCGGGACCCACTCTCGCCTCGGGCCTGAGGTGCCCGCGACGCTCCTGCCCTCGCTGCTGGTGCCGCTGGTCTCTCCCCCTCAACTCGGCGAGCACCCGTCAGTGGCCGCATGATGTAGGTCTTGGACGTACTCGGCGTAATCGCCCTCGCCTCTGAAGCGATCACACTCCCAGCCGATGGTATACTCCGTCAGCTCCCACAGAGTGTACCTCTTGGTATGCCTCACGTGAGTAGGGGGCGGACCCGGAACTGTCTGCTCTAGTAAACCTAAGGTCTGTCGCAAGAAGTGCTCGCCCAAATACCAGGCACGACAGACCGAGCCCTCTAACAAAATCCTGAAACGGGAGGTCTCTTGAGCACTCTCATACCGCTCCCGTACTGCGATGGGCAAGGAGGCCCATGCTTGCTAGGTGATCTGCAAACAAAATACAGTTTGTTATCTACTACTATTGAAAATGTAATGCAAAGCGAAGCTTAGATGAAGTGTAATGTTTGACATACCTCTGCGGCGGTAATAGTATCGAAGTAGCGGCGGAAGAATATGAAAGACTCCCGAGGCCTCCGCTCGCACCTCACGTCGAAGCGGTGGGAGAATGGGATCATGAAAGGCATATCCTCCTCTGGTACTGGGGCAAGCCTCGAGAAGTAGGCGTATACCCACAACTGTACAGAGTGTAACAGAACAGATATCAGTATGCTTATCAGATAAAGCAGAATGAAGAAGAAAGTAGACAAATCAGAAAACAGTGTGCAATGTGTCGTGTGCAGGGTGTGCAGTATACAGTCAGTGTAAAGCAGATTGCATGTTTGCAGTGTGTACAATATATAGAGTACAGATAATGTAAAGCAGAAATGTAAGACAGTAGAAGAAGACATACCTCCCAAGCCCGCCAGTAGCCTCCGAGCAGCTGTCCGCTGAGGCGAGAGAATAAGCTCATGTAGCCATAGAGTGTGGCCAAACCTGCGCCATCCCAATCATAGGGGCGAATCCGTGAGACGTCCACCAAAGCGCTCAGCAGACAGAGGGGCACAGTGTTCGTCCGGTCGGCGAAAAGGGTCGTCCCCAGCAAGAACATAAGGAAGCCGCGAGCATACTGCTCCTCCTCCTCCTGAGTGGTCGGCCCTTGAATCTTGAAGTGGTCCTCGAACCACGAGTATCTGACGAATCCTGGCGGGCAAGAGGTGGCAGCTCGCCAAGCAAGTATATTTGGGCAGCCTCCCACTCATCCATGTCTGTGTCGAAAGGGATCGGATCACCCCCCACCCCGATGCCGGTGAGCATCGAGAAGTCGAAGGGAGTCATCGTCATGTCTCCCGTGGCAGAGAAGTGGAAGGAATCGGTGGTGTCCCACCGCCTCTCCACCAAAGCAGCAAGAAGAGGTCTGCTCGCAGTGTGGCGCGAGAGCCCCATGCAGAAAGTGCCGAAGCTGGCCTGGTCAATGATATGGCGAACTGCCTCGGGAAGCTCCATGTACCACCCCCGGGCCATGACATTCCCATACCCCCGGAAGGCATGGGAATCCCCCTATGGTCAAAACGAACAATTGCAAAGCAATGTTACAAATACAGTGTTGAATACACTCAAGATCAGTGAAAATGTAGTGCGTGTGTGCACGTTTCCAGTTAAACAGATATCGGGTGCCGGTGTGCTCACAGTGAACTACAACATGTGATGTATCAGTGTGTCTGAGTGGTTCAGTGAAAATACAGCGTATGTACGCATGTTCAAATTCAAGCAGATGTTGAGTGCGGGTGTCCTCGCAGTGAACTACAACATGTGATGTATCAGTGTGTTTGAGTGGTTCAGTGAAAACGCAGTGCGTGTGCAGGTGTTCAAATTCAAGCAGGTGTCAAGGTGTGGATGTGTTCACAATGAGCTACGGCATGCGATGTATTAGTATGTCTGAGTTGAGCAGTTAAGAAACAAAAACGACTATTGCAGTTGTGTGTTCTACATTGCAGAAAATGAAACAGAGAAGAGTGTACCTCGGAGGCGCTGAAGGATAGATGTGACTCTGGCTCACGTAGTAGGAGCTCCGGTGCCACACCCCTGGCAAAACTCCTGAACTGGCAAAGTTCTTTGGGAGGCAGCACATGAATCGCCAGCTTGTAGGTCGCCGGGTCGAATGGTCGAGCGCTCAGAGGTAGGAGCTCCACCTCGGGGTCAACATCGATCTCCGGGGGAGCCCCACCGCCTGGAATGTCATCTGCCATCTCGAGAATGGTGTGAAAATGGTCAAGAATGTGAAAACCGGGCGAGAATATAAAAAGTCAACTGAAAAGTTAACCCCGAGAGGGCGGAAAATGGCCGGAAAGGTCGGGGTGTGGAAAAGGCACAGAGATCGAGATGAACTCAAGGGAAACAAACCCCGAGTGGCGGAAATCGAGAAAAGACACCGAAACAAAGATTTGTTCAGTTCAAAATGTTCGGAACGGCGAGGGTTTCGTGAATCGAATGTTGAAACGGGCCCGAAAACCAAGGAAAGGTGGGGATAGAAGATTAGGAAATCACCTAGAGAGAGAGGGGAGCAGTTTTCAACCTAGGGCAAGTGAAGAAAATAGGGCTAGAAGCCCTATATTTAAAGACCCGTGCCAAATTGACAAAACTGCCTCGAACAGGCACTTTTGGCCGGTCGGCTATATCGTTGGCCAGTCGGCCAAACAGATGGCCGGTGGCATTATTTTGTGGCCGGTGGACTCCTCTCATGGTCGGTGAGTCTCTTACACCCTTGTTTGGGTCAGATATGTGGTTTGGGGCTCTCTTTGCTCAAGACAGTGCAAGAAACTGCATTTTTGAAGCTTAACTGGTCTCTGAGCCGTGTCTTCTGTGCATAACACTCGAATACGTACGAAGTGTATCCTTTTTCGTATCCTTTTGTATCTTGCGAAGTCCAGAAACTACTTTAAATACGTTGCATTTTTATGCATATCATTGTACGCGTTGCAGCGCGTATCATACTCGCATTGTCATGCACATATGTTATGCATTGTCACACACACCACACTTGCATTGTTTTGCATCTTCTTTAGGTCGCGTTGTCATGCACACCTCACATGCATTCACATGCATGACCCTTGTCACGCGTTGTCACGCACGCCGCACTTGCATTGTTTTGCATCTTTTTTAGGTCGCATTGTCATGCGTACCTCACATAGATCATGTGCATTGTCATGCATATCAAAAGACGTGCGTTGTCAAGCATTCGTTTCATTTGCATCATTATGCACTTTTCATGCATTTCAAAAGACGCGCGTTGTCGCGCATTCAAGTTTACATGCATTGTCATGCATCTCAAAAGACACGCGTTGTCGCGAATTTCGAGTCCATTTGCATTGTCATGCATTTCAAAAAAACAACAACAAACAAAAAATAGTCCCTGCATTGTCATGCATATCTCATTGCATTGTTCATAGCTTGCATTGTCATGCATGCATATCTCAATTGCACTATAAATATTGCATTTACACACATTCATTGCGAATATCGCATTTATATATCAATGTAAATATTAGTATTGTATAGCTTGCATTGTCATGCAGTCATTGTATATATTGCATTACAGCATACATTACATGCATATTGTATATATCACATTGTAGCATTGCATGCATTTACTGCATCACATCCATCTATGGCTTGTGCCTTTCCAAGTTGAGCTTGGTTTGGTAAGTGCCCATACTTTTCACGTTGAAGCACGGTTATGATATTATGTGTACGCACCTAGTGTTGTGGGTGACGACACCGTTTCCGTGTTAAACAAGGCTTGTATGTATCCATGCCTTTCCTAGGCAAGATTTGGTTTGGTTGCGTGCCTCATGCATTGTACATAGCTTGCATTGTCATGCATTCATTGTAAATATCGCATTGTACATAGCATACATTACATGCATCCATTGCATTTTAGCTAGTATGAATATTGCATTGTATATAGTTTGTATTGCATGCATTTACTGCATCACCTCCATTTATGGCTTGCGCCTTTCCATTGTTGAGCTTGGTCTGGTATGTGCCCGTATTTTTCACGTCGAAGCACAGTTATGATATTATGTGTACGCACCTAGTGTTGTGGGTGACGGCATCGTTTCTGTGTTAGACACGGCTTGTATGTGTCCATGCCTTTCCTAGGCAAGATGTGGTTTGGCCGTAGGCCTTATCCACTGCATCCATTGCATTCTAGCTTGTAAATATTGCATTGTACATAGCTTGCATTGTCATGCATCTTTCCTTATATGCATTGTATTGCATTCTTCCTTACTTTGCATTGTCATGCACTTCCTTACTGCATCATTTAGTATGTAGGTTTCATTGTACATAGCTTGCATTGTCATGCATTCATTGTATTGTACATAGTTTAGCTTGCATGCATTTGCATCACATCCATCTACGGCTTGCGCCTTTCCTTGTTGAGCTTGGTCTGGTATGTGCCCACATTTTTCACGTCGAAGCACAGTTATGATATTATGTGTACGCACCTAGTGTTGTGGGTGACGACACCGTTTCTGTGTTAGACATGGTTTGTATGTGTCCATGCCTTTTCCAGGCAAGATACGGTTTGGCTGCATGCCTTATCCATTGTATATATTACATTGTAGTGTAATTTGTTGCATCCAGCATTTAGGATCACGATCTTTCCTTAGCAGGTCATTCCCCACTTATATCATTCCACCCAATTACTTGTATCTTATGTTCCATCTACATACTCATAGTTTTGCATGTGTACGCGCCTATTCCATTGCTGGTATTGTGGTTTGAGGGTGTCGGCACCTTTTCTATGGTAGACGGACTTTGCATCTCCATCTCTTTATGATATTTGTGTGGTTTTGAACTGCTTATGTTTTGATCATGTTTTAAATGCATTGCATATCATTTGCATTGATTATACATAGTTTTGTAAATATTGCATTATCATTTTGCCTCCATTCCGCATTGTTATGCGTCATCACACGAGTTGCATTGTCATGCACTCCTTCACTTGCGTTGTTACGCAGTCTTAACTTGCATGTCATGTATGTTGCTAACAATATTGTACCTGTTAAGTTTCTCTCTTTTACAGGCACGATATTGTATGTACGGTTCATTTGAAGCTGGCACGACTAGACGAACCGCACAGGTATTATATTCTCCGCGTGATACGTAGTGAGAATTACATAATTCTCTTACATCCTTTCTGCATTGTCATGTAGTTAAATTTGTGTTTGATTGCTTAAAACTGTCGCATGTTATGCTTCGTTACAGCTTTCTTTTGCATGATCATGAGTTATGCTCGGCTTTGTGCATTGTCTTTCATTTTGCCCCTGCCTTCGGGCGCGTGTCTTATTTCTAGCTTGTATGCTTTGTCTAAGTCTTCGGCCTTGTCAAAAATGGGTCGTCTCTGGGATTTGACACTCACTCCCGTCATTGTTATGACTTTCGAGTTCTGTCAAAGAGGGGCAACTGTAGACACCCTATTTTTTACCGTCCTCAAGACTTGGACGTCACCGTTTGAACACTCGGTGATCATCCATGTTCGTGTTCGTCCAGAGTTCTTGGAGGTCTCGGCCACGCGCCTTGCCTCAAGACCTCTCGACTCGATTATTTTGTGTTTGGTTTTGCACCAAACACTTGTGTTTTGATTTTGAGGGGCAGGGAATGGCTTGTTGGCCATCCCCACACCTCACCGGCCATGGCTTGAAGCCACCGGCCATTGTTTTGTTGCCATCGGCCAAATGTTTGGCCGGCCGACACTCTTTGTGGTCCGCCGACCATTGTTTTGGCCAATTTGTCATTTTTGGCTAGCCGACCACTGTGCATCTGCTTTTGGCAGATATTTTGTACCAGCTGTGCTAGCTGGCACCCATTTTGCCCCCCTCCATACACGTGTATGGAGGGATTTCACTCTTGCTTAGCTTGTTTTGTAAGCTTTGCAAGAGTGAATCTCTATAAAGGGAGGCCTTCTCCTCCCTCCTCAAGGGTTACAAAATAGTTCCAGAGAGCTCTGAGATTAGGGTTTGCATAGTGTATCTATCTATCTCTATATCTCCCTCTCTTTTTGCCTTTGTGTGTTTGTTCATAGTTTTGTACACAAACACCTAGTGCTACACCTATGCCATGGTTGCTGAGGCATCAAAGGGTTGTTCTTGGAAATTTTGAGTGGATTCAAGCTTGGAAAACTAGCTAGAGCATTGTTCTTGAAGAGGTCTACAAGGGTAAGAACTTTCCCTTTAAATACCCCCTTTTTGCATAGACTTTTAGCCATCCTTGCACCTGTTTTTAAGCTTAACTTATAACATATAAAAGTTCTGATTTTAAGTGCTTAAAATAGTTGTTTAAGGTTGCTTTGGTGTTTGGGGTTGTTTGACCCCTCTTAGGCCTTGTTTGGTCCCATTTTTGTGCTATTTTGGTGAGCTCCGGGACCACCTTGTCTTGGCCTCCTCACCACTGAAATCCAGAGGGATTTCAGTGGTAGGGATGGTGCTTTAAGGTCCTAAGAAGGAGAGGGCCATCCCCTCTCCTTGTTGCCTTCAATAATTGTCATTTTAGCCTCATGTGTGAGCACCATTGTTGAGATCATGTTGGCCATGTCTTAGCTAGTATTTGTGCTTATTTTGTCATGATATAACACTGTTTTTAATTGGTTTAGACAAACCATGCTTACCTTGCATACTTGTCTTGTAATGCCATGAATTTGCCTTAACATGTACTTAGCACTTAGACTACTACGCTTACTTGTTTTGGCTTAGCTTTGTGAAGCTTTTGTGCATAATTTAGTGTGCTTGAGGTCTGATTTTGATCATTTGGGTCATGCTTGACATGCTTTGCATAGCCGCCTTGCATTTTGGCTTGTTAGCCTTGGGTGTGTGAGTGTTGAGCATGCATTACTTGGCTTGTTTCAGTGGTTTGGCACCACTTACCATGTCATTTCAGTCCATTTAGCATGCTTGTATGCCTGCATTTGATGTTACTTTAAAGCCTTAAAGAGTTTGTGTTTCATGCTCCATGAAAGTGTCATTGCGTATGCCATCATGTTTAGGCCTTTAGGATACCATATCAATGTGTTTTTGGCTTTGTTTTAACATGCTAAAACTCTGATTTTGGTTGTTCAAATCATGCCATGTTTGGTTTTGCTAAGTGTAGTTCAATACCTCTTTGGTGAGTCTTAGGTTTTGGACATAATTGCATGCTTTGCTTGTCTTGTTTAGTTGGTTTGGCACCATCCTTAACATGATTTTCAGAGTTTGATATGCATGCCATTTGTCTATATTTGTTTCCTTTTAAGTGTGCTCAAAAGTTACTTCTTTATGCTTAAACGTTGGACCACATGTGCATGCATTTTTGTATGTGTTTTGGCCCTCATTTCCATAGCATTTGGCCGCTGTTTTGGGCTTGTTAGAGAGCTGCCCAAACTAGCTTAAGACCATCCTTTGCATTTTGTTGCATGCTCGCCTTGTGTGTTGTTGCATACTTGACCTATCGCATGTGTTGCATGCTTGAATCACATCGCATTTGACATGCATTCTTCCTTTTTGTCTTGGTTGCTTAACATGATTACGTGTCTTGCATGTTTGTATATTGGCATTGCATGTCGCATGCTTGTTAGCTTGCACACTTGTTACATGTTTGCATGTTTGCGTGCTTGTTGGCATTCTCATGTTGCATACTTAGCTTAGATGCCTAGGTTGCATTGCATTGAGCATGCATGCCTTGTCTCTTGATCAAGTGATAGAGGTTGGGCCTATTGTTTGTTTATGTGCATTTCATTCCACATTGAAATGGCACACTTGGTTTCTTGGGCCATCACGCCTCGAAATACGCGATTGGTGGTCCGAGAATCGAGTACCATCCCCCTTCGAGTCATAAACATGATAAAGGGGTATGGTGGTGCCCACATTGTTTTGAAATGTATTGCCATACCTTGCTTGTCCTCTGTTGCTGTCAAAACAGGATTCTGCAGGCATAGATGGCCGATTGACTACACTCAGTGCCGGTCGGCCATGAATTGGTGGCCGAGAGCTCAATAGATGGTCGATGACCACTTTCCCATGGCCGGTGGCATCCCATAGTGTTTAGAAATGCTCCTTGGGACTTGTGCAATTTTCAGAGGCATAAAACAGTGAAAACAGAGGCAGCTTGTGCATGGTGGTGGATTTCCGAGCGGAGTCGAGCACGCATGCATTGGACCCTCTTCCTGAGGCTGTTTTATCGCTTTATTAGCTTAGTTAATTTGCTTAACTAGTTAATTGGTTTGTAACTATTTAATTAGCTTGTTAGTTGATTAAATTATATTATTCTTTCGGTCCCTCCGAGTGAGGGCGAATTTGTGATAAGTGTGCGTGTGTGCAATGCATGTCTTCCAACCCCCATTTCTTTCTCCCTTTTACTTACCTGCTTTTGATGGTTAGTATTAGGACATGTTTTGATCAGCATCCTTATGCTATGCATGTATGCATCATTCATCAGTACTGTATGCACCGGGCTCGGCGTATCATACTAATTGCATAGTATTTCAAATCCAACTTGAATACATGTTATCTGTTGCATTTCACATGCCATCCATAGATTAGCCGAGCCTATTCTAGCTGCATTTTGCTTGCGATGCATTAGCCATCTTAACATGAACTAGGATCATGCATTGATTACTAACTAGTTTTTGTTTTGGCTCGGAGTACACTGTGAGTGTTTATGCTTTAGCATCTTGCATGTGTGTGAGTTTTGCCATGATAGCATGCTTGCCATGAGGCTATTTGCTTATGTGACATATCTGTCTGAATGCCTGTGGGTGGAGGTTGGATTGCTTGAGTTGGAACAACTCGTTGAAATCCGTATTTTAGCCTACTTGCGAGTAGCAAATTTCAAACTGCCTTTCAAACGAGCGGATATGCAATGCTTTGTTCCAAATTAGGCGATCTAGTCTATACTTTTGTGTTGTGCGCATCACATAGTAAGATTAGCTAATTAATCAAAATAAGAATGCATAATGTTTTCAAAACTAGATATCATGGTTAGTAGAGGCCGATCTTTGATCGGGCGAGCAGGGGTGCTCATAGCTGACCTTCCCCAATCGTACCCAAGTTCTCGAGCCCAGGCAACTTTGGTGATGACGGACATGTGGCCTTAGGCAAACGAGTCAGGGTTTCCTAAATTCCCCCATAAAAAAATATTTAGGTGGCGACTCTGTATCAAGCAAAGCAGTCCATGTTTGGCACTTCTTTCAAAAAAATATGTTTTCCAAAACGATTTGCCTGATTTGGACTCTTTAGTGATTTATCGGTCTTGCATTGCACTTTGCCAAACTAGATTCAGAACCGTGACTATTTGAGTCTGAACTGTAGCATGAGGCCCACGGGCACGTCTACAATAGGCTTGGTTGAAGCCAAACCACTATAAATCGTGTTTGCATTCTCTTCCCTTATCTCTTTAATTTGCTTGCTCTGCCATATTTGTCTGATATTATTTGTGATAATTATCTGATTTTGTTACTGTTCTAATTGTTGTATTAGTTTGTAATTTTTATTAGGGATTATTTATTTTTAATTTGTAGAAACCTAATTCACCCCCTCTCAGGTTGCTTTTTGTGTAACAAGGTCTACAACGGATAACCGCCAAGGTTCACGTTGAAGGAATGAACAGTATCAAGTTGACTCTAGGCGTCAAAGGTGGTTTGACAAAAGTACAATGAATTTTTGGAGCCAATTAGTCAGATCCTTCCAAAGATCAAACACCGCACCTATTTCAAATGGCTAGCCAAAATGTCTGGACCCCCTGATCTAAGAAAGAGATATTAGAGGTGTGAATATCACCAAGATCACAACCACTTGAAGGACAAATGCTACGCCTTGAAGGAACCATCTAGAGGATTTGTTAAGGGATGGTCATTTGTCCAATTACCTTCCAAAATAGGCTGCACCGACCAATACGTTAACCATACGGTCAAAATCTTCCCCACTCGGTGTGATTCAAGTGATCTACAGCATCCAACCTATGAACAAGATAAACTCGGTCCAGGTGCATCCAGTCAAGGGGTCTACACAGCCTCATTCAGAGTTAGAGTGATAGCCAAAGAGGCAGTGAGGGGTGCCGACGAATGAGATCATCCTTTTCCCCCATGATGATGCCCTCGTTGTTAAGTTGAGGGCAAATAGGTACTCCATTGAGCGAATCCTAATCGATTAAGGGAGCACTTCAGAAATTATGTACTACAAAACCTTCATGAAACTCGAGGATCTCAAACCAGTCGATTATCTAATCTTTGGCCGCCAACCCTAAATACCTGCTTAGCAAGATTGTGTTGCCCGTCCATGCTAGCAGTAAGACACTAGACGTAGAATTCCTAATTGTCAAGCTTTCATCTTCTTCCAACATAATTATGGACCAAACGTGGCTCCATACGATGAAGATTGTACTGAGTACATACCATTAGCTCCTACAGTTCCCTACCAAGTATGGCACTAACCAAATTTGAGGACCTCATAAATCGGTAAAATAATGTTACCTTACGACTCTCACCAAAAAGACAAAAAAGTATGATGTCAATTCAATAGAGATTCCAGACCAGCAGATTCTTGAAGATGTGGGGAAGATTCCAATAGATAAAGTAATTGAGAATTTGGATCGGGTCGTGATTTTCGAAGATCCGAAGAATTTTTTTCCTTATTGGAGTGGTCTTAATGCTGCCAAACAATAGGGGCTAGTTGTCTTTCTTCTCAACAGCATTGTTGTTTTTGTATGGACTCTGTATGAGATGCCTAAAGTTGCCCCAGAAGTAGCTATGCACCGCTTAAATGTGGATCCGAAAGCCCAGCCTGTTATACAAAGAAGTCATCGATCATCTGTTGAGCATGTCACAACGATTATTGAAGAAGCTGACAAATTGCTGGAGGCTGGGGCAATACAAAAAGTAACTTATCTCACATGGTTATCCAACACCTTGTAGCTAAAGAAGAACACAAGGTTGTAGAGGGTTTGTGTTGACTTCACGAATTTGAATAAAGCCTGTCCAAAGGATTGTTTTCACTTCCTCGAATTGACTAACTTGTGGATGCCACTGCACTTCATCATAGGATAAGTTTCTTTGACGTTTATTAGAGCTATCATCAGATTGCTATGGACCCAACTGACTAGGAAAAAAATGGCATTTCTCACTCCAAGGGAACCTATTGCTATAAGGTTATACCCTTTAGACTAAAAAATGTCGAGGTAACTTATCAAAGATTGGTCACCACCATGTTCAAAGACCAACTTGGCAAGACTATGGAGGTGTCTATTGATGATATTGTGGTGAAGTCCAAAGAAAAAGGTGTTCATCTGTCCAACCTTGTGACTATTTTTGATATTCTGCGAAAGTACAAAATGAAGCTCAATGCCTCAAAGTGTGCGTTAGTCATTGGCTCAAGCAAATTCCTTGGCTATATCGTGAATAATCGCAAAATAAAAGCCAATCCAAAGCAAATTATGGCCATAATGGAACTCGACTCTCCCAGAACTGTTAAAGAGATCCACAAATTGATGGGTATGATAGTGGCACTGAACAGATTCATTAGCTGATCCTCCGATCGATGTAGGCCATTCAAATGAATTCCAAAATGCTATAAAGCTTTGGAGGGGCTAAAATCTTACCTCAGTCCTATCCTATTGTAATCAACTTGAGAGCCAGATGATGAGCTTGTTTTAAACTTGGAAATGTCAGATCATGTAGTGAGTGTCGTCCTTCTCCGGGAAGAACTCGGCAAGCAAAGGCCTATTTTTTGCGTTAGCAAATCAATAGTCAATGCCGAAACTTGGTATCTACCCCTGAAGAAGTTGATTCTAGCCCTTGTGGTGGTACTTAGGAAATTGATGCATTTTTTTCAAGCCTACATGATTAAGGTCTTGACAGGCCACCCCCTTCATTCAGTCATTTGCCAACCTAAGTCTTCTGGGCGAGTGTTTAAGTGAGCACTAGAACTTGAGCAATATGACCTCAAGTTTTTCCCAAGAATATTCATTAAAGGTTAGGTCATTGCCAATTTTATTACCAAATTTACCAAAGCAATATCGATTGATGTTGAGTTAAGTATGCCGAGCCAATTAGTCTCTTGTTTGCAAGAGTAGTGAATGTATGTAGGGGATATATGGAAACTATATTGTGATGGCTTGTCAAACCAACGTGGCAGTGGGGCAAGAGTCATTATCATGACCCCTGAGGGAACAATGATTAAGCAGTCAGTTAAACATGGCTTTGATGCCTCAAATAACGAAGCCAAGTATGAAGCCCTCCTTGTCGGCCTAAGAAATTCACTCCAAATTGAGGCAATCGTCTGCAGGTCTACTGCGATTCAAAGCTAGTTATTAATCAGTTGAAAGGAGAGTATGCTGCAAGAAACAATTGTATGGCGACTTATATGCGAACGGCTAGTGCCTTGCTAGGGAAGTTTGATAGCCATGAACTAAACCAAATAACCTGAGATCAAAACACTCATGTTGATGCCTTGGCATATTTAACCTCAACTGTCGACTCGGACGGCAAGTGAACCATTGAAATGAGTTTTGCTCTGGGACCAAGTTTTGATCTACCCCAGGATAAACCAATTGTATTTGTCATCTAGAGGGGGTTCAAGTTGGATGCATCCTATAGCTGCATTTTTAACTTCCAAACAACTGCTGAAAGATAAAAAAAAAAAAAGAGGCTCATAAACTACGCAACAAAGTCCTAAGATATTATCTTGATCCTGAGAGGAAATTGTACAAGAAATCTCTTTGGGGGGCCTTACCTTGAGTGTGTCCATCCAGGCAAAGTAGAATTTTTTCTAGCCGAAATACATTAGAGGAGCTATGGTGCCCATTTAGGTGGCTGATCATTGGCTCATAGGGTTGTAACTCAAGGATATTGGTAACCAACCATGTGAACTGATGTAGAAGAGTATGTTAAAAAGTGAGAGCAATGCCAAAGGTTTTCTGCTCTTAAGCATTTGCCCAACAAGGAGTTGACTTCTTTGACTAATCCTTCGCCTTTTGCTTAGTGGGGATTAGATATTGTAGGGCCATTGTCGAGAGCACAAGGAAATAAACGATTTTTGATCATTGCTACTGATTACTTCAATAAGTGGGTTGAGGTATAGTTATTGGTCAATATACGAGATACATATGTCAGGCATTTCCTATGGAAGATCATTATAACACGATTCGGCATCCTTAGGGCACTTATATCAGATAACGAGACTCGGTCTGCTACGGGGTGTATTGTGACTTGTGTGATATGTATGGGATTCGGCCATACTTTTCTTCACCAGCTTATCTGTAGTATACTTTGGGCCCATCAGACAAGGCCGAGAAGATCCACTGGAGAGACCCCATTTTCCATGTCCTTCGACAACTAGGCAATCATATTCCTAGAAATCGGCCTACGCTCTCTTCGAATGAGGGCATTTGATATTGGATAGAATGATATGATGCTTGCACTTGATCTTGATTTAATTGAAGAATGCAGAGATAAGGCACTAGTCAAGATGGCCTGTTGTCAACACTAATTGCCTAAGTCTCAAAATCAAAAAGTACAAATTTGCGGTTATATGCTAGGAGAGTTGGTCTTAAAGAAAGTTATGTCTGCTGGCAAAAACCCCATTAACGGCAAGCTCAGCCCAAACTAGGATGGTCTTTACCAAATAGATTCCATCGCTGGGGCAAGGGCATACCGCCTCTCGAATATGAGTGGCAAGAAATTACCCCGGCCTTGGAACTCTGCACATTTGCACAAATTTTACAACTGTTGTAAGTTTTTTTTGCTTTCTACTTTTTTTGTGATTGACAAACTCTACATCATTTTATACAGGCAATCAAAGACATAGGATGTATTGTTCATCATCCTTGCAAATGTTTGAAAGTGATTGACACTTCAAATCAATAAAAAAAGTCTCCAAATTCATAGCAATATTCATGCTTGGCACGAAGCGCTATTACGAAAAGTCTCCGAATTCGAAGCAATCTCTGTGTTCGACACGAAGCGCCATCAGCAAAAGCCTCTAATCAGCAATCTTTGTGTTCAACACGGAGCGCCATCAACACATAATATGCATCATTTGTAACATAAGTAATCTTGGATTTCATTAAGGAAATGAGTACAGATTACATAACATAAAAATAGAAATTACATCATGAATTTACATTTAAAAACAAAAACACAGATAACATCCAGATTTATTTGGTTGAACCTAAGAATCAGACTGGAGTCGTAATAAGAGCCTTATTCTTAGTGAGCTTCTGGGCGTTCTGCTTTATCATCCATCTTCTAGGCATCATATGCCTCAAACAACATTTCAAAGTTCTTATAAAGTAGGGATTCAGAGTCTATACTCGCTGATTAGAGGGCCTTGGTTCACCCATGCTTAAAGTCGTGATTCTCACATTGGTAGAGGTTATCAGCGAGCTTTTCGGTGGTGGTCAGCATGCCGAGCTCTTTCCCTTCTATAAACCCTCAGTTAATAAGCTCGGCTTTGCTAATGGTCATTCAGAAAAAATTTTGTAGTTTCCAGATCGAATAAAGCACGATCCACTTGGCATTACACTCTTTTGTTTTAGGCCATTGCCAAATCAATAACCCCTTGTCACTTTATTCTCTACCACCCTGGCTCTTCTTGCTTCCGATTCGGCTTTTTTCTTGGTTTCGACTAGACGCCATTCCAAGTTTTAAATTAGTTCATCTTTCCACCCAACCTCAGCTTGGGCGTCACAAAGGCGCATGCCGATGTCATACGAACTATAGAGTCTCCTCACAGCTCCATGAATCCCTTGTCGAACGACCTCATAGACATTGAGGTTTGTTAACGACCGTTGGATTTCTTTAGTGAAGATTTGGCACGCAAAATCAACAGCCATGTTGGGGTCGTTGTCCTTGACCAATGAGTCAGTCTCTGTCATTATCTATTCCCATTAAAAATCGCGAAGTTCGAATGGCAGGGCAGCCTACTTGGATCTCCTGCATTCGGAGCGCCAGTTGTCATGTTGCCCCTTTTATCGCTTCTATCGCCTCTTGGCGATCTGCTTCATTGTTCCTGTCGATTGGAGCTCTAATGAGGTTGGTGGGTGAGCATCGTCGATTTTTCTCCTTTATTTCAACCAAACCTCTGTGACTAAAATCGCCATGCAACTGCTGGTCCATCATTGTGTCCAATTCAGCAAGACTCCTCACATCACCTCTACTATTAAAGAAGACCCTTCCAGTCATTCTAGAAGGATCTCAGTGGTTGTCAATAACAACGACCAGCTACAGAATGCTATTTCATAGTTAATTTTGCAGTTGATCGAGAAAGCTTAAGGCACAGGAGCAGTCGCTTATGGTTTCAAACGAACAACGCAATCTTCCACCTCACAAACCTCAACATTTGACAAAAGCTACAAATGGCATAGGCCAGCACGCGATCCTTTAAATAGCCATTATTGGCACCCTTTTCAAAGCACTTGGAAGACTACTGCGTGTTAAGCTTGTCGTATCATTATCCAGCTTATGTGCTACCGTTTACTGGGGTAACTCTATGATGGTCGCCTTCCGTTTAAATTCTTTTCATTTCCCAATCGGGGCACAGGCGTGTCGGCACAGTTCATTCAGCAAAAGTTCCCCCGTTTGTGAAATTTGGTGTTTATTGCTAAGTTCATGAGTACAGGTCATTCGACACAATTTCTTCCGTTTGCAAAATTCTGTGTTCATTGCCAAGTCCATGAGTACAAGTCATTCGGCACAATTTCTCTCGTCTGTGAAATTATATGCTCATTGCCGAGTTCACAAATGTAAGTTATGGCCCTAATCATTGATTTTATGGATACTAAGTTAGCATGTTGCCATTAATCTGAATACATTATTTGACAAGAGATGTACACCACTTTACTATCATATTGATGTCGAGTGAAAGACCCGTTTGAATTCATGTTGCCAAGTTTAAACATAATTTTTTAAACAAACAGAAGACATTTTAACAAGTGCACAAGCATATAATTAATTGTTCGACAGTAATATCCACTAAGTTAATTTGGCAAAAAGAGGTGTTTTCATTAATAAACTAAATTGTTACAAATCATTTTATACATGAAAACGACCCTGTCTAAAAAAAATATACATATGGCGAAAGAAAACATAAAACCAAGTCAGCATCATCTCTACTCATGGTTAGAGTTGAGATCTTTGACACCTTCCTTTTTGAATGGGATTGGCACATCCAAAGTGACCTTGGCTACTTCAAGGGCCTTGTTCATCCGTGTTTGAACCCCCTATTCTCAAACCTCAACGCTTCGTCGGCATAATTGTTCGTAGCCAACTCTTCCCCCTTCTTGAAAGCATCAATTGCCGCTTGTTGTGCCTTTTTGAGTTGAGCCATCACCTTTTAAAGCTCCTCCTCGAATGCCTTGTATGCTTTTTCAATAGTCGCTGCTCTTCTTCGGTAATAAATCGAAGCTTCTTGGCGTCCTCAGCCCTAGCACACGCAGCTTCAGCTGTGGCTTGCTCTGTAGCAGCTTTCTTAGTTGCAACCGCAAGGTTAGCAGCTGCCATCTAAACTTTCTTCTCTTCAGACGAAACTTCCTCCTTGAGTTTGCTAACTAGGTTTACTACCAGCGACTAATGTCGGCAATCCTCTCAACAACTTGCAAAAAGTTTATGTTAGAATCAAGTTACAAATCAACAATAATCGAAATTTGGCAAAGGAGTTACCAATATTGTTGATTGAGCTACCATAGTAATGGCCACAACATCATGTTCATCATGCAGTATCTCTTTGTCTGCTGGAAGCATGATGGCTTTGGCCAAGCTTAGGGCAATATAGGGCTCCCTAAGTGCCGAAGCGTTCATCAACACATTGGCATCCTTCATCGTTGGACAAATCATGAAAGGTTGCATGATGTCCAATGTGGGGGAGACATGTGCCCTTTTTTTTTCTACCGGTACTTCTGACTCGGTAGAGCATTTTGAGCCCCTCGGCTCGTGGTCGACAGAATGTAGCTACATAACCGCTATTTCTAGAGCCAGTTCCTTAGGGGCCTTAACTTCTTTGTTGATGGCAATCTCTTTTGCCTGAGCTGTAGGCTCCCCACTCCTGTCAGTAACATCTAACGGCTTGCTTTTGGACTTAGTAACCATTTTCTTAGCATTTTTCCGTTTTGTGAGATGAGACAATAATAACTTCTCAGGGCCCATATCTTCCCTTGAACTTGGTAGATCCTCCAAGTCTTAGAAAATGAAGAAGTCGATGTCCTCTTGAGTATGAGTTTCAGGATCTACTTAGCTAGAAAAAGTCTTAGGCTTAGGGGACAGACCACGTTCTGATGTGCCGACTTCTTCTGGGGAAAGATTTTTTTGCTAACTCTCTATTCTTGGTGTTTCCCTTATCTTTGTCATTGCAAAGTACTTCAACTGCTCCACCCAATTCCCTAAAACTTAGGGCGTCGCCAAATGTGATGGCCACAAGATGATTCTCCCCTTCAGGGATCGGTATGTTGTCAGCAGCAACAAAGGTTATATATGTGGGGTCATATCAAAGTAGAATGTAAGCAACGTAGCCTTGGCCCTCAAAATCTTCTCGGCCAATGTAGTCAAGGGCAGTCTTCACTTGGGACAACACTTCAACATTCCCTGATGAGAGAGCTTTTTTGAGCCCGACACTTGAAAAAAAAATCAATTAGAAATCATTTGAGTAAAAGTTTACAAGTTCAATGAATAAAATCTATTCGGCCACCTAGGTCACCCTTATTCTTGGGAGTGGGATTTGAGTGATCCTCTTCGGCTTCGAATTCCCAATTGTAGCGAACTATGATCATTACATCATCGACGCTTTTTCCCGAGCTAGCTAACATGGTAACCAATTAGTGGTCCTTACTCTTGGCCTTCAGGAAATATCTCCTAAAGAGTATAACAGTGTTAAATAGCAGACATTTCTAAATTAATCCCTAAGATCTGATTGAACTCAACGATTCCCATTATGATGCGAAAGAAATTAACATTGGGCTGGGAGGGAATAACCCTAGTAACAAAAGGCTGTTGTGGGATGCCTTTGGGATTACCAAGCACGTCCAATAGTTCAGACTCCCATTATCCAATCTGATATCACCAGTGCAATGTGAACCAGAAAATGAGAGTCCAGATCCGGCAATTTTTTTATAAAATCTATTTTTATTGCAAAACTTTTATTAGGAATGGACTACATCACCAGATTTCAGAGTTGCCACCACATCGTTTAGGGAAATTAGGATACCTATGACTCATGCCAAATGCCACTGTCTGTCATAACAAAAGTGTCTCAGCTTGAGAACTTAGGTATGAGGGGGAAAGGTCATTAATTGAACACCCCCATTCACCCAATCAAAAAGATCGGCCTTTACTAAGTCATGATGTGGTTTTTATGATCAACATATACTCATGTTCTAGTTATTATTAATACTAACATCACTATATGAGGCAATCCAATATAGATTGTGTCACTGATTTTGGTTATACTTTGATTTCATACAGTTTTTGAAAAACTTTTTTGTACAAACTCATAAGCATAAGAATCAATTCCATTCCAATGTAAGCAATACAACCTCCATCCACTGATATTCATGCAGATATTTCAATTAATCATTTATCCTCATGGTATAACAATGATCATGATAGAGAACATATACACACAATATGCTAAAGCAAAGAAATGCTCACCTAATACTCCGAGATGAGCCAAAAAAATATGTTATATAAACATGCATGACCTTATATACAACCAACTAATGTGAGACACCCACAATATGCAACTACGAATTCAATTGCTACCACATGGCGTGTATATCATTTCAAGACTTGAGATAGCGCATAGAACCACCTTTGAATTGATAAAATTCATAAGTACAAATGAACTGAATCCATATGCATGAAAAATTGATACACAATAGGGATATAATAAATAAAACCTAATATTGTACAACATACACGAAAAGCATGTAAATAAAAGAGATAAAAAGACGTGGAGTTAGAAGTTATTACAACAATTCGAATGAATGAGAGAAGGAAAATGGGGGGAGAAATTATTTAAACAATTGAATGGATTTAACCAAATTAATGTTGAATCTAACAAATCATGTTAAATAAATAGAATAACTCAGCCAGCAACTCTAGAATGACCCAGGAGACCACCCCCCAGAAGCTATCTGCTCTATTCTTGGAGAAGTTAACTGGCTATGCACAATAGTAACCGATCGAACTCTTCTTTTGAGTAGAATCTGGGTTAGTGCAAAATTGCAAGAATAGAAGCCAAGGACACTTTCTAAGGGGTATTCATCCATTCTACCACTACCACCCATAGGAACCACTAAAAAGGAAGGTAAATGGGCTGCAACCCTCAACAACGATATAAACAGATATGTACAACAAATATTTTCCTTTAAAATCAACAACTAAATAGATCAAATCAAGAACAAGCTCAAGCCTAAGAAATGAATAGGAACCTTATCATCTCTTTGTGAATAAGGGCAAGTTAATACTCAAATACATGCCATTAAGTAGAGAGTTTAGATTAATGCAGGTCATTTCTTAATGGAAGTTTTACTTTCAAAACAAGGGATTCATCAAAGCCATTGAAAACTTCTCTCCTATTCATAGGACAAAGATGTCTCCACCCTTTTCTATGTTCACAAATGATTGAGAAGGGAGGTTGCAACACTCTTTGACTCAAAATCTCTTATTTTACTTCCAAAAAAATCAACAAGGGAAAACACAACTCTTTCAACATCAAATCCCAAGAATCCCCTAAGTAATCTTATGAGAAACCCTTTTACTCATTGGCATTGAGCATAGGTTAAACATATAGACTAATGTGCTTAAGGGGTAGGATAGATGAAGAATAAGTGTGAAACACACACACACGCACACACACACAAAGAAAATGAAGGAAGAAATAAATAAATAAATAAAGAAAAGTTATTCTATATATTAAATTGGTGAATGGATGGCTAATTGCTACTTCCAAACACATCCACAAGGATCCAAATACATAACAAAAATGAAACTAAGCTAAAGTAAGCAAGAATGGAAAGAAAAAGCTATCAACTCAATGGATGTGTGGCTAAATTTTACTCTCTCCACATCCATGAGGACTTACAATAGTTACATGATGAAAGTATAGGGCTAGAACTGAAGAAAGAGTAGAAGAAAAGTGATTGAAGGTGCAAAAATTCACATCTTAATAAACTCTCTTTTGGTTCCCTCAAGTTCTTTTTGATATGTTGTATAATGTCCAAATACTTCAACCAAGAGGTTATGTTCAAGCTTTAATGAAGTTTTAATGTTGAAAAGTGAAGGTGGTAGGTAAGGAATGAATGAGAGAGAGAGAGAGAGAGGACCAAAGGCTTGTATAAGCTTTGGGAAAAAATTTCCAATGTCAAGCTCTATTTATAGAGCCCAGGTTATAAATATCTATGATATTTACACAAAGTGTGTTGAACAAGTTGAAATTCCTGAAAATGCTCTGTACCTAAAACATTCAGCCGGCCGATCCATTTTGTGATTGGCCGAATGCATTTTTGACTGGCCATCAAATGTTGTTTGGTCAGTCCAAAAGTACATCATTGGATCAATAAGGTAAGGTAGGCCTGAATTAGGAGGAGAAACAAGCATTTCAAAAGATTTCACGATTTCTATTCACTTCTACTATATCTATTGCTTTGTTTGTTTTGAAGGAATACAACATCTTGATTTTGAAAAGATGAGCCTCAAGACATATTGGCAATGTTTGGAACTACACAATTAAATCCATTTTGAAAACAGTTTTTCTATTAGTCGAAAAGTACTTTGGCCAAAACAAGTGTTTCATTGGTTTCAAAGCTCAAACCTTAGACTTCTAGACAAGGACTTCATAGGAATAGCATATCTCGTTTTCATTATTGGGTGCCCAAGAGAGAGCACCCAAGTCCTAAGACTGGTAAAAAATTGGGTGTCTATAGTTGCCCCTCTTTGATAGAACTTGATGCTTCATTTCATGACGTGAGTGAATGTCAAAACCTGAGGACGACCTTTTTGACGAGGTCACAAAGCTTGGACAAACAAATAAAATATTGATAAAATTTGGTTGAACCCGAGGGTTGCCTACGTATCTGTTTATAAGGAATCAAACTAACATATTTCAGGGGCAGAATACAAATGCCATGCTCGAAATATATTTGCAAAGTTGGGCTTATATGCCACGCGCTTCCATTATTTGAGAATTAGGCTTATGTGTACCACACTGCTGGAGTTTTGAAAAGCTTGATGATGTGAACGCCACGGAAGGTGACGAGGTGGAACAAAGATAAAGCTACAAAGATGACAAAAGAAAGAAGAGAACCTTATGCAAATAACATAAAGCAAGCTAACAACTGTGGAAAGTACGAAGAACGGTGCACGATACATACAAGCATTCTTTATACAAATAAAAGAAATGCAAAACCCACACATGCCGTAGCACAAGAGGAACAGAGAAAAGAATGATCGTAGCCAAAAGTTGTATATAACTGGCAGTCACACCAATAGGGAACCCCACAACACACTCCAAACACACCGTAATGCGAAGAGAGGAAAAAAGGTGGTGTTAACTGCTAACCCACACAAGGGAGTATGAACCGAGGGTGGTGTTAAAGGCCAACCCACGCAGGGGGCGATATTAATCGAGGACTGCCAACCTGTGCAGGAGGAAGTATTAATCGAGAGTAGTGTTAACTACCAACCCCTGCAAGGGGTGGTATTAACAGAGAGTGGTATTAACTACCAACCCACGCAGGGAGCGGTATTAATCGAGGGTGGTGTTCACTGCCCACCCATGTAGGGGGCAGTATTAACCGAGGGTGATGTTAACCACCAATCCACGCAAGGCTAATATTAACCGAGGGTGGTGTTAACAACCAACCCGTGCAGGGGGCAGTATTAATCGAGGGTGGTGTTAACCTCCAACCAGCGCAAAGGGCAGTATTAACCGAGGGTGGTATTAACCTCTAACTCATACAACAGGTGGTATTAACCAAGGGCTCATACCTTACACATTTCACATGTGGAAGGAGTGATTGCAATGATAGAAGCATCATGCTATTGAGGCAAATATAGGAAAAACACAACATAATGGGGAACAAACTTTCCTCTTTGCTGGAGTCGTTGAACAACCGTGCCTCAGAATGTGATAGGGATAATAACCATACACCATTGAACAACAACTACACGCTTCTACGCACCGTCAACTCAACATACTACTGATAATGCTTTGGTCGGCTAAAAAACTGGCCGGCCAAATTTAATTGCTGTCGGTCGACCCTAACGAGCAATTCCAAAGACAAAATTGACCTTTCACATCTTTCGAAGTTTATAAAAAGACAAGACCATCCAACTTCCATTCACTTCCGTCCGAAAATTCCTTTCCAACTCTCTGAACTCATTTTTGATCACTACCCATGGCTGATAACGATTTCCTTCCATTTGCTCCTAGTTCACCTATTAGTTTTGATGAACCTAACACCTTAGAGGATAATGGCAGCTCCTCTGGCAATACTGTGGTTGAGGTGCTTAATATGGCCATAACTGATGGTATAGACCTGGAGTTGGCCTATGTCTTGACTTATGCGAAGAGACATGGCTTGGGGCTACCTCGTGGCGGTAGCTAGGACTGTGGGCATTTTGAAGATGACGAGCTTGTTTAGACACGGGCCCGTGGTAGAGGGTGATATTGCAGGACGAGCCAAGCTCCTGGAGAAAGATGAGGCATGAGACGTTGGGGAAGATGTGGATATGGACGAGGTCTTTTACCTTTGGGCCCATTTCCTCCACACTTTCTTGATTTCTACCCTTAGGTTAACTACTTGAAATTGATCTTCTCCTCTGAAAGGTTGTATACAACTCTCCTATTATCCAACTCACACTTCTTATTTTGCAGGATGAAGTTGCTTCTTCTGAGGTGACCATCATTAGCAGCGATGATGGTGAAGAGAGTGAGAAGCTAGACGGGTACTTCGACGACCCTTTCTCCCGATAGCAGTGACTTTGGTAGTGATGCTAGTGGTGATCATAACGGGACTAGTGGAGTTGGTATTCCATTACCTCTTTGGATGGTCACACCTTCTGCTTAACCTTTGTTTTTGACTAGCTACACTTTTTGTCATTTTTTCTATTTTCCTTTGCTTTGTATAGCTTGTTGGTCATAATGTAATCATTTGAAGGCAACAAAACTTTTGTAATCACTTGGCTTGTAACCAAATATGCCGTTATGGCCCATGTATATATCTACTATTTTTTGCAAATAAATGACTCTCGGTTCTTGACTTATTCTATTTCTGAATACACATCTAAACACATGCCCGAACACACATCTAAGCACATACCTGAACATATTGTCATTCTGAGATCCACAACATACCATTTTCTCTGCTCTAGCTGAAATTGGATCTAATTACCTACTACCATTTTGCCAGATACATTTTCTGGTCAGTTGATCAAACCTTAACCCGGTTGGCCCATTCGGGCGGGCCTCGAGGTTGCCTTGGCTTTTAAACTCCTAACACCTTTATGAAAAGGTGTGAAATTGTCTGCAAGTTGCTTATGTCCACCCGAAATTGTTATTTATGTCACCTTACCCACATTCATTTCATTTTACATGGATGAAAACATCTCCTCTCCTCTCTCTCTCTCTCTCTCTCTCCTGGTTCTCCTCTGATCATGAACTCTCCTCATTACCTAGATACTTCTAACCCCTTTGACGGTAGTTTCGATGACACCATAGTCCCGGACTTAGAGCTGGAGCGCACAAGAGTTTGCTCTATAGACCTTGGTAGTACAAAAAGACTTGCTCATAAAAGTCGAGATGAGCCACATATCATCCCGGAGGAACCCAACAACATCAACAACAACAGAAGAAAAGCGTGGGGCCGTAGAAAAACTTATGGATGATCTCTGAGTTCTGCTCGAGCTCATGGTCACTTTTACAGACTTGGCCCAATACCGGCACATGGACATAATGGAAGTCCCTCACACATAGGTTTCTCTTCTTCTCATTTTCCAAGTTTTTTAGAGGTTACCTCTTTGAACTTTTCATTTATCCCCCATTAACACTATTGTTCTTCACTCTTTCTTCATAAATAAATCTCTTGGTTTCAGGACGAGGATGTGGAGCTATCTCAACCACCTAGTCTAGATTCTTTAGTGATGAGTAGCAATGATGAGGATGTCACAGAAGTGATTCCTGATGCTGGGGAAAGTTTCGACAACTGAGATAATTATGGCAATGACGAAGATGCACCGAGGGACCTCTCATATCTCCTAAATCATTGCAACCTCTCTTCCACAACCTAGATTAACCTTAGGCGTGTCTTTTTCCTCATTTTGTTCTTAGAAGGGATAGGACATTTTGTATAGTATTAGCATAACAGCTAGCACTCTTGTGATATACCAAAACAATTGTAATGGACAAGAAACCCCTTTTGGTAACATCTTGCAATATTCCCCTCTTTGTTTAATACAACACTCTTTATGTATTCACTGGCCATTTGTTATTTGGGTTGATTCATCCGGATGTATATTGATTGCTTAAGACTACATTGCGTTTGATCAACACTAATTCTTTTCCCAGGTAGAAATGCAGATCATTTGAGCAAAACAGGGACTCTGCATGTACAAAAGAACAACGCCAGTCCTTTATTTTGGTCGTCGGTGACAAAATTGGTCAGCCACCCAGGAATTGGGTCTGCTGGTTATATCAGGTTTTTCAAGGACAATTTCAATCTTTTGCCTCTTGAAAAGTTTATAAAAATAGACCAACAGTTTATTTTGATCCTACACCATCTGAAACTCTTTCCCTCTCTTCTTCACTCCCCCTCTCTCTCTCTAGATTCTCACTTTCTCACCTTTCCCACCTACTTATGCACATTTTCCCTTAAAACTGTCATCTGCCTCTTCATTTTGAACCAATTTGTTTTTGGTTTGGTTGAGTTTGAGTATTCTAGTCCTCCTTGCATACTTCACACGGCTTGAGCCTAGCTTCATCCATTCTATTTAGTTTCTCACATTTCTCTTTGTTTTTTAGATTTCCAAGTGACCCGGGTTGGAATTTTTGGATTTCTTCCTCTCTTTCCCTCAGTTTTCGATTTGCTCACACCCATTACTCCCCATGGACACTGATATCCCCCACAAGGATGCTCCTCCTCTTGTTCCAGATATTGACATGCCTCCTTCACCTCCTGAGGCTGATGTTCACATGCTCTCCTAGAATGTAGACATCTAGATGGATGATCCAGACTTGCCGGCAAAGGAGATCATTCGTCCTGAGCTTGAACTGGAGTTGCCACCACTACATCTTAGACCATTTGACTCAGCCACCTACTACCCTAATGGTCATCGCCTAATTATTGGTAGTATGCTCACATTCACTGAGTTTATGCTGAGAGTTGCTCCAAACATGCTACTCCGGTAGCAATAAGTACACGTATCACATGGTGCCCGACTAGTAATAACTCATTTTAGCTTTGCACATTCCCTTGCAATTTAATCATTGATCTATCTCTATACTTTACTGACAGAAGTTTATCGCAACAGGACAGCGATGGGTACATGAAAGGGGTATGGAACAGCCTTGTTCCCTCGTCGTTAGTATAGGGTCCTCCCTATTGGAGTCTAGGCTTTGGTAGAGCATCCCGGCTTTGACAAATTTTGCTCAGGGATCACCCAACTCTAGGCTACCCATTCAGGTTTTGCAGCTCTTATGAAGAAGTGGTGGAACACCACCAACTCTTTCTATCTTTCTTCTACTAGGGAGATAATGATTACCCCATATGACTTCTCCATGATCACAGGCCTTCAAATAGGGGTGATCCCATCCTTTTCGACTCAAACATAGGGCATTGGGACGCCACCCAGCTCTACTTGCTCGAGGTCATTCCCCTACAGGACAGTCCGGGGATCATCTGGTATAGTTGGCTCTATGAGAGATTCCATGGCACACATCCAGACATGCTTGAGACCACAACCCATTACACGTGCGAATTTCTCTTGTATATACTTACGTAGACACCCCATTTTTGACCGTCCTCAAGACTTGGACGTCACCGCTTGAACACTCGGTGATTATCCATGTTTGTGTTTGTTTGGAGTTCCCGGAGTTCTCGGCTACGCGCCTTGCCTCAGGACCCCCGAACTTGACTGTTTTGTGTTTGGTTTTACACCAAACACTTGTGTTTTGCCTTTGAGGGGCAGGGAATGCCTTCTGAGGCATCCCTACATACCACCGGCTGTGGCTAGAGGCCACCGGCTGGCTGGTTCTGCCATCGGCACTATATTGTGCCGGTCGGCACTCTTTTTGGCAAAATGACCATTTTGCCCAGCCGACCACTTTACAGCTGCTTTATGAGATATTTTATCACAGCTGTATGCATTCTGTTTCCCCTTCATACACGTGTATGGAGGGATGAGCTCTTGGTTTTCTTAGCTTGTAAGCTTTGGTGCCTATAAGAGAAGGAACCCTTCTCTTGGTCAAAAGGTTGGCAAGAGTTGGAAAGTTTGAGAGAGTTAGACATAGGAGAACCTCTGGTTTAGGGTTTGAGCTTTGTATCTATTGTATCTCTCTTCTTCCCTCTCATTGTGTACACTAGGTGCTTTAGTTCACACTATTGCACACAAGCACCTAGTGTTTCACCTTCTCTAAGAAACTGAGGTTCTAAGGGTTGGTTCTTGGTGTTTTTGGTTGGATTGGAGCTCAAGGAAGCAACAACAACAACTTTTGTGAAGATAGTCATCAAGGGTAAGAAACTACCCCTTTTTACCCCATTTTTGCATTCCATTTCTACATAGCTTAGACCTGTTTTTGTGCTTGGTGATCAACACATAAAAGTTCTGATTTTTAACCCTCTTTGTTGTATATTAAGAGTGTTTAGTGGTTTGGGTAGGTTTGACCACCCTTAGGCCTTGAAAGGGTCACTTTTTGTGCTATTTTGTGAGAGATCCGAGATTTTGGTGATAGGATCTCTTCACCACTGAAATCTTGAGGGATTTCAGTGGTGAAGAGCATGCCTTGAAGTCTCAAGAAGGGGAGGGTCACCCCCTCTCCTTGGTGTCCTTGAAAAGGGCAAGTTTTGGCTTCCAAAGGAGCACCATGTTTGAGTGTGTGTTGAGCATGCCTTGGTTGTCTTTCATGCTTATATTGCCATGATATAACATGTTTTCAAGTTGGTTTTGGTCTCCTATGCATGCTTAGTATAGTTACCTTGTAATGCCTCTTTATGTCTTAACATGCTTAGGTGGTATGCCTTCATTTATAGCATGTTTTAGACTTGTGTTTGTGAAGATTTTGTGCTCATATTACCATGTTTTATGTCTGTCCATAAGTATTTTGGTCAATCTCGGCATGTTTAATATAGCCCCTTTGCATTTGGCTTGTTGGCCTTAAGAGTTTGGATGTGTAGCATGCCTTTGTTTGCATTGTTTTGATGGTTTGGAATCACCTAGCATGCTATTTCAGTCCATTTGGTGTGCTTGTATGCTTACCTTGCATGCTCCTTCGTGACTTCTTAAGCTTGTGTTATATACTCCATGTTTAGGCCTTATTGCATGCCTTAGATTCCATGTCCCTTAGATGCCATCTAAGTGGTCCTTTGGGCCTAATTTGACATGCTAAAAATCTGTTTTGAGTTGTTAAGTGCATGCCATAATTGCCTTGCATAGGTGTAGTTCAATGCCCTATTGGCTTGCCTTAGCCTAAGACCATTTGCATGCTTTATTTGGCATGCTTTATCCCATGATTTGGCATCATGTTTAACATGAATTTCAGAGCTTTGAATGCATGCTTTTAGTCCACGTTTGGTCTCTTTAAGTGTGCTTGAATATTGCTTGTTTATGCCTTGGGTTTGGTACCTTAACATGTGCATGTGTGTGTGTGTGTTTAGTCTCCCTTTGTAGGCTCCTTGGCCACTGACTTTAGGCCTATTTGAGTTGCCTAGATCATGTATAAGTCCATCCCTCATGTGGTTTGCATGCTTGCCTTATATGCTTGTTTGTATGCTTGCATAAATGCATCACATTGTCCATCTTGCATCCTAGATAACATGCTTAGGATTGTACCACATTGACATGCATGCCAAGCCTCTTGAAGTGAGTTTGATAGAGGTTTGGCACCCTTTTGTGCCTATGTGTTTTGCATGCATTTGAAAGTGAAGTTGCATTCTTGGTTCTTAGGGCCATCATGCATGAAAATGCGCGATTGGTGGTCCGGGAACCGAGGCACATGCCCCCTTGAGTCAATAACATGATAGGGAGTGTGTTTGGTGCATAAATGGCTTGAATTGCATTGCCTTGCATGTTATTTCCCTCTGCTGCTGTGAGTGGCAGGTTCTGCAGGAATTTTGTGCCGACCGGCACTATTTAGTGCCGACCGGCAGTCAATTGGCAGCCGATGAGTGAATTCAGTGCCGGTGGTGCTCTACCCCAGCCGGTGGTGCTCCCCAGTGCCCTGAGAGGTGCTTCGGGGATTTTGGAAATTTTCTGAAGAGGAGAGCAGAGGAAACAGAGGCACACTTGCACGGCAGTGCGGTTCCGAGCCAGTCCCGAGCGCGCGCTGCTTTTGGCCCTCATCCCGAGGCGATTTACTGTTTAATTAGATTAATTAATTTATTTAATTAATTTAGTTAATTTGTAATATTTAATTAGCTAGAGTAGTTAGTTATTTATTCGGTTCTGTATTATTATTTCGGTCCCTCCGAGTGAGGGCAAAATTGTAATAAGTGTGTGTGAGTGGGTGCATGTCTTCCAATCCCCACTTCTTTCTATCCCTTTCATTTACCTGCTTATGATGGTAGATTAGGGCATTTTAAATTAGCATACCTTATGCAATGCATGCGTGCATCCATGCATTTGTTTACATGCACCGGGCTCGGTACATCATATAAACTGCATAGCAATTTTCAATTCCAAAATTGAATACGTGCTACTCGCGCATTTCACACGCCATGTTTAGGGTTAGCCGAGCCTACTCTAGATTACATTCCGTATGCGATGCATTAGTCACTTAACATAAACTAGGTCATGCATGTTTGCTAACCAGTTTATTGTTTTGGCACGGAGTACGATGTAAGTTTTTTACGCTTTAGCATACCACATGCGTGTGAATGTTAACATGATAGTAGGCTCACCATGCGGCTAAATGCTTATGTGTTATAAACTGCTTGAATGCCTATGGGTGGAGGTTGGATTGCGTGAGTTGGGACAATTCATTGAAATCCGCATTTTAGCCTACTTGCGGGTAGCAAATTCCAAACTGTTTTTCAAACAAACGGATATGCAATGTTTGTTTCCAAGTTAGGCAATCTAGTCTATACTTTTGTGTTGTGCGCATCACATAGTAATTCTAGGTTAATAACCGGAATAAGAACGCATAAAGTTTTCAAAAATGGATATCACGGTTAGTAGAGGCCGGTCTTCGGACCGGGCGAAAGGGGGTGCTCATAGCTGACCTTCCCCCGATCGTACCCAAGCTCCCGAGCCAAGACCACTTTGGTGATGACGGACATGTGGCCTTCGGCACCGAGTCAGGGTTTCCTAAATTTCCCATTTTAAAAAATATTTAGGTGGCGACTCTGTAATCTGGCAAAGCAGTCCATGTTTGGCACTACTTTTTCAAAAATCTATTTTCTCAAACGATTTGCCGGATTTGGACTCTTTGGTTCAGATTTAGAACCGCAACAAACAAAAATCGAGTCCGAACTGTAGCGAGGTCCCTCGCGGACGTGTTACAGTTTCTGGCGACTCTGCTGGGGACTTTAGAGAGCTTGACTCGAACTCGTGATATCCTGTTTTGATTTCATTTATGTGTCTCTTTGCATTGCTTGTGCATTGGTGCGCCTAGGACACCGTGTTGGCCATCTGCTATTCCTGAGCGATTTGCTGGAGGCTTGTCTTGTCAAGGCATGTCCATAAGGCTGACCGGTTGCGGGCTCTGCCAGTATGGGAACACAAACCCCGATTTTACCGGGGCACCCTTTTCGACCATTCGACCTAGTGCATATTCAGATCCATAGTGACCATTCCAAACCAGGACAGGTTGCTTACTCGATGTTAGGTTGTTTGAAACCGCTGCGTGCGTAGTGAAACCCTAGCTCCTGACAAAATAGGACAGGGAAACCCTACCCCAACGTAGGGGTGTTTTGGCTCTCTTTACTTGCTATGTGCTTTGAAAGTGTATCTGTACAGGGAATGCATATACCAGTTTGCAAATCTGGGTATCCGGCCTGCGGGCACCAGTATCAATATTTTGAGAATCAGTTATATCTGCGGGTATCAGATTCAGATTTGGGGCAATAATTTCGGGGAACAGTGATCAGTAATAGAAAACAGTCGTTCAGCTTTGGTCGTATCCGTTCCAGTGAAATTGAGCTAAGATGCTGTCGGTTTTCTCTTTTGCTAGGTAGTCCTGGAATCATAGCTTCAGAAGGCTCCACTATCCCCCGGGTACATTGAATTTGTGCTGATAGACTTTGTCAGGTCAGAGACTCAGTTTAAGGGTAATCAGGGCCAGAGAAGGCTAGTCAGGCACGGACCATCAGTATAACAGCTACCAGATCAGTGATCTTTGAGCAGTCGGGTTGAGATCTCTGAGCCTACTGCAGATACAGATATACCACTTGCTCAGTTAGATCAGGACAATATGTCAAATCTGGAAGAGATGGTGCGCCAACTCCAGGATAGTATGAAAGCCATGCAGCAAGACGCTGTCCGTCGAGCAGAATCCACCAAGCAACAGGCTGTGGTCATAGCCCAACAGGCAGAGACAATTGCCAGGCTAGAGCAGCAAACCGGAGCGTCTGCTTCACAACAAGTTCCTCCACTACCAGGGGTTCAGACACCCAGGGAAACGCCAGATGTCCAGGCAGATACGGACATTCCAACGGGGCCAGCTCTGCCCCCGATTCTACCGCAACTATCCAAGGCGCCCACGCCTATCAATGCACCGGACTCTCCCTTTGAGTTCGAAGTGGACCCCACAGCGCTGAAACTGAGTAAGTTGGAGAAAATGTTCAAGAAATCCCAAGGAGTCAGGTCTATTCCCGACATCGAGGACGGATATACGGACGCAGCCGTGACGCTGCCAGATCGGTTCAAAATGCCTCAAATTGACCGATTTGAAGGGTCCGGGGACCCCATGGTGCACCTGAGATTGTTTTCAGATATCTTAAGGCCGATGGGCCTCACCAGACTACAGAAGCTGTCTCTGTTCGGCCGAACCCTGTCGGGTGTGGCAGCCATCTGGCATGCCAAGTTGGAAGAGGATGTTAAGAGGAATTGGGATGAGATGGCCGAGGCCTTCGTTTTACAATACTCGTATAACACACAAATCGAGATTACAACCCGTGATCTCGAGACGATGAGACAAGAGGTTAAGGAAAGCTTCTCTGAATTTGTGACCCGGTGGAGAGCAAAGGCCTCAATGATGACCATTAGGCCAACGGATAAGGATCAAATACGGATGGTTGTGCGCAACCTCCAACCCAAACTTATGCAAAAGATGATTGTGCTCCCCTTTCCCACCTTTTCAGATCTACATGAGATGGGGGTTCAAATCGAGGATGCCATCCGACAAGGGATCTTTGCAGAAGATAATGAGCCTTTGAAGAGGAATGTTGCTCGCAGTTCCAATGCTACTACTGATGGTAGCACAGCTGCGAAATGCTCAGAAGTAGGCACTATCACCACTTCCCTCAATGGCCAAAAACCAACCACTTCAACTCGGCCCCAAGCCCGAAAATTCCATCCTCTTTACATGAGTCTCTCTCAAGCTTTGAAAAAGCTGCGAGAAGAAGGGCACCTAGAACTCCTAGAACCCCAACCCCTCCAAACCCTCTTCCACCAAGATATGACCCAGCTAAATACTGCGCCTATCATCAGCAGCACGGTCATGATACGAACCGTTGCATCCGCCTCCGTCATAAGATTCAAGATCTTATTGACGAAAAGACCCTAGCTCCACCAAAAGGATCTCAGGTTAGTACTGACTCGTCACCCCTACATCTCAACCTCATCCATATATTGGCCGTCCCTTACGACCCCAGCATATACATCACCCCAGCCCATCTACCCAAGCCTGCGGTGTTCATTCCAGAGAGCCTGGACTTATGTATGATGGATGCATCTGAACCCCAATCATCTCAAACCCATGAACCCACTACTTCTGAGCTGATGAGGATGATCGAAGATCTTCAGAAAACTGTGGCAGATTTGGCCTTTGGGGTTTTGGCCCCATCATCAACCACATCACGTACCAGGGAGTTCATGTCTAAAGGCTCCCCAACCTTGGGACGGGTTGCATTGGAAGAAGGCCAATCCCTTGACAATGTGGAAGCAAGTGGAAAGAACAAGGCTGGGGCAAGTATTAGTCCCCATGAACACCTTCGGTGGGATGTTGAGGCTTTGAAAGCTGAAGGATTGAACAAAGAGCAAGTCCTTGTGGTTGTTGCAGAGGCTGTGGATGACACTTTCGCCAATCAAGTTGGGGGCAGTTTGAATCAAGGGGCAAGCCGGGAGAAGCGCCTTTGTACCAGGAATGTTCTTTTCAACTCTAGTCCCGTTCTCGGAAGAGATCAACAAACCAGGGCAGCACCTGCCAATCCCTTTACTGGTGCGTCCAGCAAAAATCCACAAACCTCAAAATACCCACCTCGGGGCCAGAGGGTGTTTACCCCGCTGTACATGTCACTATCAGCGGCCTTGAGGGTCCTGATAAAAAAATGGTACCTGAAGCCCCTGGAGCCGCGGCCCCTACCAGAAAAACTCCCTCCTACCCATTATCCGGCCAAGTATTGTGCCTTCCATCAACAAGTTGGCCACGTCACTGATAATTGTTTCCGTCTTCGCCATGAAATACAAGATCTGATTGACAATAAGGTTATTGTCGCACCAGACCCTGCAAAGTCTATCGGCACTGGATCGGTGAACTTGGGGGATAATGTGATGTGATCGGGAGATGAACCACCTGCGGGCGGCATTCAGTTTACTTCAGATGAGGTGGACGGCATGCACTGTTTTGAGCAATGTACAAATGCTGTTAATTTTGCTTTCTGACTTGGGTATTGGGTCAGTCTTGTCTTTTTGGATTGAGTCAGTCCTTTCATACTGAGTCAGTTGGGTCTGTCTTGTTGTATCGAGTCAGTCCTGTTTTGTTAGAGTCGGGTGATTCTGGGGGTGTTACCTCGAGCATCACCATTTTGTTTTGTGTTTGTCTTTTTGTTTTGTTTTGAGTCTGTTTCTGCCAGGGAACCAGTTATGCCAACAGATTTTGAATGAAACAGCAGTGATTTCCATACTCTCGCATTTGTTTCTGCCGTGTGCTAGTTGTGCCGGGATTTGAATGAAATGGCAGTGCATTCCACCTGCTCTCTTGTGCCTTGAAGCCATTGTATTGACCTAAGTTTTTCGAAACCTTTTTGAACACTGCAGTGAAAACAAAGAGGGAGGAATTCCTCGGGATTTGCAAAACTTTGATCAAATTGAGAAAAAGAGAGGCGTGCTAAGCCCTTAATGAATGAAATCATGCTTGTTAGTGTGAGTATTGAGAAGGACCCTGGCTTTGATCCAGATTGATCCTACACTGTCTTCAGCGCGAGCGATTTGTCGCTTTCTTAAAAACTTTCAAAAAATGTTTTGCGCGGTCCTGCAAAGACATGTGTGGAATCGCTCTTGAGATTGTGCAGCTTAGGATCGCTCTCAGCCTCGAGACTCAACCCCCCTTGGCTTTCAAAACCTTGAACTGGCATTCAGAATGTTCAACGGTCGACCACGATCTAAGGCCTGTGTGGCCAGATTTGAAGCAGCCCTCGAACAAGAGGCACCAAAGTCAGATCAAGAAGGTCAGACCAAGAAGGTCAGACCTCATCAGAAGAAGCTTGCAAGGCTAGAGCAGAAGCACCCCTCGAACTAGGGGCAAAAAATATCCGATGTGCTCGAAGAGCCAAAGGTGGATCTTTCTGCAAGTCAATACAACAGCCACTCTCCTGGATATAGAGGGCTTCAATCTCAGAACCATTTGGCATGGACTGGTTACATTTTTACCCTTTGAGAGGCTCGCTGGGCCGAAAACCCGAAAGGGCGACCCAGGCAAAAGTTAGAGCGAGACAAGAAAAATGTATATACAAAAATGCAAAAAGAAAAATGCAAAGATATAAAAATGCAAAAAGAAAAGAAAAATGCAAAAAGAAAAAAAAAGAAAAGAAAAATGCAAAAAAAAAGAAGAAGAAGAAAAAGAATGAAAAGATGAAAGAAAAGAAAAACAAAGCTCGCAAGGTTGAAAACCTGCAATAGGCGCCTTGGCAAAAGTTAGAGCATAAAAAGAAGAGGTTAAATACCCGAGTGTACCTTAACCCCGAACTACGTAAGGCTTGATTCCCATCTTTGGGATACGTAGGCAACTTCATTCTGAAGTCCAGCCATAAAACAATTCAAATTCGATTGTGTCCATGAAATGGTTTTGATCATCTTTGCCTTCTCTGTATCTGAGAGTCTGGTTGTGTTCATCGCTCCGAGGACTGACTACAATGTGCTGCGGCATCATCCAAACAAGGGGCAACTTTCCGTTGCCATTCAAAACGCCGTAATGTCATTTCAAACAAGGGGTAACTTTCTGTTGCCACGCAGTGTCCTTCAGACAAGGGGCAATTTTCCATTGCTATGGATCTGAGGTTGTACATCTCAAGAGTAGGTTCCGTGCTCGTTGAGCAGTGACCGTTTGCAAAAATAGTTTTTGAGAATTTTTACTGAGGTTGACTAATTTTCTCAAAAATTGTTCCATCTTTTCCAAAAACTGGACCATTTCTTGGACCCAAAAAAGGAAAATTTTCAGTGCTCATAGCCTGGCTTGCATGATTTTCAAATCAAAATCGAACAAGTGTGTTAATCTAACTCTCACATTGGTCAAAATTGTTTTAGCAAAAGCTCAAAAAAATAAAAAAATGGTCAACATGATGAACTAGGGGCACAGTTGAGTCAGGCTTCCTGTCTTTTCCCCATTGTCAACATACTTGCCAAGAAGGGCATCATACTTGCCGGAAAAGGGCACAACAAAGGGCTGAAAGCTCCCTCATCCTCCAAGCAACGAGGTATCAAGCCAAGTGCGAAGCACAAACTGGAATGGATCGAGGTATTCCACTCCATCATCTGGGCAAATCTAACCATGTCCAAACTCCCCGGCAGAGCATCGTCGACCAATGTCAGCCGCAGATTCGCTATACACCCAATTATAGCATAACCCCTCTGTGGGTGAAGCTCACTGTTGTGAACAAGAAGAAGAATCTAGCAGAATGCTAGGGGCACGAGCCCACAACTTTCTGTTTATCCATCAACCATCTAGGGGAGGGATTGAAAAATGAGAGATTGAAGAATAGAGAGGTGTAAGACGAGAGAAAAGTGAGGAGTAGGGTTTTGAGAGAAAAACAGAGCTTGAGGGCCGAGTGATGTAAGAATCACAAATGAGAAAGGGTGGGAAACAATACCCGAAGGAACTGGCTCCTCGCGAACTGAGAGGTCTCCCGTCTTTGTAACACGTCTGTGTGTCGTGTCTTTTGTTTTGTTTGTCTCGATTCTTGTTTTGAGTGTTTCTCGATGTGCTTAGGCTATTTACCTTTGTTTTCTTTTGTTGAGTCGTGGTATGCTGTGTTCAGTCGTAGGCACAATACCCAATTGAAAACTTATTTCCACTCTCAATTCAAAAATAAAATCATTTTGTGCTCAGAGTGCTGTACCATTCCCCACATTTGTGCAAAACAAAATTTTGTTCTTTCAAAAACCGCAGGGTTCAACCCGGGTCAAGTGTGGACTGTAAAACAAGGACCTATCTGAACCTATGTAGATTTCGGACTGCAAAGCAAAAGAAAAGAGGGAAAATCGAAGCACCTGAGTGTGTTTCACCTTCAGTAAATTCCGTGATTGTACTCCGGATGTACCTCTTCAGGGCCTTGCCAATGCTCCGAAGTATGAGTGTGCCTCTACCTCAAGCGCAAGATCAAGCCTGCTTCAAAGTTATGCACCCTTTCACCCGCATTGTTATGCACTCTTCCACTGGTATTGTCATGCACACCTTACTTGCATTTATTTGCATCTTGAGTTATCTTCTATTGTTTATCGTTTTACGCTAAGCAGCGTTTGGGATTGTTGTCCTTCAGGACTTTCCCAAGTTGCGTTGTAGACGCACTGGGCGGTTTGTTGGACCTCCTCTCACGATTTCAGCGTGGTTTGAGTGTCATGTTCCTTACGCGATTTCAGCGTGTTTGGAATTTATCCCAAGTTGCGTTGTAGACGCACTGGGCGGTTTGTTGGACCTCCTCTCACGATTTCAGCGTGGTTTGAGTGTCCTGTTCCTTACGCGATTTCAGCGTGTTTGGAATTTATCCCAAGTTGCGTTGTAGACGCACTGGGCGGTTTGTTGGACCTCCTCTCACGATTTCAACGTGGTTTGAGTGTCCCGTTCTTTACGCGATTTCAGCGTGTTTGGAATTTATCCCAAGTTGCGTTGTAGACGCACTGGGCGGTTTGTTGGGCCTCCTCTCACGATTTCAGCGTGGTTTGAGTGTCCTGTTCCTTACGCGATTTCAGCGTGTTTGGAATTCATCCCAAGTTGCGTTGTAGACGCACTGGGCGGTTTGTTGGACCTTCTCTCACGATTTCAGCGTGGTTTGAGTGTCCTGTTCCTTACGCGATTTCAGCGTGTTTGGAATTCATCCCAAGTTGCGTTGTAGACGCACTGGGCGGTTTGTTGGACCTCCTCTCACGATTTCAGCGTGGTTTGAGTGTCCCGTTCCTTACGCGATTTCAGCGTGTTTGGAATTTATCCCAGGTTGCGTTGTAGACGCACTGGGCGGTTTGTTGGACCTCCTCTCACGATTTCAGCGTGGTTTGAGTGTCCCGTTCCTTACGCGATTTCAGCGTGTTTGGAATTCATCCCGAGTTGCGTTGTAGACGCACTGGGCGGTTTGTTGGACCTCCTCTCACGATTTCAGCGTGGTTTGAGTGTCCCCTTCCTCACACGATTTCAGCGTGTTTGGAATTTACTTTAGGTTGCGTGGAACGCGCTCCTGATTGATTTTCTTTGTTCTTCCTCCCCTCACGAGTCCAGCGTGGTTGGAGTGTGTTCAGCCTTTGCATCTTTACTAGCATAGCATTTCATTCGCGCTACCCTGCGCACCTTACCTGTACTTGTTAGTACATTGCATTGTTTTATATACAAACCGGCTTCGTGTAGCGTATAAGTCCAATTATCAAAATTTTCCTGCATATCGTTTGCATCCTGCCCCGAAACTACGTTGGTTTGATTCCTTGCAAAGGGATACGTAGGCAGCCTGCGGGCACAACCATTTATCTATCTGTGTTTTGTTTGTTTGTCCAAGTTTTCGGCCTTATCAAAAATGGGTCGTCTCTGGGCTTTGACATGCACTCCCATCATTGTTATGACTTCCGAGTTCTGTCAAAGAGGGGCAACTGTAGACACCCCATTTTTGACCGTCCTCAAGACTTGGACGTCACCGCTTGAACACTCGGTGATTATCCATGTTTGTGTTTGTTTGGAGTTCCCGGAGTTCTCGGCTACGCGCCTTGCCTCAGGACCCCCGAACTTGACTGTTTTGTGTTTGGTTTTACACCAAACACTTGTGTTTTGCCTTTGAGGGGCAGGGAATGCCTTCTGAGGCATCCCTACATACCACCGGCTGTGGCTAGAGGCCACCGGCTGGCTGGTTCTGCCATCGGCACTATATTGTGCCGGTCGACACTCTTTTTGGCAAAATGACCATTTTGCCCAGCCGACCACTTTACAGCTGCTTTATGAGATATTTTATCACAGCTGTATGCATTCTGTTTCCCCTCCATACACGTGTATGGAGGGATGAGCTCTTGGTTTTCTTAGCTTGTAAGCTTTGGTGCCTATAAGAGAAGGAACCCTTCTCTTGGTCAAAAGGTTGGCAAGAGTTGGAAAGTTTGAGAGAGTTAGACATAGGAGAACCTCTGGTTTAGGGTTTGAGCTTTGTATCTATTGTATCTCTCTTCTTCCCTCTCATTGTGTACACTAGGTGCTTTAGTTCACACTATTGCACACAAGCACCTAGTGTTTCACCTTCTCTAAGCAACTGAGGTTCTAAGGGTTGGTTCTTGGTGTTTTTGGTTGGATTGGAGCTCAAGGAAGCAACAACAACAACTTTTGTGAAGATAGTCATCAAGGGTAAGAAACTACCCCTTTTTACCCCATTTTTGCATTCCATTTCTACATAGCTTAGACCTGTTTTTGTGCTTGGTGATCAACACATAAAAGTTCTGATTTTTAACCCTCTTTGTTGTATATTAAGAGTGTTTAGTGGTTTGGGTAGGTTTGACCACCCTTAGGCCTTGAAAGGGTCACTTTTTGTGCTATTTTGTGAGAGATCCGAGATTTTGGTGATAGGATCTCTTCACCACTGAAATCTTGAGGGATTTCAGTGGTGAAGAGCATGCCTTGAAGTCTCAAGAAGGGGAGGGTCACCCCCTCTCCTTGGTGTCCTTGAAAAGGGCAAGTTTTGGCTTCCAAAGGAGCACCATGTTTGAGTGTGTGTTGAGCATGCCTTGGTTGTCTTTCATGCTTATATTGCCATGATATAACATGTTTTCAAGTTGGTTTTGGTCTCCTATGCATGCTTAGTATAGTTACCTTGTAATGCCTCTTTATGTCTTAACATGCTTAGGTGGTATGCCTTCATTTATAGCATGTTTTAGACTTGTGTTTGTGAAGATTTTGTGCTCATATTACCATGTTTTATGTCTGTCCATAAGTATTTTGGTCAATCTCGGCATGTTTAATATAGCCCCTTTGCATTTGGCTTGTTGGCCTTAAGAGTTTGGATGTGTAGCATGCCTTTGTTTGCATTGTTTTGATGGTTTGGAATCACCTAGCATGCTATTTCAGTCCATTTGGTGTGCTTGTATGCTTACCTTGCATGCTCCTTCGTGACTTCTTAAGCTTGTGTTATATACTCCATGTTTAGGCCTTATTGCATGCCTTAGATTCCATGTCCCTTAGATGCCATCTAAGTGGTCCTTTGGGCCTAATTTGACATGCTAAAAATCTGTTTTGAGTTGTTAAGTGCATGCCATAATTGCCTTGCATAGGTGTAGTTCAATGCCCTATTGGCTTGCCTTAGCCTAAGACCATTTGCATGCTTTATTTGGCATGCTTTATCCCATGATTTGGCATCATGTTTAACATGAATTTCAGAGCTTTGAATGCATGCTTTTAGTCCACGTTTGGTCTCTTTAAGTGTGCTTGAATATTGCTTGTTTATGCCTTGGGTTTGGTACCTTAACATGTGCATGTGTGTGTGTGTGTTTAGTCTCCCTTTGTAGGCTCCTTGGCCACTGACTTTAGGCCTATTTGAGTTGCCTAGATCATGTATAAGTCCATCCCTCATGTGGTTTGCATGCTTGCCTTATATGCTTGTTTGTATGCTTGCATAAATGCATCACATTGTCCATCTTGCATCCTAGATAACATGCTTAGGATTGTACCACATTGACATGCATGCCAAGCCTCTTGAAGTGAGTTTGATAGAGGTTTGGCACCCTTTTGTGCCTATGTGTTTTGCATGCATTTGAAAGTGAAGTTGCATTCTTGGTTCTTAGGGCCATCATGCATGAAAATGCGCGATTGGTGGTCCGGGAACCGAGGCACATGCCCCCTTGAGTCAATAACATGATAGGGAGTGTGTTTGGTGCATAAATGGCTTGAATTGCATTGCCTTGCATGTTATTTCCCTCTGCTGCTGTGAGTGGCAGGTTCTGCAGGAATTTTGTGCCGACCGGCACTATTTAGTGCCGACCGGCAGTCAATTGGCAGCCGATGAGTGAATTCAGTGCCGGTGGTGCTCTACCCCAGCCGGTGGTGCTCCCCAGTGCCCTGAGAGGTGCTTCGGGGATTTTGGAAATTTTCTGAAGAGGAGAGCAGAGGAAACAGAGGCACACTTGCACGGCAGTGCGGTTCCGAGCCAGTCCCGAGCGCGCGCTGCTTTTGGCCCTCATCCCGAGGCGATTTACTGTTTAATTAGATTAATTAATTTATTTAATTAATTTAGTTAATTTGTAATATTTAATTAGCTAGAGTAGTTAGTTATTTATTCGGTTCTGTATTATTATTTCGGTCCCTCCGAGTGAGGGCAAAATTGTAATAAGTGTGTGTGAGTGGGTGCATGTCTTCCAATCCCCACTTCTTTCTATCCCTTTCATTTACCTGCTTATGATGGTAGATTAGGGCATTTTAAATTAGCATACCTTATGCAATGCATGCGTGCATCCATGCATTTGTTTACATGCACCGGGCTCGGTACATCATACAAACTGCATAGCAATTTTCAATTCCAAAATTGAATACGTGCTACTCGCGCATTTCACACGCCATGTTTAGGGTTAGCCGAGCATACTCTAGATTACATTCCGTATGCGATGCATTAGTCACTTAACATAAACTAGGTCATGCATGTTTGCTAACCAGTTTATTGTTTTGGCACGGAGTACGATGTAAGTTTTTTACGCTTTAGCATACCACATGCGTGTGAATGTTAACATGATAGTAGGCTCACCATGCGGCTAAATGCTTATGTGTTATAAACTGCTTGAATGCCTGTGGGTGGAGGTTGGATTGCGTGAGTTGGGACAATTCATTGAAATCCGCATTTTAGCCTACTTGCGGGTAGCAAATTCCAAACTGTTTTTCAAACAAACGGATATGCAATGTTTGTTTCCAAGTTAGGCAATCTAGTCTATACTTTTGTGTTGTGCGCATCACATAGTAATTCTAGGTTAATAACCGGAATAAGAACGCATAAAGTTTTCAAAAATGGATATCACGGTTAGTAGAGGCCGGTCTTCGGACCGGGCGAAAGGGGGTGCTCATAGCTGACCTTCCCCCGATCGTACCCAAGCTCCCGAGCCAAGACCACTTTGGTGATGACGGACATGTGGCCTTCGGCACCGAGTCAGGGTTTCCTAAATTTCCCATTTTAAAAAATATTTAGGTGGCGACTCTGTAATCTGGCAAAGCAGTCCATGTTTGGCACTACTTTTTCAAAAATCTATTTTCTCAAACGATTTGCCGGATTTGGACTCTTTGGTTTAGATTTAGAACCGCAACAAACAAAAATCGAGTTCGAACTGTAGCGAGGTCCCTCGCGGACGTGTTACAACTTAGTACTATTCTGTTTGCAAAGAAGGAGAATATCGTTGGGCTATACTTCCTGAGTGCTATGGTAGACATCCTCCGGATGAGAGATTATGATTGGGAAGGTGCAAACCCAGCCACCTTATTCAGCTATGCAAGCTCATCCTCCCGTCTTAAGGCGAATTTGCTTAGAGGATATTGGAGGGCCTTGGAGGTATACTCTATCCATTTTAGTTCATTTCTTCCTTGTGCTCTCTATTTTGCATGGTTTCCTTTATTCTGATCACCGATTTTGACCACTATCTGATGTTATTCCCTATTCTGTGTAGATATGGTTCTGTTCATATTTCTCCAAGCTTACCCCAATGCCAATGTATGAGGTTGATTGGGCGGTGCCCTAATCTCTATATTTTGACAGTGCCCTCAGGTCGCGAGACTGCCAGTCCCATAGCTTCATCTACGTTCGCTACTACTTCGATATCGTGATCTTCACCCAGGTAAGCATTCAAAACACACACTGATTTCTATTAATTCTGTCTTCTTTCATCTCCTCATTTCAACTTCTAATCATGACTCATTCTCGCATGCATGCATAGCAACTCGCATCCTTGGGTTACTATGCCCCAGATTGAGAGAAAGCGGTATGTTGGATCTTGGTAGCCTCTAAATGAGGATCCTTTTTAGGGCCCCTTTAGTCTCGCCTGGTTCTTGGGAGAGTGCTTCATTCACTAGACTATGGATCAAGTGCTTTCTGATGTCCCATTTCCACCACGTGCCCTCATGAGGACTGCGAATGTGATCACGAACATAGTTGAGCTCAAGGGTCTAATGGATGACCAAGATGCAGATTTATTCCACGGGCCTAGAGACTATTACGTTTTCTTGCAGTCCCACATCATGCCTCACATCAATCCGGATTAGTCCCACATCATGTAGTCCCACAACATACTCTTGTCCCTTGAGACACAACTCATGTAGCTGTTGTTCCGCCGATTGACCCTGTCACCGACTTTTCTACACTTCCAACCTTGATCAGATACATAAGGTCGAGTGGTGCCCTTAGGGAGGTTCCTTTGGAGCTTCTTGAGGACCGGGTGCTTACCTTTGCTTCAAACATGAGACTGGTATGCCTTACTTCTTCCATAGCTTTCTCAAATACCAGTATACTAATTTACTCTGCTTTACTCATGTTTCCGTTTTTGTTTGTTGCCTCCTACAACCTACACTGAGCGATGCCTCGAGGTGATCAAGTCTTTGGTCCATATGGTGCGAAGGAGAAAGCATGCCTTTACGATTGCTGGAGTTCAAGTATCCCATTCCAGCTTATTATGTACTGTTTGTTACATATTTCTACTCCGATATGCTGTGACAGTCTGTCTTTGTCTCTGTACTCCTCCGATCTAATTTTTTGTTTCTTGTCAACCCCTCATTTCAACTTGATGCGATGCTAGTGATGCCTCCTCCTACTATTAGGAGAAGAGAGGGACGACCTCCAGTTTGAGGACAAAGTGTTAATAGAGGTCGAGGCAGAGGTACTCAGGTGGTGAAGAGTTCTTTCTCCTCAGAAAGGACTCCTACTAGTTCTGAGGAGAAGGATGTTGCTACAAATGAAACCTCCGAGGATAGTGAGGGTAGCGGAGATGCTACCATCGATACAGAGGACTCTGAGGGCAATGATGCTAATGATGATGACGTTAAGGGTGAAGACAATGGCAGCAAGGAGACTAGCGGCTCTAGGGATGATGCTAGTGGTTGTGGGGATGCTAGTGGTTTTGAGAATGATGGTGGTGATGAGGACGGAGATGAGGACAATGGCACTAATGGAGATGACACTGAGGTTCCACCAAGGAAGATGATGAAGTGGGCGAGCCGCCTGATTTTCTCTTTTTGTACATTTTTTTTTTATTTCCTTTGTAGTTAGAAAATCATGAATAGCTTTAGATAGGTTTTTGTAAAACTTTGTAACACTCTTTGACCAAGAAGTAATGAAAGCAACATTCTTGATTTTGGATCATCTTGGACATCTAAACATACATGGCACTGCACTTGAGCACATAACACCTTTTATTTTGAAATTGAAATAGAGAACGGTTGCATTTAGACAAGTTCTAAATTTGACATCATGCCTACGATAAACCAAAATATAAGATATAACTTGATAAATGCAAAACACAACAAAAATAAGTTAAACACACTATCTACCCCTATTGGAATGAATAAGACTCAAAACAAAACCTAAAACAAAATCTATAAGTCAAACTACTAAACCACACTGTTTCTGTAACTCTAGAAACCAGCTGGCCAAAAACTTGTCCGATCGAGCCAAAAGTGACCGGCTTTCTGATATCCAAATGTCAAGCACCCAAATAACCTTATCTCTTTAAAAGGTGATCCTCCACTGCTCCTTCGACCTTAAGTGGAAAAGTTGGGGGGTTTTCTCTGAAAATGAAGGCTTCAACTCTTGCGAGGCTCTAAGACTAGATGACCACCTTAGATGGCACCGATAAAGTAAACTTTGTAGGGCTCAGTCTAAATGCATTTTTTACTTTGAGTCGTACTCCACTCTATTTTCTTTTCCTTTAGTTGGTGACTCATTGTTGGTATCCAATTACCCATGTGTTTCGCTTTGGTGTGCAAGAGCTATGTCTGACTATTGAGGAATTTCGAGAGTTAATGGAACTTTCCAGAGATGAAGAAATCATGTCTCAACCTAATTTCAGTTATGCACAGGCCTTGGCAAGGATGTGTGGTCTAACTTTGAGCGATACTCGGTCTCTAGCTCATGACGAAGGGCTGGATATGTCCAGATTCATTCACTAATTTTCTGTCATTGGAGACCGAAGTGATCCTATTTGGTGTAGCAGCCATCAGTATGCCCTTTGCATATGTCTTGTTTCACATTACTTATTTGACCCTAGTGGTGATCGGGCCAGCATCAGGCTTGTTGAGGTGGCTCAACGACTTCAACAGGGACATAATTGCATTGGTTTAGTGGTAGCCGAGACTTTGATGGGCTTGGACACATTCTGTCGACAAGAGGCCTCCCAATTTGCAGGGAGTCCATTACTTCTCTGGGTATTGTTTCCCACCATCTCCTCACTTTATGTTTCTTATATCATTATGGCCCTTATCACTCAATTTTTGTCCTCAAAATCCCTTTCTCACTTTTTCCGCTCAACATGCATCTCCCTATTCTTAAATCTGTATTATTTTTCATTCCTCCCAGATGTGATTGATGGACAAGCTGAAAGTAGTGGCTCATTGTGCTCGATACTCAGCTAGGAACTATTTCTCCCAAGCCCAGACAGCGAATTTTTCTTAAGAGGGTCTGTGGTGTGATTAGATGCGCAGCAGGTCTGCGATGAATTGCTTGGTAGTGGCCTAAACTTGCCTTCGATGACATACGGTATGCTCTACCAGTCGAGTGTGCAATTGATCGACCTGACACACAATGTCTTCTGCTTCCCTTTCTGATTTAGGCGACAGTTTAGACATGATCAAACTCGTCATGCTGATGATATAGAGTATCCTGCTTCTTTTCCATTTTGGGCTAGACATCTCTCTCGATATGTAACTGCTTGGAGGATGAGGGAGATCTTGACCCTTTCTGATGTCTTTAGTCACGCTCTTTCCGGTGAGTGCTTGCTATGGCTTAAGGAGGAGGCATAGATGGGCACATCCTTGGTAGTAGAATCTTCTGATGCTTAGGGGCGAGGGCAAAAGACTTGACTTGACTATGCCTCCAGTTTATTGCTTTGACTTTAGTTTTCTAATGTAAAATGCTTTAATTAATATGAGAGTTGGACGATGTAGACACCTCATTTTTGACCGTCCTCAAGACTTGGATGTCATCGTTTGTGCACTCAATGATTGTCCTTGTTTGTGTTCGTTTTGAGCGCCTGAAGTCCTCGGTGGAACGCCTTGTCTTTGAGCCTCTAAACTTTATATGTTTTGTGCATGTTTTTGGACCAAGAGCTGGTTGCCTCTAGCCTGGAAGAGAGGGTGACCTGTCGGCCAGCCCTAGGATCTGTCGGCCCTGGTTTGTGCTTGTCGACCATTGGTCCCTTTTTTCCAGATATTTGTTTGCCAGCTGTGCCAAATGTTGCTCACTGGGCTGCATCTTTATACATGTGTATGGTAGGATGCATTCAAGCTCAAGACTTGATTTTCTATATAGAGCGGGTGTCCTCCCCCATTTTGAGAGGTTAGACATTTTAGACCAAAAATCTCTCTCTCTCTCTAGAATTCTCTCTCCCTCTTTTTATTTTGTGCCTTAAAGTCTAGTTTCTCTACACTTTTGCACATCAACCCTTAATCAAACTTAGCCACCTTGGAGCTGAGGTCTCTTGGAGTCTTGTTTGTGCTCTAAAAGAAGGTTTAAGCTTGGATTGTTGCTTAATTTGTGCTTGAGCTTCAAGAGGTAGTTTACTTGATTAGTATACTTGCTTTGAATACTTGTTTTACCATTTTTTTTGTATTGTTTTTGGGCTGATTTTCAACTATATATATATATATCTATAAAAACTCTGTTTTTGAGGCTTAAAATGATGGTTCGAGGCTATCTTGTGTTAGGGGGTAATCCACCATTCTTGTTGCTTAATTCTTTAGACTTTTGCACTATTTTTCATCACATTCAAATCAAACTTTTTGGGCCTTTTGATCACTGAAATTCAAAGGTTTTTCAGTGATAAAAACCTCGTTTTGAAGTCCAAAATTGGAGGGGTTAGCCTCCCCTCCTTGTGTCTTGCTTGCATGCTTAGTTAGCCTTACATGTTAGCATGTTTTTCTAGCCTAACTTAGCTTTAGTCCAGCATGTTTTTGCCTCTGTTTTGACTTGCTTTATCTCTGTTTTGGGCTATTTGGGTCATTTGAGCTTTGTTCTGTATAGTTGTGGTGTAATTTCCTTCACTAGCTTAGTGTTTCTAGGCTTTGAGCATCATTTGTGTATCTTGGTTGCATGTTTTAATGGCTTTTCATGCCTAATTCCAGCACTTAACATCTCTGTAACCTCCCTCTTTGCTTCACTTTTTCATTTGTTTGAGGGTTGTTTCAACCTTAGGGTTGTATAAGCTTGAGGTTGAGACTCATGCTTAATGGTTTACTCCTCTTTTGAGGGTTCATTACCAACGGCATGAAGCTTCTCTCATGCCTTGAACTACCACTTGGTTGACACTTCTTTCACTTTAGGGGACACTCACTTTTGGACTTAATCGATTAAAGAATGAATTAGTAATTTAAAATGAGTAAACAAAATGAACAAGTAAAAGAGGCAAGATAAGAATCTTTTGTGTTGCATTGCATGTGTTCGAATCTGATGTTAATTCGAACACAAGGAAAATGGGATATTTCATATTCAAAGTGATGAAATGTGCCACTTTCCTTGGTCACCATCACCGTTGATCATGCATGATAGGATGGTGGTCTTTTAAGTCTTATTTTGCACTCATTAAATTTGTACAAGCTTGGTTCCTTAGCCATCATGCATGGAAAATGCTTGGTTGATGGTTTGAGCGCCAAGAGTTTCTCTCATTTGAACTTGTGTGTTGATAAGGTGAGTAACAGTACATATAACCCTTGAGAATACATTGTTTTGCCTCTGTTTGCTCTCTGTTGCAGCAAAAAAGGAAATTCAGGGCAACAATGGCCGACCAGCCCTCAGCAGTGGTCAACGGCCACCAACAGTAGCCGACCGGCCATCAATGAAATTTTGCACAATGTGTTCCTGAGGTGCAACAGAGGCATTCTGGGAGTTGGCAGCACTGTTGGTGTTTAAATATGTGCAAACAGAGGCATTCAATGGTAAGCGGTGGCTTTTCGGGTGAAGAAATCGAGCATGCATCCTTCACTTCCCGAGGCCATTTAATTGCTTTGTTTAGTTAATTAGTGGTAGCTAATTAATTAGTTTAATTGCTTTGTACTTAATTAGCTTAGTATTTAGCTAATTAATTTGATTTGTAATATTTAATTAGCTTAGAATAGTTAGTTAAATTTTGGTGTTGTAATAGTTAGTTTAATTAGCGTAGCTTGTTAGCTTATTCATTCAGACCCTCATTCGTGAGGGTGTAATGCTGTAATAAGTGTGTGTGTGTGTGTGTATGTTTTCCAACCCCATGTCTTTCTTCTTTTTATTTAATCGCTTTTGATGGTTAGATTAGGGACATGTTTCAATTAGCATATTGCATGCTTGCATCCATTCATTTGTCTTGCATGCACCGAGGCTCGGCACATCATTCAAACTACATTGCAATTTCAATATCTTCTTTGAATACGTGTTTAATTGCATGTTGTTCAAACTAATCCATATGCCATATTAGTAGTCAAGCCTATTAATTGCATAATTACATGCGTTGCATTAGACACTTAACATAGTTAGGTTCATGCATCTTTCTAACTAGTTTTTTTTTTTTTTTTTTTTTGGCTTGGAGTACTCGATAAGTCTTTATGCTTTAGCATACTTGCATGAGTGTGATTGTCATGTTGCCATGATTAGCATGCTTTCCATAAGGCTATGTGCTTAAATGCTAAACTGTATGAATGCCTGTGGATGAAGGGTTGTTGTTTGAATTAGAACGATTCAACAAATGTACGTTTTAAGCCCACTTTGTTGTGGCAAATCCTGTTTTAAGCCCACTACGTTTGGTGGCAAATTCGCATCTTTAAGCCCACTTAAGAGTGGCAAATTCAAACCATTTTCTCAAAACAAACATGACTTGAAATGTTCCAATTCTTGCGATTTAGTCTATATTTGCTTGTGCGCATCACATAGTAAGGTTAGATTAATAACCAGAATAAGAAAGCATAATGTTTATAAAATGACATATCATGGTTAGTGGAGGCCGATCTTTGATCGGGCGAGCAGGGGTGCTCATTTCAGGACCTTCCCCTCTCGTACCCAAGTTCCCGAGCCGAGGCAACTTTGGTAATGACGGACACGTGGCCTTTGGCACGAGTCAAGGTTTCCTAAATTTCCCTAGAAACAAAATATTTAGGTGGCGACTCTGTATCTGGCAAAGTAGTCCAATTTTGGCATTATTTGATTTAAAATCGATTTTCCAAAAAGGTTTGCCGGATTTGGACTTTTTGGTAATTATCAGTTTCACAATGCACTTGTGAGACTAGATTTAGAACCACGGGAGTCCGAACTATGAGGCCTTTCTTTCAAACCTTTCCGAAAGGTGGGGCGCAGAAAAAGGCAAGTCCATAGACGATCATGTTTGTTCCACTTTTGTTTTGAAATCATGCAAAAAAAGATTATGGGTACTGAAAAGCTTCGTCTTAGGTCCAATGAAAGGTTTATTTTGCAAAACGATGTTTGAGAAAATTAGTTAATTTTGTTAAAAACACCAAAATACATTTTCCCAAACGGTCATTACTTAACATACTTGAAATCAACCCCCAAAATGCACAACCTCAAATCATCATTCCTGACATGACTCTCTGCATCTTCTCCCACTATTGTACTACCAATTCAATCTGCCTTGCAACCATACTTATCACATAAAAGAAGGTTTAGAAAACCATATCTTAATCTGAACAAAATGAATGGACCGAACATGGATAGGACAACTGAATAGAAAATGGTTAGGGTCAAACTTCAGAATGAAGTTGCGTACGTATCCCAAACATGGGAATCAAGCCTTACATAGTTCACGATTAGGGTTCACTCAGGTGTTAACACTCTCTTTTTGCCCTTTAGCTTTTGCTAAGGTCGCCCTTTCGAGTTTTCAACCTTACAAGTTCTATTTTATTTCATTTTTCCTTTTTCTTGCTCTAAATTTTGCTTGAGTCACCCTTCCAAGTTTTAAGCCCAACAAGCCTCTCAGGAATAGTATTTCTTCAACTTGTCCATGTTTATCGGCTGTGAAAACTTCAATCCATCCACATCCATTAGAATAACTGCTCCTCCAGTTCAAATTGACTTGATGATGTAAAGGCCAGTCCAATTGGGTTTGAACTTGCCCCTAGGATCATAAATTAGAGTCCCGTTGTCTTTTAGCACTAGATCTCCCTCTGTTAGATTTATGGACTTGACCTTCTTATTGAATGGTCGGGCAATTCTGCGCTGGTACCCTTGCACATGGTACAACACTTTCATTCTTCTCTCATCAAACAGCATCAGCTCTTTGAATCGGTTCTGTTGCCAATCTGCCTCTACTATCTTACACTCAGCCATAATCCTTGCAAAGGTATCTCTATCTCAATTAGTAATGCTGCCTCTATCCCATATTGTAGACACCCCATTTTTAACCAACCTTAAGACTCAGACGTCACCGATTGAGCACTTGGTGATGTTGCATATTGTGCTCGTTCTGAGGTTACAGAGTCTCAACTGCGAGCCTTGCCTCCGGACTTCCGGACTCTTTTGTGCTTTGCCTTGGTCTGCAAACCGGGTCCCGTTTTCTCTATTTTCTCTTCCCGAAGGAAGGGAGAGGTCTCGTAGATCATCTCTCAGTGGCCGTAGGCTACGTTTCGTGGTCATAGGCCATTTTTTCCGTTTGGAGCCCAATTTCCAGTTTTTCAGAGTCGTCGGCCGTGTGCCTCGGTTCGGGACCGCTTAACCACCTCCGTTTGCTCCGATTTTTGGCATACACGTTATTTCCTCCCTTTTGAGGGACACTGTGGTTTGAGAGACCAACTTCGTGGTCGAACGCCACTTTCGGTGCCTAACAGCTTGTTTTCGGGGCCCCAAACTGCGTGTTTCGGCCCCCGAACCTCCATTTTGCATCCGTCTTGGTTCATTTTTGGTGGAGACCTTATTTTCATTGTTAGAAAGGTTATAGGAGAGTGGGAGGCCAGCAATGTTTCTGAAAGAACAATTTTTTTTGGTCAAAAGTGATTCAGCATGAATCTGGGAAAGAGAGAAAACACTGCGCGGCTTCACCGAAACGAGCATAACTCTTTGCATACTTCGATTTAAGATATGAGGTTACCACCATTGGAAAGCTTACTTCCGGGGATTCATTTTTCACTCAAGAATCTCCTAAGGACAAGTTCGGGTGGGGGAGATATGGTTGGTTGAAGTCCGTTTGGACCGAATCTACGCGGCTTCACCAAAACAGGCATAATTTTTTGCACAGGAGGAATTTTGATGCGAGGTTTGCGGCATTGGAAAGCTAACTTCTAGGGCTTCATCCTAGGGGGTGGCCGGCCACTTTGACCCTTTTTGACCTGGTCGGCCGGCCACCTTGCCTGGCCAACCGGCCACCTGAACGTTCTGAACCTGGCCAGCCAGAATCCCCTCTCCTAGTTCCTTACAACTGTGCCAGCTGTTTTTCCCAAAACCCCTGCCCGAGGGTCTGCCCTTTTGGGGGGAAAATTTGAATTCATTTTTCCCCCCCTTTCCTCCACTCCTCTCCCTCTATAAAACCAGCACCCTACACCATTTTTGAGGGGTTACAAAATCAACCAAGGCTCCCCCCTCCCTTCTCCCTCCATTTTCACTATTCAAAGCTTCAAAACCCTAAGATTCTTCACCATTTACACACCAACCCATAGCACCACACCTCCACACTCCATTCCAACACCTTGAGGCTGATTTCCAGAGGCTAGAAGCTCATTTCCTTGGACCAAAGGCTGCTGGTTCACTGCTCTTCAAGGCAAATCAGAAACCGGCAATCCCTTGGGACTTTGTGCAATTATTCCAGGCTTAATCATAAACAGAGGCTAATCGGGGCTTCGCGATGGATTTCCGCACCAAGCAACCCGAACATGCATCATTCATCATCCGGAGTAGAGTCGAGGCAGTCCATGGATTTGCGTGCCATTTATTGCTTTCCTAGATTAATTTGTTAATTAATTAGGATTTTGTACTTATTGGGACTGTATTATTTATTCGGGACTATATTATTTATTTGGACCCTCCGAGTGAGGGCACAATTGTAATAAGTGTGCGTGCGTGTGATGTATGTCTTCCAACCCCACGTCTTTCTACCTTTTATTTACCAGCTTACGATGGTTAGATTAGGGCATGTTTCAATTAGCATACAGTATGATAGCATGTTTGCATTCATTCATCTGTTTTACATGCACCGGGCTCGGCGCATCATATTCACTGCATCGTATTTCAATTCCAAAGTTGAATACTTGTTAGCTGTAGCATTCCATATGCCATGTTTAGAATAGCCGAGCCTATCTTAGTTGCATTCCTGCATGTGTTGCATTAGGCATTTCTGTATAGTTAGGATCATGCATGGATTTCTAATTAGTTTCTGTTTTGGCTTGGAGTACTCGGTAAGTTTTTACGCTTTAGCATCCTTGCATGTGTGTGAGTGACTGCCATGATAGCATGCTTGCCATGAGGCTATGTGCTTATATGATATACCTGCTTGAATGCCTGTGGGTGAAGGTTGGACTATCTGGATTGGAACAAATCATCAATTGTGAGTTTTAAGCCCACTAGATAGTGGCAAAACCATTTTTTCTAAGCCCACCCGAGGGTGGCAAAATCTGCATTTTAAGCCTGCCTGCGAGTAGCAAACCATCTTTTAAAAAACAAACATGAAGTGTTTTGTTCCAATTCAGGCGATCCAGTCTATACTTGCATGTTGTGCGCATCACATAGTAAATCTAGGCTAATAACCGGAATAAGAACCCACAATGTTTTCAAAACTAGATATCATGGTTAGTAGAGGCCGATCTTTGATCGGGCAAGCGGGGATACTCACGAAGTGACCTTCCCCAATCGTACACAAGTTCCCGAGCCGAGGCAACTTTGGTGATGAAGGACACGTGGCCTTAGGCACAAGTCAGGGTTTCCTAAATTTCCCAAAAATAAAATATTTAGGTGGCGACTCTGTATCTGGCGAAGTAGTCCATGTTTGGCACTTCTTTCAAAAAAATCTATTTTCTCAAAACGATTTTCCGGATTTGGACTCTTTTGTTCAAATTAAGAACCGTGACAATTTGAGTCCTGAACTGTAGTGAGCCCAAAACAAACGGAACGGGGGACTCATCCCTCCTGGGGCGTTCGGGGACGTCTACACATATACTAGAAAGTAGGGAGTTGCCCATTAGATGTTCAAATCGATGTCCTATATCCCTATAGTGCGAAAGGTAGCTTATCTGGCCAATCCTTGTAGGTCTCCACCATCTTTCATAGGATATTCTTAATGTTCTTCTTTGCTGCTTCAGCAACTCTATTGGTTTGTGGCCTATAAGTTGATGACTTGTGAAAGGCCATATTATATTTTTTTAAGAAGATTAATCACTTCTCCTTTGAAGTGCAAACCATTTTATGAAATAATCTCATTCGAAACACCATACCTACAGATGATGTTGTTTTTTATGAACTTGGCCACATGCGACACCTTCAACACCGAATACAACTGTGCTTCTACCCACTTGGTAAAGTAATTGATTACTACTACGATGAATTTGTATCCATTCGTCCCTTTTGGTGTTACTTCCTCGGTAACATCAATTTACCAGACTGAAAAAGGCTATGGTGAAGTCATGTTGTACAATTTTGACAATGGGATGTTCGTGCGATTGGCATGAATTTGACAAATATGACATCCTGCACAAATTTGATATAATCACTTTCCATGGTCAACCAGTAGTACACTTGTCTGAGGATCTTTCTTGCCAGCATTATACTGTTCATATGAGCCCCACACTCTCTTTCGTGGACAACTTTTGTGATAAGCTTTGCTTCATTTTCCACCACACATAACTTATGCATTCCCAGATGACCCCTCTTGTATAGCTTGTCTCCATAGGTGATGAACTGAGCAGTCAGACGTCGTATTCCCCTTTTATCCTTAGCATTTGCCCCTTGCAGGCATATCTCTTTCTCTCGAAAATTCCAAATGTCAAACTACCAAGGACCCTCATCTCGGGTTTCTTCTGTTGCAGCTATCATCTTGTACGCAGACAAATACCTTTATTCTATGAGAATTTGACGCATCTTCACCCTAATCGGTAGGTCTACCATCAAAGCCAGAGTTGCCAAAGCATCAGCAAACCTATTGTCTTCTCTCACCAAGTGCGTAAATGTCAGTTGTTCAAACCTCGGGATCGGCATGTCCAAGGTCTAATGATAGACTTTAATTTTCTCTTCCTTCACTTTTCAATCTCCATTAGCTTGAGATACAACCAAGTTTGAATCTCCGATTACATCTAATCTTATTACCCCTAGTTCTAGGGCTTCTTCCAGTCTAAATATACATGCCTCATACTCTGTTTGGTTGTTGGACACTTTAAATCGAAGTTTGAAGGCTAAGGGTACATGGGAATCATCGGGTGCTATAAGCAACACTCTTATCTTGTATCCATACTAATAGGAAACTTTGTCAAAATACAATCTCCGGGTGTCCTCTTCTAGCTACATGATCTCTTCATCTGAGAACTCATATTCCTCGTCTTCTTCTACGTCGACCGGGTGATTGACTAAGAACTCTGCTACAGCTCTTCCTTTGACAAATTTGTGAGTGACATACTGAAGATTGAACTCGGAAAGCAAAAATAACTGTCTAGTTAGCCTACCAGTAAGTGTTGGTTTCTCAAAGAGATATTTAACGAGATCTAATCTTGAAACTAGGATTACCAATTGGGCTAACAAGTAGTGCCTCAACCTCTTGGTGGCCCAAACCAAGGCTAGACAAACCAAAGGGGTGTAACGGGTCTTGTATTCCAACATTTTCTTTCACAGATAGTAGATGGCCTTTTCCATTCTCTCTTATGATTCTTACACTAACATGAAGCCCATGGTCAACTCAGTCACTGACAGGTATAGGATCAATAATTTCACCAGCTCAGGTGGTGACAACACAAGCAGATTCTACAGGTACTACTTGATTTGCTTAAAGGCGAAATTGCATCAATCATCCCATTGAAACTTCTTCCTTTTCTTCAGCAAACCAAATAGTGGTTCACAAGTTAAGGCTAATTTTGAGATAAACCTTCTTATGAATTTCACTTTCTCTAGAAAGCCTTGTACCTCATTTTCAGTCATTGGTGGGGGCATTTTTCAGATGACTTTAATTTTGGATGGGTCGACTTTGATTTCACGTTGCGTGATAAAAAACCGTAACATCTTTCCTGCTGTCACCCCAAAGGTACATTTTTGTGGATTCAACCTTAACCTGTACTCCCGAATCTTGTTGAAGAACCTCCTCAATGCATCATAATGACCCTCTCTCTCGTTGGACTTGACGATCATATCATCCACATATACTTAAACGTCCCTATGAATCATGTTGTCCAATATGATAGTTGCTGCTCTCTAGTAGGTGGCTTCCAGCATTTTTCAACCTAAATGGCATGACGCGATAGCATGAAGTCCCCTACTGAGTGGTGAATGTTGCCTTCTCTCTGTCCTTAGGTGCCATGGACATCTGATTATACCCTTAAAACGGGTCCATGAATGAAAGTAGAGCGTGACCCGCAGCAAAGTCTACTAACTCATCGATGTACGGCAGCAAGAAGTCATCCTTAGGGCTAGCCTTATTCAAATCCATAAAATCAACACAGACTCAGATTCGGCCATCCTTCTTCAGAAATGGCACAATGTCTGCCAATCACATTGGATATTCTGACACAATAAAAAATCCCACGTTGATCTACTTGGTGACCTCCTCCTTAATTTTCATTGCCTAGTTTGGCCAAATTCTACAGAGCTTTGCTTGATAGGTCAGGTCTGGGGATTAAGAGAGATCCTATGCTGGACAACCTTAAGATCGATTCCACCCATGTCTTCGTAGGACCACGTAAGAACATCTTTAAATTCTTTTAGCAAAGCGACTAATCACTCACATTCCTCCGAAGATAGCAAGGAACCAATCTAGACCAAGCAAGTATCCTCCTCAGTACCCACATTAATTGGAACAATCTCATTAATAAAAGGCTTTGCAAGCCTTTCCTTCTCCTAATTAATCAAAATTTTCAAAGCCCGAGGAATTTCTTTCTCTTAGTTTTCATTAAAGTTTTGAAACTCTTGGTAAATGCAATAAATTAAAGGCAAGAAAAGTAAGAACAATCCACATCAATCTCATTCATCGAGACCAGTTCAGCAGTTATAGTGGATTCAAAAGAAAAAGAAAATGACAACCAGGACAACACAGTGGCATCTAGGTTATTACCCCCAGAATCACTAGACTCCGACTCGCTTGAAGAACTTGAATCTGACTCCAACTCCATAAACTCGAAAAAATCAGACTCGGACTTACTATTAGATTTAGAGCTCACAATATAACCTTTCTCGAGGTGCCAAGTCAAAGGCGATGCTTCCGATGCATCCAAGACAAGGTCGCTGTAGCCCACAAACGATTCCTTCCTGATCAAAAAAATATTGACATCCCCCAAACAGTGTAACTTGGTGCTAGCTTCAAAGTTGGTTAGTGTCAGCTCCACCTCATTCTCTTCACTTATGTCTAGATTGTTGCTCCCATTTTGGTTTATGCCACTACGAAGGTTCTCTTTTTCATCCTCATCCTCAGATAGCTGGTGATCAAAGAAAACCTCAAATCTAGGGAGACACTCCTTTGTTTTGGGGCGACCCACAGTTCAAGAAAGCCGCAAAAGGGAAAATCATTTCCTCTTTTGACAAAACGCCTATTCAAGGTCTCCTAGATTGGTTTATGTTTCAATTCATACTGTTTACCAGCCCTCTTGGCTTTAACCCTTTCTCTCACCTTATTTTCTTTCTTCTTCCAATCTTCTTTTGTGGGTTTGTACCCTAATCCAAATAAATGTGGATTGTGGGCAACTTCTCCTGCAGCAACAACAACAACACCTTTTCTACCACTCCTTCGCAACCCCGTCCTTGGGATATGTCCTAACTTGCTCATGAAATAGATTGATTGAAGACTCAGGTACATCCCTTCTTCATTAACCATGATAGTTTTGGACCAATTAGGCTTCAGCCAAAGTGAATCCAGAAACAAAAACATGTTTCTCTCCATGATTTATCTCCAATACTGGGGTTGTAACCTCGAGTGGAAGGTGGATTGATGAGTTCCTGAAAATAATAGTGATTCCCCCAACATGCGGGTACTTCACTAGTTGATGCATTGTGGAGGAAATGACTTTCATTTGGTGCAGCCATGGCCTACCTAACAACAAATTGAAGGTCACTAGCACATCCATGATGTGGAACTCAGTTTCATGCTTAGATGGTCCTACCAAAATCTGTACCTTAATAGTACCCATAACCTCTCGGCTAGTGTTATCATATGCTCGGATCAATTGATTTGTAGGCATAAAGTCTGCCGATTTTAGCCCTATTGCATAAGTAATGCGTAAAGGGCATGCATTTATGGCCAATCCCGTATCAATTAAGACTATAGGAACCCACTTCTTTCTACATTCTAGAGACATATACAAAGGTTTGTTGTGCTCTGATCCTTTTGGGGGAAGTTCTCTCTCTGAGAAAGTTGTGGCTAGAATTGGCTTAGTCGGTGTAATCAATGATACTGTAGACCGCCCGAACTCTCTCTGCGTGCCACCCTTTCGGAGAGGGCGCGAATTAGGTTCATGCTACTACAGTTCAGACTCCTATCACGGTTCTGAATCTAAGCTCACAAAGTGCAATGTAAGACTGATAAATCACCAAAGAGTCCAAATCCGGCAAATCGTTTTGGAAAATCGATTTTAATCAAAAAGCGCCAAACATGGACTGCTTTACCAGATTTTAGAGTCGCCACCTAAATATTTTGTTTTGGGAAATTTAGGAAACCCTGACTCGTGCCTAAGGCCACGTGTCCATCATCACCAATATTGCTTCAGCTCGGGAACTTGGATACGAGGGGGGAAGGTCATGAAATGAGCACCCCTGCTCGCCCGATCAAACGATCAGCCTCTACTAATCATGATATGTTGTTTTGAAAACACATGTGTTCTTGTTTGATTATTAGCTAAATTACTATGTGATGCGCACAACACACAAGTATAGACTAAATCGCTCAAATTGGACCGAAACAATTCAATGTTTGTTTTCGAAAATGGTTTGAATTTGCCACCCTCAAGTGGGCTTAGAAATGCGGATTTGCCACTCCAAGTGGGCTTAAAACTCACATTTTGATGAATTGTTCCAATTCAAGTAATGAAGCCTTCATCCACATGCATTCATGCATTTATAGCAATTAAGCAAATAGCCTTATGGCAAGCATGCTATCATGGCAGTCACTTACACACATGCGAAGATACTAAAGCGAAAACACTTACAGTGTACTCCGAGCCAAAACAGAAAACTAGTTAGAAATCAATGCATGATCCTAGCTATGTTAAGATGCCTAATGCAACACATGCAAAATGCAACTAAATAGGCTCGACTATCTAAGATGGCATATGAATGCAACTTGATAACATGCTTTGAAACACGTATTCAAGTAAGTGTATTGAAATACGATGCGGTTTAAATGATGCACCGAGCCCGGTGCATGCAATACAGATGAATGAACACAAACATGCAAAGCATAAGGTATGCTAATTAAAATATGCCCTAAACTAACCACTGAAAGCGTGGGGTTGGAAGACATGCACACACGCACGCACGCTTATTACAACAATATGCCCTCTCGACGGAGGGTCCGAATGAATAAGAGAAGAGCTAAGCTAAGTTACTTATTACACAACAACTAATTAACTGACTTAGCTAATTAATTATTACAAACCAAATAAGATTGACTAACTAGCTAATCTAAGCTAATTAGAATATTACAACGATGAATTAAATTAGCTAAACACATTAACTAATTAGGTACAAAAACCGATAAATTAACTAACTAAGTAAAGCAGTTAAAATGGCCTCGAGGGCGAGGGATGTATGCATGCTTGATCGGCTTCCTCCCGAAAATCCGTCGCCTTGCCACTGGTTGCCTTTGTTTGCATTCGCCTTGATTCCTAAACACCGAACCATTCTCCAGGTTGTTTCTGCTCCAAAACCAGAATAACTTTGGACCACCTCTGAGCCTGAGAACTGTCGGCCACTTAAGGAGGCTGTAGGCCAATTAAAGTGGCCAGTAGGCCACTTCCACTGGCTGGTTGGCCACTTGCTCCTGCGCACTCCAATTTTGCTACAAACAGAGTACAAAAGGGGCAAAGCAAGGTATTTGCAGGGTATGTGTGTACAACCACCCTCCTTATCATTTCTCAAGCTCAAAGGAGTATGGTACTCAACTCTCGGGCCACCAACTGAGCATGACAATGCATGATGGCCGAGAAGCCAAGTTTGTACAAGTCAATGAATTCACAAATAACACACAAGACTCAAGAGGCCTCCACCCTATCATGCACAATCAAGGGGGACGGCGACCAAGAGATGAGGCACGTTTCATCACTTTAAGTATGAAACGCCCCTCATTTCTCGTGTTTGGATTAACGTCCGATCCAAACGCATGCAATGCAACACAAACATGTTATCTTGGCATGTTTTACTTTGATTCATTTTGTTTACTTGTTTTAGATTACCGATTAATCCTTTAACCGGTTAAGTCCAAAAGTGAGAAGTCCTTTAATTGGAAAGAGGGTCTAAGCCACAAGCTTCTTGAGCATGAAAGAAGCATCATGCTGTTGGTTAATAGAAACCCTCAAGAGAAGGCTAAAACCATTAGGCATGAACGCCTCAATTTCGTGCTCAAACCAACAAAGGGCTCAAGACCTCTTTCAAAGTGATACAACAAATGAAAGAGGGCATGCAATGGTATACATTTCAGCACTGAAATAGGATGCTAAATGACATCAAAGCATGAAAATGATGCATGCAAGACATGCTCGGAGTCGGAAGCATTGAAGCAAGCAAAGAGCATAGCACTATAGGCATGCAATACATAGCACAAATGACCAAACCAACCCCAGACAGAGGTTAAACATGCCAAAACAGAGGCTTAAATGCGTTGAGATGATAGCATGAAAGGAAAGAAAATGATGTTCATACATTGGCTCATAAACAAGGCATAAAAGCACAACTCTCAAACATAATGAAGAAGTGACAAATGTGAGACTGTGACTATACTATATGCACTGAAATCACATGCCAAATGATGCCAAAACATACAAACATCACATACACAACATGTTAAAGGCCCCAAAACTCAAAGCTAGTCAAGGGGCTTTACACTACAACCATACTAAGCAATGCTCAAATGACCTTAACCATTCAAAATAGACCTAAGGCATGTTGAAATAGTAGCAAAAATATGCTAGACTTGTAGCATAGATGGCAAGAAAAATATGCTCATGTATTAGCTCACAAACAAGACATAAAGGCACAACTCTTAAACACAATGAAAGAGTGATAAACATGAGGGTATGACAGAAGTTTATGCTCTGAATTTTCATGATAAATGATGCCATATCATACAACCATCACAAATAAGGCATGCTAGGGGTCTCAAATCACAAGACTAGCGAAGCCAATTACACTATAGCCCTACAAGGCAAGCCATACATGACCAAGACCACTTGGAACAGAGTTTAAGCATGCTAAATCAAGGCTAAAAGCATGCTGAAATATAGCTAAAACAAGCTAGAATGGGAAGCCAAATCACCAAGTACACTAGGTTAATGAGCATGATTGCACTACAAATGCAAAAACCAAGCAAGAGGTGACCTCACCAACCAAAATCAGAGTTAAAGAACGTTAAATAATGGCCAAAAACATGCTGGAGTGGAGCCAAAACATGCTAGAATAATAGGCTAAGACATGAAGCACGTTAGGCTAGCAAGTAGGATTACACTACAAGTGTATAAAGCATGCAAGAGGTGACCAAACCAGCCAAAAATAGAGTTATAACATGCTAAAATAAGACCAAAAACATGTTAAGATGGAGCCCCAAAAGGGGAGAAAAACATGCCAAAGAGTGAGGCCAACAACACATGCTATCAAGACAAGAAGAGAGGGGACCACCCCCCCCCCCCTATTTGGGACCTCAAAACAAGTTTTCTACCACTGAAATTCCTCTGAAATTCAATGGTTAAAAGGCCAAAACAAGATGGTTTCAAAAGCTTTAAAAGATAGCTCAAAGCAAAACAAAACAAGCCACAAAAGGGGGTAGACCACCCCTAACTCAAACAAGGCCCCAAACAACCATTTTTAACACTTAAAAACAAAAAAAAATTTAGTTGGAAGGTAAGCCTAAAACAGCATGCAAAGAAGGCCAAACTAATGTACAAAAACAAGCTTAAAAGGGGTAATTCCTTACCCTTGAAGCATAGCAATAAACCAGCAACTTTTCTGAGCCAAAACCAACTTTGAAACCTCAAATATGACTTCCAAGCACCTTAGCTTCAAGGTAGAGTGTTTGGCTAAGGGGATTGTGTACAAAAATGCAAAGAAAACACAATTCTAAGCACAATATATATATATAGAGAGAGAGAGAGTGTGTGTGTAAATTTTTGTCTTCCAAAAATTCTGAACCCTTGAACGGGGAAGAGACCTCCCCTTATATAAGAAAAGCAAGGAGAAGCTTGCTTGACAAGCTTAGAGCTTGCTTGAATCCCTCCCTATACGTGTATGGAGGATGCTTTCAGTGACCAACAGCTGGCACAGTTGGCACCAAAAATATCTGTAAAAACAGAAAAAAGGCTATCGGCCACTTCAAGTGGCCTACAGGAGGTAAAAGTGGCCTACAACAGCCAAAAGTGGCCGACAGGTCCTCCCTTCCCTCCAGGCAAGGGTTAACAAGGTATGGTCCAAAAAAAAACCAAAATGAAGGGATCCAAGAGGCCCCGAGACAAGACGCTCAGCCGAAAGCCCCGGAAACTAGCCTATCGGCCACTGCAAGTAGCCTACAAGAGGGAAAAGTAGCCTACGGCTACAAAAAGTGGCCAACAGGCCTCTCTCTCCCTCCAAGCAAAGGCACCAAGGTCCGGTCTAAAAACCAAGCCAAAACACAAAGGGTTTAAAGGCTTAAAGACAAGGCGCACGGCTGAGATCTTCAGAAACTCAAAACAAGCACAAACATACGCAATCATCGAGTGCACAAACGATGACGTCTGAGTCTTAAGGTCGGTAAAAAATGGGGTGTCTACAGATACCAACTGATCTGGTGTGGTATCGATTGATAACTTAGTTTTTCTTAGTGCTATGAACATAGCCCGACGGTGTTCTCATGATACCATAAGCAACCCCCAGATTGAGATGTTAGCTTGGATCTTCTCCAGCTATTTAAGGACCAGATCTTCTTTCTTTTCTTGTTATTTCTCTTTCCCTTTCTCTGCATCTTTTCCTGATGGTTCGCCTTGATCTAGGTGTGAGGGCTTGAAGAAATGCCCTCTCCTAGTTAAATGATCGAGTTTCTCATAATACTAGATGTCATCTAGCGCATTGTTTCCCTAACCTTCATCAATATAGGCGAAGTGTAGATCATTGTCTTCCCACCACTCTCTTCCATTTATAGACAGACAATCATCTGACTCAACATTTATAGTTCCTATACTGTAATCATCTCTTTTTGGCTGGTATGATGATGTTAACCGAATTTCTACAAAAATCTCCCTTCTTCTCACGTGCACCCATGCTAAGTTGGATCTCCATCTATCTTCCTCGATTATTGGCCCAATTGGTCAAATTCTCTTTAGTCCTAGCATTACCCTTCCAATTTCCTCTTTCTCAACTCCTTCTGGCATTCCTTTCTCAATATCTTCTGCTTTGATTTTTCTACCTTACTATTTTTCCTAGTTTTACTAATTTCACCTATGTTTCCTTTACCCTTTGCTTTTTTACTAGCTCGCACTTTTGTCTTTGTTTCCTTGTCATCCCCCTCTATTTCTAAATCTCCCTCAGTGTTTGTCCATCCATGAACCCTAGACAAATTGTTCGGGTTCCACCATTCGATTTGTACATCTTCTAGGCTCTACTCTTTGAAGAAATGGAAGCTATCCAAGTCTTCTTCCAAATTAGCCAAATCATCTAATCCTTGCTCAGGTACATCTTCCCTGATAACACTAATAGAGAATGCATCAAGTAAGATGACCTTTGGTTTTGGATAGTTAGCCAGAAGTATATATCTGCTGGGATTGTATCCTTCTTCTGGCAACTTCCTGATTTCTATCATTGGCACCTCCGTCATTTCTACTTTAGGTTTTGTCTCTTCCTTTATCCTCTTCTCTTTTTCTTTCTCTATCACTGCCTCTCATTCTGTAGATTTTGTCACTACAAAATATTGGGGTTCTAATTGAGATTGACGTGCATCCATCATGCATAGACCAGTACCCTCAAGAATGTGAACCTCAGGTTTGGGGAAGTGGGAAAGAGTAATCGTAACATGCCTAGGAGGGTACCCGCGCATGTTAAACAGTTCAGACCTTCGGTCTCTTCGATCTAGTCTCACGAGTGCAATATGAAATGTAAATAAGAGTCCAAATTTGGCAACTTTTAGAAAATCTATTTTATTGCAAAAATATTTTCTAGAAAGGACTACGTCATCAGATCTCAAAGTTGCCACCTAATATTTTGGGGGAATTAGGAAACTCGTGACTCGTGTGAAGGCCACTATTCATCATAACCAATAATGCTTGGCTAGGAACCTTAGGTATGAGGGGGAAGTCATTAATTAAGTACCCCCGCACACCCAATCAAAACATCAGCCTTTACTAACCATGATATGATTTTTATTTCCTTTATGTGTTCATGTTCTAATTTATTTAATAAATCCTAAAAATTACTATGTGAAGCAAACACATATACACTGTGTTGTTCAGTTTGGAACAATTTGATTTCATCATTTTGAAGATATTTTGAATAGTGCAATCATGAAAATCAATTTTATACCAAATTAAATAACACAACCTTCACCCACTGGCATGCATAGAGTTATATCAAACAAGCAAATAGCCACATGGTAGAATGCTAAATATAATAGAAAAATACACACATAGGGGATGCTAAGGCACAAAAACTTACATATTTACCGGCGTCCCACAAATAGGTACAAAAAACAAAATTAGTAAAAACATGCATGATTCTATATACAAGATCCTAAAGCAATTCACTCATGAAATGCAACTATCGATCCAGCTTCTAATATATGACGTGTGAATCAACTCAAGACATGAGGTAGCACACAAAATCACATAATGATCAATTAAACTCATAGATGCAAATTTAATTGGATCTTAAGGCATAAAGCATGGATGCAAAGTATGGATATGATGACAAGCATATACGGAAAGCAAATAAAAGAACAGGATAGAAAGAAGCAGGGAGGAGAATTATTACATCATTTGAATATTACATATCCAAATAAAAGGAGGAATAAAAATAATACAAAAAATTAAATTCTCACAAGCACTCTCTAATTAACATAAAACAATAAAAACAAAAGCTTCAGGGGGTCACGGAGACTGTTCTACTCAACACGGAGAAGCTACTGGGTTCTATCCAGGAGAAGGTGGTCGACCGGCCAAAAGAGAAGCTGGCCGGCCAAAATATTAGCTGGCTAGCCAATTAGGGCAGGCTAGAAACTTTGTTTTGCTCAAAACTCCCGAAAACAAATGAAAAATATGCAGGTGGCTCAACTAACCACTTACAGTTAGCTTACAACAGGTTTATAATATGAAATTGAAGCAAGAAAAGCAATATAAGAAAAAAAAATGAAAAAAAATGCAAGAAACTAAAAGTGTGCACAATTCACTTTCCAAGGAAAGGATTTGATTTCTAAACTTCCTTTTCATTACCCTCAAGCTTATGGAAGTGTGTTCTCAATTCTCAATTTGAAAGTTCAAAACTCTAGTTGGAATGGTGTTTTTGGGCTGTTTAACAGTGTGTGTGGAGGGAGAGTTACAACTCTCTATTTTTCTCTCAATTTGAAGTACACTCACTCTCTTTTGATCAAGACTACTAGATTTAGGCTTTCACAGAATTTAGGGAACAATTTTGATATATGGAATATGAAATATCAGTGTATATTGAAGTTTTGCCTACAAACTTAAGACTTTCTTTCTTTTCTCTCTAACTCTCAATTCAATTCTCCTCCCTCACATTCTGATCCTCTCTATCTCTATAAGCAATCAGGGAAGGATGCCAAGTCAAAGAGGTGGGAGACAATGTGGGATACAAGATTGATAGGGGTGACATGGGTGGTTGAAATGGATGCCCTCTTTTAAGAAGATGACAATCTCCCTTTTGACAATGGAGGACAATGGATGAATGTGGAGGAGGTCTAGATGCATATCATGCATGAATGTAATAAGAAAAGATCTAAAATGGCATGACCCACACGCTTTCATTAAGAATTTTGCCAAAACTGCCCTACTTCTGGGAAAATTAGCCAACCGGCCAATTTATTGGCTGGCCGGTCAAAACCTTGGCTTTGGCTGGCAAATTCCTTGGCTGGTCAGCCAACTTATTTGGTCGGTCGACCAAAATATTTGGTCGGGGCTGACTGTTTACATGAAACATGATTTTTTGACTGAATTCTCGTCATTTCTTCCTATTTTCACACTGTTCTTTGCTTAATTTCCTGAGAAAATATTTCATTTTGAAGTTAAAAAATGAGCCTCGGAACACTATGAAAATATTCGAAACAAAGCACGGAAAGAAAATTTCGAAAGAGAGTTTTGAATAGGATTTGAACACTTGGCCAAAACAGGCTTAGGTTTGGAAATGAAACACAAGCACAAATTCCATCTTTCTTACTTAGAATTATGTGAGAAATATGTTCTTATTTTCATCATGGGGTAATCAAAAGAAAGTGCCCAAGTCTTAGGGCCAATCAAAATAGGTGTCTATAGTTGCCCCTCTTTGAAAGAACTCAAAGTCATTTCTTGACGTGAGTGAATGTCAAAGCCCGAAGAGGACCTTTTTGACAAGGCTGTAAGACTTGTGAAACAAACAAGATACAAAAAAAAAAGTCGATTGAACCCGAGGGTTCCCTACGTGTCCCTTTACAAGGAATCAAACCAACATAGTTTAGAGAAAAAATGTAAATGATATGCTCGAAACACAATTGATAGTTGGACTTACACACTTCATGAAGCCAGTTTTTGAACTACAACACAATGCAACAGGTAATATGAACCATAACAAGGGATACAATCCACACACATTCACATAAGAGAACAAAATGTAACCAAAGAATAGTTTTAACCTACAACACAAAACAGGAGAGGTATTAACCGATGGATAGTCTTAACTAACAACCCAAGAAAATGGAGGTATTAACCAATGGTGGTTTGGACTACCAACCCGAGAAAAGGATAGTTTCATCATCCTGAAAAAGGCCAATACAAACCGAGTGGTGCTATCCTATAACCCAAAAAAGGGGGCCAGCAAAAACTGATGAAAAAGGTTGTAATCAAATGTTAATGTGCAAAGATTGCAGCCAAGTGATGCAACAGTGATAGCTCTAACTATGCAAATGATATGTTAATGCAATTGAAAGTTGAAATTTTTTTCCTTTTCTTTTTCTATTTTTCATGACTTATGCAATGCAATATGAAAGGGGGTGAGGCAAGCGCCATGCAAATTAAGAAAACAAAGGCGTACAATCCAAACACACTCACATGAGAGGAGAGAAAAGGGGTCTTAACCAATATAAGAGACCTATACCGTACCTTAATATGAAATAGGGTGATGGTTTCAACCGGGTAAAAGAGAAAGGGGTCTTAACCAATATACGAGACCTAGACCGTACCTTAATACGAAATAGGGCGATGGTTTCAACCGAGTAAGACGAAAGGGGTCTTAATCAATATACAAGATCTAAACCGTACCTTAATACAATAGGACAATGGATTCAACCGAGTGAGGGAGAAAAGTTGTAACCAAAACGTTTGAGGTGATGTGAATGGATTACAATCGTGTATGTAATGAACAGTGCAAGTGTGACGGTGAATACAAAAACAACATGAAGGGGCAATGTGAGACATACAATATGCGATGATGAATGCACAACAATAAAACAATAGATGCAAAACTATATGATGGATGCACAACAGATGAACCTGAAAAATAAAATAAAAATAAAAAATAAAAATTATTTTCAAAATTTTCTTTTCTTTTTTCCTTTTTTTGTTTTTTGATTTTTTAAAAATTCCTTTTGAATTTTTGATATTTTTTATTTTCCTTTTTTCCTTGCTTGAAAATTTCTCTTTTTTAAAAAAATTTCTTTTTGATTTTTTTTTTTTTTTGAAAATTTATACATATACCACATATACATATACAGATACAAATGATATACAAAAATACGTATTACATACAAACAAAATATATGCATACAAAGTATATATATATGGTACATATACATATATACATATTATATAAATATAGATGCACACATATATACGAATACATACATATTATATACAAAATATATATACATACACATCTCTCTCTTCCCTGTTTTTGTCCCTCTCTCTTTATCCTGTTCGTCTTCGTTGAGTGTCATGTCTAGCACGCGATTTCAACAATCACAGTGCATCTAACCGACAGCAGCTGGACTGACCCTCATTTGTCAAAGATCGCCTCAGCAATCCACTCTTCTTTGGTTTCTTCTTCTTACCATTCTCTTCTTAAACGAGGCTTGCAAGAAAACAAAGCAGAGAGCTACAAACTTTACCCCTACCAATATTTTGCCAATTTTTCCCTTTGGAGGCATTACACTCCCCCTGACATGGCTTCTTCTCGCCATTCCCCCACTCTCTTACCTGACCTCAATATTTCCCCAATTGAAAATGTTGACACTGACTCCTTTGAGCCTCGACAAAGTGCCCTGCCTGTGTTCTCAACTTTCATGCATTGTCAGCCAATCAATTGATGGCAACACAATCTAATATCAATGTCAATCACTACACATTGAAGTCCTGCGTGGAGGCCATGACCGCGATCTCTAATTTGTCCCGCCGGCTGCAGAGTAGGACAAATGAGGTGCACTAGCTCAAAGCACAACTCTTTATGTTCCATGGCATGTTTCCGGATGCTCAAAAAGAGGTCATCCAATTGAAAAAGTCAAATACAAAGTTGAAACAACAAGCAACCATTGCAACCCAATTCGAAGCTCCTTGGGATTGCCCATTTAACAGACGACAAGGGGTCATCTCCTTTGGAAGCTCTGCCAAAGCTGAGGCAAAGTCTTCAAGAGCTTCCCGAAAGTGATGATTAAAGTAAGATAGCCGCAAATGGAAGCGGGTGGTGAAGCTATCCACAAATGAAGTCGGTTTGTAATCTTCGTTGCCAAGCTGCTATCGGAATCCAAGAAAAATGATCCCCCCTCTGTTTTTTTTTTTTTTTTTTTTCATTTTTGCTTAAGAATGAGCACTAACGCTTTATAGTTTTCCCTTTTGTTGCCTTTGAAACTTCTTTTCTTTTTTTCTTGTAATGTTGATCAAGGTTTACCCTGAAGTAATAAAAGAAGTTTTTTTGTTTGCACATCATGGCATGAATGGCACAGCACTTGAGCTTGAAAATATTTTATTCTGAACTTGAATCTAAGAATGGTCGAATTTTAATAAATTTGAATTGGACACTGAACCCTCAATTGACCAGAAATCAAACAATGACTCAATGAAAGAAAAACAAAGCAAGAACAAACCAAATACACCTATTTATACTCACTGGAATGAAAGAAACTCAAAACAAGACTCTAAAAGACAAACCATTGAGCCTGCACAAATTTCGCAGTTTTTCATTCTGGGTTCATAAATTGGCCAATCGGCTAATTTGTTATCCAACCAGCTGAAAAATTGATAGGCCGACTCATTCATGAACTTCCCGGCTAAACGAACTGATGAACTAGATGGAAAATTGGCCGGCCGGCTAAACAAGTGGCCGGAAATAAAAAATGACTTAATGAAAGAAAAACAAAACAAAAACAATACAAACACATTTATTGACCCTTATCGGAATAGATAGGATACAAAACTTCAGCGCGGACGCAATTAGAAACACTATGGGCGTGATACATTGCTCGAGACAACTATTATGCACTTTTCGACGAGTGAGTTGACAATGGAGACTTTCGAGAATACAGGAAAAAAACAGAAAACCTAACTTAACTATGCCCCTAGTTCATTGCTTTAACTATTTTTTGGGTTTCCTGCTAAAAATATTTTGACTAACATGAGAGTTAGATTAACATGCTTATTCCACTCTTTATTTTGAAATCATGTTGAAGTTGTGAGCACTGCAAAATTTTCTTTTTGGGTCCAAGAAATGGTCCAGTTTTGGATAAATGGAATAATTTTCAAAAAAATTAGTCAACTTCACTAAAAATCCTCAAAAACTATTTTTGCAAATGACCACTACCCAACCAACATGGAATTAACCCTTGAGATGCACAACTCCAAATTAGACAACCTAAGCAGGATTTGTCTTGCAACTGAATCTTTTATGAAGAAGGAATAGAACAACCAAATTGAATGGAGATGAGCCAATTGAACATGGATAGAATAGCCGAGTTGAATAAGGGTATGCTAATCAAACATGGACGAGACAAGCAAATTGAAAATGGTTGGGGCCGAACTTCAGAATGAAGTTGTCTACGTACCCGAAAGATAGGAATCAGACCTTTCGTAGTTCACAGGGTAAGGCTCACTCGAGTATTAACACTCTTCTTTTATACTCTAATTTTTGTCAAAGCCACCCTTCCAGGTTTTCGACCTTTGCAAGCTTTTTCAATTCCTCAAATTTTTTAATTTTTCTATTTTTTTTTTTTTCATTTTCATTCATTTTTTTTTCTCTAACTTTTGGCTGGGTCACCCTTCTGGGTTTTCGACCCAGCAAGCCTCTCAAGGATAGAAATTTTTTGACTTGTCCATGTTGATTGGTTGTGAGATCTCTAGGCCATCTAAATCCATGGAAATAACTATTCCTCCTAACCGTATAGATTGATAATGTAGGGGCCCATCCAATTGGGTATTAATTTGCCTCTAGAGTCGTGAATCGGAACTCGATTATCCTTCAGCACTAAATTTTCTTCTCTCAAATTTCAGGATTTGACTTTATTGTCAGTCTCCATTAGCTTGAGAAATGATCTAGTTTTGAATCTTCGATCACTTCCGACCTTTTTGCCCCTAGTTCAAGGGCTGCTTCTAATCTAGCTATACACGCCTTATATTCTGCTTGAATTGTGGATAGTCTCAATCAAAGTCTGAAAGCTTATAGGTCGAGCCTCAAGATCGAGAGGGATCCTATGTTGTACAATCTCAAGATCAATTGCAGGCATGTCTTTGTAGGACCACACAAAAATATTTTTGAAATCTTTTAATAAAGTGAGTAATCACTTGTGCTCATCTGAAGACAATGTAGAACCAATCTGGACCGAACCATGATCCTTCCCAGTGCCTACATTAACAGACACGATCTTATCCATTAAGGGTTCAGCACACCTCTTTTCCTCTCGATTGATCAAATTTTACAAATCTCGAGGAATTCTTTCCTTTTCATTTTTATCAAAGTTATTGGAAAAAAAGTTTTTGAAAATTTTAGCCAATGTAATGATTTACAGGCACAGAGAAGTATGTGAAAATTACTGCATTTTTTATTCAGAACTTTAGCTCAATGGTCAAAATGGACTCGAAAGAAAGAATGAAAAGACAAATACAAATAGGAGAGTGATGTCCGAGTTATCACCCCCGAAATCACTACACTTAGGTGTGCTAGAATGACTCGAGTTTGATCCCAACTCTACAAACTTGGTGGAATCAAACTTAGACTCAATACTCAATTCAAAACTCATAATAAACCATTCTCAAATTGCTAGTTAAAGTATGGGCCATCCACTGCATTCAAAATAAAGCTCGTGCAATAAATAGGTGGTCATTCCCCAATCACAGAAATGGTCGAATATCCCACAAGTTCTATTTATTTACACTGGTAGACTTTATGGGATATCGGACTTTTTTGAAGCTATGGTGCTATAATAACTTAGCAAAATCAAAAACAAAACCCCCAATCAGAATTCTGGCAGCACTTCGACTCAATGCACACAACTGATCGCTATATGCCCCACCAAAAAAACTAAACCTCACAAAGTGACATGCCTGAACCACTGTTCAGAATTTGAGAACCCCAGATCCCATACATTGCACATAGCAAGAAAAAGAACAAACACCCCTATAGAGAGGTAGGGATATCCTGTCCTAGTTTTGACATGATCTAGGGTTTCACTATTCAAACAAGTGGCATTATATATCCTAGAACAGGGTAACATCCTGCCCTAATTTTGGAAGTTGTTAGAGCTTGCTACATGCACTAGGTCAGTCTTTGGTTAAAAGGGGTACATCAGCAAGATATCGATATACTTGCCCAATCCGGTGGATCAAGCGGTACATGGCGATCTCGATTCCAAGGCTTGTGCTCCCACCATATTAAAGCCCATGTCTGTCTATCCACTCGAAGCCGATTATCCGTCCAGAACAACAGGTGATGAGCACGGGAAAGCGCACCAATGCATGCAATGCAATGAACATATAATTGAAAATAAAAGTCATATCATGGAGTTTGAGTCAAGGTTTCTTAATATCCCAGCGAAGTCGCCAGAAACTGTAACATGCCCGGGAGGGTACCCATACGCGTTAAACAGCTCAGACCCTTGGTCTCTTCGATCTAGTCTCATGGGTGCAATGTGAAATGTGGATGAGAGTCCAAATTTGACAATTTTTAGAAAATCCATCTTATTGCAAAAATATTTACCAAAAATGGACTACATCATCAGATCTTATAGTTGCCACCTAATATTTTAGGAGAATTAGGAAACCTGTGACTCGTGCTAAGGCCACTGTTCATCGTAGCCAACGATGCTTGGCTTGGAACCTTAGGTATGAGGGGGGAAAGGTCATTAATTGAGCACCATCGCTCACTCAATCAAAAGATCGGCTTTTACTAACTATGATATGATTTTTATTTCCTTTATACGTTCATGTTCTAATTTATTTAATAAATCCTAAAAATTACTATGTGAAGTAAACACATATAGATTGTGCTATTTAGTTTGGAACAATTTGTTTTCATCATTTTGAAGATGTTTTGAATAGTGTAACTATGAAAATCAATTTTATTCCAAATCAAATAACACAACCTTCACCCATTGGCATGCATAGAGTTATATCAAATAAGCCAAGACCCACATGGTAGGATGCTAAACATAGTAGAAAAATACACACGGTGAGGATGCTACGACACAAAAACTATAGGTACAAAAAACAAAATTAGTAAAAACATGCATCATTCTATATACAAGATCCTAATGCAATTCACTGAAGAAATGCAACTACTGATACGGCTTCTAATGTATGACATGTGAATCAACTCAAGACATGAGGTAGTGCACAAAATTACATATGATCAATTAAACTCATAGATGCAACTTTAGCCGGATCTTAAGGCATAAAGCATAGATGCAAAGCATGGATATGATGATGGCAAGCATAATGTACTACATATTTATAGAATATGGAAAGCAAATAAAACAACGGGATAGAAAGAAGTGGGGTGGGGAATTATTACATCATTTGAATATTACATATCCTAATAAAAGAAGGAATAAAAATGATACAACAAAATTAAATCCTCACAAACACTCTCTAATTAACATAAAACAATAAAAATAAAAGCTTCAAGGGGCCTCAGAGACCGTCGGAGACTGTTCTGTTCAACATTGGGAAGCTGTTAGGTTTTATCCAGGAGAAGGTGGCCGGCCGGCCGGCCAATTAGGCCAGGCCAAAAAACTCTATTTTGCTCAAAACACCATAAAACAAACGGAAAATGTGAAAGTGGCTCAACTAACCACTTACAGTTAGCTTACAACAGGTTTATAATATGAAATTAAAGCAAGAAAAGCAATACAAGAAAGAAAATGAAAAAAACTAAAAGTGTGCACAATTCACTTTCTAAGGAAAGGATTTGATTTCCCAACTTCCTTTTGATTACCCTCAAGCTTATAGAAGTGTGTTCTCAATTCTCAATTTGAAAGTTTGAAATTCTAGTTGGAATGGTGTTTTTGGGCTATTTAACGGTGTGTATGGAGGAAGAGTTATAACTCTCTGTTTTTCACTCAATTTGAAGAACACTCACTCTCTTTTGATCAAGGCTACTAGAATTACGCTCTCACAGAATTTATGGAATGGTTTTGATATATGGAATATAAAATATCAATGTATATGGAAGTTTTGGCTCAAAACTTAAGACTTTCTTTCTTTTCTCTCTAACTCTCAATTCAATTCTCCTCCTTCACATTTTGATCTTCTCTATCTCTATAAGCAATTAGGGAAGGCTACTAAGTCAAGGAGGTGGGAGACAAGGTGGATGAGGTGACATGGGTGGTTGAAATGGATGTTGTCTTTTGTGAAGAAGACCATCTCTCTTTTGATAATAGAGGATAATGGATGATAATGGAGAGGGTCTAGATGCATCTCGTGCATAAATGTAACAAGAAAAGATCTGAAATGGCATGACCCACACGTTTTCATCAAGAATTCTGCCGAAACTGCCCTACTTCTAGGCAAATTAGCCAGTCGGCCAATTTATTAGCTGGCCGGCCAAAACCATGGCTTTGGTCGGTTAATTCTTTGGCTAGCTGACCAAAATGTTTGGCCGGGGCTGACTGTTTTACTCGAAACAAGATTTTTGACTAAATTCTCATCCTTTCTTCCTATTTCCACACTGTTCTTTGCCCAATTTTCTAAGAAAATGTTTCATTTTGAAGTTTACAAATAAGCCTCAGAACATTACAAAAATATTCGAAACAAAGTGCGGAAAGAAAATTTTGAACGAGTGTTTAGAATGGGATTTGTACACTTGGCCAAAACAAGCTTAGGTTTGGAAATGAAGCTCAAATTCCATCTTTTTTTCACTGAGAATTATGTGAGAAACACATTCTTATTTTCATCATCAGGTAATCAAAAGAAAATGCCCAAATCTTAGGGCTGGTCAAAATGAGATGTCTACAGTAATGCATATGATGGGGTTAAAGGTGTAAGGTAGTGTATGGATAAGGTTAAGACAGGGTGGTGGTGGTACTTAATCATGAGTGGGTAGTGGGTTAGTGGTGACATTTGGTCTTTGTAGTGGAACTATGATTTTACAGTCTATGAGATCCCGAATCTGATGGTGGAGAAAATGCATCAGTTAGTTTCATGACCTTGTTTCTAGTGGAAAGAACAGTATTTGGATGCATTATGCCTAGGTGAAATGGATCAAGAAGAGGTCGAGGATCACCAACATTTTTAGGGCTTGAATTCGGGTCATATAGAGCGAATGGAAATTGCGGTTCAGGAATCAATTTTAATTATAGGGTAGCGGGGTGGCCTTCGCAAATGGATTGGCTATTTAGTTAATGTGGTTACAGTACTGACTTCTAATGGCTTTGCAACTGTGTTACTATTGCTAGTGACATTGGAACCACAAACAAAAGTCTTTCTTATGGACTTTTTCTCATCTACAATGGCCCTGTTTGGTAAAGCTGTGGGAAAATATTTATAGCTTATACCTAAATAGCTTATAGCTTATAACTATGAACATAAGCTGATTTCTGACTTATAAATTAAGCATCTCCTGCCCCACTGAAAGAATAAGCTGATTTCTAACTTCCAAAAAGCTATAAGTTATAAGCTATAAGCTAAACCAAACACATCAAAATAGCTTAAATTAAGCTGAAAGCTGAAATAAGCAGCTTTTAAGCTGCACCAAACAGGCACAATGATCCCCTGCTTCATAGTGCCTTCAATTTGTACTCCTATCTCAGGGAAATCTTTGAAGGTAAAGAATGGGAGTACTATCGTATTCTGTAACATTTTGTCGTGAAGATTTCTTACCACTATTTGGATCTGATCCTTCTCTAAGGGCCTGTTAGTCATCATGGTTGCCTTGGCCCTCCACTTAGTAATGAATTCAACAAAGTTTTCCTTTGGTTCTTGGCGAGTTGCTTCTAAATCCCAGGTAGGTACTTCGATTTGTGTATTATAAGAGTATTAAGCGATGAATACCTCAACCAATTCTTCCCACTTTACTTTAATTTATCCTCTAGCTTGGCATACCAAGTGGCAGCCATTTTCGACAAAGTCCTCCCAAACAAAGACAATTTCTGATGATGGGTCAGACCCATGGGCTTCAAAATATCTTAGAACAAGCGGATATGCACAACAAGAAAGAAAAGAAAATGAATACGTTTTGTAAGGATGGTGCAAAGGAGGATCCCTTAATCCATCAAACCGATCAACATATGGCATTTTGAATTTTTTCGATAATTTGACAATTGCTTCTGTATACCTGTCCTCAATATCAGGAATAAAATTGATCCTCTGGGATTTCTTGAACAACTTCTCTAACTTGGCTATTATCAACATAACCAGATCAAACTCGGCGATATTAAGAGGAAAGAGCCCTTCAACTGGATGCACCAGAGCTCTAACAGCGAGAGCTTGGAGCAGTTCTTCTAGTTGGCCAAAACCTAGTAAATTGTCGATTAATGGAAGTAGGACTAGAATCGGATGATTAACTGGCAGCAGTTGCCCCTGCTGGTTGTTGCATTCCAGCAATAGCATCGCCCTGGGCGACTACTGTGTGATTAATAGTATCCATGGACCACTGGAGATTAGCAATTACTTCTACGAGATCTAGCAGATTTTGAGCCATTGCAAAGTCTGGAGAGGGGATAGTTGGGGTCCTGAACAAAGGAAATCTAAGAGGTGACTGATGTAAAATCTATTAAGGAGATCTAAGGGGTGATTGATGTGAACTCTGAACCAACTATGCTTGTTTGATTCTTCTTCTGGATATTGATAGAAGTGACACTAACACTGGCTGACCTTAAACCAGATCTGTAATTTTGCAGAGCCTACCAGCATGAGTCCACAAGGTTTTAGAGGTGTTAGAGTTTTTCGAAGCTATGATGAACTAATTACCTAGCAAAAAGAAAAAAACAAACAAAGAAAACAATGCATACATTAAACACAAATACGACAGCATTTTGAACTCACAGCATATATATCAAATATGACTATTGTATAGCAGATACAAATTTGGCAGCATTTCGGCCCAATCATTATATCTGTACCACTGATCACTGTATACCCCACTGAACTGTTCTCAACCCAACCACTGATATATCTGAACTGCTAATATGAAATAGTGAACCCCTTGTATTAATCCTCATACATAGCACATAGCAAGTAAGGTGAACAAAACACCCCTATGGGGGCTTGGGTTACCCTGTCCTAGTTTTGGAGATGAACTAGAGCTCTACTATCCAATCAAATGGCATCATTGCATCTTAGACACGGGAAAGCATCCTGTCTTATTTGTGGAAGTTGCTGGAGCTGAATATATGTATGAAGTTAGTCTCGTCAAAGATAGGTACCTCAGCAAGACACCTGATGTACCTACCCTACCCAACACTTATAAGTGAGGAGAGGATCAAACAGTACGTTGGTGATCTAGATCCGAGGCTTGTATTCCCACCATAAGAGAGCCCACGTCCGACAAGCTGTCCTGGAATATTAGATGGAAAATATAGTGACTTAAACGCAGCATGCATGAAATGCAATGAATATATATATATATGAAAATAAAAATCCACATGATGAAGTTTGAGTCAAGTTCTCTTAGTTTCCCTAACAAAGTCGCCAAAAACTGTGGGATGCCTTTAGGGTTACCAAGGGCACCCAACAGTTCAAACTCCCAAATCTTCAATCCGATATCACTAGTGCAATATGAACCAGAAAATAAAAGTCTTGATCCGGACAGCTTTTATACAAAATCCATCTTTGTTGCAAAACTTTTGCCAGGAATAGACTACATCACTAGATTTCAGAGTTGCCACCTAATCTTTTGGAGAAACTAGGAACCCCGTGACTCGTGCCAAAGGCCACTGTTCATCATAACCAAAGTGTCTCGGCTCGGGAAACTTAGGTATAAGGGAGGAAGGTCATCACCCAATCAAAAAGATCGGCCTCTACTAAGTCATGATGTAGTTTTTATGATCAACATATACTCATGTTCCAGTTATTATTAATACTAACATTACTATCTGAGACAATCAAATATAGACTATGTCACTGATTTTGGTTATACTTTGATTTCATGCAGATTTTGAAAAGCCTTTTTATACAAACTCATAAGAACAAGAATCAATTGTATGGAAAGCATGTGAATAAAAGAAATAGAAAGACGTGAGGTTGGAAGTTATTACAACAATTTGAATGAATGAGAGAAAGAAAAGAATGGGGAGAAATTATTACAACAATTGAATAGATTTAGCCAAATTAATATTGAATCTAACAAATCATGTTAAATAAATAGAATAACTGAGCCAGTAGCTCTAGAATTACCTAGAAGATGAATAGAATAACTGAGCCAGTAGCTCTAGAATTACCTATAAGACCACCCCCCAGAAGTTGTTTACTCTGTACTTTGAGAAGATAGCCGGCTATGCACAACAGTGACCGGCCGAATAGAAAATGGACCAGCCAAACTCTGCTTTCGAGCAGAATCTAGGTTAATGTAGACTTTCCAGAATAGAAGCCAATGACACTTTTTGAGGGAGTTCATCCCTTCTACCTCTACCACCCACATGAACCACTTCAGGAGGGAGGTAGATGAGCTGCAAACCCCAACAATGATATAAATAGATATGTACAACAAATATTTTGCTTTAAAATTAACAATTAAATGGATCAAATCAAGAACAAACTCAAGCCTAAGAAATGAATAGGAACCTACTATAATCTCTTTGTGAATATGGGCAAGTTAATACCCAAATCCGTGCTATTAAGTGGAGAGTGTAGATTAATGCAGATTATTTCTTAGTGGAAGCTTTGCTTTCAAAACAAGGGATTCATCAAAGCCTTTGAAAACTCCTCTCCTATTCATAGAACAAAGATGTCTCCACCATTTTCTATGTTCACAAATGATTGAGAAGGGAGGTTGCAACACTCTTCGACCCAAAATCTCTTGTTTTACTTCCAAAAATAATCAACAAGAAGGGAAAACACAACTCTTTCAACATCAAATCCCAAGAATCCCCTAAGTAATCTTATAAGACACCCTTTTACTCATTAGCATTGAGCATAGGTTGAAACACAAAGACTAATATGCTTAAGGGCTAAGATAAATGAAGAATAAGTGTGAAAAGAAAAGAAAAGAAAAAAAGAATAAAGAAAAGCTATTCTATGTATTAAACTTGTGAATGGATGGCTAATTCCTACTCCCGAACACATTCACAAGGATCCAAATACATAACAACAGTGAAACTAAGCTAAAGAAAGCAAGAATGGAAAGAAAAAGCTATCAACTCAATGGATGGGTGGCTAAATTTTACTCCCTCCACATCCATGAGGACTTACAACAGTTATATGATGAAAATATAAGGTTAGAACTGAAGAAGGAGTAGGAGAAAAATGATTGAAGGTGCAAAAATTCACCTCTTAAAGAGGGTGAGTCCATTTGTTTTACAAACTCTCTTTTGGTTCCCTCAAGTTCTTTTAGATACGCTGTATAATGTCCAAGTACTTTAGCCAAGAGCTCATGATCAAACTTTAATGAAGTTTTAATGTTGGAAAGTAAAGGTGGTAGGTAAGGAATGAAGGAGGAAGAGAGAGAGAGAGAGAGAGAGAGAGAGAGAGAGAGAGAGAGAGAGAGACCAAACGCTTGTATAAGCTTTGGGCAAAATTTTACAACCCTTAGAAAGAGACTACCAAGCTCTATTTATAGAGCCCATGGTGTAAATATCTAAGATATTTACGTAAAGTGCGTTAAACAAGTTGAAGTTCCTAAAAATGCTCTCTACCCAGAACATTCAGCAGGCCGTTCCATTTGGTGATCCACCAAATGCATTTTTGACCGGCCATCAAATGTTGTCCAGCTAGTCAGAAAGTACATCATTCGATCAATAAGGTAAGGTAGGCCTGAACTGAAAGGAGAAACAGGCATTTTAAAGGATTTTATCCTTTCCATTTACTTCCATTGCATCCATTGCTCTGTTTGTTTTGAAAGAAAACAACATTTTGATTTTGAAAAGATGAGCCTCAGGACATATTGACAATATTTCGAACTACACAACTAAATCCATTTTGAAAAAGGTTTTTCCACTGGTTGAAAAGTACTTTGGCCAAAACGGGTGTTTGGTTGGTTTAAAAACTCAAACCTTAGACTTCCAGTCGAGGAATTCATAGGACTAGCATATCTCGTTTTCATCATTGGGTACCCAAGAGAGAGCGCCCAAGTCATTAGACTGGTCAAAAATTGGGTTTCTACAACAATCTTAAGCAAGGGATGAAGAGGTAAGTGAACTCCCCCCTCAGGGATCATAAGCAACAGCAGATCAATGGTGCTCGCATCAGCTATCTCTAGGTTAACTACCCCATACCCAATGAGTCTCAACTCAACTTTGTTTGGGATCTCGAAGTGATGACGGAAGGAAACCACCTTTAACTCCGACAGTAACTCTTTTAGGTGATTCGCCATGAACACTCAAAGAAAAAAAAAAACCGAAATGTAAAATGCTAGATGGAAAAAGAGAAGAAGGCTCAAAAGACTTACAAAAGGGTTTGTGGAATGCTTAGAGAAAGGATTGCGAAGCAACATCAATAAAGAAAACTGTGGAGAAGTGGTTCGGAAATACTCTTTTGATCTTGGGGGGCGCTCGTGATCCTCAGCTAGTCACCTGAAAAAAAATGAACATTCCAGTCGGGGGTGCTGGAATTAGCACTCCGACAGATAAGTCAGTATCCACTCTTTTGGTTGCTTATGTCTTAAGTTATATCTATTTGTTCTCACCTACCTCTATTTGGTTGTTATTCCTCAATTTATATACGTTCCTGGTCCTCAGGGTAGGGCGCACTCTTAATCCGTTGTGTGAGTGTTTACTCGGCCCTTCTTTTGTTGTACTCCAACTCTTAATCGACCCTTTGTTCAACTAGCTTTATGGTCGATTAAGTAACTCATCATCCAGAACGTATGAGATGGGGCCGAATATAATACATACCCTGATTGTCTAAATATGTGCTCAGCCTATCTGCGTCCCCTGATATTCGGCTCCCACAATTGCCCCCCAAACACTCCACTAACACCAATTAGTCGGTGTGTTTGGTTTCGAACTTGAAAAGTCAAAAAATTCGGCGGTTAACCTCATTCCAATGAGTCAGAGCGAACACATTTTTTCGTCATCATTACAAGTTCCGGCCTCTTCGTACGCTTCCTCCATTTAATGTGATTTAAAACTTTGTCTCTTCAAATGTATAATTTGAATACTCAAAGTTTGTGGCTCGCCTTCTAGTACAACTCCTTCACTTCGCAACCTCTGCTACTTCTTCCTGTTTCTCATTACACCTTCTGTTTTCTGTCAGTTTTCTTCTCCTTCACTCCCAATACCATTTCCTTGTTTACTTTCAGTTTTGCATAATCCTTAGGCTGGCTACGATGGAAAAAAAATTTGAAAGAGCTCTTTTTTAAGGATCGAATTTCCGGCTTCCGACGCCATTATTCTGTCCCCGATGATGTCCATCTGTCACTCGTGGTAGACAGCACCAATGATATGGAGAGGACCGATGAGAGTACGATCATCTTTCCTCTCCTATCGATTGCTAAGGGCGGAGTCCGTTTTTCCCTTCACCCATTTTTGAGGGCCGTCCTCCGACACTGGGGTCTAATTCCTTCCCAGCCTAACGTGAACTTTTTCCGCATCATAATGGGGATTATAGAGTTGAACCGTCATCTTAGGATTAACCTAGGTATACCTGCCATTCGGCATTGTTATGCCTTAGCCAAGTTTACTGACCGGCTGGGACGCTATTTTCTCAAGGCCAAGGATACCGATCACCATCTAGTGACTATGCTTGTCAGCTCTAGCAAGCGTGTTGACAACGTGATGGCTGTTGTCCGAGGCAACTAGGAATTCGGCGAGGGTGAAGATCGCCTAGATCCCGTGCCAAGGTGAAAAGGTGAATCAGGTGGCCATATAGCTCATTCTAGTTTCTTTTATTAACTTATTTGTATTCGGCTTTCCTTCCATGTGTTTACCGTTTTGTTTATGCAGGTAATAACTTGAAGAAAGTGTTGGTTTCAGCCAAAGACACTGTACTTGCAGACATTAAAGTCGCTCTACAGTTTGTTGGCCGTCCAAACCTACAGAAACATGGGAGGGCAGCCCACATTCTTTTGCAATGCGCGCCGTCTTACTCTACGTTTTCGGCGGCAAACCACATTCCAATTCCGAGTGGTGAAGATCATCTTACCGCCCTTATCTTCCCCAGCTTCAAAAACATAAAGGAGGTTAGTTTAAAAGCCTCTAATTTGGAACACGAGGAAGAACAGGCAGCCGATCCAGTTGTCGAGGACCTGAACCAGTTGGAAGCCGAGATAAATAAAGCTCCTAATTCGGCCTCTGAGGAAATTAGATTAAATTCGTCAGACCCTCCATCTGTATCAGGCCAGAGGGACTTCTTCGAAGACATTTTCACTAATTTAGGGGATTTGCCCGGCTCTTACCCTGACAACATGGCCAGTAAGTCGCTCAGCCAATTGGCCAAACGGAAAAACGCCAAGAGGATGGCTGCTCGAAAAAGAGCTGAAGCCGAGTGAAACCAACCCCCTCCACCTGACGCCAAGGAAGAAACTCCATCTGTTCCTGTTGAAGAGGTGGTTCAGGATGAAGTGGCCGAAACAGAACCTGTTGTCGATCAACAGGAGGGGCGAGCGACGGAGCACAGGGGTGAAAAGCGCCCTGCTGATCACGAAGCCATTTATGCGGAAGACCCAGTGGATAAACGGCCATGCTTGGAAGAGTCGGATTTGGTTGTGTCGTTCATAGTGTAACCAAAGATAAGAAACATGTCGGTTGGCTCCGATGCATCGGCTCTAAGAGACCCGGCTGTTGCCTTGAGCCTGGCTTCTTCTATGTCTCTGCCGGCTGATAAAGCAACTTTTAGGGAGGAGGCCAATCTTCTGGCCATCGCATTAGCCGCTTAATCGGTGATATTGGTACGTAGTCCTTTACAGTTTTCCAAGGCTAAACAGGAGTGTTTCCATATTAGCCTACTGATTTCTTTTTTTGCAGGCAGTGGGGAGGATAGCCGAGATTAGACGTCACCAACACGACGTAATTGAACAGCTCAACTTTCTTACAGCTGAATTGGAAAACGAGAATGAGAAAACAGCGACGACCTCTCTCCGAGCCGAGTCTGAGGCTGTGAAAGTGGCGGAAAAGAGAGCTATGGCCGATACAGAAGCAAATATAGCTAGGACTGCTGTCGAACTGAAAGTGGCCGCTGAGGAAAAGGCGAAAACAAGCAAAGATGCGCTCAGGCTGCCAACGAGATGATTGCCAAGCTAGAGGCCGACCTGGAAAAGTCGAAGCGAACAAAGGCAAATGCCGAGTCTGCACTTTCCGAGTCGTTCCAGGCTAGCAAGGATGCGGCCTTGGTGGACTACGTCGAAGAAGTGCCAAAATTCGAAAATACGGGGTTCAAACACGGTTAGCTCAAAGGCTTGGCTGTCGCTAACGTGGTATCGGAACAGCCAATTCCGTACGAGTAAGTAGACGTTGAACCGCTGGAGTCTGAGTTGAATATTTTCCACTTTGCTTTTTGTATTAAGCGCATGTAGATTTTGCTATATGTATTAGGTTTTTGTTTTTGATTGTTCATTTTTGTGGGAAGCAGATACAAGGTGGTTTTCATTTGTAAAATGAATTCGATTTGTGCTCAGTTTACGAATGAAAATTGTTTTTTCTATTTGCGCTCAGCTTATGAATGGAAATTATTTTTGCCTTTCTGACTTGTGAATGTGCTTGTTAATGGCTAAGTAAGACAAAAAATAATGAAATGAATGAAACGAACTGCAGAATCAATCCAGCTCATGAATAACTCTATAGCATTGCAACTTAGGCGAATAAACTAGTGAATATGCACTTGCCCTAGTAGGTTGATGAGGACCAACAAAAGACAGCAGTTCAGGGGCGTGCTGGGGCACAATGTATATTAATCAATAAGACGAAATGAATAAGATGCGTTTGCCCTTGTCCCAGGGAGTCGGTGAACAAGACCGCCGAATTAATGAATAAGACCTAAGAACAGCAGGTCAAAGCTATGCTGGGGCACCGTGGATATTCGGGTTGGAGCTCTGACATTTAAGTAGAATAGATTGACGAATCTGCCCTTGCCCCAGCTGGTTTGAACGAGACCGCCTAATTAATGAATAAGACCTAAGAACGGCAGGTCAAAGCTATGCTGGGGCACTGTGGATATTCGGTCTGGAGCTCTGACATTTAAGCCGAATAGATTGACGAATATGCCCTTGCCCCAGCCGGTTTGAACGAGACCGCCTAATTAATGAATAAGACCTAAAAACGGCAGGTCAAAGCCGAATAGATTGGTGAATCTGCCCTTGCCCCAGTGGCTGTGAATAACGATTATTGGTCGTTCATGAACTCACTGGGGCAGCTTTTCTGTTCGGTAGAAAGACTGACCTAAGGCCGAATAGATTAATTAATCTACCCATGTCCCAATGGATGCATGAACTGGGATGCCGTGTATTGGTGGCTCACGGAATGACTGGGGTACATGATTCAATCGACACCAGAATTTTGAAGTTTAGCATTAATGAGATGGCCTTGCGGGTGCTGCACCCACAGGGAATAAATGGGATGAGTGCTTCGTGCGCGTAGGTCCCATTAGTGTGTTCAAACTCAATTCACATCAGTCTTTTGAGCAAGGTTAGATAAGTGTGAATGTCAAATAGACTATTCTTCAACAGCAGAGAAGAGGGAAGGACATTGGCTGAGTTGGACGCAGAGATGGATCGTAGTGGCGAGCCTAGGCGCACGGGTAGTAGGACGTCATGGGAGCGGGGTAGGCGCCAGTCCCTACGTCGTTGAAGCAGGTCACCTAGAAGGGAAAAACAACAATGAGGTAACTCCCTTCAACCGCGCTCAAGGAGAGAATCCGATGCGACACTGCGTCCATTGAGTTTTTTGATTTTCGTGGGGAACAAACCGATGACAGAAGCGGATTCAATTGTGCATGACCCAACTGTGGCAGTCGAGTTTGCTTGACAGACCTTTCCACCAGAAATCCAGCAGTCGATGGTCGGTCGACGAGGATTTTGAAGTGTTTTGGGAAAGAATTCATGGAGCGGTGAGAGGGCTGTACACAGCCTATGAAATCGGCATGCGTCTACATGCCGCGCGGCGGGAGTTGGAGCAGAAGGATGAGCACATTCGGAGCCTAGAAGCTCGCGCGAAAAAGGTTGAGCGTGAGCTGAAGGCCAAGACTGCCGAGACACATTCGGCCGGCCCAGGTAATCCAATTGTGGAGGAAAGGGTGACCCAACGGTTGTTAAGTCATGCGATTGCCGATCGAGATATGGCAAGTATGTTCACAATAGAGAATGCGAAGGCCGCGGCCTATGAACGAGGCTTCCACGACGGCCGAAAAGTTGGGATCGACAAGACGAAGGAAAAGCTCGCCGAGGAAGTTTTTCGGTGCGAGAATCGGGGGTTCGAGCATGGATGGGTTAAGGCCCTCCGTGCTGCAGAGGCTCTCCAGGCAGCAGGCATTGACTCGGTGTCACCGTTATATCAAAGCAACGATTTTCCTTTTGCGGCTTACAAAGTCGAAAAGAGCGACGACGAATAAAAATGAGTCTATTGTAGCGTTTTTAACGCAAGTTGAATGTAAATTATGTAATCTCGATCAATTTAATAAAACATATCATTTTAAGTGCTAGAATGTTGTTTCTGCTATTTACCATTTTTCGTCTATTTCGTCTATGCTCGTTAATTAATAACAAAAAAAAACGGAAGAAACGTCGAGTTCCGAGGCGTCTTGTCTGGCCAATCGCGATATCCACGAAGGGCGCTCCGAATCAGGAAGCTGATTCGGCCCAAAAGTGTCATGCACTAATAGGGCTCCGAATTCAAAGGCTTTTTATCATTCCCAATCATGACATCCACGAAGGGCGCTCCGATTCCGGAGACTTATTCGGCCCAAAAGTGTCATTCACGGATGGGGCTCCGAATTCAGAGGCTTTTTACTTGGCCAATCATGACATCCACAAAGGGCGCTCTGAATCCGGTGACTTGTTCAGCCCAAAAGTGTCATTCACGGATGGGGCTCCAAATTCGGAGGCTTTTTACTTGGCCAATCGTGACATCTACGAAGGGCACTCTGAATCCAGAGGCTTATTAAGCCCAAAAGTGTCATGCACTGATGGGGCTTTGAATTCAAAGGCTTTTTACTTGGCCAATCTTGACATCCACGAAGGGCGATCCGAATCCGAAGGCTTATTCGGCCCAAAAGTGTCATGCACTAATGGGGCTCCAAATTTGGAGGCTTTTTACTTGGCCAATCATGACATCCACGAAGGACGCTCCAAATCCAGAGACTTATTCGGCCCAAACATGTCATTCACGAATGGGGCTCCGAATTCGGAGGCTTTTTACTTGGCCAATCGTGACATCCACGAAGGGCGCTCCGAATTTGGAGGCTTATTCGGCCCAAATGTGTCATTCATGGATGGGGCTCCGAATTCAGAGGCTTTTTACTTGGCCAATCGTGACATCCATGAAGGGTGCTCCGAATCTGGAGGCTTATTCGGCCTAAATGTGTCATGCACGGATAGGGCTTCGAATTCGGAGGCTTTTTACTTGGCCAATCGTGACATCCACGAAGGGCGCTCTAAATCTGGAGGCTTATTCGACCCAAACGTGTCATCCACGGATGGGGCTTCGAATTCTGAGGCTTTTTACTTGGCCAATCGTGACATCCACAAAGGGCACTTTGAATTTGGAGGCTTATTCGGCCCAAATGTGTCATTCACAGATGGGGCTCCGAATTTGGAGGCTTTTTACTTTGCCAATCGTGACATCCATGAAGGGTGCTCCGAATCTGGAGGCTTATTCGGCCTAAATGTGTCATGCACGGATGGGGCTTCGAATTCGGAGGCTTTTTACTTGGCCAATCGTGACATCCACGAAGGGCGCTCCGAATCTAAAGACTTATTCAGCCCAAATGTGTCATGCACGGATGGGGCTCTGAATTCGAAGGCTTTTTACTTGGCCAATCGTGACATCCACAAAGGGTGCTCCGAATCCGAAGGCTTATTCGGCCCAAACATGTCATTCACGGATGGGACTCTGAATTCAGAGGCTTTTTACTTGGCCAATCGTGACATCCACGAAGGACGCTCCAAATTCAGAGGCTTATTCGGCCCAAACATGTCATGCACTGATGGGGCTCCGAATTCAGAGGCTTTTTACTTGGCCAATCGTGATATCCATGAAGGACACTCCGAATCTGAAGGCTTTTTATTTCGAACTAAAATTCCGTATAGTGATAAAAGAAGTCTTGCATTATGAAAGTGAAAGTTGTACACGACGAATAAACAAAACAAGTCATGCCCCACATACCGGGTTAATGATAAAATTTACGCAAGTCTGTGAAATTTCAAGGACGTGGCAGACTCCTCCCAGACATGTCTTTGAACCGATATGCCCCTGTGCCCCAGTTAGGACCCAGTTTTCCGTCAGCCAGATTCTTGGCAGCTGAAAGTACCTTCTTCAAGACCAATTCTCCTGGTGCATAGCGGTGCAGTTGGACACGTTGATTATATGATTTAGCAAGCTGTTGCTGGTACCGTGCCATGGACACAAGGGCGCGATCTCGTCGTTCTTCAATTAGAGTCAAATCCAAGGCTAACATCATGTCATTTCAGCCCATATCAAAAACTTTGGATTTTAAGGTTGGGAGGCTGATCTCCAGGGGGATGATTGCATGGCTCCCGAAGCATAAAGCAAACTGGTGTTTTCCCAGTGGATCGCCTTGGCGTAGTGCGATGCGCCCAAAACACACTCGGCAATTCTTCGACCCATCTGCCTTTAGCTTTCTCTAGCCCCTTCTTGATGCCATCCAAGATGGATTTTTTAGAAGCTTTGGCTTGACCATTACTTTGAGGGTAAGCCGGCGTAGAGAAATAAGGCTGGATACCATACTTGCTGCACAGCTCTCGGTAGACGCCACAATCAAACTGGGTGTCGTTGTCTGAAATAGGTGCTCTTGGAATGCCGAATCAGTGTTGTGATATTTCTCCATACAAAGCGCTTAACATCAACATCTCGAATGTGCGTCAGTGCCTCTGCTTCAACCCATTTTGTGAAGTAATCTGTCGCGACAATCAAGTATCGCTTGTTTCCTGGGGCCCGCGGTAGCAGTCTAACGATATTAAGTCCCCATTGGGCGAACGGCCAGGGACTGGTGATAGAGTTCAATTCTTTAGTAGGCAAATGGGTTAAGGGGGAAAACTTCTAACACCGCTCACATTTCTTGACGTAATTCTCGGCATCAGCTCTCATTGTTGGCCAATAATACCCTTGTGTCACAACTCAATGAGCCAAAGAGCGCCCGCCGAAATGGGCACCACAACTACCCTCATGTATTTCAGTCAGGAGTTCTTCGACCTTATCTGGATGAACGCATTCTAGATATGGACCGGAAAAGGGATTTTTTGTAGAGCTTTCCTTGTGGATCCAAGTAGTATCGTAGGGCTTTATTTCGTAATTTGTGAGCTTCTTTCTTTTCTACAGGGAGCAGTTCAGAAGATAGGAATATAGTAATAGGGTCCATCCAACTTAGACCTGAGTCTATGACATCAGTTTGAATCGACTATGAGAGGGCAATGCTCAACTTAAGAATAAATCCCACTTCAATTATCCATTTGATTTCTGAGTTGATGACGGAAGCTAGGTAGGCTAGGGCATCCGCATGTGTGTTTTGATCCCGGGTTATTTGGTTTAGTTCATGATGGTTGAATTTTGCCAACAACGAATTCGCCGTTTTCATGTAAGCTGACATTCGGTCATTTTTGGCTACGTATTCTCCTTTCAGTTGGTTAATGACTAGCTTTGAATCGCAAAAGACAAGCAGACGTTGAGCACCAAGAAGATGTGCATTCCGTAGACCGGTTAACAATGTTTCGTATTCGGCCTCATTGTTCAATGCATTGAAGCCTAGTTTGACAGCCTGCTCGATTATTACCCCGTCGGGAGCCATGATCACTACGCCCGCCCCACTGCCGCGTTGATTGGATGATCCATCACAGTACAACTGCCAAATGTCCCTAACATAAATTCTCCAGTTCGGCTTAGGTTTAGGTTGAATTTGATCAGATTTGAAGTCGGCAAGACCCCCAGTGAATTCGGCCACAAAGTCGGCGAGCACTTGCCCCTTGATTGAGGTTCTAGGAAGAAGCTGAATATCGTATTAGCCGAGTTCAAGAGCCCACTTTGAAACATGCCCTGATGCTTCTGCACTGTGGAGTACTGACCAAAGGGGGTAGTCCGTTAGTACCCCGATGGTATGCCCCTGAAAGTAATGCATCAGTTTTCTTGCTGCCATGATGAGGGCTAGGATGAGTTTTTCCAATGGAAGGTAACGAGTTTCGGCGTCGACCATTACCTTGCTCACATAATAGACTGGTCGTTGCTCTCCAAGCTCTTCCTTTAATAATACGACGATGACAGCCCGGTTGGAAACTGCCAGATATAAAATGAGCGGGTCACCTGCCGAAGGTGTTGTCAATAGTGGAACTAATCGGAGGTGAGTTTTCAAACCATTGAAAAAGGCTTCGCACTCAGAGGTCCATTCAAATGCTTTACCCTGCCGTAGGGTATGAAGGAATTGCCGGCAGCGATCTGTGGAACGACTGATGAACCTGTTGAGTGCGGCGGCCATCCCCATCAGCTTGTGAACCTCCTTGACCGATCGAGGGGAGCTGAGTTCAAGGATTGCTGTGATTTACTTCGAGTTGGCTTCGATTCCTCAGTGGTTGACAATGTAGTCAAGGAATTTGCCGGATCCAATCCCAAATGCACATTTGGAAGCGTTCAGCTTCATTTTGTACTTGCGTAAAATGCCGAATGTCTTTTCCAGATCGGCTAGATGAGTTTGCTCTTCTTTGGACTTGACCACCATGTCGTCAATGTATACTTCCATAGTACGGCTGAGTTGCTCCCTGAACATGGCCGTGACTTGCCCCTGCATTCTTCAGCCCAAAAGGCATAACCTTATAGCAATAGGTTCCTCTTGGGTTGAGGAATGCAGTTTTGTCTTAGTCCTTCGGATGGATGGCAATTTGATGGTAGCCTCTGTAGGTATCGAGGAAGCTCATACGTTGATGACGTGTCGTGGCGTCTACGAGTTGGTCTATTCTGGGGAGGGGAAAACAATCCTTAGGGCAAGCTTTGTTCAAGTTCGTGAAATCCACGCAGACACGCCAAGTCCCATTTTTCTTCTTTACAACCACAGTATTCGACAGCTATGTAGGATAGGTCACTTCTCGGATTGCTCCGGCATTAAGCAACTGGTCAACTTCTTCAACAACGGCGGTAGTGTGTTTTGCAGCTAACCGCCGGCTTTTCTGAACAATCGGCTTACATTTGAGGTCGACATTTAAACAATGCTGAGAAACAGATGGATCTACCCCCGGCATCTCATACGGTGACCATGCAAATACATCAAGGTTGCCGAGTAAAAGGTAATTAGCTGCTGCCTGTTGACTTGATTCAGGGAGGCGCCGACCATGTAGAACCTGTCAGGATTTCAGTCAATTTCAACTCGATCCAGTGCTTCCATGGCCTTTTCACTTGGGAGCCGTCCAACTTCGTCGAGGCTTTCTCGATCCAGCACCTCAATAGAATTCACTTCCAATTCTCTTGGTGTCTTGGCGGCAAGAAAATAACATGCTTGTGGCGATTTCTAGGAACCATGGATTTGTTCAATGCCACGTTCAGTCGGGAAGCAGAGCAATTGATGATAGGTACTTGGCACGGCCTGTATGGTATATAGCTAAGTTCGTCCCATGATGAGATTATACGGTGAAGGCAGCTTGACGACCAAGAACTCCACATCCACTATTCGGGAGCCCACTCGAACTAGCAATGCGATCTTGCCCAACGGGTATTCTGGATTAGCGTTGAAGCCGAATAACGGATAAGGAGTCGGAGACAAGTCTGACTCAGTGAACCCGAGTTTGATGAAGGTTTTGTAATATATAACTTCTGAGGTACTCCCCTGGTCTATGAGAACACGTTCAACGGTGAATCGATTTATGCGTAATTCGATGACCAATGGATCAATATGGGGGAGTGTTACGCCAATCAAATCAGAATCGTCGAAGGTAATACCCGGAGCTTCATGGGGCGTTTTGCTGGTGTGATTTGCTTTTGGGGGTCAGGATGCGACTGAATTGTATGCACCGCGGATGATGTCGGCAGGCTGTATATCATATGAATTACGCCGAGTGGAGGTGAGTCTTGCCGTAAAGCTACCGTTTTGGTTGAGTTGTCTTTTCGGACGTACTACTTAAGCCAACCATCATGTACCAATTCCTCAAGGTGATCCTTCAATGCATAACAACTCTCGTTATCATGGCCGTGGTCCTTGTGATACTCGCACCACCTATCTCATCTCCTCGTGTCGGGAGGTCCCACCATTTTGGATGGCCATTTGAAGAACGAAAGGTGTTGGACTTTAGACATAACCATGCTGATCGGCTCTGACAACTCCGTATATTTCTTGTCCACTTGCCTTGTGCGCTTGCTATTTACTTGAAGTTGTTCATTAGATCGGTGGGAACACTGGTCGTTTGATCGGTACGAATCCCGTCTCCTGTCTCGTTTAGTCCGATTCCATGGTTCAGGGCTCCGTGATCATACAGAATTTATTAACTGAACAATTTCAGAAGGGGCCATCTTATCAGCCTTGTTCCTGGCTTTAACCCGCAGAGCATCATCTTCCACCTTGCATTATTCCTCGACTTTCTTTATCAATGACCAAACTGTTTTGGGGGGCCTTCTAGTCAAGGAACTGCGGAGGGCACTATCAGGATACAACCCCATTTTAAAGGTAGTGATGGCTATGGAGTCATTGCAAGCGTCATCTACAAGATTAAAGCATTCCCAATAGCGCGCCGAATACACTCGTAAGGTTTCCCTTGGTTGGATCTGCATTGCCTAGAGAGAGTCGGCTTGCTTCGACTGCACCTCATTGGTGATGAATCTTGCCCTGAAGGATTTCTGTAATTGGTGGAAGCTCTTAATTGACGCTGGTTCCAACTTATAATACCACCTGACAGCTAATGGTCCCAAACTGCTCGGAAATATTCGGCACATGAGAGCCTCATCATCTGCATGCAACGTTATGGCTTGCTTATAATGACGGATGTGGTTAGTGGGATCCGATTTTCCGTCGTATAAGGTAAACAATGGAGCTTTGAACTTTTTGGGTAGTACTGCCTTTGCGATCCGTCGCACAAAGAGATCATGCTGGTCCTCTTCGTCTGAACCATGCCGTCTTCGCTTATTCCGTGCACACGGACTCTCTTCGGAGGAACTGGAGGTTTCGACTCGTCCCTTCTTTTTGGGTTCTAGGGATAATGAGTCAGAATCACTGTCACTATCTTGTTTTCAAACTCGAGGTCGTCGACCATCCTTTTTCAGAGGTCGTCTCGGATCTTGGCGTGCGGCTTGTTGGGACTTTGCCACTCCCAAGGCCAGATCCTGATGAAGGCGCTCGTTCTCAGCGATCATATTTTCCAATCTCTGTTTGTTTTCCTTGGCCTGCTCCATGATCGCTTGCATTGTCTCATGTGCTGAAGTCAAAGGTGAATCGAAGTTCAAGGCCTGTCGTGCGGTAATATTCTCTAGTCCAAGCATGTTGCTTGGAGTGGTATCATCTCGTGGTGTAAGGTCGTCAGCGACTACCGGAGGATCTTCCGTCACGCCCGCCATGGATATGCTGGAGTATTCCCATAAACGGCGCCAATTATGGAGAAGTGGTTCGGAAATACTCTTTTGATCCTGGGGGGCGCTCGTGATCCTCAACTAGTCACCTGAAAAAGAATGAACACTCCGGTCGGGGTGTCGGAATTAGCACTCCAACGGATAAGTCAGTATCCACTCTCTTGGTTGCTTATGTCTTAAGTTATATCTATTTGTTCTCACCTACCTCTCTTTGGTTGTTATTCTTTTATTTATATACGCTCCTGGTCCTCAAGGTAGGGCCCACTTTAATCCGTCGTGTGAGTGTTTACTCGGCCCTCCTTTTGTTGTACTCCAACTCTTAATTAACCCTTCATTCAACTAGCTTTATGGTCAATTAAGTAACTCGGCATCCAAAACATATGAGATGGAGCTGAATATAATACATAACTTGATTGTCTAAATATGTACTCGGCCTATTTGCGTCTCCTGATATTCGGCTCCCACAAAAACAAAGTTAAAGATTTTCAAAATAGAGGGTTATTCAGTGATGAAATGGCGCTAAAGTAGTTTTTGAAAAATAATAAATGAGGCATATGAGGGAAGTCTAAAGAGGTGGGAAGAGATATATATCTTCTGTGGGATCTCATCAATCGTGTTAGAGATATATAGCGAAATACCTACTACGCGCCCAAATTACGAGGCACAATGAGAGAGACTCACACATCAGGAAAATCGGTTGAAGTATCGTTCCAACGTGAGCCAAGCATGCAAGCCATTTGGAAACACAAGATAACCATGGAGCTCGGGGAGCCGAGCATGCAAGCCATTTGGAAACACAAGATAACCATGGAGCTCGGGGCATAATTGTGTGAGCCGAGTATATAAATTGCACATTCAACAAACAGAGCACATCCAAGCCCATCATGGGCTCAAATCCAACCAGGCCCACTAGATTGCAAAAGTTCTATGTTGAGCAGCCTCTTCGCCGATCAAGTGATACGCCGAGTAGGTGATGCCGACAGAATCGGCAGACATTCATTCATTTCCGAATGTGTAATGGGAACTTGGGCCTTGACATTGTGACAAGCAAGTCAAATTACGTAGAAAATATCTACACCAAATCTCTATAAAAGGAAAATAAATAGAAAGAGAAGGTATGCACATTCATCCAAACTCCCTTCATTCTCTAAATATCTAACATATATCTTCTTTCTTTCAAAATCTGACTTAACCGTCAGAGTGTTAATTATGGCACCTATGACCAAAGTTTTTCTTATTTCAGGCACCGAAGCGAAAATCAAACAAATTTGAAATCGTATCAATTTAATTTCTACCGTCAAATTTGAAACGAAAAAAAAAAAAAAAAAATTGCATTTTGACCTCAAATATCAAATTATAAATGTAAACTTACCCTCTCCTACCTAAACTCACCCTCTTTCCTCTATGCACCTCTACAATTCTACGAACCACCACCGCCTGCGGCAGCTAGCCCTCTTCCTCCCTCTATCTCTATAGCGGGCTCTCTACTGATTTCAATATAAACACTGCCTCTACTTTTCCCTCCTTATTTCTCCCTCTCTCTCTCTCTCTCTCTCTATATATATATATATATGCATCTTAAAGTTTGTCTAAACACTGGGTGTGTTTGATTGGACAGACTGGATAAGAGGGGATTAAAATCCATCGGACTTGAGTCCTGGGACTGTGAATCCCCCAGACTATTTGGTTGGATTGGATATGTATCCTGTGTTTGTTTTTTCATGGGATTAGATGTCTGGAAATGACTATTTTTAGTGAATCCAACGTTTGGTTGAACGGGCTGGATAGGATAAATGAACAAAAGACTATTTTACACTTTTTCAATTATTTATTAAGTAATAGCAATATTAAACATAACTTTAATTTTTTAATTATTTTTAGCTAGATTAAATAAAAAATTTATTTTATTTTATTTTTTACACAATTAAATAATTTTATTTTTTTAAATTAAATAAATAAAATATCAATAAAAATATATGTTATTTTTTAATTAAAATTTTAAATAAATTTGTTTTTAAAAATAATAATAATTAAACAATGAAATTAAATAAAACATCTATTAACATTTAAATATTGAAATTAAATAAAATATAAACAAAATTTTAAAATAAAACATCAATAAAAAATTATTTTAAAAAATTAAATAAATAAAACATCAATAAAAAGTTAAATAAAATTATTTTATTTTTAATTTGAGACATTTAAATTTTATTGAATTTTACTAAATATAATATATAATTAAATAGTAGATGGTCAAAATGGTCATTTTACCACATAATCTCAACAGTAAACAATCCCTCCAAAACTGTCTCACACCCCCTCCCCCCTTCCTCGCGGATAGTATAATCCCCCATATGGGGGATAAAGGGTCCGGCCGGACTCCATGCCCGGCAGACTAAAAAAAAAACAAACAATAGACTATTTACTCCTTCAGATAAGCAATCCGAATAGTGAATAGTCCCCCCTTAATCCCCCAATCAAACACGCCCTATGTTTTTACTGATACAAGTTGAAATTGTGCAGGATGAGAAGGTTGTTGCTTTTCAAGACATCAATCCTTCAGCACTCAGGTTTCAAATTGCACAAGCTAATGACTATCAGAAATAGATATAAAAAATGAGAAATGCAGGTAGTCAAACTCAAGCCAAAGTGAAGCTACATTCCAATCAGCCATTTCAACAAGCAATTCCAACACATTGTGCAAAGGAAATCAAAACATTATGTTTGTTTATTACCAAAATAGAACGCAACAATTAAAGCTCTTTCTCTTCAGTCTAACACCACACCACCACCACCAACTTCAATAATGATGTTCTCTTTCATGGCTGCCAAACACTGTGTTTCTTCTCTTCCTTTCAATTACAAGTCGATTCACCCTTATATTGGCCGAAAAACAGAGTCAAATCATTGTAACTAGGTGCTAGTCGCAGTCCTTCACTCACACTACACCGAAATCGCCGAACCTATCACAATATCACCCATTTCGTTCCCAAAAATGAAGAGGAACGGGTTCAAAAGGTTCTTGCTCAATCCCCGGAATCTCAGGTCCCTCCTGACCCTCTTGTTCCACCACATAGTGCCGAAGAGGATATGATTCGGCAAGTAGCCAGAGTAGCCTGCTGAGTCAACCCAGCACGATACGCTCATGAGCAACCATGTTTGCTTCAGACGATGAAGATGATGATTGAGGAGGAAGATTTAAATGGAGATTTGTGTTTGAATTGAAATTGTGATTATTGTGATTGTGGGTTTGTTGTTGAGAGTGTTTTTGGTGGATTGAAGGAGGGAAAAGTAAAGGCGGTGCGGTGTTGGATTGAACTCTGAAGAGACGCCGCTGCAGTGGCTGAGGGAGGAGGAGGGCTAGCGGCCGCCGGTGATGGTGGCCGACGTAGTTGTAGGGGTGCAGAGAGGAGAGAAGGTGAGCTTGGATTGTAGATTTTGCATCTATAATTTGAAATTTAGGATGAAAATATAATTTTTAAAATTTTTTTTTTTCAATTTCAAATATGATAATAGAGGACAAATTGATACAATGTCAAAAGTTTTAAGAATAAAATTAAAATTATTCAAAATCTATAGATGTAATTGATTATCAAGATAAAATATAAAAGTAAAAATAAATCTCAAATATTTATCTTTCTATTCCAACTTATCTTTTTCTATTATTTTTCAATTTGTTTAATTTTAAATCCTTTAATTTGATTTGATGATGTGGCGGGCTAACTAAAAGCATCTCCAACGGTTCAGCTAATATTTCATCAAATTTGAGTAAAAAAATAACTATTTCCTCAATTTGATACTTCATGCTCCAACGGTTCATCAAATCCTGTATCAAATATTGTGGGTCGACTGGTTGGTCGACCGATAAGTGTAAATATATATATATTTTTTTTACAGCTTTTTTTGCAAGCCTAGTTCTCTCTCTGATCCGCTGAGTCTTCATCGGATTGTCATTTATGAAATATCCTTAGGGGGGAGCATGAAAGTCATGAACTGTATTACCTTCTCGAAGATGAGAAAGACGTCCACTTTCACTTCCAAGAGAAGACTCCACTTCCACTTTCAATAATTTTCATTTGCAAACATGTGAAGTGCCAGGAGAAGACTCCACTTCCACTTCCATTTGCAAACATGTATGAAACAATCAGACATCCACTCTACCCAATTCATCAATTATTTGCAGGTGGTTGACCGGCCGGTCAACCGGGTAGACAAAAATAATTTTTTTTTTATTTTTTTTTTAACCTGTTTGAACCTTTTTTGACCGGTTTGAACCTACCTAATTCAAAGAGAACCGGGCGACCGGTTGGTCAACAGGCCGGGCAACCGGTTGGTTGACCGGTGTACCACCTTCAACGGTCAGTAACAGTGATTTGGTGAAATCTGTGTCTGGGTATCAGTTTGATATTTTGTTTGCTGAATTCTCAGTTTGATATGAGTTTGGTGCAACGGTTGGAGCTTCAAAAAGTGAGTTTTTCATCAAATTTTGAATTTGATGTTGGGTTTGGTTCACCGTTGGAGATGGTCTAAGGAAGACCTTGCCTGGCGTGACTTGATTCGCGTGGAGCACCACATGTTGAGACGGACGTGGTGCTCTTAGAGCATGGAATAATCTCCAATTCACCCCCAAACCCCAATCCGTTACAATTAAGGGTGAGTCGGGATATTTGGACTTGTTCAAACAGATTAAATCGAATCGATTCACTACATTTTGGATAGATGCGTAATGACGAGCGGACGATTGTAGATTGATTTTTTTTTTTCAATTTGTCTAGTTTTGAACGGATGACGGATTTGATGTTTCTTTGGTCTCAACCGAACCGCCAAACTGCGAGCATCCCTAATCATTTGTAAAATTTTGTGTTTTCAATTTGTTTAGATACTCTATTTGTCTTTTGAATTGAAAAAAGAGTTTATATATTCTATTGTGTTTTCAATTTGGAAATCATGTTATCAAATGATAAGTGTTGATATTTGATATTTTTGTGTACAAAATATAAGATTTAATTTTGTCATTTAAAAAAAAATTCAAATTAAATAGTTTTTGAATAAAAAAATGTAATGAAATGATTTTGATAATACATAGTTTTCTTATATATATTTATTATTGGTATTTGACAATTTACTTAATAATCTTTTGATTTTGTTGAGTTGAATTGTTATTCCAAAAAAAAATGAAAATTTGTTGTATTATGTTTAAAATTTGTAAAAGTTTAAACTGTCAAATCGATTCGCATCCATCCACCAATCCGTCAATCCAGCAGACGGATGAGGATTAATTTTTTCTAATTCGCCAATCCGGCGGACGGATGACGGATTGGAAGTTTCCTGACGCATAATTGAACCGCGAACGCCCCTAGTTACCACCCCAACCCCCTACCACCACACCCCCTGCTTGTAATATTGGATCATTATTGACGGATGTGGATCGATTTTTTCCAATTCGTCAATCCGACGGACAGATGATAGGTTGGAAGTTTCTCAACTGCAACCGAATCGCGAACACCCATAGTTACCACCCCCAACCCCCTACCACTACACCCCCTGCTTGTAATATTGGATCATTGTTAGATTATTATTATTAAAACAATTAGATATATGGCAAGATTATTAATAAGATTAAAAAAATAAATTATACTATAAAATTAAATGAGATGAATGATTGAATATATAATAAAATTTTAAAGAATAAATTATAACGTGAAATAAGAGATGGGTTAAATAATTGAATCGAAAGTGTTAGATATTATATTGGGTTAGCATGAAAAAAAAAGTAAAATAATTATTTTTTACCATTATATGAAAAAAAAAAAAAAAAGTAATATGGAGAAGTCTCATTCATCTAATATCACACTACTTATGTCATTATTTAATTCTCAATATCAGTATTAAAATTGTCTCGAGTTTGGTATCATGCAAAACAAACACTAGATTTTTCAGTGGGATTCACATGTTCTTCACTTTCAATTACTTCTGGCTGGGAACAAATAAAAAGCCATATCTTATTTCAAATTTTTTTTAGTACTTTTTTTTTCAAAATTATGTTAAAATTTTTTATTATTCCAATCTATTTTGACGAGACGAACTCAAAAATTAAATCTTTTCGAAAAATTTCAAAAATTTTAAAAAACCAAAATAAGTCCAAAAACCTTTTTTTTTTTTTTTAAACCTTTGTCATTTTTTTAAAATTTTTAATTCTCCATTTTATTTCGTGAAGTAGAATCGAGAAACTTAAATACAAGATTAATAATGGGAGAATTACAACACAGTGGGATGGGGAATTTTTTTTTTTTAAAAAAGATGTAAGATATAAGTAATTCTGTAATGGGATGTAAATAAGATGCTGTGAGGGGGTAGACTTGCACCCTTACATATTTGTGTAAAAAAAAATTCTGTTTAATTTCCTCATTAATAATTGAGTTGCCCATGACGAGCTTCGGAACGAGGGACAGAAGCAGGGGTATAACAGGATCTCTCGTCGGCATGCCGTTTGATTGTTTACGCTTTCCCTCTCTTCCGATCGTCCTACCACCAACCCCACACACAAGACATGACCTACCATCACACAAAATCTATAAATTGTTTTCTTATAGACATGACCTACCATAGCCTTGTTTAGATGTTTTTAAAAGTTTAAACGGTGATATTTTATCTTGACTTGATTGACAAAAGTAAAATGTTAAGAGTATTGAAAAGTACTTTTGAAGAAAATATATAACAGATTAACCACTATACACGGATGCAATTAATATAATAAACATGTATTTATAATTCAACGTGAATATAAGAAAACATGTAAGAAAACACATTAGTTATAGATATAATTTTGATGTTAATTTTTCATTTCTTAAGCCAACAGAAATTGATATCACATCTGTATTTGCTTTTCAAAATAAATTCTAGTGTATATGTTCAACCCCTCCAAGTTATATTTATAGGTTCATCCCTGATGGTTAGCTTACGTGTCCTTGCACATTGTTGTTAGAAGAATGGGAATATGTTTATTTAATACTCAAATTTTTTTTTTTTAAAAAAAAAAAAAAATTACATGGCAGATCTTAATGGACTGACTGTAAAACGAGCATTTTATGGAAACTCGGCATGTAATTTACTCTCATTTATCCATGTTATAGCTTTTATGACCAATCATTAACAAAATTCTTTTACTTGGTATATTAGTAATTACTTTGTTTTACCCCACACTTAATCATTCTATGGTAGTTGAAGCATCATAAAACTATATAACTAATCAGTGGGCCAAAAAGAGGGTAATATGAAAATTCTCAATTTGACGGACTGGGATTTGCCCCTAATGCATGATTGATGGCTTCCAAAAAAAAGGATGGCTCTCCCTAGATTTGAAAAGAAAAAGCACTAATATGCATGGTTGGTTTTCATCTATTTTCTCTCCTCTTTCTTTAATTGTTCAAAAGCACTACTCTTTAGCATAATTTAACTCCACCCATCATTCTTGACTGCAGAGTATTCTAGGTTTAATTGGTGGGTGTAGGTATCCAACTCTTGGTAAAATTACCACCATACCCTTCTTCATCACCATTATAACTTTCATGTCTGGTTCAATCTATTGATGCTGTATATAATTTTCTTTTTTCTTTTTGTTTTTGTATTCTTATTTTGAAAATTTGTATAAGAGTGTTTGCTGCAACTTTCACTTATAATTACTGTGAGACAAATATTTTCAATAAGTTGATAAAAATTGAATATCAATTTTCGATTTGAGAAAAATTACACTAAACAAACATAATATACGTAAAATGAACGATATAGAACTCTCATCTCTAATCATTCTTAAAAAGTATATGATCTTGTTTAAAAGTAATAAATCTCACAAAGTTGAACAAATAAGGACATAGGGTTATGTTCTCACTTTAGAAGTGAGCAAACAAAATATATATATTGCCCCATTATGTTTTAACCATTGGTATAGAATGACATTGTTTAATTGCAATTTTATAGCCTTTAATCAAAGCATGTTAGTGACATGGAAGGATAGCCACAGAAAAATCCAATCCACTATAAAGTGGGTATGCTAGAAATTTTCAAGGAATGTGAAAGCTTATTACTAGAATATAGATGAAGCATGCAATGATATCAGACAGGAGCACAAGAAAAATCAAAATCAAATTAGGGTGGTACAAACTCTATTCCACAGAGTACTGTTTAGGGTAAAGCAAGTGAAAACAAGGGGAAGTTATAGGTGTTTTTTGGGTCCACATTTGATTTTTGATGACTCAATATCTTTAAAATGTTGTATGTGATTCTCTTTTCCAGAAGGGTCTGGTGTGCGAATTTGCATGTGGGTTGTAGCCACATACTTTTGTCTGTACCATTTGTGAAGAAGGATTGGAGAATTATGAACAAATTCATGAATTTGATATACAAAAGTGGGTTTACAGTATTTCTGCCTTAGAGTTCCTCGTTAAATATTATATATATATTTGTAAATTAGCTCAAAGTAAATGAAAAAAGCATAAATTATATAAATGGTTCTATAGTTTATATAATGTGTTAATTTGGTCTTTATTGTTTCAGTTTGTTCGATTTTGCCTGCTTAATTTAACGGATTATGTCATATTAGTCCAATAAACAACATTTGTTAGGTTTGGTAGACGAAAAGTCCTCACGTGCTCAAACAATGTGTCAATTTGATTTCTATAATTTATACAATGTGTCAATTTGGTCCCTATTGTTTTAATTTGCTCAATTTTGATAAAGACCGAATTGACACATCGTATAAATTATAAAGATTAAATTAACACATCATTTGATATTCCATCCACCAAATCTAACAGTCCGTTATTTGTTGGATTAATATGACACAATCCGTTAAATTAAGAAACAAAATTGAGCAAATTGAAACAACAAAAATCAAATTGATACATCATATAAATTATAGGGACTATTTACATAATTTACCCATGAAAAAAATTAGACAGCCTTGCTGAGAATTTAGTGATTTGCAAGCCAATCTCTGGTCTCTTGACTTGCCAAGTTGTGTATTTTATTTTTTATTTTTTATTTTTTTGTTTTCAGTTTTCGAAAAATACAATAGTTCACTGAGTGGGTGATTACAGTCATCTCAGCGCATAATTAAGCAGTAGAAAAGCTATAATTATCAATATAGACAAAAATGAGGGCTTAGGTACAGATGTATGTGTTTCAATTGATCAAAAGAATTAATAAACAGAGACTAGTTTATTGGCTAAGAAACCATCATTTCATTAGAAAGTTTAATGTTTGATTCTCCTACTTATAGATGGGTATTTTTTCCTTATATTTTTTGGAGAGCTATGATGCGTGATTTATGTGATTGATATGATATGAAAGAGCATTTCCTCTCGTCTATAATGTGAATTGAAGAGCATTGTTTGGGTTTATGGAGCTTGTGAGGAGTGATTTTATAATATTCTTTTGTTCCAAATAGACAGGTAAAATTAAAATTATTCGAAATCTGAGAGTATAATTGATTATCGAGGCAAAATATAAGAGTAAAAATAAAATTTTCTCTAAATATTTTATTAGGATCCTTTATATCTAGAAAGAGAATTATTTAACATGATTTCAAATAATTTCTTAGGCAAATTATGAGGGTAGTCCATATATGTTGGTCCTTGTATCATTTTAATCTCTAATTAGTAGAAGACTTATGCGATGTACGGGAATTTATTTTTAAAATAAAAAATAATAATTTTGAGTGTTAATACTTTAGGTGTAGAAAATTTTAATAATTAAAAGTTAAAATACAAACAGATTTGCTAATGGCTGATGAAAATTTTTGTCATTGTGTGTGATTCTATGTAAAATAAGCTCATAAAAATATGTTTTCAAAGTTTAAAAAAAAATATGTATTCTTAATCTGAAATCAAATCATCATTTGTTTTAAGCAAATTTATCAAAAATCGTGAATTTCACTTCTATCAAAAAAAATAAAAATAAAAATAAAAAATTGAAAAAAATAAAAAACAGTAAAAAATTCTATAATATACAAATTATGACTTGATTATAACCCATGGTATAGTATTTTGGTTATTAATCGAAAATGCCTTTGCTAATTTCTTATGGTTTTTGTTATGTCTAAAGAGGTGCATTGAGTCTTTAATTATATTTCAAGTGGTGTTTGATTATAATCTATTATAAAAATTTTATATGACTATATTTAAGTATTTTATTACACAAAAAAGTGCTTAAGGGAGGTTGACTCAAAAGTAGTATTTATACTTATATCAGTAAGATCGTAAGAGTTATTCACATTAATGTATAAAAAATTATAAATTCAAATCATAAACAGTGTCCTCAAAGGGAACCTGCTACAAAATCTCTATAACCTTAATAATTGCAATTCTCAAAAGGGTTCTAATTAATTATGTGACACATCATAATAATCGTAAAAATTTTATTCCCGCCAAATTATTTTTGTATATTGTTTCTGGCAAAACTCATGAAGGTACATTATCAGTAATACTATAAATTCAAAACTTTTATTTAAAAATTATTCAATAACATTAATAGGTGCCTTAAATATACACAATTATTTTTAATGAATCATTATTCTTTAATAATATTCAACACTATTTATCATTTGATATTTTCAATTTATCTTCTAAAAACTAAAAAAAAAAAAAAAAAAATATTGAGTTCTATTATTTTAATCAATAAATATGAAATTGGACGCTATACGTGTATGTAAATCACCTTAAAATATGATGCCTGAGATAAAATCACAATGAAATTAATTTTAATTAATGTAATGATATTTTATACTATGATATGTGTTACAAAAGAATATTTTAAATTTAAATTATTTATTTTAATAATCTTAACTTTATCATTTTATAAAAGTGTTACTTGAATACTTATATATAATAAATTTAGTTACATTATTTGTTTATTTTGATAATTTTAGTTCTATTGGACCTGTTTGGTACAGTTTTTTTTCAGCTTATTTCAGCTTTCAGCTTAATTTAAGCTATTTTGATGTATTTGGTTTAGCTTAACAATGCAGCTTATAGCTTTTTGTAAGTCAGAAATTAGCTTATTCTTTGAGTGGGGCAGGAGAAACTTAATTTATAAGTCAGAAATCAGCTTATATTCATAGTTATAAGCTATAAGCTGTTAAGGCATAAGCTATAAGCACTTTCCCACAGCTCTACCAAACAGGGCCATTGTACTATAAAAGTGTAATTATCATATAATGATTTTATATGGTATATATTAAATTATAAGATAGTAAAATAAACACTCATTTTGATACTAAAAATAATAGTTAAATAAGAAAGAGAATTAGTAATATAAACTAAAAGTGATTCTAATTATTTAATTTAATTTTTATTTTTATATATATTTGGAAAATAAAAATATATAGAAATAGAACTACACAAAATTTATTTCAAAGATTAAATATAAATATGTTGTGATTGGATTAAGAATAAAATACATAAATTAATTATGTGGAGTATTGATTTTTTTTTCTTTAATATTATTTTTGAATTATTCATACGTATTGTATATAGGTATATAAAATTTAAATTAAATATAAATGTTTTGTAATAAAAAATTTTATGTTAAATGAAAAACTAAATATAAATTAATATAAAGATATCAATAGTATAGACAAAAAAATATAAAAATATAAAAGAAAATTATTATTTTTTTAATTTTTAATTAAAAATAGTCTCACACGTATTTTTCAAAAAAGTACAAACATGTTCAAATTTTCAAATTATATAAGGGTAAAATCACATTTCAAATATTGTTTTAAAAGTTCTTTAATTTCAAATTAAATATGACTTAGATTTTGATAAAAGATATGGCTAAAATTCATTGTTGACTTTCCATATAAGTAATTTTGAAATTTAAAATTATAGATATAGAATATAGATATAGATAGTAATGATAGTAGATATCAAAATAAATAATGAAAATCAAACTTTAATTTTAATTTTAATTTTAAATTAAAATTAAACTTGTTTCTTTTATTTATTTATTTATTTGTTTGTATATCAAGATTTTTTTTTTTCAAATAGCATATTAATTAAATTAAAATATCAATTATACAAAAGAAATTGATAATGACAAAACTAAATATACAATAAAAAAATATATGAAATATAAGTATTTCTCAAATAGAGTCCATATAAAATTAGTTATTATAATTGAAATTGAGTTTGTGTAGAACTTTATATATAAGTGAAAAAGGCATACTGATGTAATTTTTTTAGGGAAAAAAAGAAAAAGAAAAAAAAAGAGTAAATTTTTAAAATGTGTCACCTAAGTAAGGGGAAAAACACCACTTATATATATGATTTTAATTGACTCGATTTTGACTACAAATTTATGACTTTGTCTCAATTTAGTACAATTGATTACACCTCTTAGTATTTTTTTAATAAAAAATATTCACATAAGTGTTATGTACCACATTTTTAATAGTAAAATTATAAACTTACTTAACTCAGTGAGTTAATCTCAACCAATCTAGTAATAATTTTTCTTAAAAAAACACTAACGATATTATCAATTGAACTAAATTGATGCAAAATTTAACATTAAATGTCAAAATTGAGTCAATTGAAAGCATAAGGGCCAAAATGACACAAAAGATAAAATATAGGGACCACGGGTGTAATTTGTCATAATTTCTTTTAGATGGTTATTTTAAAGGCCTTGGGCTTGTCTTTAGTAGTAATTATATTGGACCGTGCCGTTGGACCTCTGTGGGCCCACGACGGAATCCAAATCCATAATAAAAACTGTTTAATATGTATAACTCGTCAAGTATTTTATCCCTGCAAAAAATCATATTGATCGGATATCGATAACCACTTGATCAGTTCACATTTCTTTCAACATGTGAATTGATTAAGTGATTATCGATATTCGATTAACATAATTTTTGGTATGAATGAAATATTTGACGAGTTGTATACATTAAACAGTTCGGATTGTCAAGACGGACCCAAAATTGGTCTTAAATGGGCCAGACTGGACGATCTAGTTGGATTGCCCAAATTGGGAAAATCTAGCTGCTATTTTAAATCCCTGATAATAAATAAATAAAAAAATCATAAGTAAACTATCATATTTAAATTTGAATTATTATTTGTGAATGGTTGTGATCAAATCCCTTAATCTCCATCCAACTGACCCTTAGTTTCAATTTATTTTGTAATTAATCTTAAACTCGCAAGTTTTCAAATTTATGTTGATTGAATTTATTTCTTTACTTTTCAGATCTAAATGTTGATGGAGATGATGCACATTTTGGAGAAGAAACATATGAGTTAAAAATCATGGAGTTGGGCCACTAATGGAGTTGTTTGGTAGCACTTATAAGTTAATTTATTTAACTTATTTGTTTAAAAAATTAATGAATGACACTTAGTTGTAATTTTGAAGTATAAGCTTATTTGATTTTTTCAATTTATTTGGTTCAAAAAGTAAAATTTTGTTAAGCAATAATTTATAATTTTTTGAATTTTCTTGAAACTCTAAAATATGCTACCTAAAAGTTCAATAACTTTTGTCCTAACTATACTCAATGAATTACAATCGTAATAATAAAGATAAAATGTGGTACATAATTAGCCTTCGTTTAGAATATGAGTTGGCTTTTTAGTTTTTTAATTATTTTAGCATGGAGTTAAAAAACCTTATTTGGGATAGGCTTTTTGACTTTTTAACTTTTATGAGTGAAAAAATGAAATGATTATAGTTTGGATGTGATATTTTGTCTTATTAACTTTCTAACTTATTTTGTCTTTTTGTGACTATTTTAACCCAAAAAATTTATGCCAAACATATACAAGAAACTTTCAAAGTGGGAGAAAAAGTCATAATCCCCGTTTGGGGAGTGGCTAAATTAGCCAATTAGCCAAAAAGTTACCTTTTTAGCCAAAAAGCCAACAATCCATACCAAAAAGTCAAAGATTCTCTTTTCTCTCTACTTTTTGCACATCTTTTCGTAATTAGCCAAAAAGTCATCCCAAACATATAAGTTTTTTTTACCAACCTTTTTAGCCAATTAGCCAAAAAGTTACTAAATTTGTCTGTTCCCAAACGATACACAAGAAATTCAAACAGTTGCCATCCGTTGACCTAGTACGGTGCAGGAGTTTTGGCTAATTGAGCTAACCTGGTTGGTTATTTCACAAATTATTAAAAACTGCATCAAACAAGTTTATAATTTATTTTAAATTTTTTAAGCTAATAATCTAAAAAATTATAATCATAAAAACTAACTTATAAATGATACCAAATAAACCAATACATAATTTAATATTTTTTTTCATAATACCTTGTTTGGTTTTGATTATTTTTTAAAAAATAAGTTTTTTGTTTTTCATATATTTTTATTTTTAGTGATTTTTTTAAATATTTTAAACAATTTTTTTTACTTTTTAGATCCACCTAACCCAGATGTATCTAGAAAAAAAATATTTGTAATTTTTTTTTTAAAAAAAAAAATTAATGAATACATAAGAATACGAAAATGTACTATTTTTTGTGTTTTCGGTGTTTAGTAAATTTTTTAAAATATTTTTTTCACAATTATTATATCTTTTTAGTGTATTTATATTATGTGTATTTAAAAATAAAAAAAAAATTTGATTAAAATATTAAAAAATTAGAGAAAAAAAAAAGTTATGTTAGACCATCTCCAACGGTTCATCAAACCCAGTATCAAATTCAAAATTTGATAAAAAAGCTACTATTCACTCCTCCAACTGTTGCACCAAATCGATATCAAAATGAGATTTCACCAAACATTTCATCAAACTCAGAACAGGTGAAGCATTTCACCAAATCATTGTTACTGACCATTGGGTTATAACAACCGGTCGACCAGCCAGTTGACCGGCCGGTTGACCAACCAGTCGACCGGCCGGTTGACTAACCAGTCGACCAGTAAAAGATTCAAACAGTTCAGGAAAAAAGTTCAAACCGTTCAAAAAAAATAAATTTTTTTTTTGCCTAACCGGTCGACTACCCGGTCGTCCTGAAAAAAGTTCAGAAAGTTCAAAAAAAAAAAGTTCAGACAATTCAAAAAAAAAAAAAAAAAAAAAATTTTTTTTGCCTAACCAGTCAACCGGCCGATCGACCACCCGGTTGTCCCGGGACAGATTTGGTGAAAGGTGAACCGTTGAAGCATATGATACCAGATTTGGTGAAATGAGTCATTTTTTACTCAAATTTGATGAAAAATCTGATTTACCGTTGGAGATGCTATTAGGGAATCCAAATAAATTATTAAATGTTTTACCAAACCTCTCACATGGGTGTGGGACCCACACAAATTACATGTGTGTTGGTCCTATACCCATGTAAAAGGTTTAGTAGAATAATTGGTAATTTATTTGGAGTCTCTAGCATTTTCCTTAAAAAAAAAATGTAAAAATAAAAAGTTCAATTTCCAATAAGTAAATAAATAAATAAACTTTTAATAACTTAACATTAACTAGAGGTTACTCAATGCCCCAGTAATACGGCCAAGTAGTGCCTCACACCTCCAGTAATTGATGGAGGTAGTGTCCATAATTTTTTTGTTCAGGGGAACAATAAAGGACTTAATAATTTGTGACTGTTGTGACATGTGCCACGTAGTATTTTATGGGCATCGAATAATTTTTCAACATTCACACAATAATTTTAGAGGATCGTGATTCTTACGTCAGTTTATTCTAAATATATTTTATTTTTTTATCTTTGTTATACATAGTTACTATTCTCATTCTACTTTACTCTAAATACACCCCTTTCTATATACTATAATAACAAAGAAAATATATATATAAAACAAAGTCGAATGAGAATAGTGGCTCTCTAATTTTATCACCAATATAATAAGATTCCTGACAATTAATAAAATTGTAATTTATTCTGTTTCTTTCTGCTATCAAAGTTTTATGGGACACTTTTTCATAAATTTATTTTCACCTACTTATGTTCCATTTAGTGTACATTATTCTCTTATGTTCCAATAAGTCATATAAGTGACATAGTTACCAAAATACCCCTAATAATATTTATATTTACATTATGAATATTCTGTGATGTGAATATTCACACCGTCAATGTAAATGTTAACATGTCAATGTGAACATTCACACATCAATGTAAATATTCACATTGTAAAATATGAATGTTCACATCACTAAATTGCTAACCATTTAAAAAATATTTGTAAGGGTAGAAATGTCCATAAAACACTTTAAATATAAGAATTAGGATTTGGTAGATCAAATGTCTAAATAATAGGACTTATTGAAATATAAGAATATCTTATGGACTAATTGAAATACAAACATTTGAAAAAGAATTTTCTAATAAATTTTCCGAGTTTCATCTATATTAGAGGGTTGCACACATATGCATTCTATCACAAAAATATATAATTTGTCATACAATTTTATAATATCAATTATAAAATACGTAATCCTGGCATAAATTGGCATAAGAAAATATTTAAAATTTTGTGGTTAATGTTGCAAGAGTTTATAATTTAGTTACGATACTTTTTATTAAACCAGTTTGTGTCGTAATTACATATTTTATAATTAATGTTACCAAATTTGTGATAAAATTAAATATTTTATAATAAAATACATATGATATACACTTTTAAAAGGACACACACCTTAGCATTTCCCTAGGGGTGCAAATCTGGCCTGGCTCGGCCCACCCGAGCTCGAACCGAGCCCGTGTCGAGCCTTGTGAGCTCCTGCCAAAATTTGGGCCTGGCTGGGTCGGCCCACAGACCAAAAAAATTAAGCCCAAGCCTAAGGGTATTCAGGCCTTCGGCCGACCCAATGGGCCTGGCCTCGAGTTTGGGTAGGCCTAACCATTTTCTTTTGTTTTTAAAATTTTTTTTTTCTACCAAAATTTTATTATTTTCTACTACAAAATACACTAGGTCTTGGCGTGGGTCGGGCCAAACTGGTCAGGCCCCATGGGTTGGGCCGGGCCGGGCCGGGCTTCAAAACAATGGCCCAGGCCCTAGCCCAGGGGCTCGGGTTGGACCAAAGCGGGCCTAAACGGGCCAGGCCCCCATTTTTACACCCCTATATTTCCCTCTTAGAGGAGCCACGTATGCATGGTGCATTTTGTATCTCATTTTCTTTAAGGTAATATCTTGTAAGGGAAATGCTACATGCCCTCTATCATAAAATGTGTAACTATATCATAAAATTATGTAATATCAATTATAAAATAAGTAATCTCATTATAAATTGGTATAATAAAATATGTCATAATTAAGTCACAAATTTTTACAACATCGATCACAAAATTTTGAATATTTTATTGTACCAATTTTGTAGTGAGATTATGCATTTTGTGATTGATATTACGAAATTTTGTGATAAATTTGCTCATTTTTGTCCTAGGGTTCATATGGTATGCACCCCAAAAGGGGTTTTAGGGGTACACATCATAAGATTTCTAATCTTATAAAATTGTTACACATAAATTTTGGGGCAAGCTTCACTTTACTCCTATATGATTTAGGTCATGTGCGGTTTATTGCCTTAACATTTGGAAATGACCATCTAACTCCCATGTGATTTGTGGATTAAAGTGCACTGTTAGAGCTGTTAACGATTTAATAAAAAAGATTAAAATATTCCTATATATAAATAACTTAAGTGTGTGAACTAAGGATATTTTTATCATTTGTTTGGAATATAAAGTGCACTTTAACCTCTTGTGCTTTATTCGATATACGATTTACCCCCTTAAAATTTAAAAATGAACTTATAATCTCTTATGTCTGCCACGTATTTCACACTTACTGTTAAGTTGGATGAAATGTTTAACGGTACATTTCAGTTCACAAACCATGCGGGAGTTTGTGGTCATTTTTTAGCGTTAGGGGAGTATATTTCACATGGTCTAAACTATAAGGGATAAAGTGAAATTTGTCCTAAATTTTAAACATTTATGTTATTGATTATTATAAATGTCATGATATTTATAGTGTTGATTGCTATAATCATAACTAAAAATGAAAAACAAAAAATTATAATCGAACAACCAAAAACCTTTTGGATTAGAGTTTGGATTTGCTGAAGTTGAAGATCTTATGTCAATGATCTGTGTCCATGTTAATGATCTAATCCATTCATCTCATCATATGACAAATTAAGAAAAACATGCATCCAAGAAGTTGGACCGGTCAAACATAAATAGTCATATGATCAATTCACATATATATTATGACACATTGATAACTATTCTTAATAATATATAGGCTATATAAAAATGAAAAATAAAAATAAAATTTTCTAATAGTACGACAATATATATTGGATTAACTTGGTGTTTTGTATAGATAATTTTTTTAATTAATTGTATAAAATAAAAGGTTTAGATTACAGATGTAAGTCCAAATTAGTTTGATAATGGATCAATTTTATCGTAAAATGGAGATTTTCAACTTTAGTAAATCCGGACACTTTTTAAGCAAAATAATATTATAACCAACATCACAATGAGTTAGAATACTACAATTGGTGTTTGGGAACTTGGTTCCCAAATTTTTTTCTCATTTTTTCCACTAAAAGACAAAAGTTTTGCAAAATCAAAAAAACCACATCCAAACAAAATATCACATCCAATCCCATAATCATTTCATTTTTTCTCTCACAAACATCACATCCAACCATAAAAAAACCTAACTATCTTCCCAAACACTAAAAAAATTTTATCCAATAATATCCTACAACTAAAAAAACCTACATAAAAACCCACTTTCCAAATATCCACTTTATAATAAAATCATAACTAACACTATAATAAGTCATAACTAGAGACCATATAAGTCATTACTGTCACATATGATGTGTATTGTAGAATTCCTCCAATTTTTATATATATATATATATAGAATTATGTGGCTTTATTTCAAACCAAAACTCCTATGGGTGTAGAACATACTTATAAAAATGTCATGATTATATTATTTTGAATAATTTTTATGCATAAAATTGTATTTATAAATCATTTTGCTTTACTTAATTTTCACTCTATTTTTCAATTTCTTACCAATTATCATCTTGAAACTTTGAATTTTATCATATAATTAAAAAAAGGAGGACCAAAATTGCAATCACGCCAAAACCCAATAAGACAATCTTTTGATGTTGACTTTAGAAAATTATATGGATGTCTAAATCCGACAATTAACCATGAACGATATCCAAGCTTTAAAAATAAAATAAAATTAAATTAAATTTTAAAAAAAAAAAAGAGACAAAAAATGAACCATACATTTAAACAAGGGAAATTTATTAGAAAGTCCTTTTATAAATTTGTATCCCAATTAGTACATAAGATATTTTTATATTCTAATAAGTCCTATTATTTGAATATTTGATCTACCAAATCTTAATTATCATATTCAAGGTATTTTATGAACATTTTTACCCCTACGAATATTTTTTGAATGGTTAACAACTTGGTAATATAAACATTCATATTTAACAATATGAATGTTCACATTGACAATGTAAATATTCACATTGATGGTGTAAACATTTACATCACAGAACATTCACACTATAAATGTGAATATTATTATGGATATTTTGATAACTATTTCACCCATAGTATTTATTGGAACATAAAAAAATAATGTGGGCTAAATAAAACATAAGTAGATAAAACAAGGATTTATAAAAAATGTCCCTTTAAACAACCATATACACATCATCGTAAAAATAATAATAGCAAAATTTATTTTACCTCTAATTTGAGAATTAAACTTTCTATTTTCTTACAGTTTAAATATAGTCAAATTTTTTTTATGTGATTTTAGATTAAAGTGTAACCATTAATTCCGTTAATTACAAATATAAAATAACTGTAATACCCTCAACTCCTATGTCCTTTTTTTTTTTTCTCTCATCTCTTATATACATAATTTATAATTCCTCACATTAATTCAATTAAATCACAATTAATCCTAAATTCTTATTCCTAATATATCTTAATTTAATTATAGTTTAGATCAATCCTTAATTATTAATTATTAATTATTTTAATTTAATTTTAAATCAATCTTTAATTATATATTTATTTTATTTTATTTTAATTAACATTTTAATTTAATTTTATGTTTAGAGAAAATGGAGTGAAATGGCCTTTTTATTGTATTAATTTCACTTTATTTTTTAAAAAATCATGCCCATTCTAAAAAATGGTATGTGATACACATTCCATTAGTTTGGATAGAAAAATAGAAGTGACACTTTAATCCGAAATCACATGAGGTTTTTTGACTATATGGTAAAGTATTCCACTCTCAAACCACTAGGTAAAATGAACTTTACCTAAATAATAAAAGAAAAATAAATAAAGTGATAATTACATTTGACCCCATTTGGTTTGCCCAAAATCACAAACCACAACATATAAGGGTTTGAGGGACTAAATTTTTGTCTCAAAAAGTAAAAATTTATTACAAAATATATTTGGAGACCAATTTCTATCATAGCAAGGGTCGTCACTACAATGTCATCCCAAAAAGAAAGTAAGAAAAAAAAACTTTTTGTGACAAAATTTTAAAAATATCATTAATAAATTTAATTTTGTGGACAACAATTTGATGCCAAAAATTACTTTTCAAGACAAAAAAATTGGCCCCAAAAGGATAGTAATTCATTTCTAAATATTCAATTTTGTCGTTAAAAATTCAATCATTAAAATATTCCATTCCTAAAAATGATTTTATCCTTAAATTTGTGTCTCTAAAATTTTAATTCATTATATTGACATGACTCCATCCGATTCCAACGTAAGTGTATAGCCATACAATTTGGACTAAAATGCTAGTATGATTCTGATAAAAAAATTTGGGAGAATTACAATTCAGTCTAAATGACCAAATGTAATTACATAAATATGTGGATGCAACTGCCCCCACTTTCCAGTAATTACTTTCGGTCTTGTACATTGATTTGTGATTCTCATAAAGTTTTTTGGGAAAGTCTATATATACTCTCTTTTTTGTTTTTTTGTTTTTACAAATTTTCTTCTATGTACAATTTTCACCATTACTTAAAAATTCTTATTTATCTTCCTTCTTCTCCTTCAATGAAGTTCTTCTCTAAAATTAGACTAGTGTTTTTTCTCTATCTTTTTCTCTTTAAAACCTGATATAAAATAAAGAACTTATTTGAAGAAACAAGGACAAAAGAATCATTTAACACACAGATTCCTGGTCAACTTGGGCCTTGAATCACAACTTGCTAAAACTAAGGAGTTTTAATCCATTTTGCACTTTTAGTTCAAAACTCTCGAGTCATAAGGGTTACGTGCTTTTGGGGCCAAATATTGGAGTAAAAGTGAATTACCTCATAAATAAAGATGCCAGATATGTATTAAAATCTAGGACTTGAGTTCTCTCCAATTCGGTTTTTTAATTGGAGGGTGTTGTTGGACTCTGTGAGCCCACCATGGAAGCCCCGTCGATGATTCGAACCATTCAATGTGTAGAACATCGAATGCTTTATCCCTTGAAAAAATTAGTTTGAACGGATATCGATAGTCACTTAATCAGGTCACATTTGTGTCAATAATTTATTTTTAAAATTATATTTACTGTTGACACAAATGTGATCTGATCAAGTTGCTATTCATATTCGATCAACATAATTTTTCATATGAATGAAGTACTCGATAAGTTCTATAAATTGAATAGTTTGGATTATCGATACGGGTTCTATAGTAAGCCCACAAAGACCTAACAACTCTCTCAAGTTCGATATGGACTTGAGAAAAGACTTCCTAAAATCTAAACTTAGGAGCATAAAATTATAGTTAAAGATTCTCACGTGATTCAATAATTATAGGTTATGAATTGTCATGCTTTCAGACCCGTGAAGCTTACAATGGTCTTGTTTTGCTTATGTAAATTGTTCATTTTTTAGGTCACTTTTTATAAATTATCCATTCAAAAACTCATATTGATTTGATATCTATTTGTCTTTGAGAAAATGAACGATAGGAATGATTTTGAAATAAATTGTACATTTTCCGAAAATAAGAAAATTTTGTAGCTGTGTATATCAGATCAACCTAATTTTTTTTTGGATGATCTACACAAAATGAGCTTGAACAACACAGTCCAATCCAATAACTAGACCGGAGACAATCTATTCCTTAATTGTAAGTGTGTGAGTGATTTTCTGATTACACTGCCCTCCTTAGGTTCAGCTGTAGTACACAGGCAGAATAGATGGCACCCTGTTGTCCTACACAGAAAAAAAAAGACTCTGGCGGTGGTTCTTCCACCCGGGGGCACTCCGACGATCAAGTCAGTATATCTCTCAAAGATAAATCAATTATTTAACTCACAAGCTTGAGCATAAAAAACATACCTTTGACCCATGGGGGTGCCTCTCTTTTATAGTCAATACAATCCTAGTCCCAATAGGAGCCTAACTCCAATGGACTCAGGATTATTGCTAACCTGGAACTCCCAATGGGTTTAGGACAAAAACTCTCCAAGAGTTTTACCTTTATCCAAACTGAAGTCTTCTCCCAATCTAGGACTCTTGTTCTTTATCTGCTTATCCCGGATTCTGATATCTTCGGAGATAACCTCGGCAACTCCGAGATTACCTCGGCATAACTTTCCACGACACGTGGCACCTTGGCTGAAACGTCGGCGTCACCTTGCCACGTGTTGGTACTCAGAAATATATCCCCACAACTGCCCCCTAGGTTCTATTACCTCGGCATTCTGAGGTGATGAAACCTATATTGTTCTTCTTTCTCATACGTCGGCTTAGGACTTCCCAACCGAGGTCTTTTATTTTAGGCCGACATGTGTTCTTCTAAAACAAGAATTCAAAGGAACTCTCTTATATGTATGAGCTGTCATCCATCTTCCCCAACCGTTTTATTTACGTGTTTCCTATTGGCTCGTACCTAAGACGTGCTTGCAAGTCGTCTTTTGCCTGTCCGCGCCGCCTAACGTCTGCGTTACTCCAGGCGCATTTAATGCCCTGTTTTGCCGCCGTTTCAAGTTTTTTAACAAAACTTTGTTTTTCCCTCTTTTCCTTTCTTACATTTGCATTCTGTTCACTAATTTTTCTCTCTCTCTAAAAACTTTTTCTTCTCTGAATCCGCCATTGCTCTAAGCTCCAATCTCTGCAATAGTCCTCACTCTTTCGTTTTTGCGAAGCTCTCGTTACTGTCGTCTGTCCTCGGCGAATTTTATTCCGGCGTCACTTTTCCTGGTAAGCAACTGGTTTTTCTTCTCTAGTTTTCGATTTGTTCCTGAAATTCCCTACTTTTACTGTTCTGTTCTAGCATTCAATTTGTGAATTACTCTCCTGAATTATTCTTATTTCATGATTTTGTACATGTCACTTGCACTGTTCTTGGCCTTCAACTCTTTGCAATTTTTAGGCTCTTGATAGCCCACCTTCGTTCTTTGATTCTGAAAATCTTGTTCTTATTTTCTGTTTTCTGTGTTCTTCCCAGATTCGAGCCTTTGATCTTCGTCGTTATAGTTCCTAGGTTTGGGATTTGTTTATAGAACCTTAAATTCTTAGGAAAAACTGAAATCATCCTTGTCAGTATATACCTAGGTTTAAGCCGAGGTCCCAATAACCCTTTAAGAACACTCTGTTTCTGTAGCCAAATATCTTTATACCAAAATCATGGGTATGTGGAGACAAAGGGTAAACACCCCAACCAAACTTGAATTTTTTAGGCAAGAGTTCTCTATTCCTGACGACGTCCACCTTAGGCTAGCTGGGGATGATGATTCCATCATGCCTACTGATAATACAATGCCTTTCCCTGTTGTAACTTTTGTTGAGTGTGGACTTCGGCTCCCACTAAATCCCCTCTTTCGTGAAGTTCTTCACTATTACACCTTGAACCCTATGCAACTCACCATCAACTCCTATAGAATACTTAATGGTATCATAGCCTTAACTCGGCAGGAAAACGTTAGGATCACCCTCGCCGACATCCAATTCTGTTACACTATGTGTGCCCTTAACCTGAAAGAAAAAGGTTATGTATATTACCTCAAGCCGAGGTCTACCGAATTCAAAATTGTAGCCGACCTCCCAGACTCCAACAAAGGGGCTGGAGATGACTATCTCATTGCTTCGGGAAATTGGGAGTTTGGCCCAGCCGAGGAAGTCCATCTCTTCCCTCTTCCTCGAACAGTTAAAGAGGGCAAGGGTAAGAGCCCAGTGCTAATTACTTAGTTTTTTTTTTTTTTTTTTTTTTTTTTTTTTTAAATCTTCAAAACTTTGCCTATTTCTGATGTCATGTTCTTTTTGCAGACGTCCGCAAGCCACCCAAGGACTTTCGCCAGTCTTATTTCCTTGGCAAAGATTTAAAGAAGCTCCTGGACCTTCCTATCCAAAGGCGCAAAGCTCCTCTATTACTGAATTTCATCCCCACGTACAGATCTACTTTGCCCGAATCCCCAAGGAAGAAGAAAAAGAGCCTTTCTCCACCTACTGCAACAACTCATACCGCATCCACATCACGAACTGATCAAGGATCTACATCTGACCCGGTGGTTTTGCCATCGATCTCAGCCTCATACTTGATACCCATTCCTGAACGAAAACGCCGGCGCAGACTTGTCAAAACCGCCGAGATGGTTCGCCCAAGGCCTGTTGCCGAAGACCTTTTAGCCGACCTCCCCACCGACGTCGATGCCGTTCCAACCCAGATGATGCCCCCACCAAAGCTGAAGAGAACCAGGAAGGCCCAGCCAATGGCCAAAGCCATTGAGGCTGAGGCTGAAGATGCTGTGCCGATCTCACAATTGGCCGAGAATATGAAGAATGCTTCTACTTCGGCAAAAAGGTCTGCTGAAACTCAACCAGCAGAGTCGCAGAAATCAAAGAGGCCAAAGTCTTCTTCTGGGACGACTTCAAAATCCAAAGTGCCCAACGTTCCTTGGACACCTGCAATTACTTTGGAGAACAAGCCAGTCTTGGCTAGTGACAGCACCGATGACATAAACATTGGCGTTGCACTAAGCACAGCCCTCCTTCTCCCAGGCGATCTTGAAAAGAACGCCGAGATGAGTGAATATGAAAATTATGCTTTCATGCTTCAGCGATGTGTTCAAGAAGTGTCTTCACTTGGCAACTTGTTTTATCCTTATTGCTCCATACTTGTAAAATTCTGTAATAATTTTTTTTTTTTTTGCTTTGTGTTCTTTCAGGCTGTCCAGCATGCGCATTCCTTCTCCATGCAGTCCTTTGAGACCAGGGAGAAGTTGAATGACTTGAAGAAGGAGTTTGCAGCCCTTCAAAAGATAAATAAAGGCCTTCAGTCAAAAATGAAAAAGTTGGAAGATCAAGCCGAGGCTGCAACCAAGGCCCAAACTTTGGCCGAAGAAAAAGCTTATGCCGCTGAAGCTATAAAAAATGTTGCTGAGGCTCAGAAGAAAGAGGTCGAGGAAAAAACGGCCCAGGCTGAGAAGGAGCTTCAGCAAGCCTTAGCAACTAAAGAGGCTGAAATCAAAGAAACTGATGAAAAGGCTTACGCCCAGGGTGTGGCCGATGTCACTGAAGATTACAAACTTCAAGTCAGGCAGGCATGCAATAGGGGATTTTCCCTGGGTTGGATGTCCCTGGTAAAAAAGCTTGATCTTCTTGCTGACTCACCCTGGCGCAAGGCTGAAGTTATTCCTCTTCCCTTTCCTCTTCCTCCACCTCCAAGTCAGACTGAGGAAGAAGCTGTGTCTGAATCCGAAGCCGAAGATGTGGATGAAGATGAAAATGATGAAGAGACTTTGGTGAGAAAGTCTAAGGATGCTGATGAGGTCAAGTCTCCTCCTCAAGTTGAGCAGATCCTAGACTTAACCCAAGACGAAGAGACTGAGATGGTGACCAAGGAAGCAGATCCTGTTCATTTATCATCTGACCTTCTTTTGGCTGAAAGAAGTCTTAGTAAAACACTTGCGGAGATCGACGCCGAGATTGCGGTAGATAAGGAAGCCGAGGTTTCTGTAGAAAAAGATACAGAGGTTGTGGGAGAAAAGGATGCCGAGGTGGTTCTCCCAGAGTCCTCCGAGGTCCTCGCCCAGCCATCTGTTGAAGAATCTTGAAATGTCTTTTGTTCTTTTTGTACTTTTGTTTTTTGAACAATGTAAGCTTCCCCTTTGTGGCCGATGCGCCTTTCTTTATCACTTGTAAACATTTATATTTTGCTAGACCATAGTGCCTTTATTATATACAACTGCAACTTTTAGTCTTTAATTTCTCCTTGTTGCTTCTGTGTGGCTTTATACTTAGAATATTTTGTATGATTTACATAATTCCTCCTTTGTACCATCTTCTCGGGGTTACATACCTTGGGTATAATAACTGCAAATTTTACTTCGGCAAGACATTGACCTGCAATCTTTTCATAAATTTCAACAAGTATAGATACTATTCAATGTTATCTTTGCAAACTTTTCTGAAGTTTTCAACGAGTGTTTAAACAGTAATCTCAATCTATCCTATTTGTAAATTGCTACAAATTTCAACAAGGATTAACATGTACAGTAAACTTTTCTCAAGTTAAAATAATGATCTACTTGTAAATTGCTACAAATTTCAACAAGGGTTTAAACAATGACAATTACCTCAACCTGTAAATTGCTGCAAACTTCAACAGGTGGTTATATGTCGGCTTAACTTCAATTTGTAAATTGCTACAAATAACAAGTGTTAAACATCTTATTTGATTTATCCAATCAGTAGATTGCCATAACACTAGATTCACTTCGACTTGTAAATTGCTACAAATTTCAACAAGTGAAGAGAAACAGATATCTCGGCTTAACTTCAATTTGTAAATTGCTACAAATTTCAACAAGTGAAGTTAAGGAATCATCTCGGCTTACTTTTAACTTGTAAATTGCTACAAATTTCAATAAGTAGTAAGCTTTGTATCGGTTTGACCGACTTGTAAATTGCTGCAAATTTCAACAAGTGGTAAACTTTGTATCGGTCTGACCAACTTGTAAATTGCTACAAATTTCAACAAGTGGTAGACTTTGTATCGGTCTGACCAACTTGTAAATTGCTACAAATTTCAACAAGTGGTAGACTTTGTATCGGTCTGACCAACTTGTAAATTGCTACAAATTTCAACAAGTGGTAGACTTTGTCTTTTCTCTGCCCCCAATGTAAACCTAAGTTCCACTTGGGTCCTCATTTTTTATGTCTTCCGGAAATAATGTTAAGTATCTTAATCAATCATATGCGCTTGAAGAATTCTGAAAAGATTTTATTAATGACATCGGTCAAAAATAATGAACATCTCAATGATAGAAAAATTTCAAATTACAAGTGTTCCAAGGTCTTGGTAATGCTTTGCCCTCATTATCCTCAAGCCGATAAGCTCTATTGCCTAAAACCGAAGTAATTCTGTAAGGTCCTTCCCAGTTTGGGCCAAGCTTGCCCTCTCTGGGATCTTTCTTGTTGCCGACGACTTTTCTCAAGACTAGGTCGCCGACTTGAAAATCTCTTGGGTTGACCTTCTTGTTGTAAGTTCTGGCAAGCTGTTGCTGGTATACTGCAAGCTGAATTGCAGCCTTCTCTCTTTGCTCTTTTAAAATATCCAGATCTCGGGCTAAGAGTATGTCATTAGTCCCATTCTCAACTCCCTGGGTTCGGATCCCTGGAATGCCGATTTCCAGTGGAATTACTGCTTCTGTGCCATAGGCCATAGCAAATGGGGATTCCCCTGTTGATCTTCTCGGCGTAGTCCGATATGCCCAAAGTACGTTGGGTAATTCGTCTACCCACTTTCCTTTTGCTGCCTGTAGCCTCTTCTTTATTCCATCCAAAATTACTTTGTTTGATGCTTCTGCTTGCCCATTGCTTTGGGGGAAACTTGGTGTTGAAAAGTAATTCTTGATCTTGAATTTTGTACAGAAGTTCTTGATAAGTTTGCTGTCAAACTGTGTTCCGTTGTCGGCAACAATTGCTCTAGGAATACCAAATCTGGTGATAATATTTTTCCATATGAAATTCTTGACGTCCACATCTCGGATTTTGGCAAGCGGTTCTGCCTCTATCCACTTTGTGAAGTAATCCGTTGCTACCAGCAAGTATTTTCTCTGCCCAGTTGCTTGGGGAAGTTGTCCAACCAGATCCATGCCCCATTGGGCTAACGGCCAAGGGCTGGATACTGGGTTTAGGTCAGCAGCTGGCTGATGAATCAAAGGTGCGAACCTTTGGCATTGTTCGCACTTCTTCACGTATGCTTCTGTATCTTTTTGCATGTAGGGCCACCAATACCCCTGGGTAATGGCCCTATGGGCTAATGATTTGCCCTCAGTGTGGCTTCCACAAATCTCTTCATGAATTTCATATAAAAAATCTTCAACTTGTAAAGGATGTACGCACCTTAAAAGGGGTCCAGTGAAGGACCTTCTGTAGAGATGTCCGTCTGCAGTCAGGCTGAATCTTGCTGACTTTAATCTGACTTTGTGTGCCTCATTGCGGTCTTCTGGCAGCTTTCCTTCTTTTAGGAATGCAACAATTGCATCCATCCAGCTTGGCCCCATGTCCACACACATTGTCTCTTGCTTTGCGTTCTGTGGTTCTATGCTCGGGCCCGACATGTAGTCGATCATAATTGTTCTTGTCTTTCCAGTTTGCATTGAACTTGCTAGGTTGGCCAACGCGTCGGCGTGGCTGTTATCATCTCGGCTTACTTGGAGAAGTCGGCAGTTCTGAAATAACTCGGCCAATCTGATAACCTCTTTTGCATATGCCGACATCCTCTCGTCTCTGGCTGCAAATTCTCCTGTTGACTGGTTAACAATTAATTGTGAATCACAAAAAACTATTACCTCATCTGCTTCTGCTGCCGCTGCCAGCTTTAGTCCTGCAATTAATGCTTCGTATTCTGCTTCATTGTTTGAGGCCTTGAACCCCAAACGGATGGATTGTTCTATTATTTCCCCATCTGGGGATATCAGCAGCACTCCTGCCCTCGCTCTTTGTCGATTTGAACTTCCATCGACAAACAGTCTAAATGAGTCACCGATGTAGATGCTGCAGGGTCTGAGTTTTTCCTTCTTTTGTTCCTTGGCTTTTGGCTGGGATTCTCCTTGCTTGCTGGGGCCTCGTGCATCTTGGCTCAACGGAGCCCAACGTTTGATGGATTCAGGCGTGAATTCTGCCACGAAGTCGGCCAAAACCTGGCCCTTAATTGCTGTTCTGGGCCTGAACTCCAGGTCATACTGGCCCAAGGCTACTGCCCACCTTGCAATTCTTTCTGTTAAGTCTCCTTGCTGTAATAAGGATTTCAGTGGGTGCTCTGTTAGCACTACAATCTTGTGTGCCTGGAAGTAGTGGTTCAACTTCTTTGAGGCCATGACTAGGGCCAGCATCAACTTCTCTAGTGGTAAGTACCTTGCTTCAGCGTTGGCTAAGGTTTTACTTACATAATAGACAGCCTTCTGTTCTCCCTGCTCTTCTCGGATTAGCACTGCACTCACTGCATATTCTGACACGGCTAAGTACAAAAACAACTCCTCTCCAGGTTCAGGTGTTGAGAGGACTGGAGCTGTGGTCAGATACTTTTTTAGGTCGGCCAAAGCGGCCTCACATTCTTCAGTCCATAGGAAGTCTGCAGTCTTTTTCACCAGGTTGAAGAAGGGTTTGCATTTGTCTGAACTTCGGCTTATGAATCTGTTTAGGGCTGTGGCCCTTCCAGTGAGCATTTGAACCTGTTTTGCCGATGTTGGACTCTCCAGATCTAGGATGGCCTTGATCTGATCTGGGCTGGCTTCTATTCCCCTTCTTGTTACCAGGTAACCTAGGAACTTACCTGATCTAACTCCAAACGCGCATTTAGATGCGTTGAGTCAGAGCCGATATGTTTTGAGTATTTCAAATACCTTTTTCAGGTCGGCAAGATGACTTTTAGGCTCCTTGGTCTTTACGACCATGTCATCGATGTAGACTTCAACTGTTTGGCCTATCAGGTGCTTGAACATTTTGGTTACCAATCTTTGGTAGGTTGCTCCTGCGTTCTTCAGCCCAAAAGGCATCACCCTGTAACAGTACAGGCCTTTTGGGGTGATGAATGTTGTCTTCTCCTCGTCTGGGGGGTACATGGCTATCTGGTGATACCCCCTGTAAGCATCCAGGAAGCTCATCCTTCCATGTCCAGATGTGGCGTCGACTAATTGATCGATTTTGGTCAGAGGAAAGCTGTCTTTGGGACAGGCTTTATTCAGGTTTGTAAAATCTACGCAGACCCTCCATTTACCATTTTTCTTCTTTACCACCACAGTGTTTGATAACCATGTTGGATAATTGACTTCTCTGATGGCTCTGGCTTCCAGAAGTCTGTCTACTTCTTCCTCCACTGCTTCGACGTGCATCATCGTCGGTCTCCTAGTTCGCTGTATTACAGGTTTAGCCGACCTGTCGACGTTCAGTCTATGACATGTGACCTCGGGGTCAATGCCAGGCATTTCATAAGGTGTCCAGGCGAACACCTCTATGTTCGTTCTTAAAAAAGCTTCCAGTTCTTTCTCTTCTTCTTCGGCTAAGCCTGAGCTGAGAAGAAAGAAGCACTCTTCATCGCCCTCTTGGACGAGGATTTTCTTCAGTGTTTCCTCGCTCTTTTCGGCTGGTTCCTTGCCGACATCATTCGGGACTTCTATGTCCTCATCTTCAATTTCTACCTTCCCTAGTTCTTGTATGCTGCAGGTTGTTTTCATTGCTGCCATGGAGCAATTTTTTGCCTGCAATTGATCTCTTCTGACTTCTTCAATCCCATGTTCTGTTGGGAAGCGCAGTAGTTGGTGCAATGTTGAGGGTACTGCCCCCATTGCATGCAACCACGGCCTACCCAGGATGATGTTGTACGGTGTTGGTGTATCTATCACGATGAATTCTGTCCTGATCTTCTTAGTCCCGGCCTGTACTTCCAAGTTTGTAGCGCCCAGTGGCCACGTGGGCGTTCCATTGAAGCCGACCATCGGGCCATTCGATTGCTCCATGTCTTCTGGGTGAAGGCCTAGCTCCTTGTAACATTTAACGTACATGATGTCGCAAGAGCTACCTTGATCTATTAGGATGCGTTTCACTTGGCACTCCCCAACCTGGAGGGATACTACCAAGGCGTCATTGTGCGGGTGCTAGACCGTCTCTAGGTCGGCTTCGGTGAAGGTTATAATCGGTCCTTGGATCTCTTCAGGCCGATGTCTCTTTTCCCCGACTTGGTAGACATGCTGTAGATGCCTTACCCTTTGGGTTTCTCCTCTAACTTCATTCTCGTTAACCTTTGAGTGGATCACATTAACTATCCAAGGTCCTTCTGCCCGAGATTGTGGAGGTGGTGGGGCTGTTGGAGCCTGAGGCAGTCTTGCCTGTTATTCTCTTGTTCTGGTTTCATCGACAAGGTCTCTCAGGTGGCCTTGTCTTACCAGATCTTCCAAGTGTGCCTTTAGGGCTCTGCAGCCCTGTGTTGTATGTCCGTTTTCATTGTGGTAAGCACAATGTCTGTCCATGTTTCTTCCCATGAACTCTCCTGGTTCCCTTGCTGGTGTTCTGAAATAGGGTTGGCTCCGAATTTTTCCTAGGACTTTTTGAATTGGAATTCGGAACACGGTTGTCACTGCCTGTTTAGCCTTTAACTCCATCTCTGTTTTGCTGAATCCGTTGTTACTTCGGCCTCGCTTTGGCGAGCTGTTCCCTTTCTCCGGTTTGACTTCGTTGTGGGCCGATGTATCTTCCTCGGCTCGGGCATACTTCTCAATTCTTGCCATGAGCTCCTCCATGCTTTTTGGCAATGTCTTTGCCAAAGATTTCAGCAGTGAATAGTCATGTTTGAGGCCGTTCTTGAAAGACACGACCGCTACCTCCTGGTTGCATTCAGGTATTCGATTGAACACCTCGTAGTACCTTTTTGCATAGGCCCTGAGGCCTTCATCCTTGCTGATTTTTAAAGCCATTAGCGCGTCCACCCTTAATGGCTATAATTTGTTTGTTACGAACCTGGCCACAAACATCTCGGCCAGGCCTTCCCATGTTTTCACGCTTACCTTTGGTAATTTATGGAACCAATCTGATGCAATCTTCCCAAAGGACGAGGGGAATACTTTGCAAAGTAATGGCTCGTTTCCACTGTACAATGCCATTGAGTTTAAAAATCGTCTAACGTGGAAGTTAGGGTCTGACTTACCATCGTATATTTGAAACCTCGGCATGCTGAATCTTTTTGGTGCTTCAAATTTGTCCAATTCTACCGAGAACGGTGTCCTCGGTTTGACGGGTGAGGTTACCTCGGCTTCAGCTTTCTGTTCCTTCCTCTTGAGGTAGTTTCTCAAGTCTTCTTTGCTCCTCCCCGGAGCTCGACTGTCCTTGGACTTCAGTCTCTTCGGCACACTACTCTTGGCCTCGTGATGGGCCCGTTTTGATCTTTCTCCGTGGGTTGTGTCAAAGCAGAGCGCCTGCCTTTGTACATGCCGATGTTCTCTGGGTTTTGGGTCCTCCGTGTGATATGTCCTTTGGGATTTCTCTTGTCTCGGCTCTTTTCGTCCGACTTCCCTAGAAGGCGGATGTGAGTGCCTTGCGCTCCTGGTGTGCCGTAGTGCTTCGGGTATTATTTTTCCTCTTTCCTTTTAAGTATTAACTGCTGGAATTGGAGTGTCCTGCAGCGGGTATGGCAGCTGCATGACATTGTTTTGCATCATGAAGTTGACGACCGACTGTAGGTCAGCCAACTTATCTGCTAATTGTTTTACTTCCTCATCCCTCCGTAGGCACCTATCCCTCCATACCTGGAGGTTGTCTTCATTGTAGTATCTGCTCTGGTCTGTTTTCTTTGAAGTGTCGCCCTCCTGGACGACGTATTTTCTCCCGTGCCCCGGGCCACAGGCTTCTTCATTGTGGTTGTCTCCTCCGACGTCAAGGTCGATAGGCCTGCCACTCCTAGCAGGAGCGTTGTCCCCAACCTTTTCGTTTTGTGCATTACTGGCCATCTATTTGTCTTTCTTTCCCACAGACGGCGCCAAATTGTGTGAGTGATTTTCCGATCACACTGCCCTCCTTAGGTTCAGCTATAGTACACAGGCAGAATAGATGGCACCCTGCTGTCCTACACAGAAAGAAAAGACTCCGGCGGTGGTTCTTCCACCCGGGGGCACTCCGACGATCAAGTCACTATATCTCTCAAAGATAAATCAATTATTCAACTCACAAGCTTGAGCATAAAAAACATACCTTTGACCCATGGGGGTGCCTCTCTTTTATAGTCAATACAATCCTAGTCCCAATAGGAGCCTAACTCCAATGGACTCAGGATTATTGCTAACCTGGAACTCCCAATGGGTTTAGGACAAAAACTCTCCAAGAGTTTTACCTTTATCCAAACTAAAGTCTTCTCCCAATCTAGGACTCTTGTCCTTTATCCGCTTATCCTGGATTCCGATATCTTCGGAGATAACCTTGGCAACTCTGAGATTACCTCGGCATAACTTTCCACGACACGTGGCACCTTGGCTGAAACGTTGGCGTCACCTTGCCACGTGTTGGTACTCAGAAATATATCCCCACAGTAAGTGTTTTCAGATAGAAGGCAGAGCGATTTGGAGAAAGAGAATCAAGTATATGAAACTTATAGTATGAGGTTTCAGGTTCAATTCTTATAACAAGAAGTTTGATACTCTTTTTGGTGTTTATTTTTTCCCCAATATGAAGTTTGTACATATAGTCGATTATTTCTTCTCTAGTTTGAGCTTGTGGTGGTTGTTGAGCTTAATGACTGTTGAGCCTTCTATTTACTGTTGAACTACTTGTTCAATTTGATGTAATATTTTTTTATATTTGTAATTATTCTTATATATATATATATATATTAAAACGAATGTCCTGATTGTTATACAGTTTGACAAGTCTTCTAGTTTTTATTACTCATTGATGTGTTATATATCATATTATTAAAATGAGTCATGTTCGAAACCAAAGTTTAATTATTACATGATAGAAGAGCATATATTAGTCTGTATATCACCGTGTTTAGCATACATATATTGTGCATATACAAGCATAAGTGCAAAATCATTAGTGAAGTTTCATTGAAAGGTGCATCTATTTACATAACAAATCAACCTTATTACACCTTTTTTTTTATTTTTTATTTTTATTATACTACCTTCACACCCTTAAATATCCCAAATCTACCATCAAGCCTAACCTCACATATCTCTTTACGTCCACTATGTTCTTCTTTTCTCCTCTCTTTCTTTTTCTCTTTCTCTTTCCAATGAGGCCGATGGCGTGGCTATGGTTGAACTGAGTGGTGTGTAGGGAAGCAAAAAGGATTTGGAGATGGTGCTTAATCAGTACAATAATTTATACTTTTGGCGACCAAATTTGACGACTAAAAGGAGTTTAGTCACCAAAAGTGGAATTTTTGGCAACTAAAATTTGTATTGGTCGGTGTTGGTCTAGTTTTTAGGCTACTAAAGTTTGTTTTAGTTGTGGTATACTGATTTTTGCTAACTAAAATAAGTTTAGTCGGCAAATAATAGTCATAATTTTACTATTACTCTTTGGCAACCAAAAAAATTAGTTGGCAAATATGAAATTTTGGTGACTAAAAAATATTTAGTCATGGTACATTCATTTTTTCCAATGAAAGAAAATTTAGTTGCCGTTAGAGTTGATTTGCCTACTAAAAAGTTTGGCCATTAGAAATTAACTTTTGCCAACAAAAAATGACATTTGTCGCCAAAGGTGCCAAAATTTTAGTGGGAAAATAAAAAGCTTCTGGTGCCCGCCCAGGTATTCTCTTCTATTTAGGAATACAAAACACTTTCTTCTCTTTCTCACACACAATTAGTCACCACGAAACCTTACCTCACCTCCGCAGGCGATCACCACCGTGAAGCATTCGTACGTCGCGCACCTCCACGGCCATTGCTGCAAATCACCACCGCCACCGCCATAATACCAGGTTCTCTTTCACTCTCACTCTGTCTCTGTCTCTGTCTCTATCTCTATCTTTTGCTCTCTCTCTCTCTCTCTTCCTTCCTCTATTTCCACATTTCTTATTCCTGCTCTAGGGTTTTATATGATTTATTCAGTTTAATTTCGTGTTGATTTCTTAAATGGGTTTTGTTTAATTGGTTTGATTTCTAGAGTTTTATGGATTTGATGTCGTAAATAGGTTTGATTTTAGTGGTTTCATACATTTCCCCCTCTTTTTTCCTTTCTCTCATTAGTTTCAAAGCCTTAATCTATTGATTGTATATGTATTTGCATGCATGGCAGCTTAGCGATTGCATATATTTTGATTATTTGAATAGTGATTTTTATGATGATTTTGAGTAATACCCATCAAGTCATACATGGATTTGATAGATTTTGACTTGTTTATTGCTCACATATTAGTTATACCTCCTAAAATGTATAAATTGATTCAATTTATAGGGTAAAAACTAATGGGCCGAAACTAACATTACAAGCCCATAAACATCAATTTCGGCACAATCCTTCGGTCCGTTGTGGGCCCCCTCTGCACCTACTCGGGGTATAGCGAATACAAGACTCCTCACAACAAATAAAAATCTTTATCTGAATTGAAGCACCTCAGTGATGGATTGAGACTGGATTTAAGACTGGATTGGAGGTGGGTTTGTTGTTGCTTTTGGGATGGTTATTGAAAAAATCTAGAAATTCCCTAGATGTTGATTTGTGATTATGTATCAATTTTAAGCAGAATATAACAATCTCAATCAAACAATCAAGACAAATCAATACAACGATTTTACGTGGAAAAATCACAATTGGACACCTTCAATCGTGATAAAAAAACCACGGGTAACAGCTACAAGACAATCCACTAAGAAGATTTAAAGGAATTTCACAGGTATACTCTCAATTACCTAGCGAATCCACGCCCGAATTGAACCAACCTCTATGTGCCTCTTCCAACCCCGTCTTCACCTCGAAATTGTCTTTACGATGAGCCACTCCAAAATCCACCAAAGCTTCAGGCTCGAATTCTTCAGAATCCACTGAAGAACAACTCTCTCTTTTGTGTAGAATAAACAAACAAATCTTTGATATATAATCTTTAAACCATGAGTTGAATACTCAAACAAAACATCAAAGAAAACTAGCAAAATATCCACAGATATAAATCCTAGAACCCAAGAAGAAGATCTGGAGTAGTAATCCTAAAATCTGACCCAACACGCGAATTTATAAAATCTGTCCCGCGATCTCCACTCGAGCGCCCAACAGCCCGCTCAAGCGGCTTCAGCAAAATATGCGCGTGATATAACAGAGGTCCGCTCGAGCGTGAAATCACACATCTCAGTACTTTTACAGGCGACCAAAACTGCTGGAACCAAGGATTCTCCGCTCGAGCGGGGTAATGTCCGCTCGAGCGGACAGGCAATTTGGAATGCATTTTTGCATTTTGCTTCGGGGGCGCTGCCCCTCGACCCCACCTAGGCACTGCCCCAAATCCGCCAAGGGACGTTACCCCCTGGACTCCCGCGAGCTGACTGGGCAGCTCGATCCCCGTCATAATCAGCGAAGTGGCAATCTTGAAAGCATTAGCATCACAAACTTCTCTGAAAGGCACAATTCAGGTTGGATTCACATCTAAACACTCATAGCCTCACTGAAATAAAAGTGCGAAAATAAATACAATTGAAAGTAGTTTTGTCAAACGGGATTGCCAAGAAATAAAACCTAACAGTTATGTTTAATGCAGTTATGTTTAATGCAGTTCTACTAACCTTCATATTATTTCCTCTCACTAATTCTACATGCAAAGGAGATTACATTATTAAGCATAGTAATTAAAAAAAATGCATGATTAGTGAATAACCTCCATCAAGTTATACGATGCATTATAATGGTCACCGCATAACTGAAGGAACGTTATAAGCTATACGAAAAAATTACATCCTAGATGTTTTCATGTGTGCCAAACTTTCTTGTTGACTTTTAGCTAGGTTCTAGAGGGACAAACATGCACCTAACTCATGTTCACCTTATATATATATGTGCTTCAACGAATCGTCTATGGAAAAAGGTTTGAAAAAATTATTTATGTGGTTCATAGTAGTGCAAAGGGAAAGAAGGCACTAGGTTTTGAGTACTGGATGGCAAATAGTTAGGGCTCTTATACTCTTGTGTTAATTAATCATTTTAACACTAATTAGATATGGCTTCCAATTGTCCTTGCAAAATGCAAAACAATCCTTAAAGCACTCTACGGATGTCATGGGCAGCTTCCACGTGACAAATAGGATTTGTGGGGACAAACGGCATGCAATTAGCACACATAGGTTTGGAATTAGAGTCGAAAACGCTTTAAACTTGGTCGAAAAAGGGCGTTTGGGGGGTGAAAATACAAAACAACCCCTAAACCACTCTATGGATGTCATGGGCAGCTTCCTTGTGACAAATAGGACCTGTGGGGTCAGATGACATGTAGTTAGCACACCTAAGTTGGGAGTTAGAGTCGAAAACGCCATAAACTTAGTCGAAAAAGGGCGTTTGGGCAGCAAAAATGCAAAACAGCTCCTGAACCATTCTATGGATGTCACGGACAGCTTCTTCATGACAAATAGGACCTATGGGAACCGACTGCATTTAGTTAGCACACCTAGGTTGGGAGTTAGAATGAAAAATGCCTAAAACTAAATCGAACATATTTAGATGACTAATCATGTCATATGTACTGCAAATTATAGATAACTAATTTATGAGTCTTCAAACATATTTTACCACTACTCTTAATCTTAAATGTTACAAGTGATTATTGTTATTCACATGAATTGTGTTGTTTGAGTCTATTGTACTAAATCTACTGATATTTTGTATGGCAATAAGTGCTGCTACTTGTTTCCATGCATCTGCTATTTTTTTTTTTTAAAAAAAAAGGCAAACAAAATGTTATATTTTCAGTCAACACTTCAACCATGTCTAAGATTATAATGGAAAAAGTATTGAAGAAGATGAAAAATTTAATTCACTCACCTTTGATCTTTTTGCCTCAGACTATCAAGTTCTACATGCATTTCTAGTACTAATGGGTGCAATTTTTTTTATTTTTTATTTTTTATTTTTTTTGTAGATGACTTTTGGCGTGGAGTTGTAGATATTCTATTTTTGGGTATGAAGGATAATTTACACTTTTATATGATCCTGTTATTTGGTTGTCTTTTGCTTTTGTATGGATAAATATTAATCGTATAGATAACTTTTGGCATCAAACGGATAATTTTTTGCGTGGTATATAGATTACCTTTTGTTGTGGTACAAAATGACCATTGGGCATTGTAGACATCCCATTTTTGACCTCCCTTAAGACTTGAACGCGACTGATGGTTTACATGGTGGAAAAAGGTGTGCAAGGAAAAGGTTCAGTTTCTTCGGCAAGGAAAGAGTCAAAGCTCAACTTCATACCTCTTTTTGGACCAAAATAATATTGATCAAAAGATTTTAGACCTTAAAACCCTCTCTTTCAAAATGTTTTTGAAATAAAGTTTCTACGATGTTCCAACGCTCGCATTTTGTTAAATGTTGCGTTTTTCGGTAAACCGAGCAAGGACAAAGTAAAAACGAATGAAAGAGAGATGAAATCTTTGAAAAATCTTTCAAAACACCTTACTTAGGGGTTTGAAGTTGAAGAAAAGAAGAGAAGAGGGAAGAAACCTAGTTGGGGGAGAAAATGGGCATGAATTGTTAAGAAAGAGTCGAGCAACCCTCACCGAATCGGGCCTATTCATTTGCATACTTGGAATCAAGCTATGAGGCCACCACCGTTGGAAAGAAGACTTCCGGGGCTTCATTTTTCACTCAAGAATCTCCTAAAGCCAATTCCGGACGAGGGAGATATGGTTGATTGAAGTAGGGCATCACTCTAGTTGGACCGAATTTGCGCGACTTCACCAAAACAGGCATAACTTTTTGCATAGGAGGAATTTTAATGCAAGGTTTGCACCATTGGAAAGCTAACTTCTGGGGCTTCAATTTGGATACCTGGCCGGCCACCTTTGGACTTCCCAATCACTGGCCGGCCACCTTTCTTTCCGGCAGCCCCTTTTTGTCCTGAAAAACCAGGAAAAGTAGCAGGCCGACCAAAAAAGGTGGCCGGCCGGCCACCTGAACCTTTTGAACTGGCCGGCCGACCAGGGGAGGTGGTCAGCTGGCCACCTGAACCTTTTGCACCTGGCCGGCCATTTTTGTCCCTCCTGGTGCATTACAGCTGTGCCAGCTATTTTGCACCAGACCCTCTGTCCGAGAGTCTGCCTTTTTGGCTCCTTTTTTGAATTGGTTTTTCCCCCCTTTTCTTTGGCCCCTCTCCCTCTATATAACCAGCACCCTACCTCATTTCTAAGGGTTAGAAAATTTTGGCTAAGGCTTATACATTCCATCCTCCATAGCTTTCTTCTCCAAAGTTCAAAAAGCCATTATTTTTGGCCATTTACACTACAACTCATAGCCTTCCACCTCCATCATCCATTCCAGCACTTTGGAACCGATTTGCAAGGGTTGAAGGTTCACCAACTTGGTCCAAAAGCTCCAGCTTTGCTGCTCTTCAAGGGTAAGCACCTATTTCCCTTAAACTTGCATTTTTTTGCTCCATTGGTTAGCCTTATTTGCAAGCATTTATGGGCTCCGACCCAAAATGTAAAGTGTCTTATTTTGAGTCCCTCTTCAACTTTGATTAAGGACACTTTTCTGTTGGAAGTCATCTACTCCCCCTTTGTACTTTATCTCTCTTTTAGGGCTTATTTTGCATGATATATTAGCCTCATTTGTGAGCATTTTTGGGCTTTGAGCTAAACTGTAAAGTATTTTATTTTGAGCCCCTCTTCAACTTTGTTGAAGGGCTCTTTGCTTTTTGAAGCCATCTACTGCCCCTTGTCTTCTATCTCTCTTTCAGGGCCATTTTTGCATCATGTTTTAGCCTTACTTGTAGATATTTTCGAGATTTGTCATAAACTGAAAAAGATCTTTTTTTGATCTCCTATTAAAGTTTTTTTAAGGCCTCTTTCTTGTTTGGGGTCATCTTCCCCCTATGCATGCTTTATCTCCTTATGATTAGAGCTATGCATTAGAGCACTTGCATTGGCTATGGTTTAGCCTCTTAGCCACTGAAATCCAGTAGATTTTCAGTGTCTTTGATGAGGTTTTGAGCTTTGAAATCATAGAGGGGTGACCCTCTCACCTCTCATTCTCTTTACTAGCATGTTTGGCCTTCCAAAGAGACCCTATTTTGCATGCATTGAAGTCACTTTCCAGTCCTCATTCTGAGTGTTTTGAGGTCTGCCTCGGCTCTGTCCGAAGCCCATTTTGCCATATTTTATGTCTATGATGCATGTGTAGAGCAATCTCATTCAAGGCCTTTCAAAGGGGCCTTTCTTTGCATGTTTCCTAGACCCATTTCAGGGCCAATTTGGTGAGTTTTAGGACTGTCATATTTGATTTCCAGAGTTAGTTTTGCCATGCTAAGTGTTTATCTTGTATGTGCTTAATAACACCTTGTATGGCCCTCTAAAGGAGCTCACCATTTTTACACATGTTGGCTGCATTTCAGTGATTATTTGGGTATATTTTAGCATGTTTTGTTCATTGATTTTTTCTGGTTTGGTGAGATTTCATATGCTTCATATACATGCCATGTAAACCATGTTTGCTAGTCACACTTGCATGCTATCTTAGTCCATCATGCTAGCATCTTTTGGTCATGCTTTGAACTGGAAATGTTCATGTTTTGGGACTGCCTTGGCTCTGTCTTTGTGTTTCATAGTCAAATAATGCATGCTTTGTATAGCTACAAGTCAATATATGTGCCTAGTTTCGAGCTTCGGGACCATTCCATGCATTGTATGACATATATCCATAATTCGAGATCATTTTGCATCATGATTCAATGCTGAAAATTGCATGTTTGAATGCCATGTTTCATGCCTTACCATGCCTTGTTAGAGTGGCATTTGGTGCCTTAGGTTCGGTCCTCGGTTTGCGTGCATTTGTGCACGCATTTCGATAGTCTCATTTTCATCTTATGGCCGCTGATGTGAGTGTGGCTGAGGTCCACTCATATTGGCGTAAGTCCATCATGCATTGCGTATGCCATTTCATTTCATAGCATTGCGTATGCTATGTTGCATGTTAGAGCATTGTGTATGTCATGTTACATCGTGTATTATGTATGCCATCTCATAGTATTGCGTATGCTAGGTTGTATGTTAGGATTGCATTCATGCATGTCATGCATATTGCATTGTGCTTGGGATAGGAGTTAGCCCCAAGCATGGGAAACGAGGGACGTTTCGTACTTCGAGTGACGGAACGTGTCTCAATTCCTGGTCGCCAACACTCCGGATTACCTGTGATGGAGTCTAGGCCTTGTTTTATTTATATGTGCATTCATTTCATATTGAGACGTGCAATTCGACTCATCGGCCATCATGCATCGAGATGCGTGATTGGTGGCACGAGGATCGAAGACTATACTCCCTGAAGAGTAGTCAAGCATACATATGTGAAAATACATTGCCATGCCCCTTTCTTGCTCTCTGTTGCAGCAAATCAGAAACCGGCAGCCTTTTAGAGCTTTGTACAATATTCCGGGCTTAATTGTAAACAGAGGCTAATTGGGGCATTGCAATGGATTTCCGCGTCCAGCAATTCAAGCATGCATCATTCATCATTACGGAACAGAGCTGAGGCGGTCCGTGGATTCGCATGCCATTTATTGCTTTCCTAGATTAATTTGTTAATTAATTAGGATTTTGTATTTATTCGGACTGTACTATTCATTCGGACTGTACTATTTATTTCGGACTGTATTATTTATTTGGACCCTCCAAGCGAGGGCAACATTGTAATAAGTGTGCGTGCGTGTGATGTATGTCTTCCAACCCCACGTCTTTCTCCCTTTTATTTACTAGCTTACGATGGTTAGATTAGGGCATGTTTCAATTAGCATACAGTATGATAGCATGTTTGCATTCATTCATCTGTCTTGCATGCACCGGGCTTGGCGCATCATAACTCACTGCATTGTATTTCAATTCCGAGTTGAATACTTGTTAGCTGTAGCATTCCACATGCCATCTTTAGAATAGCCGAGCATGCTATAGTTGCATCTTTGCATGTGTTGCATTAGGCATCTCTGTATAGTTAGGATCATGCATGGATTTCTAACATAGCTTCTGTTTTGGCTTGGAGTACTCGGTAAGTTTTTATGCTTTAGCATCCTTGCATGCGTATGAGTGACTGCCATGATAGCATGCTTACCATGAGGCTATGTGCTTATGTGATATATCTGCCTGAATGCCTGTGGGTGAAGGTTGGGTTATTTAGATTGGAACAAATCATCGACTGTGAGTTTTAAGCCCACTAGATAGTGGCAAAATCATGTTTTTTAAGCCCACCTGAGGGTGGCAAATTCACGTCTTAGCCTACTTGTGAGTAGCACCATCAAACCATTTTTCAAAACAAACATGAAATGTTTCGTTCCAATTCAGGCGACACAGTCTATACTTGTATGCTGTGCACATCACATAGTAATTCTAGGCTAATAACCGGAATAAGAACACATAATGTTTTCAAAACTTGATATCATGGTTAGTAGAGGCCGATCTTTGATCGGGCGAGCGGGGGTGCTCACGAAGTGACCTTCCCCAATCGTACCCAAGTTCCCGAGCCGAGGCAACTTTGGTGATGACGGACACGTGGCCTTAGGCACGAGTCAGGGTTTCCTAAATTTTCCAAAATAAAATATTTAGGTGGCGATTCTGTATCTGGCAAAGCAGTCCATGTTTGGCACTTCTTTCAAAAATCTGTTTTCTCAAAACGATTTGCCGGATTTGGACTCTTTGGTTCAGATTGAGAACCTTGACACAATTTGAGTCCGAACTGTAGTGAGCCCAAAATGAACAGAACGGGACTCATCCTCCCGAGGCGTTCGGGAACGTCTACAAGCATGATAGTGAATATATATATATATATATTGTGTGTATGGAGGACATGTTTTTGTATGATTATATGTTTTGTATGGAATTATTATTTTAGATTGGAATATATACTTAGTTTGTATAAAATTTGATATCAAAAGTTATTCTTTTTTGGATGGTTGAAAGTGAAATGGATGCAAATTGTGGAATGGTTAATTTGTTTATATATATGGTACAGGTTGCACTAATACATACAGGTTGTGGAAAAATTAATAAATAAAAAAACCTAAAATTATATTTTTGGTGATTAAACAATTGGTAGCCCAAAAGGAAGTACATATTTTTAGCGACTAAATAGTTAGTAACTAAAAAATAAATAAAATGAAAAAAAAAATTGGTGACTAAAACTTTAGTAGCCAAAAAAATAAATCAAACTTGAGGCGACTAAATTTTTAGTAGCTAAAAAAATTTAAACTTTTGGCAACTAAAACATTTAGTAGCTAAAAAAAAATTAAAAAATAAGACTTTAGGCAACTAAATTTTAAGTAGCTAAAAAAATTTAGACTTTTGGCAACTAAAACATTTAGTAGCTAAAAAAAATAAGATGAACAACAAAAAACATTTTGGCAACTAAAATTTTAGTCGTCCTAAATAATTTCAATTTTTGGTGACTAAATGTTTTAGTCGCTAAAAATGCGATATTAATTTGTTTGAAAGCTTTTGGCGACTAAAACATTAGTCGGCAATTGAGGACTTTCGGTGACGAAATGTTTTAGTCGCTGAAAATGCGATAATAATTTTTTATGAAAGATTTTGGAAACTAAAATATTAGTCGGCAATTGAAGACTTTCGGTGACTAAATTTTTTTTAGTCATCAATTACCTTCCCCAATAATTATTCAATGATAATCTAGCGATAAAAAAATTTTAGTCGCTAAAAAGTTTCGGCTACTAAAAGCTGACTTTTGGCAACTTAGTCACCAAAAGTGCCATTTGTAATAGTGAAACAGAAAGAGATGAGAGGTGCATAAGAGTGTCAGGGGAGAGGCTTAGGGCATTGACAAAGAGGAGGGACTAGAGACTAACGAAAATTGAGAGGGGGTTAGAGCTTCAAGGGTAGGTAATGAGCCTATGAAGGTGGTGGAAAAGAAAAGGGGCCTAGGGAGAAGGGAGAGTTAGAAAAAGAGATAGATAGGGTTTCAAGGGTAAATGAGAGTGCTATAGGGAAATGAGGAGTAGAAGAGGCAAGATACAAGGAGGGTGGCGACCGTAAAGGAGGGAAAAGGGTAGGGACCATTAGGGAGGGAAAAGGGTGGGGACCATCAAGTAAGGTGATGGGGTGGAGAAAATATGGTTCACAATGGTGGCCAAAAAAAAGGGATAGCTTGGTGTGGGTGGTCAAAAAGAAAAGGGGTTTGCGGTGGTAAACAGGGATGACGTGGAAGGGTTAGAATGTGGCTATGAGTGGAGCGGAGCAAACGCTAACGTCGGCAATATATGTTATAGCGACCCCGGTCTTTTCCCATTTGATTATTGTATCCGGACTTATGTTCCGTGGATTCCGTTGTCATATTGTTGTTGTTGTCATCCTTTAATTCTATTTGGTCGAGTTTTAGGATGTGTTAGGCGTGTTTCGAACAATTGGGTTGAGCCTTGGTCTAGCTGTTGGTTGCCCAGTTTTTAGCCTTTCCGCTCGAGCGGACATTCCTACGCTCGAGCGGGGTTTACACTCTTCCAGCAATTTTTGGTCCCTGCAAAACTTCTGCAGGTGAGAGATCTACGCTCGAGCGGTTATCATTGCGCTCGAGCGGACCTTGTTTTGTTCTTTACGCTCGAGCGGTGTTTTGTGCGCTCGAGCGGACCTGTCAAGTTTAAATACGCAGCAGCATGTTTTAAAACAGCTTTTCAGCCCCTTTCAGTTTATAAAACCCTAGGTTACGAGTTCTCTCTCTCCCAACTCATCTTTTCTCCTAGGATTGATCTATCTAGAGTGGATTTCTACCCTAGTTCCTTCACAAATAAGATAGAGGAGAGTGAGGGCTTTCATTTAATCTGAGCAATTGTTGGTTTGGAGCACTTTGAAGTTTGGGCATCATCTTCATCTTCTTCTTTTTGAGTTATTTCTTCGAGGTAGGGATTTCCTACTCCATTTATACGCTTTAATCCTAAGTGTTGGTATTTTGGTATGTGGGGGGGGTAGTTTGGTAATTTTGGTATGTGGGGGTAGTTTGGTAATTTTGGAAGAAACCTTAGGGTTTTGGTTTAGATTAATTTGTATAATTAATTTAAAAGAATAATGTGGAATTTGGTTTAATTCATGGAATTGGGAATGTTAAATTTACATTCATTGATGTATTTATTTCTTGTTTAGAAATAACTGTTTTAGGCTATCGGTGGAGGATAGCCATTGATTGTTGTAGACCTTGCATGTGGCTTAGGTATAACTGGAATTAAGTCATTTATGTTGACTGTTGAATTAATACAGAACATTACTCGTATTGATTATGTGTTGCATATGGTAATTGTGTGTTTCATTGCATATGCATGTTGTTTGGAGAAGATAGGGGATGAACTCCACGGTTTAGGGGAAGATAGGGGATGTACCTCTAAACCGGATTTATTGGGAGGAGATAGGGGATGGACTCCAGTAGCATCACTCTTACGTGTGCTTATTGATTAATAGACATATGTCTATTTATTGTTGATATGATACATCACTAAAATGTGTATCAGTTGGGAAGTACGGAAGTGAATTGATTATGATTGATACAATACCAACATGTGTATTTGTTATGATTAGGTCTAACTTGAATTGTTATTCCTGTTGAATCGGAAGTAATGGTAATAAAAGATGAAACCCTGTTGAGTTATTTGGCCAGGTTCTGAGCCATAAGTGGAAAGTAAAATGCGCCATAGACAATGTGTCATAGGCAGTGTAGACATTCGTGTCATGAATATTGTAACTCGATTATAGTGTGTTAACCATGTATCAGATGCTAATACTTTAGTTAATTCTTATGCTTGGTTTAGTATTTCTCTACTGGGCTGTGGCTCACCCTATATGGGAACTTTATTTTCAAGTTCGGGCGGTTCACTACCTCCAAAGACTTAGCTTGTGAGGATTTGGACTTGAAGACTTGTTTTATTTGTTTTAGTTGTTTTATTTGAATTATGTAAACATTCAAGCCTAGGGCTTTATTTGTTTTGAGTTAGAACTCATGGATTTGTGTCCAAGTGTTGGCTTGGCAAGATGTAAGCCCGTAGGGCATTTATTATGATGTTTTATTTCATGGTACTCTGATGAATGGAATAAGATACTTTATTTCCTTATAATTCCGCATGTTAATATTATGTATTATGGGTTTATTTTGAGGGCGTTACAACTTGGTATCAGAGCGTACCGGGTTTGAATACTTTGGGTACGTGGGAAGTGATTAGTATCACAATTGGTTCGTCTCGTTTGATAGAGACTTAGTGTAATAATTACATGATTATATGATAACATGTTTATGTGACTATGTGGGTATGGAATGTAGTTTCTAGATATTGATTGGATCCATGAGTTTCTAGTAGTCTTGTTGGAAAGGCACTTGATCAATGCTGCTTCCAATCGGAACTATAGTAACCCTTTGGGACTATCATTATCCAGGAATGAAATTCGTAGGTGCTTATGTGATTATGTGCTTACGTGGTGTGATTTATTGTTGTCCAATGCATTAGGACGTGAGTGTTTAACTTCGGCACATTTATTAATGTGCTAACGTCTTTGTTTCCTTTAATAGGATGTCAGGACGAGGACGAGGTCGCGGTAGGCGCGGTAGGCAGGCTAGGCAGGAAGTGCCTATACCGGAGGAGATTCCGGCAGTTCAGGAGGGTGTTGGCCAGGCCAATGTGGCCGAGCCAGTAGGACAGCCGTTTATGGGCGCTTTGGCCCAAGAGATAGCAGGGGCATTTCAGGCGTCAGTGGACATTCTGAGGGCTGCGAATCCAGCCCAGGTAGTTCCAGCCCCGGTAGTTGCTGCAGATGCAGGGCCTTCTTTTCTGAAGAGGGAGTTTTTCCGGTCTCAACCGGACGTGTTTGTAGGTGATCCTAGCGAGCCGCTTAAGGCAGACGAATGGCTCGAACAGACAACGAAAACGTTTGAGATGCTTGGCATCGAAGACGAGGGGTTGAAGGTGACCTTGGCATCTTTCCAGCTGAAAGGGGATGCGGGTCAGTGGTGGAAGTTCACCAAGGGTCGTATTAGAGGTACTTGGAAGGAGTTTGTTGATGCTTTTCAGGAGAAGTACCTGTCTCCAGCTGTTCAGGAGACGTTGAGAGATCAGTTCTGCCAGCTGAAGCAGAATAGTTCATCAGTGGCTGAGTTTGAGGCCTTATTTACTAGTTTGTCCAGGTTCGCACCTGAGTTAGTGGCATCCGAGGAGCACCGGTGTATAGAGTTCGAGAAGAAGTTGAGGCGCGGCCTCAAATTGAGAGTTGTGCCGACTATGATTAGGGATTTTGGGCGTTTGGTTGATGCAGCAGCCCATACTGAGATTGCGATGCGGGAGGAGGAGGAAGGGCAAAAAGGCTCCAAGAGGAGTCAGGATGGTCAGGGTGATGGCAGGAGGCAGAGAGGTTTCACTCCTCAGCAGCCTCAGAGTAGCTTCTCTAGGTCTACTTTTCCTGTACCGAGTGCTAGTTCGGGGAAAGGCAGTCAGGGAGACATCACTTGCTTCAAGTGTGGTCAGCTGGGCCACAAGTCTCCAGTTTGTCCTCAGAGGGGAGGAGTTCAGAGAGCAGCATCGTCTTCGGCTCGATCTCAGAGCCAGAGTCAGAGTAGAGGTCAGCCGCTCTCTTGTTTTCAGTGCGGTCAGCCAGGGCACATGAAGAGGTTTTGCCCACAGTTGGGTGGCACATCTGGTGCTACTGGTTCGAGGCAGACTCAGAGTCAGCTGCCTACTCAGTCAGTTCAGGCCTTGAGGGCCAACCAGAGGGCTTCTTCGTCCCAGTCAGTGCAGCAGCCTATTGCTCCGAGGGGTGAGCAGGTTGATCAGAGGTCGTCTGGGCGCGTGTATGCTGTTACCGCGCAGGATCTTGTGCCGGCTCCATCTGTTGTGAGAGGTACCTACTTGTTTTGCAATTCAGTTGCTAGTGTTCTGATTGATACGGGTGCATCTCATTCCTTTGTGTCTGCTGCATTTGCATCTATTTTGGAGTTGGAGTTAGCACAGTTAGCATCTCCTATTTGTGTAGTGTCACCTCTTGGGGGTGAATTGATTTTGAAACAAGGTGTTAGGGGTTGTGATATAGAGGTCGATGATCATAGAATCCCTTTCTCTTTTGTAGTTATGCCCATGAAGGGCTTCGATGTTATTTTGGGTATGGACTGGTTATCGTCATACCGGGCAGTTATTGATTGCTACCGTCAGAGGGTCACTTGTTGTACCGTGGACGGGGAGTGTTTTCGTTTTCTGGGGGACCGGGTTGGTAGTGTTTTGCCACCGGGGTATGATCCGCGAGGGCGGAGTGAGCTTAGTGGTCTACTTGCTAGTCTTTCGATTAGTGAGGATGATGAGACCCAGATTGTATTGCTGAGGGTGGTTTGTGAGTATTCGGACGTTTTTCCCGAGGATCTTGTTAGCTTGCCACCTTATCGAGAGATTAAGTTCTCTATTGATTTAGTGCCCGGCACGGCGCCGATTTCTATGACACCTTACCGTTTTGCCCCAGCCGAGTTGGTTGAGTTGAAGGTTCAACTCCAGGAGTTACTAGATAAGGGCTACATTCGCCCTAGTGTTTCGCCGTGGGGAGCACCGGCCCTATTTGCTAAGAAGAAAGGTGGTGCTTTGAGACTGTGTATAGATTACCGGAAATTGAATCGGGTTACGGTTAAGAATAAGTACCCTATGCCTCGTATAGATGATCTGTTCGATCAGTTGAAGGGTTCCCGTTGTTTCTCTAAGATAGACTTGAGATCAGGTTATCATCAGTTGAGAGTCAGGGAGGAGGATATTCCGAAGACGGCATTCCGTACGCGGTATGGCCACTATGAGTTCCTGGTGATGCCATTTGGGCTCACCAATGCACCGGCAGTGTTTATGGATTTGATGAACCGGATCTTCCGGGAATTTTTGGATCGTTTTGTAGTCGTCTTTGTGGACGACATTTTGATTTATTCACCTTCAGAGGAGGAGCACGAGACACACTTGAGAGTGGTGCTAGAGTTACTTAGAGCCCATAAGCTTTATGCTAAGTTCGGGAAGTGTGAGTTCTGGCTAAAAGAGGTGAAGTTCTTAGGCCATGTAGTTTCTGGGGAAGGGGTGTCTGTTGATACATCCAAGACTGAGGCAGTGTAAGATTGGGCACAGCCTAAGAGTGTGTTTGAGATCCGCAGTTTTCTGGGATTAGCTGGGTATTACCGTCGGTTTGTGAAAGATTTCTCCAGGTTAGCTTCACCGTTGACTAGATTGACGCGAAAGGGAGTCAAATTTGTATGGAATGAGACTTGTGAAAAATCATTTCAGGAGTTGAAAATTAGATTGACCACCGCTCCGGTTTTGATTATTCTGGAGAGAGGGTTGGGTTATGCAGTTTATTGTGACGCCTCACGAGAGGGTCTGGGTTGTGTGTTAATGCAAGAAGGGAAAGTGGTTGCCTATGGCTCTCGTCAGTTGAAAATTCACGAGAAGAATTACCCTACGCATGATTTAGAATTAGCAGCTGTGATATTTGCCTTGAAGATTTGAAGGCATTATCTTTATGGTGAGAGGTTCGAGGTATTCTCGGATCATAAGAGTCTGAAATATCTGTTCACACAGAAAGACTTGAATTTGAGGCAGAGGAGGTGGATGGAGTTCATTGAGGATTATGACTTCGAGTTGCACTATCATCCGGGGAAGGCCAATGTTGTGGCTGATGCCCTTAGCAGGAAATCTGTTGGTGACTTAGCTAGTATAGCCATCCGGGAGTGGGAGATGTTGGGTGCAGTTGGGGAGTTTGATTTGCATCTGGGCGAATCTGTTGAGGCTGCGGCCTTGTTTTCTGTTGTCGCACAGCCTACACTTGTGACTCGAGTGTTAGAGGCTCAGAGGGGTGATCTTGAGGTAGAATCTCTCCGAGAGAAGATTTCTAATGGGAAGGTTGAGAAGGGTTTGACGGTGTATTCCGACCTGAGTGTGAGATACCGAGACCGTCTGTTTGTGCCGGAGTCTTGCCGAGAGGAGGTACTCCGAGAGTTTCATCATTCGCGCCTTGCGGTGCATCCGGGAGGTACTAAGATGTATCAGGATTTGGGTCGCCAGTTTTGGTGGCGGGGTATGAAGAGAGATGTGGCAGCTTTCGTATCTAGGTGCCTTACTTGTCAGCAAGTGAAGGCCGAGCATCAGAGGCCAGCGGGTTTGTTGCAACCCTTGCCTATTGCCGAGTGGAAGTGGGAGCATGTCACTATGGACTTTGTTGTGGGTCTTCCGAGGACTCAGCGGGGTAGTGATGCTATTTGGGTGGTTGTAGACCGGTTGACGAAGTCAGCGCACTTCATTCCTATGCGTGTTAGAGATTCGGTAGATCATCTTGCCGACTTATATATCCGGGACATAGTGAAGTTGCACGGGGTCCCAGTGACGATCGTCTCAGATAGAGATCCTCGTTTTACTGCTAGGTTGTGGCAGAGTTTGCAGAGTGCTTTAGGCACTAAGTTGACTTTTAGTACGGCTTATCATCCTCAGATTGACGGGCAGTCCGAGCGTACTATTCAAATCCTTGAGGATATGCTTCGGGGTTGTGTTCTCGACTTTAGTGGGTCGTGGGAGAGGCACTTACCATTAGTGGAGTTTGCCTACAACAACAGCTTCCAGTCTAGTATCGGTATGGCACCGTTTGAGGCCTTGTATGGCCGACCGTGTAGATCTCCAGTTTGTTGGGCCGAGGTGGGTGATGCACCTTTGTTGGGTCCGGAGTTGGTGAGGGAAACGACGGAGAAAGTTGAGCTTATCCGTAAGAGGCTCGTTACAGCCCAGAGTCGTCAAAAATCTTATGCTGACCGTAGGAGGAGACCTTTGGTGTTTCAGGTGGGTGATCATGTCTTTCTGAAAATATCACCCAAACGAGGTTTGATGAGGTTTGGGAAGAGCGGGAAGTTGTCCCCTCGGTTCATTGGGCCTTTTGAGATCCTTGAGAGGATTGGCGAGGCTGCCTATCGTTTAGCTTTGCCTCCACAGTTGTCCGGAGTTCATGACGTGTTTCATGTGAGTATGCTTCGGAAGTATGAGCCAGATCCGTCACATGTATTGGATTGGACTGATTTAGTTATTGATGAGGATGTCTCATATGAGGAGAGACCGGTTCGAGTCTTGGATAGGCGGGATCAAGTTTTGCGTGGCAAAACCATCCCTTTGGTGAAAGTTTTGTGGAAGCATCACGAAGTGGAGGAGGCCACTTGGGAACGTGAGTTGGAAGTCCGTGAGAAATATCCGGAATTGTTTACTGATTTGTAATCTTGTATTTAGATTATGTAATATTGTTGAACTTAAGAATTTTATATATGTCTTAAGTTGGAAAACATTGAGAATGTTTTGAATTTAATGTTAGCATTTTGAACTTGCCTTTTTATGGAAGTGGAATATAACATTTATATATTGAATGTGTTGTTTATATCATGAGATTGAATATGATATGGAATTTGTTAACATTGAAAGGATTAATGCATAACATTGATGCAGGTTGAAATATATGTGTTTTATACATATTATGAGATGCCTCTTGATAAGAGATGAAGTGACCGGTATTGGGTCAAGTGTTGTTTATTGTTTTATAATGTCATTGGGAATTGAGAAAAACCTGTTTTTTTTACAACTTATGCTTAATTTCGGGGACGAAATTCTTTTAAGGGGGGGAGGTTATAGCGACCCCGGTCTTTTCCCATTTGATTATTGTATCCGGACTTATGTTCCGTGGATTCCGTTGTCATATTGTTGTTGTTGTCATCCTTTAATTCTATTTGGTCGAGTTTTAGGATGTGTTGGGCGTGTTTCGAACAATTGGGTTGAGCCTTGGTCTAGCTGTTGGTTGCCCAGTTTTTAGCCTTTCCGCTCGAGCGGACATTCCTACGCTCGAGCGGGGTTTACACTCTTCCAGCAATTTTTGGTCCCTGCAAAACTTCTGCAGGTGAGAGATCTACGCTCGAGCGGTTATCATTGCGCTCGAGCGGACCTTGTTTTGTTCTTTACGCTCGAGCGGTGTTTTGTGCGCTCGAGCGGACCTGTCAAGTTTAAATACGCAGCAGCGTGTTTTAAAACAGTTTTTCAGCCCCTTTCAGTTTATAAAACCCTAGGTTACGAGTTCTCTCTCTCCCAACTCATCTTTTCTCCTAGGATTGATCTATCTAGAGTGGATTTCTACCCTAGTTCCTTCACAAATAAGATAGAGGAGAGTGAGGGCTTTCATTTAATCTGAGCAATTGTTGGTTTGGAGCACTTTGAAGTTTGGGCATCATCTTCATCTTCTTCTTTTTGAGTTATTTCTTCGAGGTAGGGATTTCCTACTCCATTTATACGCTTTAATCCTAAGTGTTGGTATTCTGGTATGTGGGGGGGTAGTTTGGTAATTTTGGAAGAAACCTTAGGGTTTTGGTTTAGATTAATTTGTATAATTAATTTAAAGGAATAATATGGAATTTGGTTTAATTCATGGAATTGGGAATGTTAAATTTACATTCATTGATGTATTTATTTCTTGTTTAGAAATAACTGTTTTGGGCTATCGGTGGAGGATAGCCATTGATTGTTGTAGACCTTGCATGTGACTTAGGTATAACTGGAATTAAGTCATTTATGTTGACTGTTGAATTAATACAGAACATTACTCGTATTGATTATGTGTTGCATATGGTAATTGTGTGTTTCATTGCATATGCATGTTGTTTGGAGAAGATAGGGGATGAACTCCACGGTTTAGGGGAAGATAGGGGATGTACCTCTAAACCGGATTTATTGGGAGGAGATAGGGGATGGACTCCAGTAGCATCACTCTTACGTGTGCTTATTGATTAATAGACATATGTCTATTTATTGTTGATATGATACGTCACTAAAATGTGTATCAGTTGGGAAGTACGGAAGTGAATTGATTATGATTGATACAATACCAACATGTGTATTTGTTATGATTAGGTCTAACTTGAATTGTTATTCCTGTTGAATCGGAAGTAATGGTAATAAAAGATGAAACCTTGTTGAGTTATTTGGCCAGGTTCTGAGCCATAAGTGGAAAGTAAAATGCGCCATAGACAATGTGTCATAGGCAGTGTAGACATTCGTGTCATGAATATTGTAACTCGATTATAGTGTGTTAACCATGTATCAGATGCTAATACTTTAGTTAATTCTTATGCTTGGTTTAGTATTTCTCTACTGGGCTGTGGCTCACCCTATATGGGAACTTTATTTTCAGGTTCAGGCGGTTCACTACCTCCAAAGACTTAGCTTGTGAGGATTTGGACTTGAAGACTTGTTTTATTTGTTTTAGTTGTTTTATTTGAATTATGTAAACATTCAAGCCTAGGGCTTTATTTGTTTTGAGTTAGAACTCATGGATTTGTGTCCAAGTGTTGGCTTGGCAAGATGTAAGCCCGTAGGGCATTTATTATGATGTTTTATTTCATGGTACTCTGATGAATGGAATAAGATACTTTATTTCCTTATAATTCCGCATGTTAATATTATGTATTATGGGTTTATTTTGAGGGCGTTACATATGTGATTGAAGGAGATGGGCGATAGACAAATTAGGATTTTAAAATTTTAAACTTTGTATATATATATTTGTAATTTGATACAAAGATAAAATTATAACAAAAAAATATATATATATAATGAAAGGGTGTAGTAAGATAATTTGCGGTACAAATAGAATTGCCCTTTCTTGAAAATGGAGATGACAAATTTTCCTCGCCCTTGTATCCCTGCCTCACCCTGTGTGGGTTTTCTCTGCCCCAATGACGAAGTAGAGATGTGATGGTTTTTTCTCTCCATACCTCGTTCTACCCAAACTCTGTCCTAATTATATTTATCAAATATATATATATATATATATGATTTAATTTTGATCAATATAATAAGATTAAAACAGCAAAACATTACACTTATCATTCATTGTTACTCATTTATTTATCATTTTACGTCTTTAACATGTAAACAATAATTCTATTTACCCAAAAAAGTTTTATAGGTTAAACCCATAATAAAATTGTATGGTAGAGATTGAATTGGTATAGTGTGAACTCCATATATAGAATAAATTTGAGTCATAGATCGATTTTTGTGAGTGAAATTTGAGATAAAAATATAGGTTGCTAGTGTTGTAATATAATAGACTATATTGTTTCTAATGTTGATAAATTACACTCCCCTCTTTTGAGATTTGAAAAGAAAAACTACATTTTACATAATTACATTAATCACTCTTGAGGTTTTAATTTACATAACAGTTGAATCCCTTTTTTATCAATAATTCGTTAGTTATATAAATGAAAAAAAAATGATGTTATTATCTTTTTTTAAACTAAAATATATATTTATCTTTATTTATTTCAGTGGCTATCTATTATTTGCATCAGTTTCAATCATTTTAATCTTACTAAAAAGAATATCAATATAATTACGTTTACATTTTTTCCAAACTTCTTAATTTACCTTTCTAATTTTTAGGATTAATTATACCCAGATTCCTTCGACTAAGTGAATATCATTTTATCTTTTAGGGTTAATATTTATAGTTGATGTCAAAATGTAGAGATTTATAAATAAATGTAAAGTGATATTCATTAATTATTGTAGACATCTTAATGTAAATAATTCTAATTTTTATTAATATTTTTATTTTTTTAATTAGTACAAAATTAACCCACTGAATCCCAACAACCCAATTAGCCACGAACTAGGGTTGGTGCTATCTTTTATAGGTATAATATTATGTTGTGAGCTTTTAAGGTATGTCTTAAATTTATTTTAATAATTTGAATTATTATTAGTATAAGATTTGTTGGGTAGATCATGCATGAAAAAAAAAAGATTAATTAGATATTTATAACCCACAACAAGACCATATTTTTATTTTAAAAAAAATAAACGGCCAACATAATTTTAAGAATTTTTTAAAGTTATTATTCAACTTGATCATAAGATTATACTTATCTAATTAAATTTATTTTTTATATAAATAATATACTTAATAAACCCTATAATATAAATAATTTAAATTATCAAAATATGATCTCAAATAAATTCAACGGAGAGTGACAGTATGGATGTTGTCACAGCATGCACCCAAAATCCGTACTTTACCAGTATCATACAGGATAAGGGTGGAGAATTACAGACTTGTCCCATTGCTCTCCTAATTGAAAGGGAAGTGTGTAGGGACAGGACAGGACCAAAAATAAGTAAAACAATCATAGGGGTGTTTCGGAAGAGTTTTTTTTTAGTTTTTTTAACCTAAAATAGCACTAAAAGAAAAAAAAAAAAAAAAGATAAAATAGTTAATAAGACAAAATATCACATCAAATCCATAATCATTTCAAATTTATAATCATTTCACTTTTTCTCCTACAAATATCACATCCAACTATAAAAAAAACCAAACTATCTTTCCAAATACAAAAATATTAACCTTTTAAAATAATAACTTCCCAATATATATATATATATAGCCTCTATATACATACATATAGAAATAGAGAAGGAAGGAAAGAAAGAAAGAAAAAAAAGCTCTTGTTATCAGTTTCCCTGCACTGGGGGTACAAAAGTGTATTAGCAAAAACAGAGTCAAAATATGATGATGTGGAGTAATAAAAGAGGAATGTGTGGTGCTTCTGAGGAAGAAATTGAACAGTTGTCAAGAGATGGAAGCCATTACAGCATCTCAACAGGTATTCTTCCATCTCTGGGTGCTAGAAGCAACCGCACTGTTAAGCTCCACAGATTCATTATCTCCCCTTATGACCGCCGCTACAGGTTCTCTCTCTCAGTCATCTTCAGCTTCTCTCTCTTCTCTCATATATATATATAAGTGTTTGTATTGTATTTATGTAAGGAAAAAGTTAGGTATCATGAAATTTTTTCATGAAAATGATCATGAAAAATTTATAATCATTGGATTACTTTGATTAGTGTATGGTGCTTATTCTAAGTGCAATCCAAAGGTCACAAAGCTTTCATGATTATTTTCATGAAAGATTTTTCATCATACCTAGCATTGCTGTTTATGTAATATATTATTTTATTTGCATATCATTTATTTATCTTGTTACAGTTATAAAGTCTATGTAACATTAAATTTTGTCCTACTTTGATGAGTAAACATAGTGCATGCGATTTACTAACTTCCTTTTCTTTCTTTTGTTTTCTTGGAAGTGAGAAAAACAAAGAGAAAAATAAAAAAAGGAAACTTTTTTTTGAGTTTGTTTGGTAGGAAAATGATGGAAACTTTAAAAAGTAGTTATTATTATTATTATTATTTAGTTTTAAATATTTTTGCAAAACACACCCCCAAAAAAAAATTTTTTTTTTGAATTTGTGCTTGCAAGAAGTTACTTTAAATTTCTGTCTTCTTCTTCATTTCATCCTGCTTGCAAGATTTTTTTTTTTTTTTGCTTTTTGTTTCAATTTTTCAGTTCAATTTCTATCACTTTCGCTCTTCACTATAAACATAGTTGATTTTCTTCTGTATTTTGGGTTCAGGTCTATGTTTATTTTTCTAATTGGGTGTGTAATTATTTTCTTGGAAAATCTTGGGATACAGGTAACTATTATTAATTGGTAATCTCAAAAAAGCAGCTTTTTTTTACTAAAAAAGTGCAGAGAAAAAAACTTGATTGGTTTTGGTTAAAAAAGCAAATTTTCGAATTAAAAAAAATCCTTTTTTAGGAATGTCAATAAAATTGTTAATACTGGATTTTACATTCTATTAATATTGATTATATTAATAAAGATTCCACAATATGATAAGAGTAATAATTTTTTTTATTAAAAAGTAAAAGTTTAGAAAGAGTCGCAAAACTTTTTTTATAACAAAAAATTAACATTTTAAGATGAATTTTCTCTTTTCTATAAGTTTTTCTGGTTGATGACAATGGCACAACTCAATTTATTGATGATCCGTAAATACGGAGAAAAAGACAAAAATGCATATGCGGCAGTAAATAGCATGACACTAACTTCGGGGCATTAACAACATTTTGTTTTGATTTTTGTGTGTTGTTCCAAAAATCAAAAAGAAAAGGTATTGTTTTGTTTGTTATTTCTTCTTGAAAAAAAGATTGGCAACTCTAAATTAAGAGTTTTAATAACTCTAATTAGTGTGTGGGTCCTATGTGAAGTGATATTTTGATCTGGTTTTTATTTATTTATTATTTTTTTTGAGATTTTTCACATCATTAATGCTCTTTTGGAGTTCCCAAATTAGAGGGATGTATCATTTCTTGTTGAGAGTATGTGAAAAAGAACAACACTCAATCTTGTACCTTGTTTCTATCATACAAATATGAGAAATGTTATGAATTCCAAATAATCAATCAAATGTTTTATCAAATCTCTCATATAGGTATGGGACTCATACAAACCTGCGGGTCCCACACCCATGTAAGAGGTTTGATAAAATATTTGGTAAATTATTTGTGATCTGTAGCATTACTTTACAAATATTGATCTTGTTTGGTCATTCTGTTTTTATTTAATTTTTTATACTTTTCATACACTATTTTTTTTTTGGATAACCGAGTGTCCGGGCCAATACTTCTTATACACTCTATCCCTTTTTGCAAAATGCTTTTACAACAAATTATATCAGCAGTCTTTATATTTTAATTTTGATAATTTTAATTAACTCAATTTTGACTCTAAATTTATTATTTTGTCTCAATGTAGTCTAATTGGTTATAATTTTTTTTTAAATTTTTAATAGAGGATTATGTATTTTGTTTTTATAGACAAAATTGTAAAATTATTTAACTTAGTGGGTTAACCTTAACTAATTCAGTAAAATTCCTTCAAAAATTTTAATCAGTATTATCAATTGGATCAAATTGATACAAATCTGGTTTGAAACACTTTTTGGTAAATTTCTCCGTTGCTAGTTTTGGTTGTGCACATGGGTTTGGAATTGCACAGTAAAAAAAGTGACAGACAAAAATCATTCCTAATTGGTGGCCTGCAATTTTCTAGTTCACTTTCCTGGAAAATTTGGAGATTAACAATGTAGGTTGAACATGAACAGCCTGTGAATATGATTTTTTTTTTTTTTTTTTCTTGGCCCTATTAGCGTGCTTTTGAATTTTGGATTGGTCTGATGGAAAATTTTGATTTGAAAAGAGGACTCCATCTCTAGAAATATGCCACACTAACTGATTCTTCTTCTGCCTTTTTCCAAATTTTCTTTTGAAATTTTTTATTTTGATTCCCATTAATTTTTTTATTTTGTTTATATTCGACCACACCGTTTAAATTTGTGTTTCATACTCGTAGTTTCAGATTCTAAAATATGATTTTTTAAATTAAAAAAAAAAGATTTGATTCTATGAAGATTTTTTTTTTTATGTAATTGTCACACTACATTTTCAACAGTAATTTTTTTTTTCTCCACCAATTTGGGAGCAATTGAAAAATATTCCAGTTGACTACTTTGCAGAATCACTTTGATGGCTCAGTCAGTATCTATTTTATACTTCTTAGCATTTCTTTCATCTCCAAGCTTTATAGTTGTTTTCATCTTCAGTTAATTTTTTTAAATTTTGAGTCAAAAAGTTTTATATTTTAGGTACCCTAAACAATTTTAAAATGTCTATAGAGTTCCTTTTTCGTTAAGCACATTAAGCCAGGAGTGAACATCAATCATCATCATTATCATCTGCAAACAAATCCAGATAATGCGTATAATTCTGTACACTTGGCATTATTGTTCTGATATTTCCAAGTTGAAGAACACTCTTTCCACTAAAGAAAAATGCTTGGGACCTCTAATTAGAGGTACCACTAGTGATGTGGCATCAGTGCTGTGCCTTTTTTCTTTTTCTTTTTTTTTGCCTTTTCCACCTCATTAGAGGTGTGTTTAGAGCGTCTAAATTAGAGGTCTCTAGCATTGTTGTTCCACTAAAATTAGCTGAGTTAAACTAATATTTGCAGGGCATGGGAGACATTTTTGGTTGTTCTAGTCATCTACACAGCTTGGGTATCTCCATTCGAATTTGGTTTCCTTGATAGGCCAGAGGGGCTACTAGGCATTACTGACAATGTTGTCAATGGATTCTTCACCATCGATATCATTCTCACGTTCTTTGTAGCATACCTTGACAAAACAACTTACCTAATTGTTGACAATCGAAATCAAATTGCTTGGAAATATGCAAGTTCTTGGCTAGTCTTTGATGTCATATCCACACTCCCTTCTGAACTTGCTAGGAAGATTTCTCCTACACCTTTACGCTCATGTGGCTTATTCAACATGCTTCGCCTCTGGCGTCTTCGTAGAGTTAGTGCTCTATTTGCCAGGTAAACTACTGTCGTTCAGTCTTAACGTGCATATAATTATATATAGTCTGATGGCAAAGGTGAAATGTGTATTCATGTAATTCCCAATCCTCATTTTCTTTATTCAAATACAGATTGGAGAAAGATAGGAACTTCAACTACTTTTGGGTTCGATGTGCAAAGCTTATTTGTGTAAGTAAATTTGAGACACCTTGGACTATTCTGTATCAAAGTGATCGGTTTTTCCAACAGTGTAGCGTTTTATGTTGTTTTGGTTGCTATTATAGGTCACCCTTTTTGCGGTTCACTGTGCTGGATGCTTCTATTACCTTCTTGCTGCACATTATCGCGACCCAAAAAAGACATGGATTGGAGCATCCATGGATGACTTCCTTCACGAGAGCCTATGGATCCGATATGTGACATCAATTTACTGGTCTATCACTACTCTCACAACCGTTGGATATGGCGATTTGCATGCTCAAAACACAAGGGAGATGGTGTTTGATATATTCTACATGCTCTTCAACCTCGGACTGACAGCATATCTGATAGGAAATATGACCAACTTGGTTGTCCACGGTACCAGTAAAACTAGAGAATTTGTGAGTAAATCCTAATATTTGTTCTTTTTTTATGAATTCTCTTTCAATTTTTATTTATTTATTATGCCATTAATTTTTTTGTGTATTTTAAAACAGAGAGATACAATTCAAGCGGCATCAAATTTTGCACAGAGAAACCATTTGCCTGCTCGCCTGCAAGATCAGATGCTTGCACATTTATCTTTGAAGTACAGAACAGACTCGGAGGGCCTGCAGCAGAAGGAGACTCTTGATTCGCTTCCAAAAGCCATCCGATCAAGCATTTCACATTTTCTTTTCTACTCTCTTGTCAATAAGGTGTACTTGTTTCGTGGCGTGTCCAATGACTTGCTCTTCCAACTGGTAATATACTAAGATTTAGCACGATCACCGCTTATTTCACTTGAATAGCTCCCCTAATGTTGTGTTTTCTGGTTTATTAATTTCAAAGGTTTCGGAGATGAAAGCCGAGTATTTTCCTCCCAAAGAAGAAGTGATATTGCAGAATGAAGCGCCCACAGACTTCTACATACTTGTTACCGGAGCTGTGGTAATTATGGAGCTTTATCCTTCTTCTTTTTTCTCGTAATGGTCTGATTTCGTTTTCAAAATCTATTTTCTAAAAAACACTAAAAACTAATTTGGTGAAAGAATAATGAAAAATTTAAAAATACTCTCGTCATTCTCATACAGTTTTTTTTTTTTTTTTTTTGTGTGTGTGTGTGAATGTGTGTGCGCGCGCGCGCAAAAATAGTGTTTGAAAATTCAAAAACATCTTTTTGGAGTTATTTTCACTGAACTAGTTTTTAGTGTTTTTTCAAAAAAAAATATTATGAAAATGAACAGAAATAGATTACTATAAGTCGATTGTAAATCTTTTCTCTTAGAGTTTTTAATGTTTGATTATTTCACAGGAGCTATTGGTCTTCAAAAACGGAACTGAACAGGTAAGTCTGAATCTTAAATATCTCAAAGGAGTCTGCTAACAATAAAATGACTTGATTGAAAACTCATTGAGAGATTTCAGAGTTTCCATGACAAAATGCATGTCCCAAGTGTAAAATTGTGGTTTAATCCTTGCAGGTCATTGGAGAGGCGAAAACGGGTGATCTTTGTGGGGAGATTGGTGTGCTATGTTATAGGCCACAACTCTTTACAATGAGGATTAAACGATTATGCCAGTTACTACGTATGAACCGTACTACATTCTTGAATATTGTTCAAGCCAATGTCGGAGATGGAACCATAATCATGAACAATCTCCTTCAGGTATGTAAACCTGATATACCCAAATAGATTTTGATTATACTGGAAAAAAATAAGCCAGTTTAGATGTAGGATTTTGTATTTCTTTGATTAACATTTCTCAAAAAATTCCTCTTCTTTTCCCCTTTTTTATTTTTTATTTTTATATATATATTTTTTTAATCCACTCTCTTTGTCATTAATGTTTGATATGACATAGTTAGTAGTCGAATACACAAGTATATGTTTGTTTTTTCAAACTCGAGATTGAATTTCAACTTCTTTGTTTTGTGGGCAGCATTTGAAAGAACAGAAGGACCCGATAATGGAGGGAGTTTTGTTGGAGACGGAGAACATGCTTGCTCATGGTAGAATGGACCTACCTCTAAGCCTATGCTTCGCTACACTTAGGGGAGATGACCTGTTGTTGGATCAATTGTTGAGACGGGGTTTGGATCCAAACGAATCAGATAACAACGAGAGATCTGCTTTGGTGTGTATACGTCACTGACTTTTCACATTGTGGTTTCTCATTAATTTCTAAAGATGGGTTTGTCTTAATTTCATTGTTTTTTTCTATGTAAAATCAGCACACTCATTAATTTCTAAAGATGGGTTTGTCTTAATTTCATTGTTTTTTTCTATGTAAAATCAGCACATAGCAGCGTCAAAAGGAAGTGGGAATTGCGTGCTTCTCCTGCTTGATTATGGAGCAAATCCTAATAGCAGAGGTATTTTCTAGATCCAAAGAGATCAGTTAGCAAAGCCATTTTGGTAACAATATCAAACACTACTTTGATTATTGATTGTTTTCCATTTTATTACTTCTTGCACTTTGTTTTAATTACTTCTCAATAATCAATTTTCTCATTATCAGTGTTTTTCTTAATAATATTTTTTGATTCCACCATCAGTCTCTTTTGTTTTTGTCAAGTAGATCACATAGTACACATGACAACAATCTTATTGTTTTTCAAAGATAATGGCTTAGTTTATACGTTTGTGTGTGTGTACAAAATAGCATTTCAACCAATTCTTCATTCCAAAGCTGAATTAGATGCAAATCTATTAAATTATATTATAACTAAAATTTCAATATTGTGCCCATTTGTCAATTTGATCATCTATGTGCTCCTCAATTATTGCAATTCTACTTGTATATCCTGGTTGCAATTATCCCATTGCAAAGTCTAATCTTATATTTGATTTTCTTTGTATTTTTATCTGGGGTCTAAACACTTGTGGACTCTAGATATCATTGTTCAATACTCAGAACACTTATTTTTCAAAAATAAAAGTATTTTTCTTTTTAATATAGATGAACAATAATACATACAATGATTCAAAAGTATTGACATTTAGGAATGGGAACTTTCCTTCTCTGTCACATTGATATTATGATATCAGTAGAAATTTCCATTATTGGGAACACATAGACATGTGCCATGTAATATTCAAATAAGTTGCATCACCTAATATTCAAATATTTAATGATATCATCCTGTTTGACATCCTCAAATTTTCCTAGTTTATCATTTTCTTTGTACTTCCGAAATATAGCATATCAGTTTGCTCTTTCCTATTTGGGATAGAAATTACAAATTTGTGTTGGAATCATTGACTTTTTTCTTGGATCTTCAGTTGACCTTGTTATACTCTTATCCACAAAGGGATCTTGCATGCGTGTGGGAGTCAGACTAGGGAGATTTGGTTATCGTATTCCATAAATTTCTTAATTTATATACCGATAATGCAGAAATTGACCCTCCTTTAATTTTAAACTTTTCCAATATGTGAAGGTTGGCTCATCATAAGTTGTGTATAGATTAGGTCACAGAAATGGTAAGCCAAAGAGGTCTAAAATATGTATAGATCAAAAGTTCTTGTCCATTGACTTTCTTAAATAATATTGTAATTGAACTCACATTATCAAAGAGTGATAATTACAACTATTAGTTCACTTATTATATGGACCGACACTTGTGTGGTCAATCTTCAGTTATTCAATTCACTTTCTGTATCAATGTTCTCAATTACAATATCTGCCTCCATCTCCCGGTCATTATGTTGCACTTTTTTGTTTTTGTTTTTGTTTTTATTTTTTAATGTTGTGCTACAACAATTTTTTATTGGATCACTTGACCATGCACAAATTGCTATCAAGATTGACAACTTATTCATTAATTATATGCTAAGAGTCAACTATGTCTACATCTTTACAGATTTAGAAGGCAATGTGCCAATATGGGAGGCAATGATGGCTGATCATGAACCAGTGGTCAAGATACTAGCAGATAATGGTGCCACCATATCATCTGGCGATGTGGGTCAATTTTCATGCACTGCCGCGGAGCAAAACAACTTAGAGTTGCTCAAAAGAATTCTTTATCACGGAGGGGACGTAACGCTTCCAAAGAGCAATGGATCCACTGCCCTTCATGTAGCAGTTTGTGAAGGAAACACCGAAATAGTGAAATTCCTATTAGACCAAGGAACTAATATTGACAAACCAGACATCCATGGTTGGACCCCTAGAGACCTAGCAGACCAGCAAGGACATGAAGACATAAAAACCCTTTTCCAATCCCATAAAGCGGTCAAAACACAATCTTTCGTTGTCATACCAGAACAAAAACGTGAAAATAAGGTATCTGGGAGATTTACAAGTGAACCAACGATCTATCCCATGTCCCGGGATGGCTCATCAGGCGGAGTAACTGAAGGGACATGGAGGCAATCCCGTCCAAGGCGTAGAACTAGTAACTTTCACAATTCCTTATTTGGGATTATGTCAGCAGCCAATGGAGGGAACAACAATGACTTGCTTTCATCTATAGATCAGACTAAATGTGCTGAGACTGATAGAGATTGTCCTATAAGAGTGACCGTTAGTTGCCTGGAAAAGGGAGATGTTAAAGGAAAGCTTGTGCTACTTCCACAGAGTTTTCAAGAGCTACTTGAGATTGGTGCTAAAAAATTTGGTTTGTTGGCTACTAAAGTTCTAACCAAGGATGGAGCTGAAATTGATGATATAGAGTTGATTAGAGATGGTGATCATCTTGTATTTGTTAGTGATGGTGAGATGGGAGAACCTAATTGCCAAAATGGAGGGGTTTTGAGTTGAAAATGGTGCGTGGATGCATCAATAATTTTCTCTTAGCTCTACATACCCCAAAATAGAATCAGAAAACTACTGAGAATTTTTAAATATACACCCTAAATTTTAAAATTTTAGATAGTTTTTTTTTTTTTTTTTAAAACCCTTTTTGTCAGCTCATTAAGTGATTCAATGTAAAGTTCTTGGTTTGACTTGAATTAAATGATGGTGGTGATAGATCAACTATTGTCACAGAAAATGTTGACATTTTGAAGGTTGATATGGTTACAAAAATCTCAACTTGTTTTGCGAAGTTGTAGTTTTGGAAAAAAATGTATTTTTTTTTTTTATTTCTTTCGTAAAATATTAATTGCATGGGTAAATTATATCAATGGCCTCTTTTATCACTTGTGTCATTTTGATTCCTATACTTTCAATTGACTCAATTTTGATTATTAATTTTAGATTTTGTGTCAATTTAATCTAATTGATAACATTGTTAGTGTATTTTAAGAAAAATTATCATTAAATTGATTGAGGTTAACTTACTGAATTCTGTAAGTTTATAATTTTACTCTTAAAAATATAACAAATGTCACTTATGTGCATATTTTTCAAAAAATAAAAATAAAAAAACAAAAAATTGGTAAAGGTTGTAACCAATTTGACCAAATTAAGACAAAATTATAAACTTAAGGTCAAAATTGAGTCAATTAAAATTACATAGACTAAAATGACACAATGATCAAAATATAGGAACTACCATCGTAATTTGCCCTAATTTCATCTATGTAGTGCCTATAATTTTTAATTTCAATTCATAAACTCCGATTGGAGACAGCCACGACCAAATCAGTAATGGTCAAAGATTCAAATCAAACAAACACTCGTTCTTTTACTCGCACTTTATTAAACAATTTACAACTTACAACCAAACATACATCCCTCTTGTTTCCAAATAGTTGGTAAGAAAAATGAGTGTTTGGTTGTATTATTCAAGTTATTCAAATTTGGAAATAAAATAAGCCCACTTTAGCTTAAATTAAAGACAACAGACTAAATAGATGAAATCAATACTTTAAAAATGAAATAAAAAAAATGATGATCATTTAAGCGACAAAAGTGAAACTAACCATTCTGAATGTTGACAATAAGTTGGAGTTTGTTGGACCCAAGTGTTTCAAGACAAAAGTCACAAATCCAGTGTTCCAAGCATTTTTTGATATCCTAAGCTACCTTAGTGTTTTATAACTAGTAAGAGTGATTAAAATGCCACAATATTTTTTGGCTTATCACCACAACATATCTGTAATATAGACAAAAATCTTAACATTTTACAATTGGCAAATCTTTCTATAACAGTTAAATTCAATCACTTAGAACTGAATGCGGCAGCTTTAAGAGGTAATTAAGGGTTAGAACTTGAATAAAAAAATGTGAATCTGAGGATAGCACTGGAATCTTTGATCTTGGCATTCCATTGTGCCCAATCACTCACTTGGATTGTGGGACATCATCCTTTAACCTGCATTGACATGCTATTTATCTATCAGCTACTGCATCTACTTATGCAATGTTATATAATAAAAGTGACAATTTTAATCAATAAATAGTAGTAGCTAGGAACAATATGTTTGTTGTAATAAATATAAACGGTGAACTCACACTAAGAGAAGTATGTAGTTAAGCTTGTGAGGCTTGTAAAATTCTTGGCCATTCTACAAGAACATGCCCAAGCAAACCTAAGTCTCAAGCTCCTTGTAATGCCAAGAGTGGAAGCCTAAAAACCAAGGAGCTAATACAAATGAGTGGAACAGGTAAAAAAAGAAGAAGCTGTAAAGGTACTGTTACTCGTATTGTTAATGTTGTTCCCAGTGTAACCTTCATCCTCATCAACGTATTTAACGTGGTTGCATCTTGTATACCGGAACAGGAAGCCACCTCAAAGGAAGTCAAGTAGGGTGGGTGTAAACCAAATGATGAGGTTTCAAATGGACAGATAGGAATAGGGGATGGCGGTAATCAAAAGGAGCTAGACCGTTGATCATCATGTCTCTAAAGGGGCTCCACAAAATATAAGAGATGGGACTTTCGTTGTTCCATAATCAAACTTGTCTGCAAGAGGCGAACACAAGAAGAAGCTCCTTGAGAGAATTGCACATCTTACATTTGCTAGAGGGAGTGCTGACCTCTCTACCAAGTTGATGCAGAGTGTTTGTCTATTGAGTTTCTAGAACTCATGGACAAACAAGGCAAAGGCAAAAGGCACTAGTAGACGCAAGACAACACGTGCTCGGAATGGCGTGGTATTCAGTTAGGACATGGAAAATGATGTGACAACCAATATCCATCGCTTTGCCATGACTTACAATGGATTTCATGCAAATTCCAATGTTTAAGCCTTCAATTTCGTGGTTTTGTTGCTTTTGGAAATAATTGATTTGCCTATAACTCCGTCTAGACAAATCCAATTGGGGGTAGGTTTTTTCTAGAATATGTATTTTTCATTATAGTTTTTAGATTTGACCTTAACTCAAATACTTCCATTTTTGGTAATTTTCGTAATTCCTTTAATTATGCTTGATTAGCAAGTATTGCCCTTTCTAGTTTAATCAGGACTTTGTTTTATTATAAATAATATTTGTAAGCCTTATGGCAAATCACTTTTGATATAATATATACACTTTGTTGCTAGAATTCTCTTCTTTTTCTTGTAATTATAGTGATCTTCGAATTCAATAGATTCTAGCAGAGTTGTAGCTTTCGTTGCTATGTGATTCTGCTATTGTTCACATTCTATGCTGCGCCACAAGTTTAAAAGTGGAAAATTCACCATTGCCACCATATTACCAATTCCACTACCACCATCACTACAACCACCATCATCGCCAACCACAACCACTGTCATCGCCGTTGCTACCACCATCTCCACCACATCACTATCACTACCACTAGTATCACCTCTAATGCAACCATTAGTACAAAAGTTTCAAGAACGCAACCAAACATGGATAAGTTTAAGTTTTCTGTAAAAAAAAAAAAATCTATTAGAAAATGTTTTTCATTGAAACGAACGGAGTGTATGTACCCTTGTAATTTTTATAATATTTAGTGACTGGATTTTGGTGATGGGGTTTGTACTAGTCCCACTTGCATGTTCCATAGCATGGGTTGGTGCATGCTCACAGGAGTACATGCACATGTATTACTGCTAAGCATAAAGTAATGGATTTAATTAGAGTCTTGCCTGCTAGAGACCTTCATCACTGAAGCTTGCTCATCTAAACTTCAACTCTCCTCTGTTGGTCGTCAACTCGTCCAATATCTCTGCATCACTGCTTTCAAATTCATGGTTTTCATTCCCTGTAAGAGGCTTGTCCCCATCCTGCACATATCAAGCATAGCTAATTAGCTATAAAACTAAACTGATGTTCACATAAGTTTCAGAACTAAAATGGTATGAAACGCATAACTAATGATACAATTCCAATTTCATCTGATTTGGCAAAAGAGTTGAGCCTTTGAGCAAGATGCATCAAAGAAGCATAAAAGAACTGAGAATAGATTCAATATAAACTCATTTTATATATGTTGCAAATAAATACTGAATTTTACACACTAAGGATCATTTACTGATTTGGCAAAATTATCATTTACTACCTATGGTGGTAGGCTGTCAACGTGACAGTTGCTTAGGCAATATCTCTTATTATTATTATTATTTTATTTTATTTAATATAGGTCAGTGGCTTAGGGTATTGTTTGAGACTATTTGGCTTTTTAGTGTTTAATGCTATTTTATCTCCAAACCTGGGTTTCCAAACACCATATTGTATTACATAACTTTCATGTGCTTATCACGTGGGACAAATTACGTATTAATAAAAAATTGAAATGATTTTCCTCTTTTACCCTCATTTCGTAGTGAAATACTTGTCACATGACTGGATACTACTAAAGACTTAAATAATGTAGTAACAAAAGGGGAATATTAATACTTGTATTGGGATCAAAGTGAGATTTGATGCAAAATTCAGGAGTACAAAGTATAATTTACCCTATTATGATTCTATAATTCTCACATTTTAACTGTTTCAAATAATTTTCATAATTATTATGTAGAAATCCATTTGTCACCATTTTTGTATTTCAAAAATATTTTTATACATATTATAATTCTATGATTCTCACATCTTAATTGTTTCAAATAATTTTTATAATTATTTTAAATTCCATACATGTTTATGTGCCCACATGTAGAAGTCTATTTGTCACAATTTTTGTATTTCTAAAATACTTTTATACATATTATAATTCTATGATTCTCACATCTTAACTGTTTCAAATAATTTTTATAATTATTTTGAATTCCACACATGTTTGTGTTGATTTATGTGCCCACGTGTAGAAGTCTATCATTCTATTCTATTTTATCTATTATATAGAATATAATGCATGTATATCTCAAAGTGGAGAGTATGTTATACATCATTTGAGATAATACGTTATATTAGGAATAATGATTTATACTTGTGGTGGCAAAAAATTGAACCACCTTAACTGTGGCAGTGCTTCGGTATGAACACGATTGAACCTCACCTGAAACACTCAAGAAAATATGAAGAATTCGGCTGGTGGACGGCTAGGGGACTCTCCGATGCTGAAGTCAGCAAACTTGAAATCTATGGAATAAGAACATACAAGAATAAGAGCAGTCCAAAGTGGTGGTAATTAATTGTCTTCCATTTTCCTCACTTGGTATGGCTTTATATAGCCTTTAAAGTGACTATTGGAGTTAGTTCCACTTCTCTTGCCACTCTTTACGGTCAACACACTTTTTGTGGGATCATGTTCTACTAGTGCAGATTTCTAGGAGTGGTTGGCCCATAAAATAAGGACCAAGCTTTGACTAAGTCTGGTCCACAGGGCTACACGTTCTAGACCTAGCTTTTTAGGCCCGGTCCCATTGACCTCTAGATCTGGTCCTTTGGTCCTAGACACGCATGTTTGGACCTAGACCTCTGGTCCTGGTTCCTTGGTCTTCTTTGGTCCTGGACCTTTAGTTCTGGTGCTTCAGTCTTGAACCTGCATGTCGGGACCTGGGCCAGCATATTTGGACTTGGACATCTGGTCTTGGTACCCTAGTCTTCTCTGGCCCTGGACCTCTACATCTAGTCCTTTAGTTCTGAATCTGCATGTCTAGACTTTTTGGTCTTATGGACCTGTTATTCTGCTCGGCAGAGTGTATCTGCTTGGTTTAATGCTACTATGTGCAATCTTGCTCGGATTCAGCACATTTTCTGCTCGAAATGAAATTCTTTATTTTTGGCTTCCACAATTACCCTCCAACTCTGACTTCTCTAAGCCCAGTTGTAGAGGAAAGTTGGAGTTCATCCAAGGTATAGAACTATCCATAGTAGAGCAGAAAAATCTAGCTATTGATTAGCAGACTTTCTTATACTTAAGAAATTTAAGTGACAGAATATAACTACAATCCGAGCTGGATTGTCCAACTTTCTTGTACTTAAGGAATTGTTAAAAATTGTGGCTAAATGAAATAACATAACTACAATCCGAGTTGGATTGTCTAACTTTCTTGTACTTTAGGGTATTGCCAAAAATTGCACCTAAGTAAAAAAACAATGACGACAATCCGAGTTGGATTGTCAAACCTTCTTGTACGTAGGGAATTACTAGAAATTGCATCTAAGTGAAAGATCATAACTACAGTCCGAGCTGGAATGTCCAACTTTCTTGTACTTAAGGAATTGTTGGAAATTACACCTAAGTGAAAGAACATAACTGCAGTCTGAGCTGGATTGTCCAACTTTCTTGTACTTGGGGAATTGCTAGAAATTGCGCCTAGGTGAAAGAACATGACTAAAATCCAAGTTGGATTGCCCAACTTTCTTGTTCTTAGGGAATTGTTGAAAATTGCACCAAAGTGAAACAGCATCACAACAATCCGAGCTAGACTGTCTAACTTTCTTGTACTTAGAGAATTGCTAGAAATTGCGCCTAAGTGAAAGAACATAACTACAATCCAAGCTGAATTGTCCAACGTTTTTGTACTTAAGGAATTGTTGGAAATTGCGTCTAAGCGAAAGAACATAACTAGCTAGATTGTCTAACTTTCTTGTACTTAGGGAATTACTGGAAATTGTGCCTAAGTGAAAGAATATGACTACAATCCAAGCTAGATTGTCCAACATTCTTATACTTGGGGAATTGCTAGAAATTGCACCTAGTGAAAGAACATAACTACAATCCGAGCTAGATTGTCTAACTTTCTTGTACTTAGGGAATTGCTGGAAATTGCCCCTAAGTGAAAGAACATAACTACAGTCCGAGCTGGATTGTCCAGCTTTCTTGTATTTAGGGAATTGTTAGAAATTGCTTCTAAGTGAAAGAACATTACTACAATTCGAGCAAAATTGTCTAACTTTCCTGTACTTAGGGAATTGCTGGAAATTACGCCTAAGTGAAAGAACATAACTACAATCCGAACTGAATTGTCCAACTTTCTTGTACTTAAGGTATTGTTGGAAATTGCGTCCAAGTGAAAGAGCATAACTACAATTCGAGTTGGATTGTCTAACTTTCATCCCTTTGAACAAATAGTTGTTCAGAAATTTCTAAGCTTGCTGTACCAATCAATCCTAATTAATAGATTAGTAACACATCTTGCTGGTTTCTTGGAAAAGGACTGCTATAACTTATATTCTGGTGACAAGCCATGCTTAAATGTGGCCATTGCTACTTGGTTTGAATAGTCCTCCTCAACTTCATAAAAGGTTTCCTAGTAGAGTTGAGAGTATTGTTTAAGGGTTTGATTAATAGTTTTTTGGAGGGTGAGCGAAGCATTCACCTCTTTAGTACGCTTGACGTTGGTCACAAAGCGCTTTACATAACTCTCTGACAACTATTGCCAGCTGTCAATAAACCCTTCATGAAGCTTGTCAAACCATTGGCTGGCTATTTTCCTTAGGCTGGATGGGAATACCTTGCACATGAGTGCCTCATTCCTATTTCAAAGGGACATTACATGGTGGTAGTGAAGAGGATGGTCCAAAGGATATGATCGACCATTGTAGAGCTCAAAATCTGGGATGTTAAAATTTTTGGAGGCTCCATGTTGTTAATCCTCCTACTGAAAGGAGAGGTGATCGGAGCAGGCTTCAGTTCTATTGTCCAGACTACAATTCCTTCAAATGCTCTTTAGACAGGTGCTGAACTCCACTGTTCTATTAGGATCGGTGCTGGAGCGTGCAGTTTTGTTTGGACAGGTGTTGGAGCACATCGTTTTGCTCGGATAGGTACAGGAGTAGGATGTTTTGCTCGGACGAATATTGGAGCACGCTGTTATGCTCAGATACGTATGAGAGTAGGATGTTCTGCTCAAATAGGTACAGAAGCAAGATGTTCTACTCGGATAGGTACAAGGGCAGGATGTTCTGCTCGAACTGGTGCAAGAGCATGCTATTCTGCTCAGATTGGTGCAGGAGCAGGATGTTCTGCTCAAATATGTCCTGAAGCAGGATGTTTCGTTCAGACAGGTACAAGAGAAAGATGTTTTGTTCGGATACTACTCGGTTTGAGTCGATTCATGCTGCTTTTTTTGAGCTAATTCTGGTTGCTTGATCTGAGTTGATTTTGGTTGTTCAGTCCGAGCTGATTTCTAGTCCTAAGCTGCCCTTTATGTTGGCATGAAGGCCTTTTTCTAGGGCGATGTGTTGCCTTCTAATCTGTGATTGAATTTGACTTTGCTTCAAAGTTTTTACCTATTCAGACAATTCTTTGAGTCATTTTTCTATTGTGTTGATGACTTTGTCTCTATAAACTAACTCATGCAGCAAGATGCTGCATTTTGCTTAGTTTTTCATGGGCTGGTCATGAACTTCATGCTCACGTTGTTCACGCGAAGCTTCTATGTCTAACGGGCGCCTCTGCTGAACTGAAGGCGTAAAACATCATGTTCTTCACCGGTTGGTAGAATGACATTTTTTGGTGCCATTGATGATTGAAAAATAAATGAACTGAAACTAGCAAAAGGTAGAAAAATGTTTTCATTTCAAGTTTCCCAATGCCAAATTATGGTGGAAAAAAATTGAACCACGTTAATTGTGGTGGCGCTTAGGCATGAACAAGGTTGAACCTCATTTGAAACACTCAAAAAAATATAAAGAGCTCAGCTGATGGACAGCAAGGGGACTCTCCGATGCTTAAGTTAGTAAACTTGAAAGCTATGGAGTAAGAAAATTTAAGAATAAGAGCAATACAAAGTGGTGGTAATTAATTGTCTATTTTTTTTCCTCGCTTGGTGTAAATAGCCTTTAAAGTGACTGTTGGACTGGGTTCCACTTTCCCTGCCACTCCTCACGTTTAGCTAACTTTTTGTTGGATCATGTTCTACTAGTGCAAATTTCTAAGAGTAGTTGGCCCATAAAATAAGGACCAAGCTTTGCCCAAGTCTGCCCCTTAGGGCTACGCCTTCTAGACTTGGCTTTCTGGGCTTGGTCCTCTGGTCCTGGATCCGTATGTCTGGATGTGGACCTCTGGTCCTGGTCTCCTAGTCATCTCTGGTCTTGGACCTCTGGATCTGGTCCTCTTATCCTGAACCTGCATGTTTGTACCTAGATCTCTGGTCTTCCCTGGTCCTGGACCTCTGAATCTGGTCCTCTAGTCCTGAACCTGCAAGTATGGACCTAGACCTCTAGTCCTGGTCCCTTGGTCTTATGGACCTGCTAATTTGCTCGTCAAAGTGTCTCTACTCGGTTTAATGCTACTATGTGCAAATCCTGCTCAGATTCTGCACATTTTCTGCTTGGAATGAAACTCTTTTTTTTTGCCTCTCACAATAATTAATGAATATTATAAGATATAAGATATAAAATAAATGAGTAAAAATTAATAGTTAGAATAATATTTTAATGTTTTAATTTTATTATAATGAAAAAAAATTTAATTATATACATATATATATTATATGCATATAAATATATCTAATAAATATAATAGGGGCGGGGGGAAGCAAAACTTGTACCCGCCCCACTTTTTCATCGGAGCAAGGAAAACCCGTGCAGAGTGAGGTGGGATATGTAGCAGGAGCAAAGCGGGGGGAAATGACCATGCGTACTTGTAAGTGAAGTTAGCCATGTTTCATTTAATTTTCAGAAATTTATTTTGAAATTTTTTTTCTAAAAAACATTTTTTTACAACTCATAAAAAAAGTCAAAAAACACTATTAAAAAAAAAAATCAACTCCCAAACGAGACTTAATAGACAGGAAGGATTCATACTTTTAAAATTTGAGATAGATTTTTACATATTGTTTGTGAAACTACTTAACACATAATCTTGTTCTTTATCTAGACTTTAGTTATGAAAAAGATAAAACAGTAAGATTAAAGCATGACACGGAATTGAGTCTTCTCTCCCCAAAATCTTATTTCCGTTCCCCAAAATCTCATTCTTCCTATACTATCACACGTTGTCATGAACTTCATTGGAGACAAATAAACTAGGCACAGACTTTCTTATTCGAAAATCACTATCCCTCACAATTTGTGTCGCTAGATTTTTCTCCCTTGTCATTTAGCTTGGCTTTCAATTGCAAACGATCCAATAGTACACAAAAAAATGGGACAAAACATTAGAATAGAAGATCCAACGTGGAAATTGTGTGCATTTGTAGTTGTGGATTGTTGAAGATTTGGTGCTCTTAATTGGAAGTTTCAATTACAATGCTAACAGCTAGCTGTGAAGAAAGACACAAAGAAGATGTTTAGACATATTAGAGTTATGCCTTTCGCGCAAGGATCCTCTAGAGTAGATTTCTTATAGTAGTTCCTAGAGTATTGCCAAAAGAACGTTGTTTTGGATTAAAAATAAAATAAAATAAACAAAACATGCAGAGAAAGAGAATGAAAATAAATGAGGGATCTTGTCAGAGCCAACCATCCTCAGCCCCGCTAGTCCCCTCCTTTCCTCCTAATTTCTAGCCACCCCTAGCCTGGATCTCACAAACTCTAGAGAGAGAGAGAGAGAGATGGACTCACAATCTCATATTTGATTGAAAATTTTATTAATCAGATTACAAGTATGACGGATATTCAATTTGACGAAATTAACTTAATTTTAATATTGAGGGGTTGGGATCATAATTTCAAGTATGAAAAAAATAAAATAATAAATACATAATAAATGGTTATGTTACTAATTTAATTGGATAACTAATCCTACACTAATTCATGGAATTAACAAGGCCTCATAGTTCAAAAGAAAGGATGGATTGTTTGAACAAAATTCTTTGTATTTTTGAGTCCTCGTTCCCATAATAGGTTTCATTTTTATACATGTCTTCTTGGCTTATTTGTTCGAAATTTGAACACAGAGTTGAGTTTGTATTATGCATTAGGAGAAATTGAGTGAGTTTAGTCTATACACTTTCATATTTTTAAAAGAAACCCAGTGCATATAGACTTAGTATTGCATATACATTGATTGAATTTCAAGCTTGGAGAATTATATGCGTGTGGTTGATGTAACTAGTGGAGATATAAAGGTACAAGTGTGAGACTGCATAGATGTGGCAAATCGGATTACGGAATTGGGTGTTGAGTAGGTAGGATATTTGCGTTTTGGATTTTTTTGTAAGTTTTGTGCTTGATCTTGATTATAGTATTTCTGTCCATGTTTATTTATTTTTATTTTTTTTCCATTTTGGATTTTTTCACGCAATTTCTTGATTTGATTGATTTTTCTTTTTTTGCACATTTATATTTGGTTAATTAACTTGGAATTTGAATTAAATCAACTTAGATTAAAAGATTCATGGCAATTTTAAATTGAAAAGTAACAGAGGCTATAATGCTCATTTAATTGAAAACTTACTTTTGAAAATTGTCTTCTCAGGTTCCATGCTAAAAAGGATGTAGATTACAAGGGAAAGATTCCATCTTGAGAGTCAATGGCTTGAAACTAATACTTCATTTTATGGAATTAACATCAACCTTAATGATTTGTTCAAAGTATAATCTAATTACGAAGCCCTCAACTCTTTGGCCCCGTTTGGTAGAGCTGTGGGAAAGTGATTATAACTTATAGCTGTAAACATAAGCTGATTTTTGACTTATAAATTAAGTTTCTCATCCCCCACTCAAAGAATAAGTTGATTTTTGACTTACAAAAAGTTATAAGCTGTATTGTTAAACTGAACCAAACACATCAAAATAGCTTAAATTAAGCTAAAAGCTGAAATAAGCTGGAAATAAGCCCTACCATACAGGCCTTTGTGGGAAGGAACAAAAAAAAAAAAAAAAAGAGAGGACGGAAAGACAAAAAAGATTCAACCAAAGTTTTTGTGGACTTAATTCATATTTCCGTAAGCATTGTGTTGTGATTTAATAATGTGTATTGATTGATTGGAAATGAAGGGAGTTACTGGGCATTTTCAACAATTGCTGTGGAAGGGATTAACAAGATTGTGACTGGCAATTTGATCTCGCTATCAGAACAAGAGCTAGTGGACTGTGATAAATCTTATAACGAAGGATGCGATGGGGGTCTCATGGACTATGCTTTTGAGTTCATCATCAACAATGGTGGCATTGATAGCGAGGAAGATTACCCCTATAAAGCTAGAGATGGGACATGCGACCAATACAGGGTTTGAATCAAGTTCTTCTTTTAATTGAGTGATCAAGAAAAATGTAAAAAAACAAGACTTCATATCATTCTTTGTGAATGAATTATTGTTTATACAGAAAAATACAAAGGTTGTTAGAATTGATGATTATGAAGATGTTCCTGAAAACAACGAGAAGGCATTGCAAAAGGCAGTGGCAAATCAACCCGTTGGTGTTGCCATTGAAGCTGGTGGCATGGCATTCCAATTCTATGACTGTAAGTTTCTATCTTGGTTTTTGTTTGGAAGTTTAGATTATGATGATGATAAATCTTTTAATTATTTGAATTTTGAAAGCCTGCATCTTTAGAAAATTGCAGTTGTGTGTAGATTATTTGTACATGACATAAAGATTGTTATCCAATTATATAAACATTTGTGCTGCTATGATATTTTTGTTCTAGTGAAAACAATTGCTTCACTCATGAGGTTACATTTTATAAATCCCTCCATGTCCCAAACGATTCAACAATCCATCAGAAATGAGTTCGATGGTACTTATTGTAGATGACCATATTGCCTTACACTGACTACTTGACTACAAATTTTTTGAAATTCCTCTTCGAACACAAAGTAAAGGCATTGAAACACAGTGGTAAGTTGTTGGAAGTTGATGAAATACCTGAGTAATCTAATCCTTCATTTATTTACTATATCTTCAGGGTATATTCTCAGGGAAATGCAGGACAACGCTAGACCATGGTGTTACTGCTGTTGGATATGGTACAGAGAATGGTGTGAAATACTGGATTGTCAAGAATTCATGCGGTGCAAGCTGGGGAGAGAGTGGCCACATCAGGATGGAGCGTAATGCGGGTTACACTGGAAAATGTGGAATTGCAATGGAGGCCTCTTATCCTAGCAAGAATGGTCAAAATCCCCCAAACCCTAGCCCATCTATTTTGCAACAAATAAAAAAAATGTCAAAAAGATAGATCTATTTTGAATAGATAGAAAAAAATAAAAATAAAAATTATTGATGATGATGATGAAGAAGAAACAGATTGCAACAAATAAAAAAAAAATTAAGAGTTAAGACAGATCTGTTTTGAACCAATAGAAAAAATAAAATAAAAATTGAACACATAATAAAATTTGGACAAATATTTGAATAGATAGCGGGTAAATTGAACAGATAGTCAAAAAATTTGAACAAATAGATATAAATTTAAACAAATAGAAAAAATATCTACTGGACCTAATGACTTATACCCTGTTTCGGTTGGACTTTTTAATAACTTTCTCTAATATAAAATCCAATTCTCTTATTACATTATTGTGGATAAATAAATCTAAAAGGAAGTAACTTTTTCTTGTTCCCAATTACAGTGTGCCACCTCAGCCAGTTGGCAGTATCTCTTTCTTGTTCCCAATGCCAATCCGACTCATCCTTCTTTCTCTATAGCTTCACAATATATATTAACACTATTTCAATACAAACCCAGAACATGAATGGAGATCTCCATCCACAGGATCACCACCATTAAACTCACTCCACCACCGAACCCACCTCCAACTTCCCCACAGTGCCGCCCTATGCATCTTCCCTCTCTCTTCGATTCAGACAACATTATTATGACCTCTCTATTAACAATCAAAGGTCTGAGTTGCTTTAATACTTGCTTGTCAGTTGTTCTTCGAGTTTGATTGAGAAGAACTAAAGAGTAGTGTAAAAAATGAAAAGTACTGAGTTATTAAAATATCAAGTAATTGACTCTAATCATCACTAGAAGAATTTTGGTTAATTCATCCGTAATACTAGCTACTGAGTTTAATGTTGATAGTGATTAGATTGTAGTGGTGTTGATAGAGGGTTTGGTGGTGGGTTGTTTTTGTGGTGGTAGCGTTGGAACAGCGGTTGGTGGTGGTGTTCGGCTGTTGGGAGTAGACAATGAAGTGGAAAGAGGTGATAGTGTTTGGTGGTGAGGGTTGGGGTAGGCAGAGAAGGAGATGGTGCCGGAGGGGGATGTGGCTGTGGTTGACGCCAAGGGAAAGAGCAAGGCTAGGCAGATATGCCATGAGAAACACGGAAGAAGAGAATGTTAGGATGTAGCACCAACTTGTCACAGAGCTCAAATGCTTGAAACAAGAGACATTTTTCAAGTTGAACATTGAACCAATTTAACTGCAACTTGTCAATAGAAACACCATCAGTGCCATAATCACAGATACTAAAATACAAACAATTATAAGCATACATATATACATGAGTACAGAGAGAGACTTTGGTAATGGCTTCCCTCAAGGCATCACTCTGAAGCTTAATGTAGAAGAGGAAAAAGCAGCCGCGTTAGAAAGGATAAAAATGGAAAGTAGCAATAGAGACATCTGCATTTCTAAAATGTAAAAAGAGCAAATGAATGCATACTAGTTGTTCGAATTAGATGACTATAAAATGTATAAAGAGCAAATGAATGCATACTAGTTGTTCGAATTAGGTGACTAGAAAGTGTAAATGCACTGACTTTGATACAACATAGCCAGAAATTTTTTTTTTAAAAAAATGCTAGTGCCTAGAATACAAGAAAACTAATAAAATGTGTTAATCTGGGTATAAACTAGAGCATAGCCTAAAAATCTACGAACAAAAAAAAAAATAACAACACACATTCAAATTCTGAAGATTACAACAGAATTTAAATCCCAGTCTCAATCATAAAGAAAGATCATTTTTTTTTTTTGTTTTTTGAGTTGATGGTAAAAATCTCAGTCATACCCACATCACCCAACTTCATATTAAATGCATTCAACCATGAGCAGCAAAATAGACCCTAAGATTAATAAAGTTACAAAATTTATACAAACAATTTAGAAAAACAAATACCTAGGAAGCACGGGTGCGGGTACGAGTACGGTACGGGTACGAGTGCGGGTACGCCGATACGGCAAAACCCCAAAAAAGTATGATACGGGTACGGCTGCGGTACGCCGATATTTTTCTTCTTTTTTTTTTATAATTATGGTTAAAGGATCCAACTTACAAATTAAAATTAAATATCAAAACTAAAAAGAAAACTACAAAACTAAAAGACAAATATGTAATTTATTTTAAAAATTGTTCTTTTTGCTCATCAAATATGTAAATAACAATTTGGACAGATCTAATATATTGCATATATTGAATAAAATATATATTTCAGTGACAAGTATGACAATAACAAGGACACTACAACACCTTTCAATCTGATTCCCATATTGACCTACAAAGTATCTCTTAATTTTAGTTCATGAAAGACAATGAAACAATAACCAATCATATCCACCCACAACATCAAGCATTGCAAGGAAATTAACCAATGTGGAAACAGACAGATAACTTAACTTCACTCAAAACCAATGGTTATACATCACAAATTAATGCTCTGTTTTTCAGTTACAAAACCCCCATCCCTCCCCCTCAAAATAAACTGCTACGAAAGAGAATTCAAAGTGTCAACAGATTTTAATTTGCCATCAAGCTTTACAACCAATACCATATTGCATATATATATGACATATATCAGAAAAAAAATTAAAAAAAATTTAAGGACAGATATTAGTTAAACAAATCTGGACAGATTTTAGTTCAAAAATCTGGACATATATCAGGAAAAAAAAAATAAGGACAGATCTTAGTTCAACAAATCTGGACAGATTTTAGTTCAAAAATCTGGACATATATCAGAAAAAATAAAATAAAATAAGGACAGATTTTAGTTCAAAAATCTGGACATATATCAGGGGGAAAAAAAAAGAGAGTTCAAGAAAAATGAAGAAGAAGATGAAGGATCAAAGAAAGAGAAGACCAAAGAGAAGAGAAGAATCGATCGTTTGCAGCGAATAAACAGCACAAAAATCTGGGGAAAAAAAATGAAAGAAAGAGGATAAAGAATTGAAGAAGAAAAGGGGAAAGAATCGAAGATGGACTTACCTCTTCAATCGCACCTTTGAATGAGAATCAATCAGCAGCACCTTCGATTAAACCTTTCAATCGCACCTTCGAAGTGTTCTTCAGACTCTCTTGGGAGTATTTCTGGAAGGAGATGATCGAATAGACATGGAACCCTAGCACCTTCGAAGTTCTTCAGTCTTCTTGAAGTATTTCGGAATGACTCGAATGAGATATGGAAGGAGCTGAGATGATCGAATGATAGAGAGAATACAAAACCCTAATTTGTTTTCATGTTTTATTTATTACAAAAGAACCCCAAAGTTTTATAATTCTTTAAAATAGACATAAAATATTGCTCCGGTACCCTTTAATTTATAAAAAATCTCATTTTTTACCCCGTAGTATCCAAAAACGTACCCAGCCGTACCCATGGCGTACCCATCCGTATACTGATCGTATAAAACGTACCTGGTGCGTTTTTGGCGTACTCGGTACGCGTGCAGCCGTACCGGTACGCGTACCCGCACCCGGAAAGTACCCGGTACTTGTACGGCAATATTTTTAGAGTACCCGTGCTTCATAGACAAATACACTTCGTTACAATTTTTGCAGGGAATTGGACACCATAAACAAAACCAAAGAAACTCCAGCTAACAAAATCAGAAATTGGCATACCTCATGGCTGAAACTTTTTCCTTCCTTCAGATTTATGTACTGTCACCACAACAGAAACCACAATAAAAAAGAATCAATTTTTATTCAATAAGAAGAACGTTTTCCTTCTGATTCAACCAATTTAAGTCAAAATTTAATATTTCATCTATAAAGATTAAATGAAGAAGCCAAAAACAAAACACAGCAAAACAAAGATCCGAAGGTAAAACCCAGAGAGAGAGAGAGAGAGGGTACCCGAGATGAAAACCCTAGACGAGGACCTTGAAAAAGGAAGACAATAATAAAAAATCAAGGTAATTTACAATTATGTACCTGGGCTGAAATAGCTTGAGTGACTGAAAATCAACACACAGAAAGATAAATATTATATCCAACAAAAATTATAATTAATTACTAAAAATCAGCGTAAAAGACATTTGATGAACACAAACTAATTAAAATTCAATGGCCATTTTAAGTTCTAAATTTGCTGAGCATATTCATGCATGTGATTTGCAGGACGAATTCTATATATATATATGGCTATCGAAGTAAGGTCTAATTATTTTTATAGAGCAGCACAATACAGCAGATTACAACCTTATCACATTGCAATAAACTGGAGTACCCTCTCAAAGTTTCCTAACCAGTGAAATACAGCTGTGCTACTAACAAACAAGAGTCTTTTGTTGCAATAGATAAAAACATTCACACCGGTAAATGAAAAGGTGCCATGAATTCTAGAAGTCATTTGTTGCAATAGGTAAAAACATTCACACCAGTGGAATGCCTTTAATGTCCCTAATACCTAAGGTTTACATTTATTGCTCTGTTTGTATTTTTCATTTATCGACTTGTCTATTCATGGGGAATGCCTAACCATATTTCTTAGAAACTGAAAATTACCGATGTCCCTAACACCTAAGGTTTACACTTCATTGCCCTGTTTTTATTTTTCATTTATTGGCTGTCTATATTCAAGGGAATGCCTATGCCTAACCATATTTCTTAGAAACTGAAAATAACCAAAGTTGATTAAACCAAAAATTTACCTTGGATTGGAACCTGGTCAAATCAAACAAGCGTTCAATTGTTGGCTCTCCTTGTTTCAACTCATTGTATGCTTTTCCCACGCCCTGCGTGATTCTTCAAATTCAGATTGAAAAACAAGACAGCTCCTCAAAGGCTGAAGCATAATGAGAAACAGAAAGAATTAGTAGCAAAAGGTATCTGCATTGGTTATCAAGAAAATATTAGATAACAATAAATTCCAGAACCATTTCCATCTTGTCAATGAAATGAAATAAACAAATTTGACCCAAATCAGCATGTAGTTTATGCATCTTGTCTTTTTTCATGCATCAGACCAAGATACTAGAACCCAGCAACATAATGTGGATTCCCAATATTAGGGACTGTATTATTTCATCAAAATTTTAAAATCTTGCTTATCAAAAAAATAATTAAATAAAAAAATAAAAGCTATTTTCCAAGAATTCCACCATGTTGGCACTGAAAAGTATTAATTTCCTCATGGTTACGACTACACATCAGAAAATTAGCTAAATGAAAGCCCTTCAATCGCCCGCCGGGGGGGGAATGTGGACAGAGATTGAAAGACAGTATTTTATGATCTTTACTCCCTTCAATTTCAAGGGTTTATGGATCAATTTAGGGATTTGATTTTGTATTTTCTTATTTTTAGTCTTAATTGAAAGACAGTGTTATATATATATATAGGTCCGAAATGATGATAACTTACAGATTTGTGAATAGAAGGAGAGAAACGCAAATATGGTATAATCAACCTTCAAACGCAAGGAGAGAGACTTCAAACGCAAATCTTCATCGACAGCTTTCACTGCAGAGAGCAAGAGAGAGTGAATTCATGAGAGCAAGGAGAGAGAGAGAGAGAGAGAGAGAGAATTCGTGAGAGAGAGAGAGAGAGAGAGATCAGTGGAGAGAGCAAGGAGAGAAAATTCGTGAGAGAGAGAAAGCGATGTTGCATCGCTTAACCCTCTTTAACGTTTAATTGAATGGAGGGTGAAATTGAGTTCTAAGACAGCGCTTTTTGAAACGTTGTGGTTTGTTGACAATTAACGGCGTTTCATAAAACGCCATAAAAAAAACGTTGCAATCTCTCCTTTTCCTTGGAGTGGTTATGGTGGTGGTGGTGATGGATGGAGTCCTAGGACATTGGCTAAGGCCAAGATTGTTGCGCTTCTGCTTCTGTTTCTCGCGAACCTTGTGGTTTTGGAACCAGTAAAACACAATTTTTCCTTCAATCTTTCCATATTTTCCAAGTTGGGTTATGATTTGTTATATTTGTTGTGCATTTGGAGTCCGCATTCCACCCCTATAAAGCATTTCTAGTATCCCTATTTGCTCGTGTCGGATTCCACCTTGTCCCACTAGGGTGTGTCAGTGTCTCCACCACCTACAACGCGCAACCAAAATTTTTAGATTTTGTATGCAATATCTTCTTGATTTTTTGCTTACGCATGTTGTCTTATTATTTGTATGTTTTTATTTATGCTGTGTTTGGTTGGGAGATTTGAGGAGGGATTTGGAAAGGGAAAGGGAAAAGGTGTGTGAAACTAGGTGAAATTTAGGCATGTTTTATTTACATTTCACCTACCTTTTCCATTTCCCTTTCCAAATCCCTCCTCAAATCCCTCAACCAAACACAGCATTAGTGATTTCATTCATCACAAAAAAGAAATGTTAGTTAAGCTCAGGTTTTTGGTTTGTAAAGATGGCACATCGAGTTTGACTTAAAATGTATGTATAGATAGATAGATATAGTATATGGAAGGGGGAAATTGAGTTTGATTAATCTCGCACCTGATTGGATTGTATGATCTTGTGGTGGTCAGAGGAGCATCCAAGGTTTCAGGTTGGTCCACTTTCAGGTCTAATGAAGTTCTTGAGATCGAAAGCGAGGTTGACAGTGTTGTTGTTGGCCAACTTGGAAGCAAGAGGGTGAAATCGCTCCATCTCGACCCGCATAGCATGGGCAAGAGGTACATAACTGGCAGGATCAAAAGGAAGAAATTGCCCAGCCGTCAATGAGTCTGTCACAAGCAACACAATGGCCAAATAGTGAGAAATGATGTGAAAGATGGTGACCATAGTAAAAAAGTACAAAAAATGGGTCGAAAATTCAAAATGCATAGGTGTTTTTGGGCAATATGGGACAATGATGATAATAGAATAACATGCATGGGCAAAATATTCACAAACATACAAGGAAAAACCCTAGACATTCATGGAAATAGTCGAAAAGTCACCGAAAAGCTCGTAGAAAGTCATAACAGCATGCAACAATGGAAGAAAAGCCGGGAAAGTAAAGGAAATAGTTGGAATACTTGAGAATGATCAAGAAGTGGTTGAAATTGGAAACCATTTGGTAAAAACGGAGGTCATAGAGCAAGGAATCCGAAAAGTAGAATGGAACACTGAACCATCAGACGATGAGAGGGCATCGAGGTCAAATAAAAAGGAGCTAGGGAGGAAAAAGAGGGGTTTTTGAAAGTGGTAGTGAGGGAAATGAAGCTTGGAAGGCAATTTAAACCCATCGGGTCGTGGCAAGTTTGTTCACGCTGGCCAATTGTGCGTGCGCATATCGGCCTAATATACATGCACACATCCTATGTTGCTACACGTATGGCCCACATGCCTCGTACGTATGGTCAACCTATGGCACCTTTTGGACATCCTCAAGGCACAGGTACATCCTAAACTCAAGCTCAAGTATTGGCACATCTTTCGAGACACGTCATGTTAATTGGGAATTCAATCATCTATTGGCATCACACAACACTAACACACAAATCAATCGGCACCCACACAAAAAGTGAACCCTTAACTTCCCCCCAACTGGGTTGTTAATTGGAAAGAAAAAATATTTTCAAAATCACACTTGGCACTGGAAAATTGTATGGTTAGAATTTCCACCATGCTAACTCAAAATCTAAAAAAATTGAAAACTTTGGAAACTGCATTTAGGAAAGTTTTAAAAATTGGCACTTGGCAAATCTTGGAATATTTTGAAAAGACTTGGAACCACTTAGGACACAAATGTAAACCCTCCATGCCTCATCAATACGAGCATGGAAAGACACTCAGTAAATCTCCATGCCTTGTCGATTCGAGCATGGAATGACAATCAATAATCCCCCATGCCTCATCAATACGAGCATAAAATGGCACCCAATAAACCACCATGTCTTGTCGATATAAGCATGGAATGGCACCTAATAAACCCCCATGCCTCGTCAATACGAGCATGAAATAAACTCTATTAGGTCCCTACGTGTTGCCAATTCCGCAAACAAACATTGGTTTTAAAGTTGTAATTTTTCCTAGTGTTTTGGCTTGGTCGCTCGAGCGGTAAAAGTTACGCTCGAGTGGAGAAGCTATACTCTCAAAAGTTTTACTCGTCTGCAAAAGTACTAGGAGTTGGGATTTTACGCTTGAATGCAACTTTCACCACTCGAGCGAAGACCCTTGTTTAGAAACGCGCGTTTAAGTCACACTACTCAAGCGGCCATTCCTACGCTCGAGCAGTGATTGCGAATCTGACTTCTATGAAGCTGCGATCAAGTCAATTTTTAGGGTATGACTTCTAGATCTTCTTTTCGGGTTTTAGGGTTTTCTTCTAGAAGTTCTTTGCTTGTTTCCTTTAATATCTATGAGAGGTTAGACTATGAATTGAATGGTTTATATCAAAGGGTTTTGTAGGTGATCTTTCAATACAAAGTGTTCTTCTTCGGTGGAATCTGAAGATTCGAGCGTAAAGACTTTGAAGGAGTTTGAAGCTGCTCGTAGTCATGGATTTGACATAGATGTTGTGGATTCGACATCAAGTTGATCAATTCTGAGACAAAGGTGTTGGTGAAAGAGACATGGATTGTTGAAGACGATTTTATAGGTAAATTGTTTGGTAAATTTGTGTTCTTTTTTTCTTCATAGTGGATTGATTAGTGACGTTTCGCCCGTGATTTTATATCACAATTGGAGTTACTCCAACTGTGATTTTTTCCATGTAAAAATTGTTTGTGTCGATTTATTAATTGCGAAACAACAATCTGAATCACTTTCATACGTGCTTGATGATTTAGATTGTTCATTTTCATTGTTCGAGAATCGGTGCAATTAAATCTATTACGAATCACAAATCATGTAGGTTTTTCAATTGGTATCAAAACAGGTCACTCTTTATTTTTAATAAAACTATATAAGTGTGATTTTGTGTGATTCATGTCATGGATTCAATTTGTGAAGATAACTCGACCCATAGACCTCCGTTACTTGATGGAACAAATTATTCTTATTAGAAAGCTCGCATGAATGCATTTTTAAAATCTATTGATGAAAAGTTTGGCACTGCGTCATCTATGGGTGGAGTGAACCTGTTGTCACCATCGATGGTGTTTGAAAAATCTAGAAACCCTAGATGTTGATTTGTGATTATGTACCAATTTTAAGCAATATATAACAATCCCAATCAAACAAGCAAGACAAATCGACACAACGATTTTACGTGGAAAAACCACAATTGGACACCTCCAACTGTGATTAAAAACCACGGGCAACAGCCACAAAACAATCCACTAAGAAGATTTAAAGGAATTACACAGGTATACTCTCAATTACCTAGCGAATCCACAACGCCTAATTGAACCAACCTCTATGTGCCTCTTCCAACCCCATCTTCACCACGGAATTGTCTTTCTGATGAGCCACTCCAGAATCCACCGAAGCTTCAGGCTCGAATTCTTCAGAATCCACCGAAGAACAACTCTCTCTTTTGTTTAATAAACAAAACCTTTGATGTACTCTCTTTTAAACCATGAGTTGAATACTCAATAAAAACATCAAAGAAAACTTAACAAAATATCTCCAGATATAACACTTAAGAACCAAAAAGAAGATCTGGAGAGATTCAATCAATAGTCTAGTTTTGGGAGAAAACCAAGTATTTATAGAGAACCAAAAGTAATCCTAGATTTGGAAGAAAACCAACTCCTTAAGAAATTCGGATTTTGAGGCTCGCTCGAGCGAAGCTTCTCTCGCTCGAGCGATGAGCTTTGTTTTCATGATTTCTACTAGTGCCTTGGCTCGAGCGATGAATCCTTGGCTCGAGCGACAAATACACTCTTTCAGGTTTTTGTATGGACGCAATCCTTCGCTTGAGCGAGCATTCCTTGGCTTGAGCGAACAATCCTTAGCTCGAGCGAGCACTCCTTGGCTCGAGCGAGCAACGGCGGACATGCAATTTTGAATGCAATTTTGCATTTTGCTTCGGCCGCGAAGTGGCAATCTTGAAAGCATTGACATCACAAAACTTCTCTGCAAGGCTCAATTCGGGTTAGATTCGCATCTAATAAACTCATAGCCTCACTGAAATAAAAGTGCGAAAATAAATACAATTAAAAGGAGTTTTGTCAAACGGGGTTGTCAACAATAAAAACCTAACAGTGTTGATATCCCTAAACCTCTTGATAAACGGGACGCAATCAAGGTTTTAAAAAGTGGCCGCAACCGTTACGTAACGGTTGTGGTGGTTACCACCACATGTTACGGCCGCTTTTGTAGTGTGATTGAGATTTACAGGTGTGTTGGCCGTAGCGGCTGCCGTAACGGTCATAATGATGCCGTAATAGTTATAACATCTTGTTACGCACCGTTACGTAACGGTTCCGAACTGCTTCTTTCGAAAAAACGCAAAAAAAAAAAAAAGAAGCTAAAAATAGAGGAAGAGGGATAGAGAGAAGAAGGAAGATAAAGAGAGAAGATGGAAGAGAAAGAGATAGAGAGAGAGAGAGGGAGAGAAGAGGGAAGATGAACATGTTATTGATTTGTTGAAACTGTAAGACCTATGCTATTCTATTTAGTTGTCATCACTCAACTATTATGTTTGTGTGTGTCTATCTATATATTGTTTTAAAAAAAATAATAATGACAATAATAATAATAATAATAATAATAATAAGTGTAGGCATTATCTATTTGGCTTGGTTAAAATATATATATATATATATATTTAGGCTCTTATTTATTCTTTTACTTTTGTCATTGTTTATCTTATATATAATAGTTAATGATTGATTTTTTGTATAATATAAAGTCATTAATTATTAAAATAAAATGTAAAAAACTCAATTTATAGTGATTTAAAAATATGAAAATATATTGAATCATACTTAAAAATTTACAAAAATTGATCAATGTTTATTTTAAACCCAATAAATCTGATCATGGAAAAAAAATATACGTATCGGTAAGTTTTTTTTCAAATTATGCGAAAAATAAAAAAATTCACAGTTCCGATCATCGCAACCGTTACGCTACGGCCTTTACACCCCGCAACCTCAACCGCGCCACTGCCACCGTTACGGCGATCGCAACCACTTTTCAGAACCTTCGATGCAATTGATTATCAAAACTTGAGTTGGAACAGTAAAGCACTCAATTCTCTCTTTTGCTCCATTCCATTAGAAGAGTTTCGTTGTATTTGTACATGTGAAGTAGCAAAAGAGGCTTGAGATATTTTTGAAACTATTCATGAGGGTACTACTACTGTTAAAAGATCAAAACTTCAACATCTCACCTCTTTTTTTGAAACTCCTTTTATGCAAGATGATGAGACGTTCAATGATTTTTTTGCCAAAGTTAGTGACATCGTGAATTCTTGTTTCACACTCGGTGAAAAAATCCTTGAATCTAAAGTTGTTGGAAAATTTTGAGGTCTTTATCTTATAGGTTCCAATCAAAAGTGACAGCTATAGAGGAGGCTTAGGATGTTGAGAACCTTAAGCTTGATCAGTTGGTTAGAAACTTGTAGACTGATGAAGCCCATCAAATTTCTAAGAAAAAACAAAAAGATAGGGTGGCTTTTACTAGTGCTCATGAGACTGCTAAGAACCCTGAGGTAGAAATTGATCTAAAGTCCGAAATGACGGCTATGTTTACCAAACAGTTCAAAAAAAATTTAAAAAAAAAGAAGCCGAATTTCAAGGACTCTAATTCAAAAAATAAGGGTAATGAAAAACCCAAAACTTTTCCACCAAAAGTTGCTCCGAAAGCTGAGAAGAAAAATATGAGAGGACAAGGTGTCAAGTGCTATGAATGCCAAGGGTTTGGGCATATTACACTCAAATGGCCGTCGAAAGGTTTGCAAGAAAGTCTACACAGTGACTTGGGATGATGAAAGCGGGTCAGAGTAGAAAACTAAAGAAACTAAATCTGGTGAAGACGGAGATAGTACCTACATGGCATTCTATTCTAACTTCACTCAATCAACTCCAAAGCCAGTTGAGTTTGCTCGTGAGACTAGTGTGCATCGTGTTCCTACTTTTGATGAGAGCAATTATTTGTATTTGAAGTGCAGAATGAGAGTCCATCTCAGAGCTTTTGATCTTGAAGGTTGGCGCACAACTGAGGAGAATGTTGAAGCACTATTTGTGATCGATATAGACACCAATCAAAAGGTTGCCAAGTCAACTGAGGAATGGAGTACTGTTGAAAGAGCTGACATAGAAAGCAGTGAAAGAGTTTTGAACACCATCCATGAAGCAATTTCTGAAGAAGAACAACAACGGACTGCTCACTACAAGAATGCCAAAGATGCATGGGATGTTCTAATGCAATTCCATGAAAGAGGAGAGTTATCTTCACAACCATCCAGCAATCTTCATGCCTTAGTTGCTCGACTGGATGCACTTGAGGAGAAAGAGAATAAAAAAGAAAATGATGAAACCTCGGAAGATAATGACAAGATTGATGGTGACGAACTTCAACAAGCATATGAAAAACTATACAACGGATCTCTAAACTTATCCATGATAAATGACAAACTCACTATCAAACTTAAAGCATGTGAAAGTGAGAATGTCAAGCTAAAGGAAGAGATTTCAACAATTAGAAAGGATGTCATTAAGATCTCAAGCGATAGACAAGATCTTTATGCAAAGCTTTTGACTTGTGAGACCGAAAGGAATAAACTTCTGAAAATCTATGCCACATATGAAGAGAAGATTGAAACTCTTGAAATGACACAAGTTGCATTGGAAGAGCTAGTTGGTCAAAAAGAGGAAGAACTATGCTAGAACCACAATAGATATGTGGAACAAAGGGTCAAAGACACTGGAAGACATCATCGGGTCTCAATAGATGAGTTGTGACAAAAGTAGGATAGGCTATGGTGATACAACACTACAAAAGGGGATGGCTTCTACATCTCATGACATCAAGACTCAAGCAAAAGTAAAGGTGAAAATTCAATAGGATGACAAATCTCTCCATCAACCTAAAGGGGGTATGATCAACAAAAAAGAGGTACAACTTGTTTTTATTTGTCATCATTGTGGTAGGTATGGCCACATTCGCCCTTATTGTTATGAGTTGTATGGTAAGGTGTCTCAAAATTATAGAAATTCTAATACTTCATGGGTCAGGAGACAACCTTATATATCTAGGTAGAATACCAAGATTCATAATGGTGTTCACAATGCTAAGACCTTTACCAAGACTGCCAGTCCCACTTCTGTGAAGACCAAAAAGATATGAGTAAAAAAGAATGACCTAACTTGTTTTGTTGTTCACACTGCACTGAAAGCACGTGACTCACACATGTGATATCTTGATAGTGGATGCTCCCGTCACATGTCAGGTGACAAATCCTACTTCTCACCTCTGGAGAAATATGAAGGAGGAATTGTTACCTTTGGAGGTGGTGGCACTTCTAGAGTCATCGGTAAGGGCTCTATAAGTGTGGTCAGTCTACCAAAGCTTGAAAATGTTTTACTTGTTAATGACCTTAAAGCTAATCTTTTGAGCATTAGTCAAATGTGCTACTCTCATCATGAAGTATTATCTTCAAAAAATAAATGTGCAATTTTGGATAAAAAGGGAAATACTATCATGCATGGGGTTCGCACATCTGATAACTACTATGGGATTGTTTCTACAAATGATTGCACTTGTCACTCAGCCATCATAAGTAATCTTGACTTGTGGCATCAAAGATTAGGTCACATGAATTTCAAAGACCTAACTAAGATAGCCAACAAAGAGATTGTGAAATGAGTGCCAAAAATGGATAAGAATGTGAACCATGTGTGCAAGCCATGTCAATTAGGGAAGCAAACTTGTGCCTTTTACAAAAGGGTGAATAGCTTAACAACCAAGCGTCCTCTTGAACTTGTTCATATGGATCTTATGGGACCTACTTGTACGGAAAGCATTGGAGGTAAAAGATATATATTTTTAACTGTTGATGATTATACTCACTTTTTTGGATTAATTTTTTAAGAGAAAAATATGATACATTTGATGCTTTCAAGTCTTTAGTCCTTAAAATCCAAAATGAATAGGGTGCTACCATTGGGTGTATCATAAGAATCTAAACTGATCATGGTTGTTAATTTGAAAATAGTTCGTTCTCGGATTTTTGTGATATGCATGGAATTAAACATGAATTTTCTGCACCCATTACTCCACAGCAAAATGGAGTTATGGTGAGGAAAAACAGGGTAGTTCAAGAGATGGCTAGGGTCATACTCCTTAGCAAGAAAGTTCCTCCCAAGTTTTGGGCTGAAGCTTTAAATACCGCTGTTTATGTTGTGAATCGTGTGTATTTAAGGCCCGACACTTTACAAACTCCATACGAATTGTGGAAAGGGTTAAAACCTAATATAAAATACCTCAAAACTTTTGGAAGTAAATGTTACATTTTCAAAGATAGAGAGCCTTTGGAAAAATTTGACTCCCGAAGTGATGAAGGTATTTTTCTAGGATATTCAACTACTAGTACAGCTTTTCGTGTCTATTACATGCGTACTTTATCTTTAATGGAATCGATCAATGTGGTTGTAGATGACACAGGTTCTCCTACTGTATTTATACATGAGGAAGAAGATGGTGATCCTCAAATTTTGGATACTGAACCACAAAGTTAAGGAGAAGCACAAGGCCAAGCTCAAGAAGGTGAACCAGCACCAACCCCTCTGGCAAGCCCTAGTCCAAAGAGTGCACAAAGAGACACCACCACCGATGCTCAATTCACTACCAGTCTTGTTTTGAAAACATCAGCAAGGGTAAAACTGAATCATCCGGTTCAACAGGTGATTGAAAGTGTCTCAGACCAAATGAAAACCCGAAAACAAATTCCGGAGGAGGTATCTCATATGTGTTATGTTTTGTTAATTGAACCTAAGAATATCAAAGAGGCCCTACTAGATAATAGTTGGGTCAATGCAATGCATGAAGAATTAGGTCAATTTGAACGTAACAAAGTTTGGACTCTTGTTCCCAGACCTAGAGACATGAATTTGATAGGTACCAAGTGGATATTTAAAAATAAATCTAATGAGAATGGTGCAGTGGTTCGTAATAAAGCTAGGTTGGTTGCTCAAGGATACACACAAGTAGAGGGTGTTGATTATGATGAGACGTTTGCCCCTATTACAAGTCTTGAATCTATTTGTATTTTACTTGGTGTTGCATGCTTTCTAGGATTCAAACTGTTTCAAATAGATGTGAAAAGTGCCTTTTTAAATGGGTACTTGAAAGAAAAGGCTTATGTTGAGCAACTAAAAGGGTTTGAGGACCCAAAATCTCCAAACCATGTCTACAAGTTAGACAAGGCTTTATATGGGTTGAAACAAGCTCCTCGGGCTTGGTATGATTGACTTACTACATTCCTTCTTGACAATGATTTTCAAAGGGGTAGTGTGCACAAGACCTTATTTGTGAAAAGTCTCATATACTTGTCGCTCAAATTTATGTTGATGATATTGTGTTTGGATCCACTTTTGATTCTCTTGTGAAATACTTTTCGGATTGCGTGACACATGAGTTTGAAATGAGCATGATGGGGGAATTGTCTTTTTTCTTGGGTCTTCAAATTAAACAGTCTCCTTCGGGTATGTTTGTTTCCCAGACCAAGTATGCTAAAAACCTTGTGTCCAAGTTTAGTCTAGCGTCGGCCAAACATGTACGAACCCCCATGAGTGCAGGAGGTATGTACCTTACTTTTGTTCGAGATGGGTAATGTGGTGAAATAGCTGGTGCGATATATAACCCTTAGTTGTGTTGTGGCTATTATGTAGTGTTGTAGAGTTTAGTGGTTACTGGTGAAGGTTTGGGGTTAGTGTTAACAATGTGATTGTCCCTCGGAGTGTGCCGTTAGTCTGGGTTTACAGGATGTTATGGATTAGCTGGAAAGATAGTTGGGTAATGTGGAGTTGTGACTCGGGTAGTGGAGAAGATTTAATACTTCTTTTTTTATTCCGTGGAGTTGGGGTAGTGTGACTTAAAAAGTCTAGAAGGGTGGTGTGTATGTGTTGGAATTTGCATCGGGGCACTTGTTTGGTGAAAGTTAGCAACTGGTAGGTTGGCTAGGAGAATTAGTATTTTATTGGTACCTGTGTAATTAGTAATGGTATAGATTGGTGGATCAATGGGTTGGCCTTATTGGTCACTGAACGATGGAGGTGTTATGTTTGTTTGTTGTTTGGTTTGGGTTACTATGTGGTAGCAATAGCGTTGTAGTGTAGTAGGCTCTTGCGAGTTGGCTTGGTGCGAGATAATAAATATGTATGTTCAGTTGTTGTGAATTCGATCGAGATTGTGAACACATTGGCTGAATGAGGAATTTAGTGTTGAGATAACCCACTTGGGGTTAGAGGTGAGATGTTGTGTAGTGAATAATGGGGTTATGCTTTGCGTGATGTGTAACGGTACATGGTTTGTTGTTAGATGTTGTGTAGAACTATCTCAAGAGGTTTCCTTGATGTGGCAATAGTGTGTTTAATGTATTGATTACGTGGTCTAATGTTCCATAATGCTAAGTTTCTTTGGTGTGTGTGTTTGTTGTTTGGTGGTTTTACGTGGAATCTCTTGTATTGGAACGATTTTTGTTGTGATTTCGATTTGGGGAGGAACTCCAAGTGACGTAGTAAGGTTGTGTGGACCAGGTAGTGTGATGTGTAAGTTTGTGTTTGACTCTATTGGTTCTTGTGTGGGTTGAAGTGTTTGGTTGCCACAGGTGTATGTGTGAGTTAATATGAGGATATGAGTTGTGTGCTTTGGCCTTTAGGAGTCCAACTCGGACGTATAGAGGAAGTAATGATGTGTTTTCCATATAAGCATATGTGTGGTGGATTATTTGAAATTAAACGTAGTATGGATTGACTTTGAGGAATTCAAAGTGATTCAATGAACATGTGAGGTTGCGTATGGAACCCCCTCTCAAGTTGATGAATTTGGGCAATATATCGGTGTTAATGTGGAGTTAGGTGGAGTTAAGTGGTATGTTGGTGTTTGAAGGCTAGTGTAAGGTTGTTAGCTTAGTATCCTGGTTGGTTGACATGTAGTCACCTCGGGAATAGAATGGAGTTGGATTTGAAGGTTATGTGATGTAATTGAACAGCGCCATAATGTGGACTATAGGTGTTAAGTCTCGTATAGACAGATGGGAATTGTTGGGAGTTTGGGGTAACCGATTTGGAGTTACCAGTGGGGACTTTGGTTTTGTAAGCGCTTTTGCGCCATTATGTGATCATTGATTGTGAAATTTCTTTCTCGTGTTTTGTTGTGTTATTGGCACTTTGAAAATTTCTAGGGATTTTTATCTTAGAAATTTATGTTAGTGTTGTGGTATCACTGTGGGAGTGATGGGTATTGTTGGGTGACCGTGTTGTGGTTCACTAGAGGAATGATAAGAAAACGTTTTTGAGGGAAATAGCATTCTTTTGGGGGTGTCGCCTTGGACAATTCCATGGAACTAGCACTGTTTTGGTTTTAATCAAAAATGTAAGTTTTTGGTTTAATAAAAAGCTCAATCTAACAAATCATGAAAATAAGGGAAATTTTTATGTTTTGAATAACACTTGTGGTTTTTTTTTTTTTTTTTAAAAAAGGATTTTTGAAATCTTTGAGTTTTGTTGTGAACAGATGAAAATGTATTTTGGTTGTAGCGGTGCAAGGTTGAGCACCATTTGAGAAAGGAAAGTGATAATGGGGACAGAGAAATTTTCTTAAATTTGAATGGGTTGTATTTTACCATATATTGTAGAGTTTGCGTTGTGATCTAGCTTGAATTGCTAGTTGCGTGTTATATGTTTATTTTGCAAGGACTTAGAATTATCAAGCGTTAATGTACCGTAACATTGTTGGTTTAATCGTGTTTTATTTGGCATTCTTGTGTTACGAGAGGGTTGACTGGGAGTTTATGTGCAAGTGGTTGTCTTGTTCTCCATGTCTGAACGTTGAGCACTCGATGGTAGTTCGGGTTTTGTCTTCGGTAGTCGAGACGTGGTTGACGTCTTTGAGTCCGAGTGGTTGTTGTCCTTGTTGTTGTGGTGGTTGTTGTTTCTTATCTCATAGATCACAGCACGTTATGTAGGTCAGAGAGGCATCCATGGGATTTTCTTAGTATTCTTGGTGTTCGGGGGTCTTTTGGGGCCTGAGGTGTTGGACTGGGATCCGAGAACTTGTCCCCAGATGGATTCAAGCTTGGGTTGGTGTTGTGTTTTCTTTTATAGATTGGATGGCCTTTTTGGTTTTGGCCTTTTTTCAATTTCAAGGATTAAATTTCCTAAGTGAGGGAGATTGTAGTGGCCCAGGGTCAGTTTAACCCGACCCATTTCATTTTTGGTTGGGACACAAGGTTGTCCCAAGTGACGAGAACCCTTCTGAGTAGTTTGGGCCTTGGGAGTGCATTGGGGTGGTTGTTGGGCAGCAACCCAGTGTTAGTAGGCTTGGCCAGTCGCCTTTGCGACCAGCGTGGTCGCTCCCACGATGAGTGGTTCTAGAGGTCGCATCCGCAAGTGGGCTGTAACCAAAAGTGGCTCTCAGGTCCCTTGGCCTGGGGGCAGGGTACGATGCTTGCGATAGGCCGCGATCAGGGATTGTAGCATACATGGTCGCGTCCACGGTAGTCCTAGTTACACCCGCGACCAGGTTAGTTGACTAGCTAGCGGCCACAGTCTGGCCTTCGCGATCGCAGTCTATTTGTCTATGTAAGGTGCTAAAAGCCGAAAATATCTCATTTTTGAGTCATCTCTCTCTTCTCTTGCCATTTCTGTCATTTTTGGCCTTTTCAAGCTTTCAAGCTTGGTTTTCATCTATTTTTAAACACTTTCTACCCTTAGTTCCGTATACCAAAATGTAAAGCTCGGCGAGGGCTTCCATTTAATCTAAGTGGATTGTCTTTTCGTCGCTAGCCATTTTTTCGACTTGTCTGCTCTTCGCTTCAAAAGGTAAGGTCTATTTCTTAAACTCGATGTGAGTTTAGCAGTGTATTTGTGGTGTATTTTGATATATAGATTTTGGGGTCATTTGGTTGATTTTCAAATTATGATTTAGGCGTGATGGTTTCGTTAAATTGGGTGTTGTTGGGCTATAGTTTTGCTACTATAGCTATTTTCGATATACAAAATTGCATATGGATTTCTAAAAATGGAAAAGCTCTAATTTGTGAAAAACCCTAACAGATATTGTTTTTAGGAGTTGGGTTGATTTTGGTAAATGGTTTGGTTGGAAAGAGATGGAAAGGAAATGGTTGGGGGATTTTGAAAACGACGAGTATTATTACTCTTTTGGGAAAATCTTGGTTTTTTGAGAAATATACGGGTTTTCGAATTTGTTGGAGAATATATCTGTATTGTTATCTTTTAATTATTGGATTAGAGATAACTGTTTTGGCTATCGATGAAGGATAGCATTGCCGTGTGTTAGAAACTGCATGTGAATTAGGCGAACTAAAATCATTCATATCATGAAGCCCATCATGGATTTTGGTAGTCAAAAATTGTATGTTTTGGAAAGACTGTTTTGGAAATTCTCGTATTATGTTTTAAGAACATTTGTATCATTTTGAATCATATGTCTTGTGCTATTGGAAAAAGGTAAATAAAGTGGTAAAGCTTTAAGTGGGTGTTAGAGCATAATTAAGTTGGCATGTATGTCCATGGTAAAAGACCTAAAACCCGCGTGGTAGGTGCCGATTCCATCCAAATAATCCTGGAAAATGGCATAGTGACTTGTATATAGTTACTATTATGAGCACTAGCCCTAGAGATTTACCTATTTTATTTATTATCGCTTTGATTTGAAAAGGATGCTTTGAAAACTGTTTAGCAATGTAATTGCTGTTGTTTACCAATGTATTCGCCTTTGGTTTTAGCAATGTATTTGCTGGTTGGTATTGTGACATACCGAACTTATTTTGGAAATGGGTTTTTCAAACAGATGCTTTGATTTTAGAAAACATTTTGAATAAACAGAAAGCTTTTGGTAATTGGAAAGAAAGGTTTTGTTTTGTTGAGAAAACAGATAGATTTGAAAATGCATTTGGGCATATTGTATATATGTGTTGCATCATGATCATTTATGCTAGTGGAGCATATTTAGTTTTTGAAATATTCGCTACTGGGCTTTATGCTCACCCTACGCAGTTGATTTTTTTTTTCAAGTGTATGCCGTTGTTTGTGGATGTAGATGCCAGCTGCTGGGTATGTGTTGGAGCTAAGTTGGATTGCTCCCTTATCTGTAGGCCTTGGGACATTTCTGTTTATTTAATAGGCCATGTGCATTTTTGTAAGAGTTACACCTTTTGTTTATGATGTAAGCCTTTGGGCATTTCAATTTGATATATAACATATGTTGTATGTTTTAGTTAAAGATCATCCATTCCATGTAAATATGAATGTAGGATGTATGAAATCGGACAACACATGTATTGTGTAACACACTTGTATCTATTTGCACGAGAGAGATTAATTTTTATTCAATTTGATTGTGGTATTTTACGTATCGGTTTTGGGTTTATTCACATAGGCCGGACTTTGTAAATCCGGGACATGACAAATACACTATGTTTTTTCATAAATTACTCTTCAAAGAATACTCAAATAATAAACTAATCAAACCCTAAATCATCAACTCTCAAGCATCTCTATAGTAACTGATAGCGTATTACTTGTCAGAGCTCTTCAAGGGAATCAAGACATGGAATGGTCAGCCACAACAATAGTGGAAGATATTAAGCTTTTGCTTAATGACTTTAATTTTGTATGTATTTCTAAAGTTTCTTGGGATGTGATTAAACCCGCCCATGAACAGGCTAGACATGTAAATGATTTTAATAGTTAATATATTTCATCTTTTTCTAAGAAAGAAAAAATTTAAGTTCCATAATAACAAGAAAAAATCAATGGTGATGATTCCGGTAATGATCTAAAACCTCAAGTGAAGAGAGAGGATGTGGACTGGTTTGCTTATTATTCCAGTGTGCTCCACAAATTTATCTTAGTTGTTTTCTTTGATTTAAAATACCTCTGTTCAGCATTAATCCTTTCTTCTATTTGCAAGCAACAACACAATAAAAAATAATGTTGTTGTTGATTATTTTAAGTTTTGGTGGGGTGGATTGGAGTTTTGTAGCGAAGAAAAAAATGGAGAGAAAATAATTAAAACCTAGGGAAGAAGATGAAGAGACTTGAATATGAACAATAGGTATAAGTGATTAGGGTGTACTATGAGAAATTTTTTTTTTTAAGGTTTAATGTGTATGTTCTTATTGATAAATTTACATTAAGATATAATAAGAATTAAAATTAAAAATTTTAGTTAGACACACTAAGTTTCTATTTTGGTGCAAATAGAATCACCTACACCACCTGTTTGCATGGAAAAATGTAAAAATAATCGGTGGCCCATGACATAAATAAGACAAGATGTTTGGTGGGCTTTAAAAATTGATCTGTATCCAATTTGGTTGGTTTGGGGAATGAAAATGAAGCTAGGCAATGAGTTAGGGGTTGTTTGGGATGATCTAAATAAGTGTACTTTTTAATTTTTTATTAAATATGGGTTGGATTTGGGTTGGGTTTGAAATGATATGTTAGAGAGGTGATGTGACTTAAATAAAATGATGTGATTTAAATAGGATAGTGACTTTTTGACTTTTTTAAAACTCGTCAAACCAACCATTAGTGTTGAGTGTTGTGAGCCTTAATAAGTACTAAATATTAAGTTTTGGGTCTAATAGGGGATTTGAGGGCCTCACCATGAGCGTTGGGAGGTTCGGGATACTTTGGTAATTTTTTTTGTTATTTCCATGTTGCTCTAATTTTTATACCTATAAATAGATGAAGAAAATTTTTATTTGCACACCAAATATTATCTCAGTATACACCATATTCTCACAATCTCACAGTCCATACCATACAGTTTCGATTCTTTGATTGTTTTTTTTCCCTCAATAAACACCATCTGTCTTCAAATAATACCAAAGTACTCTCTTCTTTTCAAACCTCAAATCCAAACCCTCACCTTAACCTAGCCATTGTCCCCCTTTTGCTCCAGCAGTGGCAATCAGATGACGTCTATCCACCCAGCCTTGTCGCTCTTCTCACTATGGCCACCACCATTCCCATCTCAACTCCTCTTCGCCAAACCCCTAACCCTCATCTCCTTTCGGTAAACCCCTGTCAGTCCTACCGCTACCACTATCCCTACCCTTGCCACTCAATGTTGTTTTCCCACCACTCTCCCCCCTCCCCACAGTCACTAGCGATTGGTGCGCCCACTCGCCGCGACCCCCGCAACCCTTCTTCTTCTTCTTCTTCTTCTTCTTTGCTTCTTCTATTTCATCTCGCTTCCTCTTTCATATGCCCATCTATTACATCCTCTACAATTTCAAGTCAATTGGATAGGTTAGGTAGGAGTAATGGTGGTTGGGGTTCGCTAATGGTAGTCGGAGGCTGGTAAGGCGACAATGAAGTTGGAAAATGGGTGGTCCAAAAGGGTAATTTGGTTTAAGGAGATAATGGTAATTAAAAATAAATAAAAAATAAAAAATAAAAAAGCTGTGCTACACACGGATTGAAAATTTTGTATTTTTTCTCAAAATACAAAATACTATAAAATAAAGATAATTCATTGTATTATTTGAATTCTAAAAAGCAATTTCTATCAAAATAAAATATAGTCCAATAATTTTAAACTAACTACTAAAATTTATTGTTAAAAGAATGTCAAATTTCGTTAAGGACTATTATATTTTATATTGATTAGGTGAATTGTCTACTAAGTATAGTTGGTGTAGGGTCATTAAATGGCTTGGGTTAGATTGAGCTGAAAAATCAAGCTAGGGTCAGATTGAGCTAAACTATATAGAAAGATTATGTGTCAACTCAACTCCAACACAACATAACTTATTAGTATTGCCATCCTAAACTCGACCCTAAAAAATTTTTAAATTTGAAGTCCGCTCAATTAATCTATTATAAATGGACTACTGTTATTATTTTGAGGGTGTCTTGGAGTGCTTTTTAATGATTTGTTATTTATAATAATAATTTCAAATTGGACCATTAGCAAAATTCAATTGAAAATGATTTTTTCCCTTTCAACAATTGTTTGAGTTTAAACTCTAAAAAATACAATTTTTTTTATTGTTTAATTTTTTTTTATAAATGTTTTAAAAAAATGTAAATAGGCAGAATGTTAAAAATAAATTATTTCAAAAATATTTTTTAGTTCAAAATCACAAAATTAATAAAAAAATAATTAAACAAAACTAAAATGAATCAAAATAATAATTTTGTAACATTTGTATTTAGGGAAAATTAGTCTGGGGTCCCTCTCCCACTTTTCGTAATGGAAGAGATCCACAAAATTATTTTTTGATGTCTAAGGTCCCTAAACATATCCCCTCTTTGTCTTTCCTTCCATGCCCGATCTAAACGAAGAGTTACCATCGGAAGCTATGGACAAACAACTCTCTTTCCCTTTGCACCGAGCCAGCACCACTGCGAAGCATCGCCCAACACCAACCTCAACACCACGCGCAACCATGGCAGCAAGCTTCTGATCAGCTCTCTCTCTCTCTCTCTGCAGTGTCGGATTTGAAAAATATATACATATGCATGGACCAGCTGCTCTTCTTCGGAGGAGCGGACACTCCGCCTGCGTCGGTGTCGGCGTCTGCGTCTGATGAGGAAGGGTTTTGAAATTGGGCATCTAATGTCAAAGAAGATTGCGAGCTGAGAGAGAGGTGGGTTCGGGGTCAGAGGGGTTTGGGGAAGAGGAGAGAGAAGAGAAGGGTTTGGGTGTGAGGAGAAGATTTGTGCAGCAAAAACTTGAATATGAAATTACTATGGGCTTTGAACTTTCTATAAATACCTGGTCTGTGTTTGTGAATAGGGTTGTTCATTGGGTTGCATTTGATCCAGCAAAGGAGCATGGTTTTGGGATCTTGATTGTGGCATTTGATATGGGCAATGAGGTGTTTAGGGAGATCTCTTTGCCAAACTATCAACCTGATGGGAGGCTTCATACAAGCACGGCTGTTGCAGTATTGGGTGAGTCACTTACTGTATTGGGTGAGTCAAAGTGAAGCTGGTTTATTCGATGTCAGAGAAATTTGTGAAGTCAGATAAATTTCCTGGATCAATGTACAATCACCAAGGTCTGTTCATAAAAATATAACTCTACTGCAAATAGAGAGAATTTCTCTGGTTTCAATCTAGAGAATTTCTCTGATCTGTCTAGTTTGAACTAAAATTTCTCTAGATTGGTCCAGAGAAATTCTCGGATTTAAACTGAATTTTCTCTGGATTGGTCCAGAGAAATTCTATGGTTTGAACTGAAATTTCTCTAGGTTGATCTTCTATGAGCATATCAGATTGCACAAGTCCTCAAGTAGATTTGATAGCATCAACAGAAGTGGAACCCCAATCCCTCCTGCAGATGGATTCCCAGAGGGAATCAGAGTAAGTGAAAGACCTGAATCTATTGCAAGTCATGGCAAAAGAGAGGATTGAATCTATGGGTAAGAGTATGAGGATTGAAAAGAGATGGTCTTGAGCTATGTTGGTTATGGGTGACCAAGGCTGTTTTGTCCGTTTATCAAATTTTTTCCCTAATGAAAGGAATTGTCATATTGTGATGTGAAACTCTCAATCAATCTATTTCTCAATTAAAATCATCTATAGTATTTAAATGATCACGTTAAAGGGAAATTTTCTCTGAAAGGTATTAAAATCATCATGAAAGGAATTATCTATTTCTCAATTTTCTCTGAGTTGTAAAGGGAAATTTCTCTGGTTTTGAAAATTTTCCATCGTCAACCTCTATGTCATGTTGCATCTCCAAACCACCTCCTGATGTTGAATCACAAGCTTTGCCCTTCATGATCATTTCTTTCCCAGAATTGTCATCAATCTATTCTCAACATTTTCAACTTAGAGAATTTCTCTGGACTAATTTTCTCTGGACTAATTTTCTCTGGATCAACTTGAGGGACCTTAGACATTATAAAAATATTAGATGTCCTTTATGCTATAAAATCTTAATACAAGGGACCTTAAAAAAAAAAACCCCTTGTATTTAAAAGAATTAATATTAAGATAATCAGTATCTCATTACACATGTGTATTTTAAATTTATATGTGTGATTTATTTATTTATTTTATAAAGAAAGTATAACTAAGTTCATTAATAAGTATAATTTAATTTAACTATAGGGCCCAAAAAAAAAAAAAGTGGCAAAGTCATAATATTTTCAAACTCAAATACATTTTTCGAGGTTTTTTATTTTTTTTATCTTTAATAATTTTTTTTTCATGTTTCACTAATTATTTTGTTTTATTTTTAGATACACTTAATCTAAATGCACCTGAAAACAAAAGGGGAATTGTTTTTAAGGTCCCTAATATTAAAATTTTATAAGATGAAGGATATACAATATTTCCATAGAGGTTGGGGTCCCTTAAAATTTTTCTAGAGAAATTTCGATCTAGAGAAATTTCGATTCAAAGAAATTTTAATCCAAAGAAATTGCAAAACACAAACAAATTTCTCTGTGTCTTGAAATTTCTTTGGTTGAAATTTCTCTAATTTGCTCAATTGTTTTGATTTTTCCGATATTTTGAAATTTCTCTAATTGTCTCTATATTTTCAAATTTTCTCTAATTTGTTCATAATTTTTTTTATATTTTAACCAAATAAAAAAAAATTGTATTTTAACTCAATCAAAAAAAAAAAAAAAAAAAAAATTGATTAAAAAGTCAACACAACATTTCTTCTTTATGATCAAAGCGCTCAATATTTTGCAAGGTTCATCCTAGTTCTTGGCCCATCTTGTGTGGATTTCTCTTTTCCTACACAATATCCTCACGACAAAATGTCCCATCATGCATATAGATTCATGGTTGGGTTTGGGGACACATCACTTGTATAATAAAGCGATACCCTTCAGATAATTAATCATTTTTCATCACCATTAAGCTAGTCATGAAATAGCTAGTATTTTTTCATATAGAGAATTGCTAAAAACCCACATTTAAATTTCTAAATTCACCCACACAATGATATGGAAAATCTAGTATATATACAGGGGAGAAATACTAGAAGCTGGAGTTCAATGTTTGAGTAATGATTCTTATCCAATATAGTCCTGTCCAGCCACATAACTGAACCCAATTTTATTATACAAACACCATTCTCCCCCCCCCCCCCCCCCCCCCAAAAAAAAATTTTTTTTGAGAAACAATTGATTACTCTTCATTTATTTCCCAAGACTCCTAGACTAATGGGTTTTCAAAATTATTAACAAAAGTCGAATCGATTCACATGAAATTCAACTGATATAAAGCCAAATTTACCAAATAGATCAAAACAATAAACAAATGCAAATTCAGATAAATAGATATAGGAGAGAAAATTACAAATTCTCATAGATTCTGCATATTCCGAAATTTTCTTCGAAGAGAGATTCGATAGTAATAATCTCTAACATCTCTTTCAACACACAGTCTTATAGTTCCTTTCTAATATTCAAAGTTTTGTGATTCAAAGCAATTTTTTTTTTTCTTTTACTTCCAATTTCAACCTTTTGGTTGTCGGGAAAATAAAGAAGAGGAAAAAGTGAGGTAGAGAGCTTCTGAAACAAAGAACTCTTCTTCTTCACCAAACCCCACCAGATCTCACCCCTCCTATTCCATATCAATCAACAGCCCTGATAAATCCCCCCCTCCCAAAAAAAAAAAAAAAAAATCAAATCCTTACCTCACCGAAGAAAATCTGTGTGATCGGACCATCAAAATGAGGGACCCACGAGACTATCTCAATCGAACACGAAACTTGAGGGCGAATCGAATCCGATTGCGAATTGAATAGAGAGAGAAAGTTTATGTGTTTAGAGAGAGAGAGAGAGAGTTTATTGAAGATAGAAAATTGCCTCAGACCCCAGTGGGGGTGACGCCCACCACCCCCGTTGTTTTTTGATTGGCTCAAAATTTTTTTTTTTTTTTTTTTTTTAAGTCTTGCTGTGTGAGAGAGCCCCACGTGGAGCTAGGGGTGCTGGGGGTGACTAAGGGTGTAATTTTGGCTCGGCTGGGCCTGGGCCCATGTCGGGCCTTGCGGGCTCTCACCAAAAAATCGGTCCACGGGCTAGAAAACTAGGCTCAGGCCCTAGCCCAGGCCCAGGGGTATTCGGGCTTTGGGCAGGCCTAAACAATTTTTTTAAATTTTTTCCACCAAAATTTTATTATTTTCCATTTAAAAAAAATGGGCATCGGGCGGGTCGGGCCTCGGGTTGGGCTTTTGGACGGGCCTTGAGCGGGCCGGGCCCATGGGCCGGGCCAGGCTTCAAAACGATGGCCCAGGCCCCTAGCCCAAGGCATCGGGCTGGGTTGGGATCGGGCCTTAACAGGCCAGGCCCACCTCAGGCCGCAGGCGGACTTTGGGCCGCCCGTGGGCCACGGGCAAAATTACACCCCTAGGGGTCACCCCCACTGGGGGTCCCCAGCACTGCTGATTGAAGATATATGAGTGTTTTGGGAAGTTGGTAAAAAGTTAATTTTTTGGTTTTTTTAATAAAATGTCTCTCTCTCTAGTTTGAGAGCTTCTCTCTCTAAACTTTTCTCCCCCTAGGGTTTCCCGAGTTGATGGCTGCCGGTGGTGGGGGAGGGGTCTCCGGCGGCCTCCAGCCTCCTCTCTTCTCCCCCCACCCCTCTTTTGCTCTTTCCTTTCTTTTTTTGCTTTCCCATAACTTGGAAGCTTTGCCTTCCATCCTCTCCCTCTTTTGTGAGGTGTTTTCCCCAACCCATTCACTCCGGGAGTGGCCATCTCAAATCTACACCTTCACCGCCTCTGCACCGCCGTCTTCTCCATAGCCACCGCCTTCTCTTCCTCGCCGGTCGGATTCGTCTTCTCCATCGCCACTTTCTCCATAGCCACCACCTTCTCTTCCTCCCTCCTTTGCTGACGCCAGATTCGCCTTAGCCACCGCCTTCACTAACTCTTCTCTTGGGTTTGTTTGGTTCTTAGAGTCCATCCATGCGTATTTGTTTAGCTTACCCTCATTGTAGTTGGGAGCTATGATTTATTTCGGACATGCTCTATTGTCGAACTTTTATAATCGAATCTGCATCGCAGTACAAGCACGAGTACGTTATGTACATCTGAATATTTTTATAGTTTTCTTCCTTGGTGCTTCTTACTTTATTTTCTCTTTGTTTGGTGTAAGTTTTGGGTTAAATAGACTCTTGTAAATGCCGTTTTGGCTTTATTAATTGAAATATCTCTTCCGATCAAAAAAAAAAAAACTTATTTTGTCTTTTTGTGGGTAAGTTATGTGAGGGGTGATGTGACTCAAAATTGGTAAAAAGTTGGAAGTTGGCTTTTTACCAGCTTCCCAAAAGAGCACATAAAATAAAATTAAAAAAACAAAAAAAAAATAGAAACTCAAAAATAATTTTAAAAAATTGAACAAAACAAATCTGATAAGTGTATTTTTAATAAAAAAAATAAATAAGTAATTATTAATAATTTTCGTTACATATGTACTTTCTATGTATGAATTTAAAATATAAATTTGAAAATCTTTTTATATTAGTTTTTTCCATATCGTTTTACTTAAATTACATTACCATAATTGTAATATAATATTATTTGAAAATAATTATTTTTTTATGTTATTGGCAAATAATTCTTAATTTGGAATGCCATAAGAAAATTTTATGTAGTGTGAAAAAATTGTCCGTGATTGTGTAACAAGGGTTTTGTGTAGAGAGATTGGATCAAAACGAGAATGAAGAAGGAATTTTAATCTCTCCTTTTGAATTTTTGCAAGAGATAATAAGTTTTGACAAATTAAGAAAATGTTCTTTTAATTTTTTTTTTGAAAAACATAAATTATGGAATAATCAGTATTTTTATAATTATTATATTAATGTGTTGGCCAATAACATTTTTTAAAATTATTTTTTAATTTAAAAATTCAAAAATTCAGAAATTCATCCCACAAACTCCTTACAAAAAGTCACTTTATTATAATATACAATAATAAAATAGATGGGGAATGGTGTGAGCTGAGTGAAATAATGGTATTCAAATAGAATAACCTATAGATGAGGGATGCCTTTCGTATTGAGTAAGAGAAAGTTGTAATCATTTTCTTAACAATATAAAATTGCAGCGATTGTAGACATAGGTTTATTCAAGGATGAAACACATAAATCCTTGTATTATTATATTTATGATTGATTCAATTTATTTATCTTTCTTATTTACTATTTTGTGTTTTGCAGGCATTGTCGATTCCTAACATTCTCAACACTTAGTGGGTATGCAAATGACTACCTAGTTGGATCTAGCCTAATAAGAAATTACTAATTTAGAATTTTTTTTTCTTTTTTTTTTTTCCATATTATTGAGTGTTATGTTGACTGGAGTTTGTTTGTTTTTTTTTTTTGGTTGCAAATTTCACTTTATCCCTTGTAGTTTTCAGTCATGTACGAATTACTTCTATCTTATTTAGAAATAATCACATAGCTCTTTTGTGATTTATGGAATACAATGTACAGTTAAAACTGTTAACAAGTTAACGAAAAAAATTAAAATACCCCTATATATAGATAACCTAAGTTTGTAAACTATGAATATTTTAGTCATTTATTTGGGAGGCAAAATGCACTTTAACTCCTCGTACTTTATTTTATATGCAACACTCTCTTGAAATTTGAAAATGAACATATAATTTTCTTATATCTAACATGTTTCCCACTTCTTGTTAAATTGAAGGGAATATCTAACAATGCATTTTATTGTACAAATCATAAGAGGGCTATGTGGTTATTTGCAAATGAGATAAGGGTAATCTACACATGAGCTAAACCATAAGGGAGTAAAATGTAATTTGCCCCTCTTTTTTTTTTTTTGTAATTTTTGAAATTTTGAAGAGATAAGAAAATTAATGTATTTAAGAGGTTGCTAAAAAAATTACATTTTTTTGTCAATAAAAAAGTTGATTTGACCTTTAATTTTTTTTAGATGATAACAAACTACATTAGTGACTTTTTATTTTATTTTATTTATTTTTTTAATCAGATTCCTAAGCCACCGTACATGACTTAATTATATCGACTAGGAGTATGTATGAGTTGGATTGGATCAGGGTAGACTCCAAAACTGAATCAATATTAATTGGTTTTAAATTTTTGAATTTAGAATCGAGCCAATTATATAAAAAAACAAAATCAACTATATATATTGTTTTTAAACAAAAATCAAACATACTTGAGACAACTCAAATTGTATCGGGTTGAATTGTGGTTCCATTAACATCCCTTTTAGCAAGAGATTTTTTTTTTTTTTTTTTGATAAAAAAAGACACTAAGTCAACAAATTCAACTTTATTAATAAAAGAACATATTATACATATCAATTAATTAATTTTCTTTCTTACAATTATTTATTTAATTAAAAAAATTATTTTAAATACATTTATTTTTTTTCACCTTATAAAAGCATTTCCCATCATTGTCATTTTGACGATGGAAAAATTATAAGGAAAAATTACTGATAAACCCTAATTCTAGGAATATTGCTCCAGTTAGTCTTGCATGTTTTCTTATGAACCATCTAGTCCTATTTGATTGGAGAGGAATATTTTCATTTGATTTGGTATGTTTGGAGTTTACATTTGTATCCTTTGCTGTGGGATTACGTAGATTCTGTTTAGTGATGTGGCCACGTTTGAAAAATTTCCCTGTAAGTATATACGAGTGATCTGTGTAAGGTTCCCAAGTGAATCAGGAATTGATCCGGAGAATTTGCAGTAGGTGAGATCCAAGTAATTCAAAGACTTGAGAGAGTCAATTGAATCAGGTAATTCTCCAGAAAAACTTGAAGACCCGAGATACAACTGCTGGAGGGAACTACTACTACTCTTGTTTACTTTGGGTAAATTACCAGCGAGATCATAGTTGTCTCCTAAAGAGAGAATTTGCAAGTTTGGAAGGTGAAAAATGCTATCTGATAATTTCCCATTCAACCGGTGGAAATAAGATCGAGATATGTCAAAGAAGACATATTCGTCGAAGACATCGGTACAACTGAAGATATGTTTACACCAGAAAGGACAAGTTCTTGCAATTGGGTTAGGTTTTTGAACATCATTCTGAAATTGTGCGGTTCAAGTCTCAGTTGATCACCATAGGAGAGATCGAGTGAAACTAGTTTGGACAGGTGGCGAATTTCGAATGGGATTGAGCCTGAAAAACTGGAATTAGATAGGTTGAGATGTGTCAAATTGGAAAAGTGACCAAATGCTGATGGAATGTGGGAGTAATTGAAGTGATTGAAGGCGAGATTGAGGTGGTGGAGGTGAGAGAGTTGGAAGAGGCTACTGTTAGGATGGATACTGCCATAGAGCTGGCTACAACTGAGGTCAAGTTCAATCACGTGGCCCGTCAGACCATCACACGTGACTCCTTCCCACGAACAACAATCAGTACAACTCTCGTTCCAAGATAACATCTTTGGAGAAGCCAAATCCAAATGCTTACACCACGAAGAAGCAGAGCTGTTTATAGTAAACATATGCTTCAATTGCAACAATGCAAACCTCTGGTCATGTGGACACAAATGATGTGAATAAGTAGAAAAAGAAGAGATAGATGATGAACAAGAAATCTGATGAAATTGCATGAAATACAAAAGGAATTAGAACAACCATATCAATCGCTCCATTTTTTTTTTCTTTTTTTTTTTTTTTTTTTGTTTCTCTTTTTTGTTTTTGTTTTTGTTTTTGTTGTAAAAGAGGAGAATCAAGTACGAGAGTTAAGAGAAGAGAACATAAGAGAAAGTGGGTATCTATTTATTAGTCTAATTCATCCATTTATCCATAAGTCCTAATAGTTAGACTTTTAAACTCCCATTAATTGAAAGTTAATCCAAATAAAATCATCGTTAAAAATGATTTTTGGTGAAGATTTTTTACACATGTCGCTAAAAATTGATAATTAGTAACATTTTTTTGTTACGATTTTTATAAATTGTCACTAAAATTTACAATTAATGACTTTTTTTGTGATGAATTTTTCAAATTGTTGGTAAAAGTTAAAAATTGGTGACTTTTTTGTGAAGATTTTTTTAAATTGTCACTAAAACTTATAATTAGTAACGTTTTTGTGACAAATTTTCAAAATTTTAATGAAAATTAATAATTAGTGACGTTTTTAACAATGTTTGATGAAAAACACCGTTAATTATCACAAGACCTATTGGATAATAAGTCCACTCAATAGGATCTGAAAAATCTAGAAACCTCCTAGATGTTGATTTGTGATTATGTATCAATTTTAAGCAGAATATAAAAATCCCAATCAAACAATCAAGAGAAAGAGACACAAAGATTTTACGTGGAAAAACCACAATTGGACACCTTCCAATTGTGATCAAAAAACCACGGGCCACAGCCACCAGAACAATCCACTAAGAAGATATAAAGGAATTACACAGGTATCACTCTCAATTATCTAGCGAATCCACAACGCCTAATTGAACCAACCTCTATGTGCCTCTTCCAACCCCATCTTCACCACGGAATTGTCTTTCTGATGAGCCACTCCGGATTCCACCACCGAAGCTTCAGACCGAATTCTTCAGAATCCACAACTGAAGAACAACTCTCTCTTTTGTGTAACAAACAAAACCTTTGATGTAGCCTTTTCAGATCATGAGTTGAATACTCAATAAGACATCAAAGAAAAATAAAATATCCCCAGATATAAACCTTTTAGAACCAAAAAGAAGATCTGGAGGACTTCAATCAATTACTTAGTTTTGGGAGAAAACCAAGTATTTATAGAGAACCAAAAGTAATCCAAGATTGGGAAGAAATCAAACTCCTTGAGAAATCCGGATTCTGAGGCTCGCTCGAGCGAGGATTTCCTGGCTCGAGCGAGGAGAGTAAATTTCGTGATTTCTACTAGTGCCTTCGCTCGAGCGACGGATTCTTGGCTCGAGCGACCAATCACTTTCTTCAGGTTTTTGTATGGACGCAATCCTTGGATCGAGCGAGCATTCCTTGGCTCGAGCGAGCAAGCCTTAGCTCGAGCGAGCACTCCTTGGCTCGAGCGAGCAACGGCTGACATGCAATTTTGAATGCAAATTTGAATTTTGCTTCGGCCGCGAGCTGACCGGGCAGCTCGACCCCCGTAATAATCAGCGAAGTGGCAATCTTGAAAGCATTAACATCACAAACTTCTCTGCATGGCTCGATTCGGGTTTGGATTTGCATCTAATAAACTCATAGCCTCACTGAAATTAAAATGCGAACAAAATTACAACTCAAAGGAGTTTTGTCAAACGGGGTTGCCAACAAAACCTAACAGGATCTATACGTAAGTCCAAAATTTTATGGTAGGTACTTTGGTAAAAAGTGTGCTGTTATAAGCATTTAGTGGTATTAATTATGAATTATGCTAGTGTTTAGTTATGAGATTTTGTTAGTACTAATTATGAATTGTGTAAGTATTTAGTTATGAGATTTTGTTAGTATTAAGAGAATTGTTATTTAAGACTAAAAATTAAGTTCACTTTTCAAACTCAATGATATGGCAATCTTTTAAGATATTAAAAGTAATACACTCTCTCATATCTTATTTAATTATCAACTAATCATATCATTTATATATCATTAGATCTTAAAAAAAGGTTAAAAAGCGAATTTATATATTGTTTTCTTAATATTAATTATCAATGGAGGGAATCAAAATTTGTCAAGTGCAAACGTGTTAACCAGGACATATAATACACATCTCAGAGGGTGGTTGTGAAAATATGAGAGCCACACACATTATGGGAATACAAGTTGCATTGAGGATGTGGAACAGTAACAACTACAGATGTTATAGTTGAAAATGTCAATTTCATCATGAAAGTTTGACTATTATGGAACTAGTTTTGATTACTTTAGTAATTTAAATCGTTTATCTTATATAATTAATTAAGAAAATTATCTATACAAAATATCAAATTCAATCAACATAGATTGTTATATAATCAACTCATTTTTGTCTGTACAGTGTACATATTTTAAAGAATTGATTGCTCATTTGTTATAATATATATGTGATTTGATCATGTGAATATTTATATTTGATTATTATAATTTTTTGCATGCATGTTTTTTTTAACTTATCATGCATGTGAGATGAACAGTTCAGATTAGGAGATGGATCCAAATTGATTCTATAATATGCCAATTTCACCTATGAAGTTGAGATCTTTAACTTTAACAAATTTGATTCAACAACTATTGTGGTAAATCACATGTTTAAAATTATGGCTGGGTAAGGATAGAGTTGGGCTAGTCGAACTAAAATATCCGATAAAGATAAAATATGTTAAAATAGTTAATAAGACAAAATCTTACATACAACTAATAATTATTTTACTCTTTCTATCACAACCATCAAATAAATTACACACAAAAAAATAAAAATAAATAACTATCTTCCTAAACACAACTTTTTTAGCCAAGCTAAAAAAGCAAGCCAACTAAAATAACTTCCCAAACGAGGCCATTATTAATATTTAGGACTTGTTTGATTGAGCAAATTATATCATAGGGTTGGGATTATTAATCCGTAATACTCACATTCTGGTGTTTGATTGTAATTTTGGTTATTTAGATTAGATTTCAATGCATATTCTATCTAACAAAATTGGTGAGTTTTCTAATTGTACAACTATAATACTGCGAAATGAACGTATAATTTAGGGGTTGTTTGGGTAGAGCTACAAAATTGCACTTTTCTATCTTTTTATCTTTTTTAGGTCACATCGTCTATTTTCTACACATCTTTTCATAAAAAAATCAAAAAATATACTTATTTAGATTATCTCAAATAACCCCTTAGATTACATACACTTTTATATTCATTGCAAAACAAACAAGGATAAAAGGAATTATATCGTACTAATCCATATAGATGAGAAATTCTACACTAATTCCATAAATTATTAATCATCTCACTATTAATCTTACTAATTAAACATGACCTTAATTATTGTCAAATATGTATAGTCTATTTCTGCACATTCATCATATAACAATATATTTTTAGGGCCCTTTTTTTTTTTTTTTTTTTTTTTTTTATAATGAAAATCATTATATATATGATGCTGTCCCTCCTAAGGACACCTTTCAGGAAATAAATTGAGAGAAATTTTTTTTCAAATGATTTTAAATCACTAAATTCATCATTTTTGAACAAAAGTATACTATGTTCCAAAATATGACATAAATCATCTAATAATGTTGCGCTAAAAAGCAACAAATTTTTACTTAGTTTTAATTAATGGAAATTCTGTGTTTGGGGCTGAAATTTTATGTAATCCAATTAGCTACGACCTACATATAATGAGCAAGAGTTGTCAATAAATAAAGGGTTAATTACACTTTTTAGCATTATAGTTTGATTTAAATTTTTGCTTTAGTTCTTGTAGTTTTAAATTGAGCAATTTGATCCTTACATTTCAAATCTAGTTTTAGCTTGGTACTTCCGATCAAATTGAAGGTTAAAGTTAACAATTTTAGAATACTTGTCAATCTCATAAGGTGTACACATAAGAAAAATTAATAAAATTTAGGTAGAATGACCAAATTGAAATTGATTTTAAAGTACTTCAACCAAAATATTTAGTTTGAAATTATATGACTCAAAATGAAATTTGAAAGAAAGTATAAGTGGTAAAAGTATAATTATCCCGTAAATAAATATAAATGAATGAAACAATGCAAGCAAAAGCTGTTTTAATCTTATGGATATTGACTTTATTTTTTTTGGGGGGGTATTCTATAGATATTTATATACCTCTTGAAGTAAAGTTACTCTTTTGTTCACAAACCACAAAGGTTACACTCTCAAAGGCTGAAATTTGGAATTAATAATCTCAGCAACGAGAGCTCCAATATTGGTTTAGAAAGTGTAGAGAGAGAGTGTGTATAGGTTGCAAGATAGAGCTAGAGAGCGAATTTCAAGTTTTGGTCCCTTTAAAAAATTTTATAACCTAAAAACATGAGGGAAGGTCAAGTATATATAGAAAAAACAGCCTCTCGGTCGAAAATATCTATATAGGGCTAGCTGGAGTATAGCACTTGTACCCTTTTAAAACTTTTGGGAAGTGTATTGAATCATTTATTATGTTTTGGAAATCTTTAGTGTTGTTGTATCTTGGTTTTGGATGAGTGAAAATTGATTTAAACTTGTTGAGATTGTTCGTTTACGCTTGTTTACGTTGAAAAATTGTTTGGAAGCTTAAAAATCTTGTTCTAGGATCGACATCGGTCTTGGTGGTGTCGACACCTTCTCTTTTTGTTGGCCACAAGGGTCAACACCAATCTGGGAAGGGTAGACCCTTGTTCTGAAATTGCTCACTGCATTTTGGTGTTGACACCAGCCTGCGAAGGGTCGACACCTTACCTATTGCACTCTTTGCTTTTTTGCCTGAAGGGTTGACACCTCTGCTGTACTTGTGACTTTTTTTCAGATTTTTCAGTCCGGTTTTGGGCCTACTTTTTGGGAATTTTGACTTGATCTTTTGGGTTGACTTTGGGATTCATTTTACTTTGACCTAGCACTATAAATAGGTCCCTCACTTAACCTTGTCTTTACTTTTTCTTCTCTTTTTCCCTCTCCAAGCTGTGAGTCTCTCTCTCCCTCTCCAAAATCACTTTTTGCTCAAAGATCTTTAGATCTACTCACTTAGAAGCATCTCCTTGCCTTGCTCCTTTGAGATTAAGTATAGAGCTTGTCAAGAACTTCGTATTGATCCAAGTAGTTCGTGGTTTCGTCGCCGGTGGTTTTTGGGAGGTAGGGATTTCTTTGATCTTTTTCAATACCTCTTTTATCGATAGACATGTGGTAAGTTTCTATTGCATAAAAACCATTTTGTTGTGGATTTTTCGAAAATCATAATAGAGGATCTAAGATTTGGTGTTGAGGTTGAAATTTTGTGAACTTGGTTGTTGTTTAGATTAAATTGGGTCTTATGATATGAGCATTAAATGGTGTTGGGTTGATTATGTTTAAATATAACAAATTGATAATTTGTTAATTGTTAAAAAGGGGATCTATGATTTGGTAATTTGTGATTGGAGTTGTAAAGTTGTTTGTTGTTGGGTTATTTGGGAAAATGATTTATTATGTTTGTGTAGAGAGGGGGGAAAGCCCTAATTTAATGTTATTGATATAATGGATTTTTAAAAGGGAGGAAGTTGAATAATCCTTATATATTTTGCTAATATGGGTCGCATGATTATGTTTATATCAAAAGAAAATAAAAGGAGAAGTAACCACAGTGTTGGTTTTGTTTTAGACTAATCACGTAAAGTTGAGTTGAGTTATGGTTTTGATACCAATGGAATTGGTTTTGTAAAATAAAGAGAATGGATTTGGAATTGGTTTTGTAAAATAATGAGAATGAATTCTTAGAAATGGTCGGAGTTGTGTGGATTGGAAAAATAAAGAAAGGTGGTCTTTTTGAAAGAAAATGAAATCATCGCCCTTTGTGAATTGATAATGAACTTGAGGTTGGATTTTGGAACCTTTACATAATATTATTGTTATTGGATTGAAAGTCTTGCGAGAATTGGATTGTTGTTTTACGAGTATGTAATACATTTACTTAGAAGTTTTGTCCTTGGTCATCGGTGGAGGATGGCATTGATGTGTTGAATAATATTGTGTCTGTATTACACTCGTGTTATTCTGCATTATAGTATGTTGAGATGGTTGGAAATGTGCTTGTGCTTCGAATGAGAGGTACCAGTACCTTCCAGCTAGCGCCTGGAGAACTTGGCAGAGGTGTATCCTTGGCTTAATATTTCGTTATAGAAAGGTGTATCCTTGGCTTGGCATTTTGTTTTAAAAAGATGTATCCTTGGCTTACCGTGCTTAAGGCAAGTAGAGCATAATTCATTTATCATTATTGTCTCAGTGTATCTGGGTATATCATGGGTTATGATGGTTATTGTTCTGGAAGGCCGTATTGCCTCAATTGTTGATTGCTTGTTGTTTTCCTTCTGTATTAAAGGCATATTTGCATAGTTATGAATGTGTTGGAAACGGACGTAAGTAATGTGTTGAGATTGTGAAAAATGTCAAAGACTTTGAATACTTGTGAACATGTTTTGAAAAGGCAAATCAGGTGTAAGTTTGGAAAGTGAGAGAAAACATGATAGGCTTGGTAAAATTGTTTTTCTTCATAAACTTGTTATAGTCATATGAATTTTGGAAAAGGTAACAAGAAGAGAGAAAAGTGAATTGCTTATGTTATTGAATGAAATGAATGACTTTGAGAAAAGTTCTTAGATACATATATTTCTGTATAAACTATCACATTATTTATACAGTATGAGACTAAGCATTCATGATCATAGCTATCTGTAAGTTGCTATTGTCTAGGATCATGTTGAGATCCGTACTGGACTTTATGTTCATCCCATGTTACCAATCCTTTTTCAGGTGAACATCGAGAAGTGTTTCAAGGTCATGAATCTTCTTTACCTGTTGGCCACGGGGCCTTTTATTTGTGGGTGGAATGCTATTGATGTAAAAGGGTTAAACCCTTTCTTTTACTGTTAAAGATGTAAGCCTGTAGGTGATTTATTTAGTTATGTACATGTTGTATTTTTGGATAAGAGAATCTTTATTTATTCTTACAAATGATGTAAAGAGTTTCCGCATGTTATCTCTGAAATTGAATGAACTTAATGAATTTGGTAATGGATTCTGAGTAATAAAATGTGGGGCGTGACATGGAGCTTTTGGGGGACAACTGGCACAAAATATTTGGGCTTTTCACAAGTGGCCAGCAGGCCAGAAGTGGTGGCTTGCCGTCCACAAATGGTGGCCTACCGGCCACAAAAATCTACTTCCTAGCCCAACTTCAAATGGGCATATCTCCTTCATCCGGACTCGGTTTTAGGTCATTCTTGAGTCTAAATTGAAGCCCCAGAAGTCTAATTTCCAATGGTGGCAGCCTTACATCTAAATTCGAAGTGTGAAAAGAGATATTCCAATTTTAGTAAAGGCCGCTCATTTCTATCTTAACCGAATGGATGCCTAACTTCAAACGACTATATCTCCCTTATCCGAACTTGGCTTTAGGAGATTCTTGAGTCTAAATTGAAGCCTCGAAAGTCCACTTTCCAATGGTGGTAGCCTCACATCAAAATTTTAAGTGTACAAAGTGATAGGCTTGATTTAGTGAAGACTACTTAGTTCTCTCTTAACGGTTTCGTGCTCAACCATTTCCCCAACTAGTTTTCTTCCCTCCCCTCCAATTTTCTTCAACTCCAAACCTATAAATATGAGGTTTTAAAGTTTTTTCAAAGAGTTCACCTCTCTTCCATTTATTTTCACTTTGTCCTTGCTCGGTTTACCGAAAGTGCTATTTTTAACGAAATGCGAGCCTCGGAACGTTATAGAAACATTTTCAAAAATATTTTGAAATAGAGGGTTTTAAGGTCTAAATAGTTTTGGTCCAAAAATGGGGTGTAAGGCTGGGATATAGAAGCTCTTCTTACTGAAGAAATCGAACATTTGTACAGCATAGCTTTTATCATCGAGTGATCAACTTGAGGCGCCCAAGTCTTAAGGGCGGTCAAAAATAGGATGTCTACAATGGCATGAGCCAAAGCCTAGTAGAGATACTTTAACACAATATATAAATCTTAATGAAGTCATAAGGTGAATACACATGAATGCCATTTGTCAAACATTTCACATTTTTCTTCTCAAAACAATGCAATGTCAATTTATATATCAAATCGTGAAAATAATCCTTTTATATCAAAAAACAGGGCAGTGGATACAAAGCACTGGGAATCTCTAGGTATGTGCTTGCCAGTAGGCTATACAAGCACTACCAAAGCCATTTTATCGGTACTAACCGGAAGGATCGACACCTAACCGTGCGGGTTTCTAGACTTTCACCAAGGACACACAGACCAACAATATAAATCACAACCATACCTTCTAACCAAATTCACCAAGGTATTCACCCATTTTTCTCAAAACCATACATTTTGAATGTTTTAAGTATGCAACAATGCTCAATGCAACATGCATGAGTAATTAGTTTCAATTCACCTAATTCTTATGCAATTTCTACAACAATCAAAGCTATCCTCCATTGATAGCCCAAAACAGATATTTATATTCAACAGATAATTTCAATAAAAGATATAATCTCATCATTTTCAAATGGAGGTGATATTACATATCAAACTCCACCATTCTCATCAATATCCACGTTTATTCCGTTCTTATAAAACCTAACAGCGATTTCTATTTCCTTTTCCAAGCTAAACCTCCATGGTTTTAGATCAAAATCCCTTACTCTTTTAAAATCAATTACAAGTAGAGAAATCCACCATTTTAACATATCTTAATCGTAAACACAACCCCATAACCTTTCTCAAGAACCCATTTGAAAACCTCTCTTTTGTATTTCCATTTCAAACTCTAGGCTTAACCTAAAACCTCTAAATTACTAGATTCTTTCGAATAACAAATAATTAAGGTAAAAATCATACCAAAAGTTGAAGAAATCCCTATCTCAAAGTTAAAAGACAAGAAAGAGCAAGGGTTAAAGTTGACAGAGCCGAAAACGAACTCTTCTCTGATTAAAATGAAGCACTAGGTGAGCTCTACCTTTTTCTCCAACGAACAATGGTGAAAAGATCAATGGATTGAGAGTATTTGGGACTTGAAATGAAGAACTAGAGAGAGAGAGAGAGACAGAGAGAGAGAGAGAGAGAGAGTGAAGATCTAGGGTTTTTGAAACGTTTAGAGAGAGAGATGAAAAAGTGATCCAAAAAGTCATTTTCCTAAACTGATATACGCATAGACCGCTTGAGTGACCAAAGCACCGCTCGAGTGATCATACACAATAAGTGACACCGCTCAAGTGACCAAAGTAACCGCTCGAGCGCACAATGACACTCTCCTAGAAGTTTTATAGACAGAAGCAGATCGCTCGGGCGCAAGAAGGACCGCTCGAGCGAAGAACACCATACTCCCAGAAGTTTTGTAGACTTGTAAAAATATTGGGAGATCTCAAAGACTGCTCGAGCGAACAGGCAAAAATTTGGACAACAACACTTTTAAAAACTAAATCCCAACCTATTCCGCAAGCAACAACAATACCTAAACAACCAAAATTAACTAGAAATAAGATGAATAAGGACATAAACAATCATTCGAGACAAGAGATCCTGGATCCAAAACAATAAATGGGTCGGGTCTAAACCGAAATTGTTATAGTGCTCCTGCGTGCACCACACTCTATCGAATTTAGTGCTGCCATTCTTGACTTATTTACCCAAGCTCCAACTTAGTTTCACATGAGCAGAAGAGAAAGAAGATTACCCCTCACATGGAGTGATATACAACATATTCAAGGATGAAACACGTAAATTCTTATATTCTTGTATTTATGATTGATTCAATTCATTTATCTTTTTTATTTACTGTTTTGTGTTCTGTTTATCCTAGTTAAGAATTGTGGATTCCTAACAATCCAACACTTCGTGGGTGTACAAATGACAACCTAGGTGGATCTAGCATAATAAAAAATTGCTAATTTGGATTTTTTTTTTCCCCATATTATTAAGTGTTAGGTCGTTTGGAATTTGTTTGTTTGTTTGTTTGTGTTTGTGTTTGTGTTTTTGTTTTTTTTTTTGTTGTTGTTGTTGTTGTTACAAACTTCACTTTATCCTTTATAGTTTGAGTCATGTACGAATTACTCCCATCTCATCTAAAAATAATCATATCCCTTTGTGATTTATGGAATAAAATGCACAGCTAGATTTGTTAACAAGTTAATGAAAAAGACTAAAATACCCCTGTATATAGGTAACCTAAGTTTGTAAACTAGGGATATTTTAGTCATTTGTTTGGGAGGTAAAATGTTAGCCGTGCTTTATTTTATATGTAATACTCCCTTGAAATTTGAAAATGAACATATAATCCTCTTATATCCAACACGTGTTTTCCATTTACTGTTAGATTTGAGGGAATGTCTAACAAATCATAAGGGGGCTATGTGGTTATTTGCAAATGAGAGGATGGGTAATCTACACTGTAATGACCCAAAAAAAAAAAAATATTTAAATTGAGTTTGTTTAAGGACTCACGTTTAACTGTTTGGTCCTTTTAAAATGTGATTGGTAATAACCACCTTGGGAGTTGTTATTATTTATTATATAGGATTATAATAAATATATGATAGTTGATTTTATGGTGTGTACCATATGGTCAAAATTTATATATATATATATATTTTAGTAAATAAAATGGACGTATATTTCGTGGTGAGCAAAATATTATATTTTGTGATGTGTACAAGCAAACGAAATATATTTTGTGGTGAAGAAATAATGATATCATTTTATAAATTAGGTTACAAAATCTTATAAAGTTGCTAATTGTACTTTTAATTATATACATAGAGAGAGATGGATATATATATATAATAATCTTATTAAAAGCTTGCACTACCGTATTCAACATGAAAGTATTCCACTATATGAGGAGAAACAAATCCTTAAGGAAATTAAAGCCCTTGAGCTTGAGCTGGCGACTGCAAAAGAAAAGCGGGACAAAGCTAATGAACATCTCTCTCTCTCTCTCTCTCTCTCTACTCCCTTGTTTCTCTCATCTTTCTCTAAACACCACCACAAATCCTTAATTCTTTTCTTGATCTAGCAAGATCCATTGAGTTGTTGACCATAGTTCTTAAGGTCAAATTGAAGAACACTTCAAGAATTTCATTTTGATCGGTGGAGATCGAATTTCGGCAACGTTGAATTTTGGAGTTTTCATTCATTTTCTCTCCTCAGCTTGAGGTAGGGATTTTTTCTACACTGCTTTATGAACTTTTACTTGATTATAGCGAGCTTAGAGTTATATATAATTTAATTAGAATTTTTGAAAAAATTGTGATTTATTTGCTTAAAAGAGAAATTTTGAGAAAAATAAAAAGTTGATGCCCAAATTGTGAAAGTATAAACTTGGAATATGTTTGTAAGGTTATGAAAGAGTTATGTTTTAAATTTGAACAAAAATGGATTTCGATTCGATTGGTTTTGAAATTTTTACCAGTTTGTGACCAAAAGTGCATTTTTAAAGAAAACAATGGAATTACGTTTAACTTTTGGGGCTTTTGATCAAAATATGATGTCATAATTAAATAATGCTTGGAGAATGATTTTGGAAAGAAAATGATGTTTTCTTGGGCATTGACAGTATTATTTTGCTTAATGTATCTGTTGGAATAAAATCGAAACGGTTAGAAATAGACCTTGAGAGGTTACCGGACGTGATTGTGATATAAAAAATAGTGTAGTTGTTCATATTTGATGAGATGTGGAATAGATTGTATTTATCGAAATTTTTAGAATTTAATTGTTTAAATATCTGTTTAGAAATATCTATTTTGGGCTATCAATGGAGGATAGCCGTGATGGTTGTAGAAATGCATGAGACTTAGGTAAATTGAACCACATTCCTCATTTGTTGCATTGGACATTGCATTACATTCATTTCATTGGAAATGTATCTGTTTTTGAGAAATATTTAAAAATGTATCTATTTGCGAAAAGGTGAATACTTAGTGAATCTGGGTAGGGGGTGTAGAACCGCGCGGTTAGGTGTCGAGCCTTCCAGTTTACTGGTAAAAATGACAGTGGTAGTGCATTAAGGCCTACTTGCAGACACTCACCTAGAGATTCACAAAGCTTGTATTCATGTAACATATGTGGTTTAAAATGGAAATGGTTTTATATCTGTTGTTGCATCGCAACATTGCATGCTTTATAAAAAGAGAGATAAATTGCCTTATCATGAGCATGACATGAGCATACTCCTCTTTAGTCTTGTCATGGTTCATATGTTATGTAGTATATCTCTATTAGGCTGTGGCTCATCCTATAAGGGAAACCATTTCAGGTGCAGGTGCTATGCTTCCGCCAAGGCATTGACTTGGGAGGACTCGGAGCTGAGGCTTCATTTTTGTTTTATTGTTATTTGTTGAATGTAAACCCAGGGCTGTATTTGCGTTGAGTTGAAACTCCTTTTTGTGTAACCAAGAATGTTCTTGGATAAATTTTTAAGCCTGTAGGGCACTTATTATCTGTTTGGCTTCCATTTCATACTTGTTGTAAAATGTATGCTTGGGATTGGAACTGGGGCATTGAGATATGAATAGCATGTATTTGGGATTTGGGATTTAATGGAAATGGATGTATGGAATAGTTAGCTATATATATGTGTTTGTCTATCAGGTGGGTTTTGTTGCATAAATAGATATATCCTGCCCAATTTTCGGGGCATTACAGACACATAAGCCAAACCACATTAGGGTAAAATGAAATTTGCATTTTTTTTTGTTTGTAATTTTTTTTAATTTTTAAGAGATAAGAAAGTTAATGTGTTTTGGAAGTTACTAAAAAAACTATATTTTTTGTAAAAAATAAAAAATAAAAAATTGATAGGACCTTTAATGTTTTTAACTGATAACAAATTATGTTAGTGACTTTTTAACTTTTTATGAGATACCTAAACCACAACACATGATTTAATTATATCAACTAGGAGCATGTATGAGTTGGTACCTTTCAAGTTGATAGGACCTTTAAAGTTATCCGCGACTAATTTTTTTTGGTTGCCACTTTGGTCGCCAATTGAGGATCGGGAAAAGTAATTAGCGACTAAAAATTTTTTTAGTTGGGAAAAAGTTCTATTTGCCGACTAAATTTTTTGTCGCTAAAGATATAATTACTGCAACTAATCCATTTAGTAGCTAAAACACTTTAGTTGCGAAAAGTCTTATTTTCCCGACCAAACATGTTAGTCACCAATTATCACATTCCACGACCAAATATGTTAGTCGCCAATTGTCACATTCAACGACCAAAACATTTGGTCGACAACTGTCACATTCCACAACCAAAAACTTTGATCGCCAATTGTCACATTCCATGACCAAACATGTTAGTCGCCAAAAGAAATGTTTGCGTAACTAAAACTTTAGTTGGCAATAGACCTATTAGCGACCAAATCCTTTGGTTGCCAAAATTAATAATTTTAACGACTAAATATTTAGTCTTTAAATGTACCCTCTTGCCTACCTACCTTATTTAGTCAGCAAAAGTATTACTTATCTTTTCCGACTAATCACTTGGTTGCCAAAACAGGAAAAAAAAAGCAAAATTTGGTCGCCAACATCCAACAAAAAAAACCTATAATTCATAATAATCTATCCAATCCATTCAATATAATCTGTCATTTGCAAGAATCATTCAAATCAACTGAATCATGAACATTTGACAAAATACATAAATCATCTAATCCTGAACCTGTTTAATGAAAGTCAGCAACTATTATAAGTTTTCATCCACAAGTAATTCCAAACTACATATTCCTTCAAATAAAAATCCACTTGTAATCTATATAATCATCCAAGTCACATCCATCTAGCATAAAAATTTAAAACATAACAAGTACTTGTTATTATGTTTTAAAATTTTATCCCTACGCATCTATCAAAAAATATAACTAGTAGTCTATCCAAATATTTTCCATACACATCCATCCAAAAATATAATTACTATTCTATCCAAATATGTTCCTCCAAAACATCTATCAAAAAATATATAATTCTTCAAAAAATGTAACAAGTGCCAACTAGTCCTATACAATTCAGCTTCGTGCACAAATGTTGGAAAATTTTCACTGTATTTAAATAGATTAAATTCTATTGTGTATTGATTAATTTCTTCTAATAAATATCTAATCAAGTCCAGTGTTTGACACTGTGTTCGTAAGATAGATTCGTCCTTTCCACGATGCTTTCAGAATGTGGACGTCTATCTCACAGGATGAAATGATTAACTACAAACAATAGCAGCACTACAAATTGTTTGCCTAACGAACACACTAAGTGTTTATACTCTTTCTCACAAAAATTAAATGCAGCAAAATGAAGAATAAATTTGTAGAGGTGAAGTACGAATTTTCTGAATGTCTAAACATCAAATGAGGGCTGTCCTATTTATAGATGTATTGGTGGTTGCAGATTTTGAATTACACAGGTGCAAACCTGTTTGAACAGGTATGAAACCTGTTTGGTTTTGAATTTAAATAGATTTGAATCTGTTGGGTTCAAAATTCAAACAGATAAAAATAAGAAGGGCCCTGTTTGGGTGTACAAAAAAAATCAGACCAGTTTATTTCCGGAATTAATTTGAATTATGGATTTTATTTTTCTAAAAGTAAAATTTAATTCAAATATTTTTTACCCAAAAAGATTAGTATTGGGCCGAACAAGCCCAACCCAACCACGCACCCGTGCCGAAGCCTAGCCCAGCCCGCCCGACCGGCCGGACAAACGGTGGCGGTGGCGGCGGCGTGCGCGCGTGTGTGGTGATTTTTGGGTCCAATGGGTCTAGCCCATTTTGCCCATAACCTCCCTCTCTAAAACACTTGGGTACCCCTTGGGGCACACCCCAAGTTCCAATCCCATGCCTTATAAACCCATTCAAAACTTCCCACCAAATCAATGTGGGACAAGCCTTATTCAAACCTTTAAGGATTTTTCACCAAAACTCCATTTCCATGGAGCATACTTTGGCTTCTATTTCCCATTCATTAGGTAATGGTTTTGAGCAACCAAATATACCACGTGAATCACAATGCGGCATAGAAGGCGTTACCACTTTGACCCGCCAACTTTGACGCTCGGGTCCCACCTAAATAATAGACCAAAGTTAGGAAAAAATTCTGGTCTTACCTAGAATTTTCCCAACCATTTCCAACAATCCCCCACATAAATGGAATTTGATGACAACGGAAATGCAACAGTATGTAGACTTTATCGAAAGAGTATAAGTCGAAAATATCTTGCATCAGAATAGGTAGCTTTCGGCCTTGAACCTTCCCTAGTGATAACCTATCGGACTTACTAGCTAACCAATAGACGCGATGCCTCGAATTGTTCAGCCGTTTGTGTAAGCCAAGACAATAGATTTCACACAAAATATCTTCTAATACATCGTGGTTCTCACTGTTGTGTTCATTTTGACCTTGAACGCTCCTGGTTTTCATGAGTGTTTTTAGGGAATTTAGCCTCTTCATTCTCATAGAACCGGTCCCAGTTCGACACTCATATAGGTGATTCTTATTGTAAGTATCTCTTTATACCTGTCTTGATTTTTATACCTAAATCAAGATATAGGTAATTATTAAAAGCAAAGCTTATCCTTATACCCCTGCAGACAATACATGTTGCAGATATCACTCTCACCATAGGAATGGGTAAGGAATTTTAATCCCTTGGTGATTTCTGGCGAGCCATACATAACTTAGTTGTCCCTTTGAAATAGTTCTTGGGATCTCCAGTCATATAAGTAGGGTTACCATTATGACGACTCTTATGTAATAGGCTTTAATCCCATCCCCTTCGATGAACTATACACTAGCTCTTTTGTCAAACCTTTTGTTAACGAATCCGCAATATTCTCTTTAGATTTTATATAATCTATTGAGATTATTCCGTTTGACAACAATTTCCTTACGGTATTATGTCGACGACGAATATGTCGTGACTTACCGTTATACGTATGATTTTGTGCCCTGCCTATTGCAGATTGACTATCATAATGAATACAAATAGCTGGCACAGGTTTTGGCCACATTGGAATGTCTTCTAAGAAGTGACGAAACCATTCTGCTTTTTCTCCTGCTTTGTCTAAAGCAATGAACTCGGATTCTATTGTGGATCGTGCAATGCAAGTTTGTTTCATGGATTTCCAAGAAACAGCAGCGCCTCCCAGAGTAAAGACATATCCACTAGTGGATTTTGAATCTTTAGTATCCGATATCCAATTTGCATCACAATAACCTTCGAGTACTGCTGGATATTGAATAAAGTTCAAACCATGATCACGAGTAAATCTTAGATATCTAAGAACCCGAATGATCGCCTTCTAATGGTCTTCTCTGGGGTTACTAGTGTACCTACTCAATTTGCTGACTGCATAAGCTATGTCAGGACGAGAACAATTCATTAGGTACATTAGGCTTCCAATGATTTGGGAGTATTTTAACTAAGACACTGCATCACCTTTATTTTTTGATAAATGAAGATTGATGTCTACAGGTGTTCTAGCTAAATTCGTATCATCCTTGATAAATTTACCAAGAATTTTCTCAATATAATGTGATTGAGATAATGCATATCCGTTAGATGTTTTAGTAATTTTCATTCCTAATATAACATCTACGACGCCCATGTCTTTCATATCAAATCTTTTGTTAAGCATTTGCTTAGTTGATTTGATCATGTTTTGACTACTTCCAATGATAAGCATGTCATCCACATAAAGACAAACTATGACATATCCTTGGTCAGTGTTTTTAACATAGACGCATTTGTCACATTCATTTATCTTAAACCCATTAGTAAGCATTGCATGATCAAATTTTTCATGCCATTGCTTAGGTGCTTGTTTTAATCCATAAAGAGACTTTACAAGCCGACAAACTTTCTTTTCTTGCCTCGACACTACAAATCCTTCGAGTTGCTCCATATAGATCTCTTCATTTAGATCACCGTTTAAGAAAGCTGTCTTAACATCCATTTGATGTATTTCTAAATTAAACAATGCTTCTATAGAAATAAGCATGCGAATGGATGTTATTCTTGTCACAGAGGAATATGTGTCAAAATATTCCAGACCTTCCTTTTATCTGTAACCTTTTACTACAAGTCTTGCTTTATACTTGTCAATTGAACCATCTGCTTTCATTTTTCTCTTGAATATCCATTTATATCCAAGAGGTTTAGAACCTGGTGGAAGATCCACCAATTCCCAAGTATGATTTTGCATAATGGATTCAATTTCATTATTAACAGCCTCTTTCTACAAAGGTACTTCAGGACCTGTCAATGCTGCCTTAAAGCTTTGAGGTTCATTTTCTAACAGGTATGTCAGAAAATCTAGACCAAAGGATTTTGATGTTCTCGCTCTCTTACTTCGTCTTGGTTCATCATTAGTTAAATCTTGTTGGTCGAGACCATTACTAGCCTCTTGTGTTTGATTGTCATTAGTCTCTTGACTTTGTGTATAATCATAAGTTCTTTTCTGTGAACTTAATTCCTGTCCTTTCTTGTAAAGAAGATGTGGGAGCCGAATAAATGGAGGGACGAAATCTGCTATATCCGAGGAGCCAGGAATAGAACGGCTCTATTCTGCCCAACTGGGACGCCGAACGCGTTCTAAGGCCGAATAGACGTGAGAGGGCATATCAGGGCAAATGAAAAAATAATAAATAAAAAAGTAGACTCTGGCCCCGAGGCCCGGAAAATGGATATAAATACAAGAGCTTCAGATTTGTAAAGGTATGTAAGAATCACTTCTAGAAATTGAGTCAACAAGCTTTCTTGAGTAGGAGAACTGACTTGTCCGTCGGAGTGCTAATTTCGGTACCCCCGACCGGAGTATTTGTGTCTTTGCAGATGACTAGCTGAGGATCATTGGCGTCTTCCAGGATCTGAAGAGTATTTCCAAACCACTTCCCCACAATTGGCGCCGTCTGTGGGAATACTCAAATATATCCATGAAAGACGTGACTGAAGATCCTCCGATAGCCACCGACGAGACCGCGCAGAGAGACGATTTCACTCCGGCAAATACGTTCGGGAAGGAAACCGCCGTGCAGCGACGCGCCTCGAACTCTAACTCACCAACGACTTCAACGAAGGAGACCATGCAAGCGATCATAGACCAAGCAAGACAGACCTTGCAGAGTTTGGACAACGTCATCGCTGAAAACGAACGCCTTCGCCACGATCTGTCCCTAGAAAAAGCAAAGTCCAAACGTGCGGGCCTCAAGGTTCCTAAGCGATTCCCAAGGGCAGGTCCTCAACGACCTCGAGGCCAACAGCACAATGCCGACGGTCGCCGCGCCTTAACCGATTACCTTGAGGAGGTGACAGAGGACGCACATCGCTCAAGAGGCGTCCCGCTTGACACCGTACATATGATATACAGCCTGCCGATAGCCCTGACCATACATGCAATCCAGTCACTCCCAAGCCCCCAGCATCGACTCACACCGACAAAGCGACCCCGGTTCCGAGAAGCACCAAGCATCGCCTTCGACGACTCTGATTTGAGCGGCGTAACACTCCCTCACGTAGATCCTCTGGTTGTTGCGCTACGCGTAAACAGGTTCACCGTCGAACGCGTCCTTATCGACCAGGGAAACACTTCAGAGGTTATGTACTATAAAACTTTCATCAAACTCGGGTTCAACGATTCGGATCTGACTCTAGCTCCTTATCCACTATTCGGCTTCAACGCCAACCCAGAGTACCCATTGGGAAAGATCAATCTACCCGTTCGAGCTGGCTCCAGAACGGTGGATGTGGAATTCTTGGTTGTCAGGCTACCGTCGCCGTACAATCTCATCATGGGGCGGTCATGGTTGCATACTCTGCAGGCCGTCCCAAGCACCTACCACCAGCTACTACGTTTCCCAACGGAACACGGCGTTGAGCAGATCCGTGGCTCTCAACAGTCAGCACAAGCATGTTACCTCCTCGCCGCCAAGACGCCGAAGGAACTGCAAGTAAACTCCATTGAAGTGCCCAGTCGCGAGATCCTGGATGACGTCGGGCGTCAACCAAACGAAAAGGCCACGGAAGGTTTAGAACGGGTTGACATTGATGGAAGCCCGGAAAAGTTTTTTATGATCGGCGCCTCTCTGAGCCAGGTCGACAGACAGCAGCTAATCACTTTCTTATTCGGCAACCTCGACGTCTTTGCGTGGACTCCATATGAGATGCCGGGAATAGACACGTCAGTCTCACAGCACCATCTAAATGTCGACCCCCGGTGCAAGCCGATCATTCAAAAAGGCCGGCGATCCTCTGCAGAACACACCGCCGCCGTTGTAGAAGAAGTTGACAAATTTCTTGACGCCGGGGCAATTAGAGAAGTCATCTACCCCACGTGGCTCTCCAACACAGTGATGGTGAAAAAGAAAAACGGAACTTGGCGGGTGTGCGTCGATTTCATGGATCTGAACAAAGCTTGCTCCAAAGACTGCTTCCCCTTACCAAGAATTGACCAACTCGTCGATGCGACGGCACGCCACCGGCGCATGAGTTTCCTCGATGCCTACAGGGGCTACCATCAGATCGCCATGAATCCGGATGATCAGGACAAAACTGCATTCCTCACTCCAAGAGGAACCTACTACTACAAAGTTATGCCTTTTGGACTGAAGAATGCAGGGGCAACTTACCAAAGATTGGTCACCACGATGTTCAAGGAACAGCTCGGACACGCTATAGAAGTATACATCGACGACATGGTGGTGAAGTCCAAAGAAGAACAAAAACGTATAGCCGACCTGGAAAAGACATTCAACACCCTACGCCAATACAGAATGAAGCTAAACGCTTCCAAATGCGCATTCGGGATCGGCTCCGGCAAATTCCTGGGTTATATCGTCAACCATCGAGGAATCGAAGCCAACCCGAGGCAAGTCACAGCAATTTTGGAACTGAGTTCCCCCCGTTCAGTGAAAGAAGTCCAAAAGTTGATGGGAATGGCTGCTGCACTCAACAGGTTCATCAGTCGATCTATAGACCGCTGCAGACAATTCTTTCAGACACTACGTTAGGGCAGAGCTTTCGAATGGTCCGCCGAATGCGAAACAGCTTTTAACGGGCTCAAGACCTACCTCCGGACAGTACCTCTTCTAACAACACCCGCCGCCGGTGACCCCCCCATTCTATATCTGGCAGTCTCCGACAGGGCCGTCAGCGCCGTATTACTAAAAGAGGAGGAAGGGCAGCAGCAGCCAGTGTATTATGTGAGCAAGGCAATGGTGGACGCCGAAACACGCTACCTACCGCTGGAAAAACTCGTCCTAGCTTTGGTCATGGCAGCAAGAAAACTGATGCATTACTTCCAAGGACACAGCATTAGGGTGCTAACAGACTATCCCCTTTGATCAGTACTACGGAATGCAGAATCATCAGGGCGTGTTTCGAAGTGGGTGCTCGAACTCGGCCAATACGACATTCAGTTTTTACCCAAAACTGCAATCAAGGGGCAGGTGCTCGCCGACTTTGTTGCCGAATTCACAGGAGGGCTTGCCGACCTCAGGCCTGACGACGTCCGGCCAGAGACCGAAGTTCGGTCAAAGCCAGATTGGAGAATTTATGTTGGGGACATTTGGCAATTATACTGTGATGGATCGTCTAACCAACGGGGCAGTGGCGCTGGCGTCGTAATTATGTCTCCCGACGGCGCAGTAATTGAGCAGGCCGTCAAACTCGGCTTCGAAGCGTCGAATAACGAAGCCGAATATGAAGCCTTTTTGGCCGGACTGCGGAACGCACATCTGCTTGGCGCGCGGCGGCTGTTGGTGTTTTGTGACTCAAAATTGGTAATCAACTAGCTGAAAGGGGAGTACGCGGCAAGAGACGAGCGTATGGCGGCCTATATGAAAACGGCTAACTCCTTGCTGATAAAATTCGACCACCATGAGTGTAGACGTCCCCGAATGCATCCCGGGCGAGGAGTGCGAATCCCCCCCGTTCTGGTTCGATATTGGGTCTACTACAGTTCGAAGGACTCAAATGCCACGGTTCTTAATTTGAACCAAAGAGTCCAACTCTGGCAAATCGTGTTGAGAAAAACAGATTTTGAAAAGAAGTGCCAAACATGGACTGCTTTGCCAGATACAGAGTCGCCACCTAAATATTTTAAAATGGGAAATTTAGGAAACCCTGACTCGGTGCCGAAGGCCACGTGTCCGTTATCACCAAATGTCTTGGCTCGGGAGCTTGGGTACGATCGGGGAAGGTCAGCTATGAGCACCCCCTTTCGCCCGGTCCGAAGACCGGCCTCTACTAACCGTGATATTCGTTTTTAAAAACATTATGCGTTCTTATTCCGGTTATTAGCCTAGAATTACTATGTTATGCGCGCAGCAAACAAGTATAGACCAAATCGCCTAAATTGGAACAAAACATTGCATGTTTGTTTTGAAAAATGGTTTGCTACTCGCAAGTAGGCTAAAATGCAGGTTTTGCCACCCTTAAGTGGGCTTTTAGAAAAGACAGTTTTGCCACTATCTGGTGGGCTTAAAACTCACAGTTTTAATGCATTATTCCAATCTAGGTAATTTGACCTCCATCCACAGGCATTCAAGCAGTTATATCACATAAGCACTTAGCCTCATGGTAGTCATGCTATTATGGCAACACTCACACACATGTGATATGCTAAAGCATAAAAGCTCACCTAGTACTCCAAGCCAAAACAGAAACTAGTTAGTAATCATGTGCAAGATCCTAGTTCATGTTAAGTGGCTAATGCAACACATACAGAGGTGCAGTTAGAGTTGGCTCGGTTATCCTAAGATGGCATGTGAAATGCTACAAGTAACAAGTATTCAATTTGGAAATTGAAATACAATGCAGTTTGTATGATGTACCGAGCCCAGTGTATGTTAGACAAATGTATGGATGCACGCATGCTATCATACTATATACTAATTTAAATATGCCCTAATCTACCATCATAAGCAGGTAAATAAAAGGGAAGAAAGAGATGGGGGTTGGAAGACATACACACACCCACACACACTTATTACAATTATGCCCTCACACGGAGGGACCAAAAGAATATACAGTCCAAAAATAATACAGTCCGAATACAGAATAAATAAATTATTATAGAAATTTCTAATTATCAAATTAATATTAATCATAAAAGAAAAAGGCCCCAGCCCTGCCTCGGGATGTGCAAATGATGCATGCTCGAATCTGACTCGCCCGGAAAGCCCACACCGCACCACTGCTGCCTCTGTTTCCACTGCCTTGCCTTTTTGAAAAACTGCCAAAGTCCCAGGACATCTTCCAAATAAACTGCGGTACACCACCGGCTAGAGGAAATGACCACCGGCTGCTTAAATCGACCACCGGCTGCTCTGGAGGCTATCGGCTGAAAATATAGTGTCGGTCGGCACATTACACTGCCGGTCGGCAGAAAGTTCCTATAGGGGATAGTTTGACAGCAGCAGCAGACCAGCAATACATGGCATGGGTTTTTAGGCATATGTATGCACGGCCACTGCCTCCTATCATGTTTGGGGACTCAATGAGACATGGCCCTTGGTTCTTGGGCCATCAATTATGCATGTTGATGCATGACGGCCTAAGGAACCAAGGTTGCATTTTAATGGTATTATGCATGCAACACAACAATGGTAACTAAGTCCCTATCATGCCAAGATCAAGGGCCTTAGTGACATGGGAATTGAGGTGTGTTTTGTCACTTGAGGTACAAACACCCCTCATTTCCCATACTTGGTTTGACACCCCAAACCAAGTAATGAAATGCATGTCATGTAACATGGCTCAAATGATGCAACATGGGTCTAAGATGCAAGGCATACCCAATGCAATGCAACCTATCATGACAAAGGTATGAAACTCATGCATGCAAGATGCAAATGTAATGCAAGTTATAGGGACAATCCAAGCAATGGGACCAACCTACTACAACACTTAATGAACCAAGCATGCAACAAGCATATAATAAGCATATAATGGTGACCTTAACCACCATGGGGGAGACCTCAAACCTCCCCAAAACAGTGGCAAAAAGTGCCCCAAAACATGAGCAAAATGCTATACAAGCATGCAAGTAAATAGGCCCAAAACCAAGGGCACCAAAGAGAGCATCTAACTACCATTAACATGACCACTCATGGCACATGTTGGACAACCAGAAACAGTTTCTTAGCATGCAAAAATACACCCAAATCCCCTTATATGGCAGCCCCAAAATGCCCCAAACAAAACAAGCATGCATTAAGCCTATTCCTAAGCATAGAAAGGCACACCTTCAAAGCATGAACGAGGAAATGAATGCAAGCATGAGGGCATGGATTAGGGACTGAAATGTGATCTAAAATGATGCCAAATCATAAGATTAAGGTAGACTAATCATGCTAAGGACTCACACACCCAAAGCTTACAAGCCCACAAGCAAGACAACAATACCAAACATGCCAAACATGGCAAAAACAGTGGCTAACAGCCCCTTTTCATGGCAAATCAAGATCAAATGCTATAACATGCAAGGCTAAAACATGAGGATATGGTAGGCTAATGGCATGACACACTTCCAAGCAAAGTAAAGCATTACAAAGCAAGTATGAGAGGCATGTTAAGGGCCATAAATCCAACCTAAAACAGAGGCATAACATATCATATTAACCACAAATATGCTTTGAAATGAAGCCAAAACCAACCATGCACACATGCTATTTTTTAGGCCAAAAACAAAGGCAAGCAAGGGACAAAGGGAAGAGGGGTGTCCCTCCCCTATATGAGAATTCAAAACACCTTCCTCACCACTGAAAACCCACTGGTTTTCAGTGGTGAGAAGACCAAAAACACCAAGTAAACAAAGCCTTACCAAAAAGACACCAAAATGGCCAAACGAAGCCTAAAAGGGTGAGCCTTTACTCAAACCACAAAATGACCTTAATGAAGGTTCAAGAGCAAGTAAAAACAAGAGTTTTTTCAGTTATAGACAAAGCTCAAAACACAAAGCAAGAGGGGTAGAAACTAGTTGCAAGAATGGGGAAACTAAAGTAAAGAGTTTACCCTTGAAGATCCCTTGAAGAACAGGTGGTCCAGCCACTCTCTAGTGATCAAAGTCAGTCCAAAACTTCAACAAACAACCCTCTAAGTCTCTCAATCTCGAGCTAAGGTGTAATGGTGTGTGTAATGGTGCAAAAGTAAGGTAAAACACACCTTTTAGGCTTAAAACACACACACCAGGATGAGAGAGAGGGAGATATAGATATATATGGATGTATATCAGAGATATATCTCTGGTTTTTGCCTTCAAAGATTCTAACCTAGCTCAAGGGAGATGAAATGAGCTTATATAGGCAAACTAAAGCCAAGACTTAATGGCTAAGCAAGACAAAAAGGTTCAAGGGGGGTGCAAAGGGGTCTTGGCTTCTTGGAGAAGCCAAGACAGCTGGCTAAGCTTCTCCAAGAAGCTTTTTGCCAAAGGGTCAAGCTTCTAGAAGCTTTATGGGGTTCAAGGGTGCAAACCCGGGTATGGGGAGTGGTGATGGTGCATTCCAGCTGTCACAGCTGGCATGCACCATCCCTGGGGGTGCAAAGGGTGCAAACCGGCTAGCTAAAAAGGTCACCGGAACAAAAAAGTGCCAGTCGGCAACATATAGTGCCGACCGGCCAAGGGTTTTGAGAAACAAGTGCCGATGGACAAAAGGGAGTGCCGGTGGGGTGTGAGGGCAGCCGGTGGGATTCAAGGATGGTTAGCAAGCTTCCCCCTACCCTCAAATGCAAAAACACACAAGTCTTGGTGCAGAACCAAGCACAGAACAAGCCGGTTGAGAGGTCTTGAGGCACGACGCGCAGCCGGGACCTCCGGGAACTCAAAACGAACACAAACATGGATAATCACCGAGCGTTCCAACGGTGACGTCCAAGTCTTGAGGACGGTCAAAAATGGGGTGTCTACAATGAGCTGAACCAAATAACACGTGATTAAAATACACACGCGGATGCCCTGGCTTGCTTAGCCTCCGCCATCAACTCCGAGCTCAAGCGTACTATCGAAGTAGGTTTCGTCCCGGAACCAAATATCGGCCCTCCGGAGGAAACCCACATCAACATTATAGAATCTGCTCCAAGTTGGAAGGACCCCATTGCTGCGTTCCTTTCTTCCGAGCAACTCCCAGAGGACAAAAAAGAAGCACACAAATTGCGAAATAAGGCCCTGCGGTACTACTTAGATCCACAAGGAGGGCTTTACAAAAAGTCCCTCTCAGGTCCGTACTTGGAATGCGTGCACCCAGACAGAGTAGAGGAGCTGCTCACTGAGATACACGAAGGCAGTTGTGGTGCCCATTCGGGGGGACGCTCCCTGGCCCATCGGGTGATAACACAGGGATATTATTGGCCGACGATGAGAGTCGACGCAGAAAATTATGTCAAGAAATGCGAACAATGCCAAAAATTCTCCCCACTAACCCATCAGCCGGCAGAAGCTTTGAATTCTATCACAAGCCCGTGGCCGTTTGCTCAGTGGGGACTCGATATCGTAGGACCGTTGCCGAGGGCCCCAGGGAACAAGCGATTTCTAATCGTAGCAACGGATTACTTCACAAAGTGGGTCGAAGCGGAGGCTCTAACCCATATACGAGATTCCGACATTAAGCGCTTTGTGTGGAGGAACATCATTACACGATTCGGCATTCCAAGAGCATTGATCTCGGACAATGGTACCCAGTTCGACTGTGGCGTATACCGAGAATTGTGCAGCAAATATGGTATTGAGCCTTACTTCTCTACGCCAGCCTACCCCCAAAGTAACGGTCAAGCCGAAGCTTCAAACAAATCCATCTTGGATGGTATCAAAAAAAGGCTGGAAAATGCCAAAGGCAGATGGGTTAAAGAGTTGCCGAGTGTACTGTGGGCCCATCGTACAACGCCAAGACGATCTACCGGAGAAACGCCGTTTGCCTTATGCTTCGGAACCCAGGCAATCTTACCCCCAGAGATCGGCTTACCAACTTTGAGATAGCAGGCCTTTGACACATGCCGAAATGACATGATGCTCGCATTGGACCTGGATCTGATTGAAGAGCGAAGAGACCGCGCCTTAGCATCCATGGCACGCTATCAGCAGCAGCTCGCTAGGTCATACAATCGGCGAGTTCAGTTGCGCCGCTACAATCCAAGAGAACTGGTCCTAAAGAAGGTACTGCCAGTCGACCGGAGGCCGGCCGATGGAAAGCTTGGTCCGAACTGGGACGGCCCCTATCAGATAGATTCCGTTGCAGGCGTAGGGGCATATCGGCTCTCAGACATGTTAGGAAGAAGCCTGCCACGGCCGTGGAATTCAACACATCTACGTAAATTTTATCAATGACCCGATCTGTGGGCTTGATACTTGTACACATGTCATTGTAATGCAAGACTTCGTGTTTTTACATGTTTGAGCTCGACACCTTAGGGCCGAATAAGTCTCCGGATTCGGAGCGCCCTTCGTGGATGTCACGATTGGCCAAAACAAGTCTCCGGATTCGGAGCCCTCTTTGGTGCACGACACCTTAGGGCCGAATAAGTCTCCGGATTCGGAGCGCCCTTCGTGGATATCACGATTGGCCAAAACAAGTCTCCGGATTCGGAGCCCCCTTTGGTGCACGACACCTTAGGGCCGAATAAGTCTTCGGATTCGGAGCGCCCTTCGTGGATGTCACGATTGGCCAAAACAAGTCTCTGGATTCGGAGCCCCCTTTGGTGCACGACACCTTAGGGCCGAATAAGTCTTCGGATTCGGAGCGCCCTTTGTGGATGTCACGATTGGCCAAAATAAGTCTCCGAATTCGGAGCGCCATTTGGGGCATGACACCTTAGGGCCGAATAAGTCTCCGGATTCGGAACGCCCTTTGGGGCATGACACCTTAGGGCCGAATAAGTCTCCGTATTCGGAGCGCCCTTCGTGGATGTCACGATTGGCCAAAACAAGTCTCCGGATTCGGAGCCCCCTTTGGTGCACGACACCTTAGGGCCGAATAAGTCTCCGGATTCGGAGCCCCCTTTGGTGCACGACACCTTAGGGACGAATAAGTCTCCGGATTCGGAGCGCCCTTCGTGGATGTCACGATTGGCCAAAACAAGTCTCCGGATTCGGAGCGCCCTTTGGGGCATGACACCTTAGGGCCGAATAAGTCTCCGGATTCGGAGCGCCCTTTGGGGCATGACACCTTAGGGCCGAATAAGTCTCCGTATTCGGAGCGCCATTTGGGGCATGACGCCCGTGGGCCGAATAAGTCTCCGTATTCGGAGCGCCATTTGGGGCATGACGCCCTAGGGCCGGCTAATGCATTTCTGAACGTTTATACCATGCAGTGCAAAATATTCTAATCAAAGTCTAAATATCAGAGTCTAAATATTCCAATAAAATGAATCCACACGTTTGAACTAAAAATATTTTACGATTAAAGACATTGAAAATGAAAGCCTATTTATTCATAGTAAAGCCTGTTGTTGCACTACTCTAGTTAATCGGCCAACTCATCGTCGCTCTTCTCCATTTCAAATTCGGAATAGGGAAGGTGATGTCGATGGTATAGGGGTGAAGCCGAGTCTATGCCTAACGATCCAAGAACTTCCACGGTTTGAAGGGCCTTGATCCAGCCATGCTTAAAATCGTGATTTTCACATCGACAAACTTCCTCAGCAAGGTCTGTCTTGGTTTTATCAACCCCGGCCTTAAAACCGCTCTCATATCCCACTTCAAATTGACCGGCCGTCGCCGGCTCAGCCATTCGAACCTTCTTAAGCTCCCGAAGCTCCCTCTCGGCCTTTTCCGCGCGAGCTTCCAGACAGCGATTCCTTTTGTCCTTTTCCTCAATATCACGCCTCATCTCACGAAGACGCATGCCAATTTCGTACGCATTATACAACCCCTTTATAGCCCCATGAATGCCGTCCCGAAACACTTCGACATCGCGACGACCAACCATCGATTGTTGGACTTCCGGTGGAAAAATCTGTCGAGCAAACTCAACTGCCACATCTGGATCTTTAATGATGGAATCCGCCTCTGTCATCGGTTTATTCTTCACAAAAACCTCAAAATTCAATGGCCGCGGCGTCGCATCCACCTCGATACCTGGTCGAGGGCATGGGGAACCTCCCCGTTGACCGCCCCTTTGAGGGGACCTGCTTCGACGACTAAGGCGCTGCTGTTTTTCTCGATCCTTGGACGCTCTTCTTCCCCTACCAGTGGGCTCGCTGCTGCGATACATTTCGACGTTTCAATTTAGCCAATCTTGGTCCTTCTCCAGTATTGGCTCAACCCTGTACCCAAATAAATAAGACCCTCGGTACGAACTTACCCCATTTATTCTGAGAATACGCGCAGCTCCCCCAAGGCAGCGTCAGTATGACCGAACGCCAAACGTCGGACGACGATCCGCATGCCCACGGATATGAATCGTTCGGCTCTTCACGCTCGTGCCCTGGCCAAGGCAAGGGCAGATTTATTAATCTAGCCGGCCCATTTTGACTCGGCCACCTTTTCCAAGAATGCCCCGGCCAGCCCACGAGTATGAACCGTTCGGCTCTTCACGCTCGCGCCCTGGCCAAGGCAAGGGCAGATTTATTAATCTAGCCGACCCATTTTGACTCGGCCACCTTTTCCAAGAATGCCCCGGCCAGTCCACGAGTATGAACCGTTCGGCTCTTCACGCTCGCGCCCTGGCCAAGGCAAGGGCAGATTTATTAATCTAGCCGACCCATTTTGAATCGGCCACCTTTTCAAAGAATGCCTCGGCCAGCCCACGAGTATGAACCGTTCGGCTCTTCACGCTCGCGCCCTGGCCAAGGTAAGGGCAGATTTATTAATCTAGCCGACCCATTTTGACTCGGCCACCTTTTCAAAGAATGCCTCGGCCAGCCCACGAGTATGAACCGTTCGGCAATGACAGATTATAGATCTCTTACGAAATGTCACCATAAAATTACGGAAACATCAGCACATACGGAAACATCAACACATTGAGCAGAATATACATTGAGCAGAATTTATAACATTTTATAACTACAAACAAGTATCGACGTTCATGCATAACTTTTATAATATCAACCCACATGAAAAATGCCCGATAAACAAATACAAAATAACAAGAACAAACGGAAAAAGTACTTTCTCGAAGTCATAACAAATTGTGTATCCTAGAGATCAACCCTCGGAATCAGTCTCCAACGGATCGATGTCCACTTGCTCATACGGTATTGGCATATTCAGCAACACTCCAGCTGCAGCAAGGGCCTTGTGCCAACCATGTTTGAAGCCCCGATTCTCAAACCGAGAGACCTGGTCCACATACTCGGCGAGTCCAGCCTCCTTCCCGGCTTCGAAACCTTTTGAATCGGCAATCTCCTTCGCCGCCTTCATTTCGGCCAACTCAGCCTCCAGGCTGGCAACTGCCTTTTGGGACAAGACAAGTGCAGCTTCCATATCGTCGGCCTTCTTCTCGGCCTCCGCTCTCAACTTATCCGCATGACGAACTTTCTCCACCTCGTCCTCTGCCCGAGAAGCTTCCTGATTTGCTCTTAAGAATTCGTCCTCGGCCCTTTTCCTCTGGCCCTCAACTTGCTTTCGTAAATGACTAATCTCCTTGACGGCGGCCTACATCGGCTATCCTACCAACGGTCTGCAAAAGAAGAATTCAAAAAACGTAACGCGAACAATGTTTGGATGAAGTGAAGGAAAAGTCAGAATACGCACCAAAAGGGCCGACTGCGCGGCTAACATTGTTGCATTCAAATGCGGCTCCAATTGGAAAGCCTCCGTATCACGCGGAAACGACAAAGACGTTGCCACGCCGAACGCGACCTCTGGGTCTTTAAGCGCCGAGGCATCCGAAGGAACCGGCATATTTCTTACCATCGGTCGAATCACAAAGGGCACAACCTCACTCGATCCCCCCTTTCGAGAACGTTTGCCGCCGTGATCTTCTAAACTGACCTCATGATCCCTAGCATGTTTCTCCGCCTTTCCCTCAACATCCTGAACGGCTTTCCCAACCAATGCGGATTCGGCATTCTTATTTGCTGCCGCCTCCTCAACAATTCCCAAGGATTTTGATTCGGTAACTGGGAGGGAGTGTTGAGATTCACTGCTGGGCGGTTTGGTCGAAAGGCCCTCCGCTCTTCGCCGTGCAGCTAACCTCTCCTCATTCACCTTCTTAGCAAGCTTTGTTAGGCTTAACCCAGCCATGCTAGTGGGTCCCGAGATGGGATGATTGTCTGTACGTCGAGGAACGTCGTCAACAGAGAAGTTCCCCTGCCCCGAAGTAGAGGGAGGATCGGCAGAATCCAATACCTCCTCAGATTCGGCCTCGGACTGATCCGATTTGGCAGTATCGGATACTTCAGTATTCTCCGAATCGGACCCTTCAAAACCTATCTGTCTCAAGTTTTTGAAGTCGGAAAAAATACGAGCGACGAGAAAATCTTCCCCCTTCGGAATCGGTATGTTTTCCGCAGCCGAAAAGGTTGTATATGTAGGCTCGTAGCAAAGCAGAACGTGAGCCGCTCTTCCCTACTTATCAAGACTGCGACGGCCGAAATAACTAAGAGCAATCCTAATGTCCGAAAGAACGGCGTCGTCAGTAGAAGCTTGGACTTTTTTCAAATCGTTCCCTGCACAAGACAAGCCGTAAGACTCAAAAAAAAAAAAAAAAAAAAAAAAGCATTCGGCGACCTGGTTCACCCCTACGTCTAGGAATAGGATCGCTACGATCCTCCCCTTTGCCGAACTCCCAGTTGCCGCGGACAACGACCATGACATCATCAACTCGTTTCCCAGAGCTGGAAAGCACAGTGATTAACTGATGATCTGTATCTTTAGCTCTGAGGAAGTAACGCCCGTGCCGACCAGAGGACTTGGCCAAAGCATAACAGTGCCGAATGGCAGGAATGCCAAGATTAATTCCAAGGCAACGGTTCAGCGCTACGACCCCCATTATAATTCTATAGAAATTCACATTGGGTTGGGAAGGGATCAAATCCCAATAGCGAAGAACAGCCCTCAGAAATGGGTGAAGGGGAAAGAGGACTCCACCCTCTGCGATTGACAAGAGGGGAAAGACAATCGTGGTTTTGTCCTCCCTCTCCATGTCAAGATTGCCGTCCGCCACGAACGACAGGTGGACATCGTCAGGAATAGAGAAATGGCGTCTAAAGCCAACAATTCGATCTGGCGAAAGGAGGTCTTTCAAATGTTTCGCCATAGCCTACTGTCTATAAGAACACGCGATGGAATAAACAAACTAGGAAAAGCTTCAGAGCAGGGGAGAGGAAGACTTACAAAAATGAAGAGAGTATCACAGACGGAAGAATTACAAGAACGATTCGAAAAGCAACCCAGCAACCAGCGTCACAGAGCACGGATTCGAAAAGACATCAGATTATAAATCATAATAAATAGGCGTGTACGAAGGGTCGGGAAGCTGAGATGACGATTAAAGGGGGGTAATTAAATGTCCGCGTGATAAGACTAACCCATAAACTTCGGTTCAGAGTATTTGAAAATCGGAACCAAGCATTTCACCCAACTGTCATTGACGGAACGCTTGGGGGGCAATTGTGGGAGCCGAATAAATGGAGGGACGAAATCTGCTATATCCGAGGAGCCAGGAACAGAACGGCTCTATTCTGCCCAACTGGGACGCCGAACGCGTTCTAAGGCCGAATAGACATGAGAGGGCATATCAGGGCAAATGAAAAAATAATAAATAAAAAAGTAGACTCTGGCCCCGAGGCCCGGAAAATGGATATAAATACAAGAGCTTCAGATTTGTAAAAGTATGTAAGAATCACTTCTAGAAATTGAGTCAACAAGCTTTCTTGAGTAGAAGAACTGACTTGTCCGTCGGAGTGCTAATTCCGGCACCCCCGACCGGAGTATTTGTGTCTTTGCAGGTGACTAGCTGAGGATCATTGGCGTCTTCCAGGATCTGAAGAGTATTTCCAAACCACTTCCCCACAAAAGACATGTTAAAAAAACATAGCATTCCTTGACTCTATAATAGTGTTCACATTTATATTAAATATTTCTGATTTATAAGTCAGAAACCGATATGCACTACTATTCTGAGCATAACCAATAAACACACAATCTACTGTTTTTGGTCCAATCTTAGTCTTTTTAGGAACATGAACTTCAACTTTTGCCAAACACCCCCACACTTTTAAGTATTTGTAGAAAGGCGGTCGACCTTTCCACAATTCATAAGGAGTGTTGTTAGTTTTCTTGTGGGGTATTCTGTTAAGAACATAATTAGCAGACAGTATTGCTTCCCCCCACAAGTTCAGTGGTAAGCCTGAACTTAGTAACATGGCATTCATTATTTCTTTTAGGGTTCTATTCTTCATTTCAGCAATTCCATTTTGCTGTGGAGAATAAGGTGTTGTAGTTTGGTGAATAATGCCATGTTGTGCACAAAATTCATTTAATGGTGCATCATATTCACCACCCCTATCACTTCTAACCATTTTAATGGTTTTACCAAGTTGATTTTCAACTTCTGTTTTGTAGAGTTTAAACATTTCTAAGACTTCATCTTTACTTCTAAGTAAATAAACATAACAATATCTTGTGCAATCATCGATAAATGTTATGAAATACTTTTTGCCTCCTCTAGTTTGAACAAATTTTAGATCACATACATCAGTATGAATTAATTCTAGAGGTTCGGTTTTCCTTTCAACCGATTTAATGGAGCCTTAGTTTCGCTTCTACACAAACTTCACATTTATGATTAGGATTAATTTCAAACTTTGGTATATAATCTAAACCAATTAATCTACACAAAGCATCAAAATTCATATGTCCTAATCTACCATGCCATAAATTCGACTCAAGAATATAAGCAAAAGATGTGTTATTCTTATTCATAGCAACTTTCGGTACAACTGTCATTACATTCAACTTAAAGAGACCATCACTCATGTGTCCCTTACCAACATACATACCACTCTTTGTTAATAGAAATTTATCAAACTAAAAAACAAGCCTAAAACCATTTTTACTTAACAAAGAACCAAACTAAATTCTTCCGGATGTCAGGTACATGTAGTACGTTGTTGAGGGTCAGTTCTTTCCCTGATGTCATCTTCAAGATCACTTTCCCTTGTCCAGCCACAGTAGAAGTAGAAGAATTTCCCATGAAAAGTTGTTCACCATTTGTAGCCTCATTGTAGGTAGTGAACATCTTTTTGTCCGCACAAATATGACGAGTTGCCCCAGTGTCAACCCACCATTCCTTGTGATTTCCAACCAGATTAGCCTCAGACACCACAGTAGAGAGGTTGATGTCATTCACTCCGTCAGAGATGTAATCTAATTCAGTTATATTGGCCTGATTGGTAGTCTTCTTACTTGTACTTCCATGATCCTTCTTAGAGTGGCGGCAATCAGAAGCTCGATGTCCAGTCTTGCCATAGTTATAGCATTTTCCTTTGAACTTCTTATTGCCATTGTTGTCGCCTTGTTTAGGACCATCTCCAGTAAACTTCCTCTTTTTGTTATGTGGTTTATGAATTTGTTCAACCACATTAGCCTTGAACTCAATGGGATTTTTCTTATTCCTTTTTTCAGCATTACGGTTATCTTCCTCAATTCTCAGTCTTACAATAAGTTCATCCATGGTCATCTCTTTGCGTTTATGTTTTAAATAATTTTTGAAATCTTTCCAAGCCGGTGGTAACTTTTCCACTAATGCAGTAACTTGGAAAGACTCACTTAGAGACATACCCTCAGAATGAATATCATGTAAAATTAATTGAAAACTTTGAACTTGAGAAATTACCGTTTGGGAGTCTACCACAACGAAGTCCAGAAATTTACCGACAACAAATTTCTTCGTGCCGGTATCCTCTATCTTGTATTTCTTCTCCAAAGAATCCCACAATTCTTTTGTTGACTTCAAAGGACTGTAAACATTATACAGCATGTTGTCAAGACCATTGAGGATGTAGTTTCTGCATAGGAAATTTGAATGTTTCCAAGCATCTACAGCGGTAACAACTTGCCGATCACTTTCACCCTCTTTAAGTGCTGGAGCCTCTTCATGGAGAAACCGGACCAAATTAAGAGTTGTAAGATAGAACAGCATCTTCTGCTACCATCTCTTAAACTCAGTACCGTTAAATTTTTCTGGTTTTTCTCCATGATTTATTGGTACATGAACCTGGTTCTGGATAGGGACCGGTGTTGGTGTAACAATTGGAGTACCACTTCCAGTTGTAGTTTCAGTAGCAGTAGCCATAATCTCTGATTACAAAAATCAGGAAAAATTAAAACACAAATTAATTTTCTAGTTACTAAGACCAGAAAATAAATTATAACACAAAATAATTTTATTTTCCTTGTTACTAAAATTAGAAAAATAAAATACCACAAATAATTTTCTGTAACACAAATTAATATTCTGCAATATTTAATGACACCAGTATATTACTACTAGTTGTCAAAGAAAAGAGACAATATATTACTACTATCTGTCAAATAGCATAAACTACTATTTGTTTTTCCAACCAAAATATGTCTTTATGAAATTACAGAAAATTAAATACAATGAAGATACCAAAAATAATTCTGTCTTAAGATTGTTGGACAATCTTCACTGTATTTAAATAGATTAAATTCTGTTGTGTATTGATTAATTTCTTCTAATAAATATCTGATCAAGTCCAGTGTTTGACACTGTGTCCTTAAGACAGATTCGTCCTCTCCACGGTGCTTTTAAAATGTGGACGTCTATCTCCCAGGATGAAATGATCAACTACAAACAATAGCAGCACTACAAATTGTTTGTCTAACGAACACACTATGTGTTTATACTCTTTCTCACAAAAATTAAATGCAGCAAAATGAAGAATAAATTTGCAGAGGTGAAGTACGAATTTTCTGAATGTCTAAATATCAAATGAGGGCTGTCTTATTTATAGATGTATTGGTGGCTGCAGGTTTTGAATTAAACAGGTGCAAACCTATTTGAACAGGTATGAAACCTGTTTGGTTTTGAATTTAAAGATATTTGAATCTGTTGGGTTCAAAATTCAAACAGATAAAAACGGGAAGGGCCTTGTTTGGGTGTACAGAAAAAAATCGGACCAGTTTATTTCCAAAATTAATTTGAATTCTAGATTTTATTTTTCAAAAAATAAAATTTAATTCAAATATTTTTGACCAAAAAAGATTAGTATTAGGCCGAACAAGCCCAACCCAACCACACACCCAAGCCCAGCTCGCCCGACCGGACGGTGACGGCGGCGCACGCGCGTGTGTGGTATTTTTGGGTCCAATGGGTCTAGCCCATTTTGCCCATAATCTCCCTCTCTAAAACACTTAGGTACCTCTTGGGGTACACCCCAAGTTCCAATCCCATGCCTCATAAACCCATTCAAACTTCCCACCAAATCAATGTCGGACAAGCCATATTCAAACCTTTTAAGGATTTTTCACCAAAACTCCATTTCCATGGAGCATACTTTGGCTTCAATTTCCCATTCACTCGGTAATGTTTTGAGCAACCAAATATACCACGTGAATCACAACGCGGCATAGAACGTGTTACCACTTTGACCCGCCAACTTTGACGCTCGGGTCCCACCTAAATAATAGACCAAAGTTAGGAAAAAATTCTGGTTTTACCTAGAATTTTCCCAACCATTTCCAACAACGAGTTCATCCATCTATACCAAAGAAAAAGAGAAATAATGTCAACTAATTTTTTTATGAAAAATCTGCGCATCAAATGATTGTAAAATTGGACAAAAAAATGAAAAATGTCCAATTTTAGTAAAGGTAACAAGAACAAATTAAATGACTATCAATACCATTTTGTAAATAAAACAATAACATTCATATGTATATATCCAACAAACATTACAATTCTATCAATATGATCATTTCCAATGTTGTTTGTCGTCTACTTTTGATACCAACCGCATTGGCCTCATCCCCGGAGTTTTTCATCTATGGTCTTTACTCAAATAAGGCTTCTTTTTATTGTTCTTTAAAGAAATGTTTGTTTTTGTTACTATTTCAAGAACTATGTGAAAAAGGTGGTGTTTTGTTGCTGGCTCGATCTATTTTGAACTTAGAAGTCACACCATTGTTTAAAGAGTTGTTGTAAGTTGTGGTAGTTGTTTCTAGGGTGAAGTGTAAAATTCTATCAATTGTAAGTCCATGTGATTGACAGGATTTTCTAGAAACATTTTGCTGGTGTCTTAAGGTAATTGAAAATATGTGTAGCCTTTTGCTATATGGTAATTTTGTGAATGCATTTTATTCAATACCAGACATAACTCCTATTTCTCCAGCTGTTGCATCTCTGTGAAGCTGAAAGCATATCTTTCGTATATGAGGTTGCCAAGAAAAGTCTGTTACATTAGAGGTTTACTCATGATATGTCCTTTTTTGCTTACAACTACGCATATTTTCGCATTTTCATGGACAATTTCTTGCATAAATCTCTAATTGTGCATCCTATCGACGCATCGCTTGCTCTTATAGGTTTGTTTTATCTAGGCCGAGGTGACGGTTATGATATCGGGGCTGTTTCAAGGCTGTTTCCAATTGTTGCCCCCAAACGACCCGTTTTCACCTTTTTTCATTATATTTGTTTGTCTAAATATCTAACCATGCATCCTATTGATATGCCGCTTGCTCTCACTAGTTTCTTTAATCTAGGCCGAGGTGACCATTATGATCTCAAGGGTGTTTCGAGGCTGTTTCTAATTTTTGCCCCCAAATAGCCCGTTTTTGCTTTTTTCCATAACATTTTGTTTTCTACATATCTAACCGTGCGTCCTATCGACATGCCGCTTGCTCTTACATGTTTATTTAATGTACTCTTAGGTGACCATGATGATCTCGGGGCTATTTGGGGGCTGTCTCCACGTTTTTTCTCCCAAACGGCCTGTTTTTGCCTTTTTTCCTCACCATTTTTTGTCTAAATCTCTAACCATACATCCTATTGATGCACCACTTGCTCTCACAAGTTTATTTAATCTAGGCTGAGTTGACCATTATGATGTCGGGGGTGTTTCGAGGCTGTTTTCAATTTTTACCCCCAAACGGCCGTTTTTGTCTTTTTTTCATAACATTTTGTTGTCTAAATATATAACCGTGCATCCTATTGAACATGGCAAAGGAAGAAGATTGTGGTGGTTGTGCTAGTTATCGGTGCTACAATGATGGTGCAATACTCTCAGATCTTCCTGCTGGCTTCTATGTTATTCGGCGTCAAAGAAGCAACAGAACACAAAAGAGTAAATTTATAAAACAGTAATAGAAAACAGTAACCTATGTTACTGATTGAACGTTGTCAGGCTATTGGTTGGCAATTGGAGCTGGGTGCAAAGGACAGTTATCTAATGACCATAATCTGTTCCTTGGAGATTGATGAAATAGTGACCCCAAATTGCCAAACTGCGAAGAATTTAACAAAAAACAAAAAAGAAATAAAGTAAATATACCTTCAACTTATGTGTGAAGTAAATGAAATTACATATTTAAGAAACATTTTTCAAAGCCAACCTGTGGAAAGCAAATACATATTCCTCCTCTTATTGCATTAGAAGAGTTCCAAATCGCTTGCTGAGTCAAACAAAAGAAGACATCGTTGTGAACATTAATCAAATAGATAAATCATTAGGTTAAAGATGCAATGGATGTACATATTGAATATATAATAGTTTTTATTTTATTTTTTTTGGGGGGAGGGGGGATTAAGTCCCAAAAAAAGAGAGAATATATACAATAGAGACAAGCCCTTAAGGGTTACAACATACAAAGACTAAAGCCTCTAGCTCAAAGAAGCGGCAATCAAGGCCTAGGTTCTACAACAAATAAATTCGCTTATTCGAAGATTACGATTAAGCCTGCTTATTCTCATTCCTTGCATTTGAGAAACTGTTGAAAGCTAATAATCGTTTAACTAAGCAAACTGATATGTACTTTCGATATGAGGATACTTTCAAAAAATGGCATATCTCATAAACTTAGTCATGGATTTTGTGGAGGTAATATCATAGGTTCAAGCATATCAAAGCAATCAATAGCACCCATATATTAGTTAAATGTCAATCGATTAAACTTGACTAAAAGAACATAGTTGCATGTTGTACATTAAATGCTTACATGGCTACTCATAAAAAGTAGCTCTTCTCTGTGCTGATTCTTCCAAGATACAACTTGCCCACCGTGAAGAAGAACCTATAAGATATGGTTATGTCACCAATTCAGATTATTGAGCACATAAAACATGTATTGATCTCTACTAATAAGATAATGTTCTCACACTTAAACCATTCCACCAACACATGAACACTTCATATTTTTATTTCCTGATGTTAAAACTCTTGAACGGATTGAACAAAAAATGATTTTTGCACAAAACAAAACCTCTTGGACTGTTCTATATATACAGAGTTATCTCTTTCAAGATAAGAACTACATCCTTATAATGGATAAACGTTAAACAATAACATGATACAAATACAACAATATAATTATATTCAAGATATTGCAAACAGAACACTATCTATTTTACAAATCTCATAGATGCTACAAACAGATACATATATACACACATGGAAAGTTATTTTGATTTCTACCAAAGAATCAAAAATTGAATTTATTTAATTTCCCAAATCTATTTAACATATATGTACACATGGAACAACTTCCCCCCCCCTCTCTAGATACATAAATATATATACACACACACATTCAATGCGTAAGTTACCCAATGCCAATATTATAGAACTATAGAAAACCAAATCCCAGAAAGGAAATAATTAAGTTACCCGACTATCATTTTAGTAAACAACTTCTAGCTAATCCAAATGAAAGAGCATCTCCAATCACATTGAAATCTTTTTTGCATTATTGCACCAAAAACTCTCTAGGAAGAAATATATTTTAGATATAATGTATTTTATCTTTTTAGTCTCAATGGCGTACATTGTGGTTGAGATGTAAAATTTGCCAACAACCCCATAGTTTATCAATAAAAACAAATGAATAGATATATTTAATTTGATGTACAACCAAAAAGAATGATAGGGAATAAGGGAAACAGAACGAATAGGAGAAGAAGAAGGAGAAGAGAGACCCTATTTCAATCATTGGTAATGAAATTTCAGGCTTTCACAATCCAAAAAAAGAAAAATAAGAAATTACATGTTCCTTTATTCGTTTTATAGAAACCCATTTCAATCATTGATTCATTGATTTCACATAAATGAAAACCCTACAACATAACAAAATAAACCCTAGAGGTAGAGGGAAATGGGGAAACAGAGAAACATAGAGAGAGAGGGACAAAGCTAAAGAGATGAAGAGAAATAGAGAGAGGAAGAGAAAAACCTCAATGTTGAAGCAATGTGATGCGATGCAAGCAACGATGGCGATGTAATGATGTTTGATGGTGGAAGATTGACGGTGGAAGATCGACGGTGAGCGACAGTGGAAGACTGAAAGTGGAAGACCGATGGTGACTATGAACAACAAATCAACGATGATGAGTCTATGTAAGAGCGAGAGTAACAGAGAGAGCAAGAGACTAAACTTGTTTGGGTGCATGTAAAGACAAAGAAAAATATGAAAAAAAAAATAAAAATAAATCATAATTAATAAATTGGCCGGTAATGTGAAAGTATTCCCACCAAAAAAAATAAATTTGTGTTTTATGAAATTTTTTAGTTTTATTGCTGACTAACTGTTTTTGGTCACTGAAAATAAGTATTTGCAGACCACATTTTTGGTTGGCAAAGATTAAAAGTAAAAAAAGTTCATTAATATTTGGCGACTAAATTTTTTAGTAGGCAAAAATTCGTAAACGACGACTAGATTTTTTTTGGTCATAGAATATAAATATATGCCAACTAAAAGTTTGGTCGCTAAAAATTAATAGCAATAATTATTCTAGTTATATGGTAAGTAAATTAGTTAGTAGCCAAAAATTGATAGACCACGACTAAATATTTTTTTTGTCACCGAAAGTTCATATTTGGCGACCAATCTTTTGGTCGCCAAAGATTAATCGCAACTATTATGTTGGTTATTTGGCAACTAAATTTCTTTCAGTAGGCAAAAACTGATACACCATGACAAAAACATACTTTGGTAGCTAAAGCCTAAACAAATGCTGACCAAAATTTGTTTAGTCGCCTATTGTGTAATATTTAGCGACTAAAATTTTTTTTAGTCGCAAATAAGTAATATACCTTGACTAAAAAACGTTAGTAGCTAATGCCTAAAACAATACTGACTAATATTGTTTTTAGTCGCCAAAAGGTATACATTTGGCGACTAAATTCATTTTAGTCCCCAAATTTGGTCGCCAAAAGTGCAGATTATTGTAGTGGTAGAATCCAAAACCGAATCAATATTGTAACGCCTCGAAATTTAAATACAATAAACCATCCATAACGACAATTAAGTGACAATAAATATTAGAGTATAATAGCCTTCCATTATATGAGATGCAGTTGTACAAAAGAGGAGACACATGCAAATATACATTCATAAGTCCTAACCCTGAATCTATAGCATGTGCCAACAACAAAGATATGAGATAAAAGTTAAACAGATATTAGAAATGCCCTGTGTAACACCCCAAAATATATGTGCCGTTTTAATATAATAACAAACATAGCTCAAAAGAGATGCCGAAAATATATCCGACGTGTTCCATTGCATAACTAGAATGTTTATACAAAAGTGATCTCACATGCGGTTATGCATTCATTGAAAACTAGTACATGAATCTATAGCGTGTAAAATCATCAAATCAAAACGAATAAATGCCCTCAAGGGCTTACAAATTCCAAGGCACAAGCCCAGTTACACAAAATGGTCTCTTGGACCCATACATGATTAGCCCTTAGCTTTCAAAAATTTACAATCACAACAATGAGCCTTGTGTTCTCAATATATACTTCCTCGCCCTATATTGGCGGGTTCACCATGTCCTTTTCTGCACCAAAATCCTATAAGGGTGAGCATAAAGCCCAGTAGAGAATTCTTAACAAAGTATATACAGTTATGCAAACTTCCAACGTTAAATGCAAATGCAAATGCCATGCAATGCTATTTTTGAGAGAATGTTTATCACATGCTCCTCTTGAAAATCACCATGCTTTCAAATAAAAATTGGCAATCTCAACAATTCTGAAAACTTCCAATTTTAATCAATAGGGGCGGTAAATATGACTCAGGTAATCTCTAGGTCGGTGTCTGCAAATAGGCTCAACAAGCAATACCAAAAACCCCACTTTACCAGTTGCTAACCGGAAGGGAAGTGGTACCTCTTCCACGCGTGTTTTCAGTATTTCACCCCTGACACTCAGGCCAACTTATCTGTAATGACCCAATTTTTTTTTTATATAGTCAGTGCATAATTTAATTGAGCAAATTTTCGAATTTGATTGCTGTATAAATTCTGTGCGAAAACAGTTTGGTTTTATATTTTTTAAAAATAGTTCTCAATCTTAGAAACTTATGAAATTTTTATATGTTGTTCCCATATGAGTCTATCATGTTGGATAAAAATTTTAGAATTAAATGATGAGTATTTATTTTATGAAAATTCACGGACTGATTGGTGTTCAATTTAATTTATAGCAGAATTTGAAATTGAGTTTTGGGTGTTTGGATCAGGATTTGAGATAAATTTGTTGGGTCTATTTTGGTATATAATTGGGCCATGTTTGGCTTATGGGTGGGAATTTAATCAAGACCCATGGCTTAAATTTAATTTAATTTGAGTTTGTTTAATGACTCATATTTAACTGTTTGGTCCTTTTTAATTATGTGATTGGTAATAATCACCTTAGGAGTTGTTATTATTTATTATATAGGATTATAATAAATATTTAATAGTTAATTTTATGGTGTGTACCATATGGTGAAAAGTTATATTTTTTTGTGGTGAATAAAATGGGTGTATATTTCATAATAAATAAAACATTATATTTTGTGGTGTGCAAAAATATTATATTTTGTGGTGAGAAAAATTATATCATTTTATGAATTATGTTAGAAAATTTTAAAATATAATTACAATATATATATATATATTGTACCAGTTAATGGGTTGAATAATAATAAATAAATAAATAAATAAAATTTTGGGAAAACATGCGTAGGGACAAAGCCATGTGGGATGTGGGTTGTCTCTTTCCTTCCATCTTTTCCTCATCCCCATCACTTGCATCATTCTTCATCTATATTTTATTTTGGTTGAGCAGCCCCTCTGTGCGTCTCTCTCTCTCTCTCTCTTTCTTTCTTTCTTTTCCATGGTTGCTTAAGCTTTGAGTTTCTAGTGGGAGTCTTTAGAGTGAGATTTTGCAAAAGTTTTGTAAATGAAAGTCAGAGAGATCGGCGTGATCTTCGCAATGGTAGTCTCGGATTCGTGATCGGGCAAGATTTGCCTTCTAGATCTGCTCTTCTTCATTATTTGAGATAGGGACTTCCTTCATATTATTACATTAAAGATATGTTAGGATTATTTTGAGAAAATATATATTCATAGGAAGCATTACATATATATATATATATTTTTCAGATTTTTGTTTGGTAATTTTTGGAAGAGAAATTATGTTGAAATGTTAAGAATAGTTATTTTGAAATTGATTTGGAAAAATCATATTGTGTTGGAAATACTTGTTAAAAATCCGAAAATAAAAGAAAATAAATAGTTGTATGAGTTGTATCTACCTCATACTATGGTTAGATAATTTATTTTGAGAAAATAATGTTCAAATATTTATCTTATCTTTGAGTTTTGAAATTTATTTTTGAGAAGAAAAATAAATTGATATTGATTAATATGGTGTGAATTGTTAAGTTGAGATTATAGAATGATTTTGGGATTTAAGACTCTAAAAGTGTGATATTTATGATGTTTTGTAAATGTTAATTTATTAAATTTAGAAAAGTTGTGAAATTGTGGTTTGTAGAGATTTGGGAAAAGTGCCTAGGCATGAAATGTGGGAATATTTTGAGTGATGAGTCATGTGAATTCATGTTTAGTGTTATTAATTTGGAAGATGGTGAAATTAATGGATTTACTAATTTGATGAATTAAATTAGTTTGGCTAATATTTAAAATCCTTTGTAATTAAAGCGGTGTTATTGGATTTAAATTCCTAACTTTTAATATTATGAGATTAAAAGTGATGATATTGACCAAGAATGAGATTTGGAGAAATTAAGCGAGATTAAGTTGATGTGATATGGTATTTGGTCCATAGTTTTACTAATTGAGTTATGTTATCATAATAATACCTAAAATTCATATATGAGATATTCGAATTGTTTTGGCGGATTTTGACAATAAAGGAAAAGAATATGATTTTAGCTCATTTGGAGCAAATGGATGAATTGGGTTAAAATAAGAATGAGTTATCAAAACTTTTATTTATTTATTTATTTATTTTTCCTTAGTTTAATTTGATGCGGGTGATGTTGGTAATCGAAAAGTGAACACTGACGTTATATTTTATATTTATAGTCAAGAAAAGATTTTCATATAATTGATTAAATGTTAGAATATTCACTTATGCTTATTGAGAATTATGATTGAACTTGAAGATCTCGAGATTTCACTTGCATGAAAAAAATAAGAATTTAATTCTATTTAATGTTTGGAATGGGGATGAGTTTTGAAAAGATTGTAATTACATTTTATTGATAAAGTATATGAGTTAGAAATTGATGAAAACTTGAACCCACTTTGGTGTCATATGTTATTGCTATTGATAAACCTATTGCTTAAAAGTTTTAGTTTTGATAACTGGTAGCGGATTGCCACGTTGGTATTTAAATAAGGAGATTTTTGGAAAGGTAAGAAAATGTTTGACTTTAAAAGTTTTTTTTATATAAGGAATATTGTTGAATTGTCTTGAAAAGACTAAGTCAGAAGTTGTTAATTTACATGTGGTAAATACATGAACATTGGCATTGTTATATTATCTCTTGGGATTGTATCATGATATTACATTGATACGTATATGGAAATTGATCACAATGGAGAATTGTGTGGAGGAAATTGGAAATGGAATCATATGAAGGATTATACATTTTGCATTATCATTTTATCGAACCACTATTGAAATTGATTTTTAATCTTGCATTGGATGGTTATGGTTTTAAAAGAGAAGTTGTTTTATGAAACATGATCTATTGTTTTGTTTTTGGTAAATACGTTGGTAAGTCCGGATAGGGGGTGTAGTTGGTATTGGTTAAGTTGGCCTGAGTGTCCTTGGTGAAAGACCAGAAACTCGCTCGGATAAATGTTGAGCCTTCTAGTTAATACTGGTAAAAATGACAGATTATAGTTGTCGAGCCTTCCAGTTAATACTGGTGAAAATGATAGATTACAGGTGTCGAGCCTTTCAATTAATACTAGTAAAAATGACAAATTGGTAGTACTTGTATAGTTTACTTGCAGACACCAGCCTAGGGATTACTTGAGTCGTATTTACTATCTTGGAAATTTTATTGAAATTGTTGGATTAATGTGTTTTCAAATTGGCATTGTGCATAAAATTTTCAAAAGATGAGAAAAATATTTTGAGCATGACATGGCATATGCATTCATCTTATAAGACTGTATAAAATGGATTTGATGAATTGTTTAATTATTTGATTCAATTGATAATGAGATAATTGAATGAATTGAAAATGATGTCCTATTGCTATTGAAACATGTTTATTTATTTAAGTTAATTTGTTGTGGTTAATTAAATAAATTGGATTTAAGAGATTATGTAATAAAATCATATGGTTTTGACATGATATATGTATGAGTATTTTGGGTTGGGTATACCTCCTTATTGGAGTGTGAGACCCAATTGGTTTTGGAAAAAGAGTTTTAATTTGGCTTGGTTTAGTATAATATATTTTTATATATTATATTTGTGGAGGCCCAATCCAAGTTAGAAACAATTAGGACTTGATTACAAAACCCTAGTTTCACAATACATTTTTGGTATTGTTTTTCCCTAAGAAAAGGTTGTGGCGGCTACATACAATTTAATTTGGTGGAATCAAACTTTTTTGGGTGAGTGAAAAAGTGGAGCAGCAGCACCTTTTTTTTTTTGATCAATTGTTGGTGAGGTAATATTTGGGGACATAAGTATTTCAGTGCAGTTTTTGATTCGGTTTGTGGCTCTATTGAAGATAGTTTGATTCGTTATTTTGGGTCTTCTACAACTCTGGTTCTGAAGATTTTGATTCATCTATTTGGTGAGGTCTTTCCTCTTATTTATTTGTGATTATTTGGAATTCACCTAAGGGTGGTTTTGTGAGATCATTCGTGTCTCGTTTGTAATCGTTTGGAACTTATTTGGTTGATAGTGGAATCGGATTTCGATCCCGTGGATGTACCTCACATTGAGGGAACCACGTAAAAATTCTTGTGTTGTCTTTGATTTAATTTTTCCGCATTAGTTTTTATTCCCATTGATTGATTTACTTGTGGGGAATCATCGATTTTCCCTAACAACTGGTATCAAAGCTTACGGTTTATTGGGGTTTATTTATTTGTGTAAATCAATGGAGGGGAATGTGGGTCGTATGTCTAGCTTCAATGGAAGCAATTGGGTAACTTGAAAAGCTAAAATGGAGGACCTATTATTTTGTAAAGACTTGTATGGACCCATTGAGGGTGATAGTGGCAAACCTGCTGATATGAAAGATGATGAGTGGAAGAAGCTTAATCAAAAAGCCGTTAGTGTTATCCGTCAATGGATTGATGACAGTGTGTTTCATCATGTTGCTACTGAAACTTCAGCACATGATTTATGGAAAAAATTAGAGAGTCTTTATGATAGAAAATCAGCCACAAATAAAGCCTTTCTGTTTCGTAAGTTGGTTAATTTAAAATATAAAGAGGGCAGTCCTATTCCGGAACATCTGAATGAAATAAAGAGTATTGCTAACCAACTTGCTTCTATGAAAATTATTTTTGATGATGAGTTGCAGGCTTTGATGCTACTTAGTTCCTTACCCGAAAGTTGGGAGACTTTGGTTGTGACAGTTAGTAATTCGGCACCCGATGGAGTTGTCACAATGGGCCAAGTCACTAGTAGCTTATTGAATGAAGAAACTAGAAGAAAATTAGCCGGTTCCTCTCATTCGGAAGCATTTGTTGTGAGAGGCCGAAGTAAAACAAGGGGGAGGAGTAAGACTCCTCATGGTCGTGATCAAAGCCATGACAAGTCAAGAGATGGTTCTTTTTCAAAGAAAGACGTTGAGTGTTATTATTGCCATGAGAAAGGGCACATGAAGCGGGAATGCCGAAAGCTCAAGAACAAGGAGAAAAGGCGTGACAAAAGTGTGGATAAGAAGCAAAAAGACACAACAACAGTTACTACCGATGATCTCATGGTCGTTTATGAAGATGATTGTATCAATTTTGTAGGCCAAAAGAGCAGTTGAGTGATTGATTCTGGTGCTTCTTTTCATGTGACTTCTCGAGTTGATTTCTTCACTACCTACACTACAGGAGATTATGGTTCTGTTCGAATAGGTAATGAAGGTTTGCCCAATATTATCGGCATGGGTGATGTTTGCTTGGAAACAAATTTGGGCTGCAAATTGTTGCTTAAAGATGTAAGGCATGTTCCCGACATTCGCCTTAATTTGATCTCTACTGGGAAGCTAGATGATGAAGGCTTCAACAACAAATTTGGTGATGGAATATGGAAGCTCACAAAGGGTTCTTTGGTGGTGGCTAAGTGCAAGAAGACTCACACACTTTATTCGATGCAAGGAAAAATTTGTAAAGGTGTTGTCAATGCACTTGAAGATGATACTTCTACTGAATTGTGGCACAGGCGACTTGGGCACATGAGTGAAAAGGGGCTACAAGTTTTGTTCAAGAAAGAGCTTCTACCCGGTTTGAAAGGTACACATCTTAAAACTTGTGTTCATTGTTTGGCGGGTAAATAACATAGAGTTTTTTTTCATAAAAATGTTGCTTCTAGAAAAGAAAATGTTTTGGAGTTGATTCATTCGGATGTTTGTGGTCCTTTAAAAGTTAGAACACATGGTGGTGCACTTTATTTTGTTACTTTCATTGATGATTATTCAAGGAAAGTTTGGGCTTTTCTACTAAAAACTAAAGATCAAATTCTAGAAGTATTTAAGCATTTTCAGGCCATGGTTGAAAGAGAAACATGGCAGAAATTGAAGTGCATCCGAACAGACAATGGTGGTGAATACATTGGGCCATTTGATGAGTATTGTCGCAGCCAAGGTATTCGGCACCAAAAGACAGTTAAGAAGACTCCTCAACAAAATGGCGTTGCCGAGAGGATGAACCGCACCATTGTAAAAAGAACGAGATGTTTGCTTTCACAAGCTAAATTGCCAAGATCCTTTTGGGGTGAGGCAATGAGTACAACGGTTGACGTGATCAATTTATCTCCTTGTTATCCTTTGAATGGTAATGTTCCTGAAAGAGTTTGGACTGGCAAAGATGTGTCTTATGAGCACTTGAGAGTGTTTGGTTGCCGAGCTTTTGTTCACATTCCAAAGGATGAGAGGTCCAAGCTTGATAGTAAGTCAAGACAATGTATTTTTCTTGGCTATAGGCGTGATGAATTCGGGTATAGATTATGGGATCCGGTCGACAAGAAAGTCATTCGAAGCCGTGATGTTGTGTTTCTTGAAGACCAAACAATTGAAGACTTTGGCAAAGGTGATCAACCGGAGCCAAAAACTAGTGATCTCATTGACATGGATTCATCTTCTTCATCTCCAGTTGATGATGAAAATGGAGGAGATGTGCAGACACCTATTGAAGAAGTGGAGGATGATGCTAATCCTAATGAAGTTGAGCCAGAAATTGAGGAAGAGCATCCAACTCAAGAACCGCCACCACAACTTGAGTTGAGGAAATCTACAAGGGACCGACAACCTTCAAGAAAGTATCCTCCCAATGAATTTGTGTTGATTTCTGATCAAGGGGAGCCGGAGAGCTACCAAGAAGCAATTGAGCATGCAAAGAAAGCTGATTGGAAAAAGGCCATGGAAGAGGAGATGAACTCCTTACTTGAAAATCACACCTATGACTTAGTGAAGTTGCCTAAAGGGAGGAAAATTCTGAAAAATAAGTGGGTCTTCAAATTGAAGAATGATAGGAAGAATCTGAGGTACAAAGCACGTCTTGTAGTGAAAGGCTTTGGGCAAAAGAAAGGCATTGACTTTGACGAGATTTTCTCGCCGGTTGTGAAGATGTCTTCTATTCGGGTTGTACTTGGCATGGCTGCAAGAATGAACCTTGAAGTTGAGCAACTTGATGTAAAGACCGCATTTCTTCACGGTGATCTTGAAGAAGAAATTTACATGGAACAACCGGAAGGTTTTGTGGAGAAAGGGAAAGAGAAATTTGTTTGCAAATTGAAGAAAAGTTTGTATGGTCACAAGCAAGCTCCGCGACAATGGTACAAAAAATTTGACTCTTTCATGATGAATAATGGTTTTTCTAAAACCACTTCGGACCATTGTGTGTTTGTGAAAAATTTCCTTGATGGCAAATTTATTATTCTTTTGCTTTATGTTGATGACATGTTAATTGTGGGTCAAGATTCTACCATGATTAACAGGTTGAAATTGGAATTGAGTAAATCTTTTGCTATGAAAGATTTGGGACCGGCAAAGCAAATACTTGGTATGAAAATTGTTCGTGATCGCAAAAAGGGACTGATTTGGTTGTCTCAAGAGAGCTACATTGAGAAAGTTCTTGAGAGGTTCAACATGGATAAAGCAAAGCCGGTTGGTTGTCCACTTGCGGGTCACTTCAAACTTAGTTCGAATCAATGTCCTACAAGTGAGAAAGACAAAGAAGAGATGTTGAAAGTTCCTTATGCTTCAGCAGTTGGCTCTTTGATGTACGCCATGGTTTGTACAAGGCCGGATATTGCTCACGCCGTTGGTGTGGTGAGTCGGTTTCTCTCTAATCCGAGTAAAGAACATTGGGCAGCGGTAAAATGGATTCTAAGATATCTTCAAGGGACTTCGAAGGTGTGTTTGTGTTTTGGGGATGGTAAGCCGATGCTTGATGAGTTTACAGATTCTGACATGGCTGGTGATGTTGATTCTAGGAAATCTACTTCGGGGTATTTGATGACTTTTGCAGGGAGAGCTATGGCATGACAATCTAAATTACAAAAATGTATTGCTCTCTCAACTACCGAAGCTGAATTTATTGCCATTACAGAAGCTTGCAAAGAAGAGTTATGGTTGAAGAAATTTTTGCAAGAGTTGGGTTTGAAGCAAGAAAAGTATGTGCTTTATTGTGATAGTCAAAGTGCTATTCACTTGAGTAAAAATTCTACTTTTCATTCGAGATCGAAACACATTGATGTGAGATACCATTGGATTCGTGATGTGTTAGATTCGAAATTGTTACAACTCGAAAAGGTTCACACAGATGATAATATTTCGGATATGTTGACTAAGACGTTGTCGAGGGACAAACATTTAAAGTGTCGAACTTTGGCGGGTATGGTTGATCTCTCCATCTAAGTCGGTAGGGGGAGAATTGTTGGGTATACCTCCTTATTGGAGTGTGGGACCCAATTGGTTTTGGAAAAAGAGTTTTAATTTGGCTTGGTTTAGTATAATATATTTTTATATATTATATTTGTGGAGGCCCAATCCAAGTTAGAAACAATTAGGGCTTGATTACAAAACCCTAGTTTCACAATACATTTTTGGTATTGTTTTTCCCTAAGAAAAGGGTGTGGCGGCTACATACAATTTAATTTGGTGGAATCAAACTTTTTTGGGTGAGTGAAAAAGTGGAGCAGCAGCACCTTTTTTTTTTGATCAATTGTTGGTGAGGTAATATTTGGGGACATAAGTATTTCAATGCAGTTTTTTATTCGGTTTGTGGCTGTTTTGAAGATAGTTTGATTCGTTATTTTGGGTCTTCTACAACTCTGGTTCTGAAGATTTTGATTCATCTATTTGGTGAGGTCTTTCCTCTTATTTATTTGTGATTATTTGGAATTCACCTAAGGGTGGTTTTGTGAGATCATTCGTGTCTCGTTTGTAATTGTTTGGAACTTATTTGGTTGATAGTGGAATCGGATTTCGATCCCGTGGATGTACCTCACATTGAGGGAACCACGTAAAAATTCTTGTGTTGCTCACCCCCTGCCTGTACGTGTGTATAGGGAATGCTTTTCGGATTTGAAGATCAAACAATGGATTTTACCATTTCATAAGTGTAATTTAGTGAGGGATTGTACTTCTTCATTTGTCGTTTGGCTGAGTGCTATTTTTTTTTTATTATAAAGAGTAGTGTCTTTTCTTTTATTGTAAGTCTCAATGCATTTCTTTTATTTGTATATAAATGTCATTGTTGTATAACGAGAGGGAATATGTATATTTAATTATTCATCATTTCATCCAAGGATGAAATGTTATTTGTAAATGGACTTAATTAATGAATATTGGTAATGTTATCCGAGTAATAAAATACGGGGCTTGACATTATCAGTTTCACCTACACCTACACCTCCTATACGAACTTACCAATGTATTTACCCCACAAACATTTCAATAGCTCTCATTCAAATATTCTTTTCTCAATGTAAGCGTTTCCAAACTCAATTCAAGATGCATAATAATCATAATAGATTGAATAAGTATGTAATGCAATAATTAATGTCTCATAACATTTCTCCATTTTTTTCTCCCTCCAAGGTCATTTCACAAAATAACCATATGCCATCAACACTCAACAACTTGTCATCTCACAACTATACATGCTCATGCATTCAACAATAATTTTAAAATAAATTCTCAATCCTCATACATCAAAAGATTGCCATTTTTGCAAAACATAATATGAAATCTACACTCATTCATGCATTTAACACAAGAAAAGAAAGAAAACCCATAGGTTTTTCCCACATATTCCAAAACCCCCAAATTTCTAGGGTTCTTCTGCAAAACCAAAACATCTCTTCATTTTCCTTGATGAAATCTCTTCAAAATCATCTTTCTTCAAATTATCAAAAAAGAAACTCTCAAGGATCAAAAGGTTGAGGTTTAAACCCCACTTTTAAAATCTCTACATTTTTGTACCATAAAATCAAAAGAGACAAAATAACTTCAAGAAAACCCTTAAAACACATCATCATTACAAAACATGTATATATAACTCAAAAGAATCCCTACCTCAAGGTTTGATGAGGAAAAGAAGACGAAACCCTAGAAATCAAGGATGCCCAAACTCAATCTCCACCGTGCACAATGTAGCTCTTGAGGAGCTCTTCCACTTTGATGAAAGGATTTGGGTTGAAATGCTCTAAATCCAAAGAAATTAAGAACCCTAGGTGTTTTGGTGTATGAAATGTAGAGAGAAGGGAGAGGAGATGATTTTTAAAGAAAGAGAAATGAGCCAAAAGTGATACAAACACAGCCCTAAAAGAGAAAAAAAAGCAGAGATTCGGACTGCCCGCGCCCCGCACGTGCGGAGCTTACCTCCCACACGTACGGCCCTCAACCCTGCATGTGCGGCCTTCCCATGCCGCCCATCCCCCAGCACCTGCATATATTGCAATGTGATGCCCCAAACTTTCCCTGAATTCCGCACGTGCAGCCTCACCTCCCGCACGTGCGGCCTTGGTTCCCTAGCCCAGAATTTTCCTCAGCACAATTCTAGATACTTCGGACCTGACCTTGCACTCTCCGAAATAAGTGAAAATCATCACCGGATAAGCAAGAACAAGAATTTATTTGAGAAACAACTTCCAGACACCACCAACCCAAATGATTAACAAGACTTCAAGTGAAACCCAACACACTAGCGTGGTGAATCCGAGGTTAAACAAAAGAAATGAGACAGTTAACAAACCAGATCATCACACCCTAAAGACTACAACTTTCCATGACTATACTTGGTTACATCAAAATGGATATAAATCCAATACAAGTAAAGCCCTAGGCTTGTACAAAATACTAACAACAAGTAAACAAAATGAAACTCTACTCTAATCCTCCCAAGCTACTGCCTTAGTAGAGGTATCTCTCCAACACCTGAAAATGGTTTTTCCATATAGGGTGAGTCAAAGCCCAGTAGAAATAATCTAACAAAATATATGAATCTTAACACAGAGATAAGGTTTTATGCATATGCAATGCCTTTATCAAAACGTTTTACATTTTCTTTCCGAAAACAATGCCATGCTCAGTTGAGTTCACAATTCTCAAGCCATGCTCTTTATAATAGAAAACAAGGGGGGGTCTCAAACCTGTACAACCTTTCATGGATATTTCGTCCGCGGGAAACCGTCAAACGGCACCCATGTAAACGTAACTTATACAAGCACTACTATTGTCATTTTGCAGATATTTCGTCTGCGAGAATCGGCACCCATGTATACGTACATTTTTCAGGACTTTCACCCTGGACAAACAAGCCAACTTAATTTGGTGATACACACATCTTTCCAACATTCACCCCTTTTTCTCAAATTCATATACATATGCAATGTATTAAATGAGCAACAATGTTCAATGCACATGGACGAGAAATTAGTTTTAATTCACCTAATTCTCATGCAATTTCTACAACAATCATAGCTATCCTCCACCGATAGCCCAAAACAGATATTTCTAAATAAATATAAAATCTCCAATACAGATAAACTTTCCAAACTTAAAGGTGAGTGATAATACATATCCAACTCCATCATCCATATCAATATCCATCCAACTTCATATTTTCAACATTAATTCCATTTATTTATACAAAATAAATATTTGAAACATTTAGGGAAAAACCCTTTTTTCTTACAAAATCCAATCTAAGTATCAAAATCAATAATTTTATCACAACTCAATCTCATTTCCACTCCCACAACCATTTTCCATACATCCACCCCTCTTTTGATTTTAAACCAAAGCCCTAGGTTTGTTCAAAATCTTCCAAAACCACAAGATTGTTTATGAAAAATAAATAGCTAAGTTAAAAATCATAAAAGAGTGTAGAAAATCTCTACCTCGAAGCTAGAAGACCAAGGAGAGAGTGGAGAAACCTCAAGAAAGCCGAAATCCAACTCTATTCGAATGAAAACAAAGCTCTAGGTAAGCTCTACCTTTTTAACAAAGGGAGCAGGGTGGAGAAATGGGTAGATCTTGGTGTATTTGTAGAGAGAGAGAGTAAGTTCTAGAGAGAGAAGCTCTAGATTTAGGGTTTTGAAATGTTTAGAGAGAGAGAGGTGAAAAAGTGATGTAAAAAGTGACTTTTATGAACTGATAGACGCATAGTCCGCTCGAGCACAAGATGTGTCGCTCGAGTAGCCAGAAACAATAAGTTATTCCACTCGAGCGCAAGAAGCTTCATTTGAGCACAGAATACAAACTCCCAGTATTTTTGTAGACAGCAAACCAACGCTTGAGCGCAAGAAGGGCCGCTCGAGCCAAGACTACTTGAGTAGAGGAAACACTGCTCAAGCATAGAATACACTCTCCCAGTAATTTTGCAGACCTGTAAAAGTACTGAGAGTTTGCAAAGACCGCTCGAGCATAGAGTGCAAGATGCTGTCGCACTCCAAACCCGGGTATGACAGGCCGTAGCCCAAAGGGAGTTAGCCCAAGGCGCATGTAAGCCTAAACATGAACCCAAAATCATATTGAACAACTATACAAAAGTCCAGTAAAAAATAACCAAACTTAATCCAGTGACATACCACAATTATAAAAGGCAAAATCAACCGTAATCAAAACTATCCAAACTTATGCAATATAAACAGCCCACATATCAAAATAATCCTAAATGAACCTCAATAAAAATAAAAATAAATATGGCCGTGGCCCAGAGTGACTTAGCCCAAGGCGCACGTAAGCCTAAACATGAACCCAAAATCATATTGAACAACTATACAAAAGTCCAGTAAAAAATAAACCAAACTCAATCCAGTGACATGCCACAATTATAAAAGGCAAAATCAACCGTAATCAAAACCATCCAAACTTATGCAATATAAACAACCCACATATTAAAATAATCCTAAATGAACCTCAATAAAAATAAAAATAAGTATGCATAACCTTAACATAACAATCTAAAACTGTTAGGTCCCTTTATTGTCAAATCCTCGTACAAACTTTGTTTTGTTAAAGTTGTAATTTTTCCTAGTTTTTTGTCTTTCCCGCTCGAGTGGAACCATTGGCGCTCGAGCGTAATATGGGATGTCTCAGTAGTTTGTCAGGTCTGTAAAAATACTGAGATGTGTGATTTCGCGCTCGAGCGGGTTCTCCAACGCTCGAGCGGAACTCTGTTTTGTCACACACATGTTTTGCTGAAGCCGCTCGAGCGGGCTGTCTTGCGCTCGAGCGGAGATCGCGGACTTTGTTCTCCTATATATATCTGTTTAGGCTGATGTTAGGGTTTACTTTTCCTAGATCTTATTCAAGAGTCCTAGGGTTTTGTTTGAGGTTTTCTTCTGAGGTTTTTGTGAGTTTTCCTTAATAAAATTGAATGAGTATTCAACTCATGAATTAAGAAGCACACATCAAGGAGATTGTCCGTATACATACAAGAGTGTTATTCTTTAGTGGATTCCGAAGATTCAAACGTAGAGTTTCAAAAGGCGTTTGATTCTGTACGTAGTCGTTAATTCGACAAGTGAAGTGGTGGATTCAACTTCAGGATTGATCGGTTCCGAGACAAAGGCGTGGTGAAAGAGTTATAGAAGATTCGAAGACAAATTGACTGAGTTGGGTAATTTGTGTGTTATCTTTGTAATCTTTCTTTCTTCAGTAGTGGATTGATTAGTGGCGTTTCGCCTGTGGTTTTTTATTACAATTGAAGGTTCTTCAATTGTGGTTTTTTCTACGTAAAAATCGTTTGTGTCGATTTATTGTTTATTCTGAAAACAACATTCTAAATCACTTTCGTAAGTGCTTGACGATTTAGATTGAGTGTTTTGGTTTATTGGGAATTGGAATATTTTAATCTTGATCTAATCACGAATCACTTAGGATTTTCAATTGGTATCAGAGCAGGTCACTCTTTGTTTTTATCAAAACTATAGGAGGTTGATTTTGTGTGACTAGTATTATGGATTCTATTCGTGAAGGTAACTCGACTCATAGACCTCCTTTACTCGACAGTACAAACTATTCTTATTGGAAAGCTCGTGTGAGAGCGTTTTTAAAATCCATCGATGAGAAAGTTTGGCACTGCGTGATCTATGGGTGGAGTGAACCTATTGTCACCATTGATGGTATTGATATTCCTAAACCCCTTGATAAATGGGACACAACTGATTACCAAAACTCGAGTTGGAACAGTAAGGCTCTCAATTCCCTGTTTTGCTCCGTCACACCTGAAGAGTTTCGTCGTATCTGCATGTGTGAGGTAGCAAAAGAGGCTTGGGACATTCTTGAAACGATTCACGAAGGTACTACTTTTGTCAAAAGGTCAAAAGTTCAACGTCTCACCTCCGCCTTTGAAACCCTTTTTATGTGCGATGATGAGACGTTTGATGATTTCTATGCAAAACTTAGTGATGTCGTGAATTCCTGTTTCACACTTGGGGAAAAAATCCCGGAAGCTAAAGTTGTTGGAAAAATTTTGAGCACCTTACCTGAGAGGTTCTAATCAAAAGTGACAGCCATTGAGGAGGCTCAGAATATTGATACCCTCAAGCTTGATCAATTGGTTGGAAACTTGTAGACTTATGAAGCCCATTAGATTTCAAAGAAAAAACAAAAAGATAGTGTGGCTTTCACTAGTGCTCATGAGACTACAAAAACTCCGGAGACTGAATTTGATTTAGAGTCTGAGATGACGGCTATGTTTACTAAACAGTTTAAAAAAATTTTGAAGAAAAAGAAGCCTAATTTCAGAGACCCTATTTCAAAAGACAAGAGTAATGAAAAATCCAAAACTTTTCCACCAAAACTTGCTCCAAAAACTGAAAAGAAGATTGTAAAGGGGCAAAGGGTCAAGTGCTATGAATGTCAAGGGTTTGGTCATATTGCCCTTGAATGCCCTTCGAAAAAGAATCGAAAGAAAGTCTACACTGTGACTTGGGATGATAAAAGGGGGTCGGAGCAAGAACCCAAAGAACCTGAATCCGCTGAAGACGGGGATAGTGCTTTCATGGCTTTTTGGTCCACTTTCACTCAACCTCTTCCAAAGCCAGCGGAATTAGCTCGTGGTCAGAACCTGCATCATGCTCCCACCTTTGATGGGAGTAACTACCTGTATTGGAAGATCAGAATTAGGGCTTTTCTGAGAGCTTTTGACCCAGAAGGCTGGCAAGCCATTGAAGAAGATACAGAAAGTGCTGACAATCCGAGCAATCAGAGAGCCTTGATTAGTATTCGTGGAGCAATTTCTAATGAAGAACATCAACGAGTTGTTCACTGCACAAAGGCTAAAGATGAATGGAAATTCTGAGCCAATTCCATGAAAGAGGAGATTCACCTTCCCCACCATCCAGCAACTTCCCTATATTAGTTGCTAGATTGGATGAGGTCAAGGAGAATGAAGAGCAAAAAGAGAATGAAGAAACATCTGAAGACAATGATGAGATCAATGGCGATGAACTACAACAAGCTTACGAAAAGCTGTACGAGGAATCTCTGAATTTGTCCAAAATCAACGACAAACTCTTTCTCAAGCTCAAAACATGTGAGAGTGAGAATGTCAGGCTAAAAGGAGAACTTGTAGCAGCAAAACAGAATGTCATCAAGATCTCAAGTGACAGGCAAGACTTATGTGGAAAACTTCTATCCTGTGAAACTGAAAGGAATGAACTTCTGAAAGTGTATTCCACATATGAAAAAAAGCTTGAAAGCTTTGAGATGTCACAAGCTACATTGGAAGAGATAGTCTGTCAAAAAGATGAAGAACTCCGTATTGCTAGAGCAACAATTGCCATGTGGAACAAAGGTTCCAAATCTCTAGAAGACATCCTCGGGTCTCAACAAATGGGTTGTGACAAAAGTAGGCTAGGCTATGGTGCGACAGCTCACAAGGGACAGGCCTCTAACTCACATAACTTGAAGACTCAAGCAAAAGGAAAGTTGAAGGTAGACCAGGATGATCCCTCTCTTCATCTACCAAAAGTGGGTAAGATCAACAAAAGAGAGGTAAAACCTGTTTTTATTTGTCATCACTGTGGTAGGTATGGCCACATTCGTCCTTATTGCTATAAATTGTTTGGTAAGGTGTCTCAAAAGGGTAGAAATTCGAATACTTTTTGGGTTAGGAGACAACCTTACATGTCTAGGCGGAATACCAAGATTCATGAGGGTGTTCACAACGCCAAGACATTGACCAAGACCAAAAAGATTTGTGTGAGAAAAGATGATTTGACTAGTTTAGTTGTTCACACTGCCCTAAAAGCACGTGACTCACACATGTGGTATCTTGATAGCGGCTGCTCTCATCACATGTCCGGTAACAAATCCTACTTCACCTCCCTTGAAAAATATGAAGGAGGAATTGTTACCTTTGGAGATGGCGGCACTTCTAGAGTCATTGGTAAGGGCTCTATAAGTGTTGCTGGTCTTCCCAAGCTCGAAAATGCTCTTCTTGTTGATGGTCTGAAAGCAAATCTTTTGAGCATTAGTCAAATGTGTGATTCCCATCATGAAGTATTGTTTTCAAAAAATAAATGTGAAATTTTGGATAAAAAGGGAAATACTGTCTTACATGGGGTTCGTACATCTGATAACTGCTATGGGATTGTTACTACTAATGATCTCACTTGTCACTCTGCCATCGTAAGTAACATTGGTTTGTGGTATCAAAGATTAGGTCACATGAATTTCAAAGACCTAATTAAGATAGCTAGCAAAGAGCTTGTGAGAGGAGTACCTAAACTGGGTAAGATTTGAGCCATGTGTGTGGACCATGTCAACTTGGAAAGCAAACCCGTGCCCCTCATAAAAAGGTGAACAGCTTTACAACCAAACGCCCTCTTGAATTGGTTCACATGGATTTAATGGGTCCTACTCGCACTGAAAGCATTGGAGGTAAAAGATATATTTTTTTAACTGTTGATGATTTTACTCGATTTTCATGGGTAAATTTTTTAAGGGAAAAATCTGATACGTTTGATACTTTCCAAGCTTTAGTCCTTAAAATCCAAAATGAACAGGGTGTTTCTATTAGGCGTATCATAAGAATCCGAACTGATCATGGTCGTGAATTTGAAAATAGTTCGTTTTTAGATTTTTGTGATATGCATGGAATTAAGCATGAATTTTCTGCACCCATTACTCCACAACAAAATGGAGTGGTTGAGAGCAAGAACAGAGTTGTTCAATAAATGGCTAGGGTCATGCTCCTTAGTAAGAGTCTTCCTCCAAAGTTTTGGGCTGAAGCCCTAAATACTGCTGTTTATGTCATAAATCGCGTGTATTTAAGGCCCGACACTTTACAAACTCCATATGAATTGTGGAAGGGATTGAAACCTAATGTAAAATACTTCAAAACTTTTGGGAGTAAATGTTACATTTTCAAAGATAGAGAGCCTTTGGGAAAATTTGACTCCCGAAGTGATGAAGGTATTTTTCAAGGGTATTCAACCACTAATAGGGCTTTTCGAGTCTATAACCTACGAACTTCTTCTTTAATGGAATCTATCAATGTGGTTATAGATGACACAGGTTCACCTACTCCAGCAACAAATGAGGATGACAATGGTGAGTCTCTAATCTTGGATACTGAACCACAAAGTCAAATAGAAGCTGAGGTCCAATCACAAGAAATTGTTACAGCACCATCCTCACAGGTAAGTTCAAGTCCAAAGAGTGCTCAAAGGGACATCACTCTTGTTGCTTCTGTCACCACAAGTCCTGAGTTCAAACCATCAGCAAGGGTGAAACTGAATCATCCAGCACAACAGGTGATTGGAAGTGTATCGGATCGAATGAAAACCCGAAGACAAATTCGGGATGAGGTATCACATATGTGTTATGTTTCATTAATTGAACCTAAGAATTTAAAAGAGGCCTTGCTAGATGATAGTTGGGTCAATGCTATGCATGAAGAATTAGGTCAATTTGAATGTAACAATGTTTGGACTCTAGTTCCCAGACCTAGAGACATGAATGTGATAGGTACCAAGTGGATCTTTAAAAATAAATCTAATGAGAATGGTACTGTTGTTAGGAATAAAGCCAGGTTGGTTGCTCAAGGCTACACACAAGTAGAGGGTGTTGACTATGATGAGACGTTTGCCCCAGTTGCACGTCTCGAATCTATTCGTATTTTGCTTGGTGTTGCATGTTTTCTTGGCTTTAAATTGTTTCAAATGGATGTGAAAAGTGCCTTCCTGAATGGGTACTTGAAAGAAGAGGCATATGTTGAGCAACCAAAAGGGTCTGAGGACCCTAAATGTCCAAATCATGTCTACAAGTTAGACAAGGCTTTGTATGGGTTAAAACAAGCCCCTCGGGCTTGGTATGATAGACTTACTACCTTTCTTCTTGATAATGATTTTCAAAGGGGTAGTGTGGATAAGACCTTATTTGTGAAACATACTAAGTCTCATATTCTTGTTACTCAGATTTATGTTGATGATATTGTGTTTGGATCCACTGCTGAACATCTTGTGAAATATTTTTCGAATTGCATGACACATGAGTTTGAGATGAGCATGATGGGAGAGTTGTCTTATTTTTTGGGTCTTCAAATTAAACAGTCTCCTTTAGGTATGTTTGTTTCTCAGTCTAAGTATGCCAAAAATCTTGTGTCCAAGTTTGGTCTTGAGTCTGCCAAACATGCACGTACTCCCATGAGCACCAGTCTTCACCTCTTCAAAGACTCCTCTGGAATTGATGTAAATCCTACCCTTTATAGGAGTATGATAAGAAGTCTTTTGTATCTCACAGCCAGTCGTCCTGATATTTCTTTCAGTGTCAGTGTTTGTGCCCGTTACCAAGCCAGTCCTAAAGAGTCTCACCTTCTTGCGGTCAAACGCATCATCAAATATGTTAATGGGACATTGGGGTATGGGGTTTGGTTTTTCACTGATACTATAGCTGAAATTACTAGTTTTTCTAATGCCGACTGGGTAGGGTGTGCTGATGATAGGAAAATTACATCCAGGGGGTGTTTTTACCTTGGGAATAATCTGGTTTCCTGGCATAGTAAAAAGCAAAATGCCATCTCCCTTTCGACTGCTGAGGCTGAGTACATTGCTACAGGGAGTTGTTGTGCACAAATGCTGTGGATGAAGCAAATGCTTCATGATTATGGGATAGAGCAGAACACTCTCACTCTTTTCTGTGATAACACAAGTGCCATAAACATTTCAAAAAATCCTATCCAACACTCTCGCACCAAACATATTGACATCCGTCATCATTTTATTCGAGAGTTAGTGGAAGAAGGCCTTGTTGTTTTGCAACATGTAGCTACTGAGCATCAAAAAGCTGATATCTTTACAAAACCCCTTGATCTTCTTCGATTTGAGTTTCTTAGAAAGATCTTGGGTGTAGTGCTCAGTAACTAGCTTGTTTCCTGTTTTTTTTTTGGTGAGTGTGAGTGGTTGGCTTACTGTACTTGGATGTGATAATCTCATTGTCATTAAGTCCTGATATCTTTGCATCAAAAATTTATATGAACACTGCTCATGTTGCTTACAAGATCTCATTCTTCTTTGTTCATAGCTCATTCTGAATGCCCATACTCATTTATTTCATGATCTCATTCTGTACACATCCTTGAGATAAACTGTTACAGGGGTTTCCGCACAAGTGATCAAAGTTGTCTATGGACCACTAACAGTGTTTCTTGTACTTTTTCAGAGGAATTGACCTATACTAGTATATCATGGGTGATGTTGAGTCTCTTAACCATCTACCATTTTTTTTTTTCACTTCCATGGTTTCTCCCTTAGTTCATTGAAATCCGGGCATTAGGAAAAGGCTACCTCAGAGGCACTAACCTGGCCATCCTTTTTGATTTCATTCTTCTCTGGTTTGGTCTCCATACTCTTGAGCATGCATGCCACCAGTGAGTGCCCACAAGAAAGAAAAATTTTAAAAAATATATATATAATTAAAAAAAATCATTGATTGAGGGGGAGCCTCCACGTTTACTCAACAAATACCCTGTGATTCCTCGTGGTTTGACTTTTCTTTGTGATGGTCAGTTACTTTTGTCGGAGGTCCAGCCATCCGATCACTACGAGGATTAACTCTAGCTTTGTTGCTCTCGAGGATTGCACACACACACATTTTATTTGTGAGCTCTCATGTGTGTTTTCGAGTTATGCATTCTTATGATGCTTATGGCTTTGATTAAATTCTATCTGTTTTGTTCATGACCTGGTGCTTCAAATTTTTTTACAAATTTTCAGGGCTCATGATTGATGGATTCTTTTATCCTAGTGGTATAATCATTCACTTGGACTCCCTGCTTGTTACAGGTCATCCTAGTTGTTTTTGTTTCAATTTAAAAATAAAAAAAAATAAAAAAAAATAAAAAGAAAGAAAGAAAAAAAGAAGAAGAAGAAGAAGAAGAAGAAAAAAAAAAAAAAAAAAAAGGGTCTCCGCTCGAGCGGACTATTCCACGCTCGAACGTGTTTTTTAGCCTTGCAGCATTTTTGTCCTTGTTTTACAGTTCTGTGAGGGGTGTTTTTGCTCTCGAGCGTCCTTCTTCGCGTTCGAGCAGGTATCTGCTTGCCTTGCCTCACGCTCGAGCGCTACTCATTACGCTCGAGTGGACCTATTTTCTATAAAACTCCCTCACTCGACTCTTCAGGTCATTTTTTCCCTCTTTTTTCGTCTCTCATCCCTAGGGTTTGGATCGTGGTCTAGTTGGGCTCGATTTTGCCTTTCTTCTTCCTCTTTTTCGCCGATTCCACCTTGGTAAGTGTTTTCCCACTCCTTCTCTGTTTTTTTTTTCTCGTCATTTCGGTTCTTGTGGTGGTTGTATTTCGGGTTTTTTGTTTGTTTTGTGTCTAGTTTTTTCCCCCTTCCCTCACACACTTTCACTGAGTCTTGGTTTCCTTTTAATGATGGATTTCATGTTTTTTTTATGTCGTTTGTTGTGTCATTAACCCTAGGGTTTCTCATTGTTATTTTTTTTTGGTCTTATGTCTTTCATGTTTTTGTTTGGTTTGATTTCAATGTACTAGATTGTGGGTACCAAATAGTATTGATATGGTGGGGCTTGGTTCTTATTTGCAAGGTTTTGGATCCTGTTTAGTGATTTCTTATTATCATTATATCATTGATATTATGCCCTGCATCTGTCATCCATATTTATGCATTGTGCTTGTGAGTTTCATCATATTATAAGTCTCATATTTGTTTTAATTATTTGTTACTAATGTTACTAATATTCTCTGTGTTGTGTTGCTTTGCTCTTTGGGTTTGTTTAGTGTTGGGTTTTTATTGTGTCTCGAGTCATCATGTCTGCTCCTAAGCGACGAAAGTCTACTGTGTCGCATCCTGCATGCAATTCTGAGAGGTTTCAATCTGCTAAACAAGCCAAATTATTTCGTAAGTTCTTTGCGGCTCGGACTGTTCACCTTGAACGAAATGCCCAGTCCAATACTTTCGAGTCCATTCACATCCGTCCCTTGTTTGACCCCTTAGGTGGTGACTTAGTTTTGTCATTTTCTGGTCGCTAAAATCTTGATTGGGTTCGAGAATTTTTCTACAATATTGAGCATATCAGTGACATTGAGCCTTCCTTCACTACTTGGGTTCAGTCTAAATCCATCACTATCACTCCTGATCTGATTCGAGGGCTTCTGAAGATTGATCAAGTGTTTCCTGAACACTATCCTTTTCCAGTCCGTCCTATATGTGACTTTAATAATGTGGCTGAGTTTTTATGTGGTGCTCCCCGCACTTGGCCTAAGGGTTCTTTGATCAAACAGTTTGAACTCCTTCCCGAGTTTAGGCTGCTTAATCTAATTGTCTGTGCTAATATCATTGTAACCACTCACTCATCAGAAATTAATCAAGACCAGGGGTTCGTTTTGTTCTGTCTTACTCGTCACATGTCCATTGATCTTGCCACACTCATTATTAGAAAGATGATAGGTGTCTTTGGGAACAAACAGTTAGGTCTCCCGTATGGTTGTCTGATCAACCGTCTTTTGTCCGAGCTTGAGGTTCCTGTTTTTGAGAATGATGAGTTTGCCTTTCCCTCTCGGCCATTTACTAAAAAGACTGTTTCCCAGAGTCGTGCTCACGTTAAGGGGGAGTCTTCTAGGGCTGGTACTTCTACAGGTACAGCTACTAGCCTTGCTGAGGAGGCAGAGTTTGATGCTGCCGCCGCTGGTGGTGAGGAGGATGCTGTTTCACCCCGGGCTTTTCATGACCAGCTTCAGCATTTTGAGGAGGCTATGACACAGAGGTTGGACTTTCTGGATGCTCGCTTTGATGCGTTTGATGGTCGCCTCGGGCAGTTGGAGCAATCTGCCATCTAGACTACCACTCAGCTGGCGCACATTATTTCCTTACTACAGATTCAGCAGCCTTATCCTCCACCTGATGTCTGATTTGGTTATTCATTCGCCTGTTGTCTTCCTTGTCTCTCGGCCAAAAAGGGGGATAGTTTTTGTGGTACATAATTTGATATTTAGAGGTGGTCCATGTTTTGATATTTAGATATTTGGATATTTGGATACTTTGTCTTGTTGATAATTTGACATCTTTCATTATTGTGAATATCATTTTGGATCTAGTATCATGGGTCTCTTTATATTTATATCTCTTCTTATGCCATTCCACAGTTTTTGTTTTTCTTGGTATGTTGGTTGTTATTTCATAGTTGTATGTTGGATGAGTTATTCGAATGGCAGGATTGTTTTGGATGGATTATTCGCGTGGCAGGAGTGTTTGTTGATCATAGAGTTGTTTAGTGTTATTCTTTTCTTGGTTGTTACATTGTCTAGTGCGTGTGTTTAAGGAAAATTGTTTAGAAAAGTTTTGTCCGGGAATTGACAAAGGGGGAGATTGTTAGGTCTCTTTATTGTCAAATCCTCATACAAACTTTGTTTTGTTAAAGTTGTAATTTTTCCTAGTTTTTTGTCTTTCCCACTCGAGCGGAACAATTGGCGCTCGAGCGTAATATGGGATGTCTCAGTAGTTTGTCAGGTTTGTAAAAATACTGAGATTTGTGATTTCGCGCTCGAGCGGGTTCTCCAGCGCTCGAGCGGAACTCTGTTTTGTCACAACCATGTTTTCCTGAAGCCACTCGAGCGGGCTGTCCTGCGCTCGAGCGGGGATCGCGGACTTTGTTCTCCTATATATATCTGTTTAGGCTGATGTTAGGGTTTATTTTTCCTAGATCTTATTCAAGAGTGTTAGGTTTTATTCTTGGCAATCCCGGTTGACAAGGATTTCTATAAGAAGTTGGTTTTCTTTCAAAACTAGGATTACTTTGGTTTTCTATAAGTAGTTGGTTTTCTCTCAAAACTAAATTAATTCCTCCAAATCTTCTTTTTGGTTCTTAAAGTTTATATCTGGGGATATTTTGTTAGTTTTCTTTGATGTTTTATTGAGTATTCAACTCATGGTTTAAAGAGAGTACATCAAAGGTTTTGTTTGTTATATACAAGAGAGAGAGATAGTTGTTCTTTGGTGGATTCTGAAGAATTCGAGCCTGAAGTTTCGGTGGATTCTGGAGTGGCTCATCGTAAAGACAATTCCGAGGTGAAGACGGGGTTGGAAGAGGCACATAGAGGCTGGTTCAATTAGGCGTGGATTCGCTAAGTAATTGAGAGTATACCTGTGTAATTCCTTTAAATCTTCTTAGTGGATTGTTTTGTGGCTGTTGCTCGTGGTTTTTTAATCACAGTTGGAGGTGTCTAATTGTGGTTTTTCCACGTAAAATCGTTGTGTCGATTTGTCTTTTATTGTTTGATTGGGATTGTTATATTCTGCTTAAAATTGGTACATAATCACAAATCAACATCTAGGGTTTCTAGATTTTTCAATTGGTATCAGAGCAGGCCGTTCTATTTTTTTTTCAAAAAAATTCTTTTAGAACGAGATCTTGTTTGATTTGTGATAATGGATTCAATTCGTGAGGGAAATTCTATGGTTCGACCACCCCTACTTGACGAATCCTCGGGGAGTGAAGATGAAGAACTTCAGCAAACATATCAAAAGTTGTATAAGGAGTCTCTTAACTTATTCAAATTGAATGACAAACTCACAAAGAAACTCAAAACATGTGAAAGTGAGAATGTCAAGTTAAAAAAAGAGATTTCCGAGGCTAGGAATGATGCCCTTAAGATTTCTAATGATCAACAAGCTCTTTGTGCAAAACTCTTGACTTGTGAGACAGAGAGGAATGAGCTACAGCAAATTTATGCAACATATAAAGAAAAGATTGAAACTCTCAAGATGTCTCAAGTTGCTTTGGAAGAACTAATGATCAAGAAAAAGGAAGAACTCAAGTGTGCTATGGCTACCATTGGTCTTTGGACCAAAGGATCAAAGACTTTGGACAATATCATTGGGTCTCAACAAATTTGTTCTGACAAGAGTGGCATTGGCTTTGGTGATAACAAAGAGCAAAAACAGAGTGCATCTACATCTCATGATACAAGAACTCAAGGAAAAGGAGAACAAAAAATTCAATATGAGGATGGACTTCTCAAACTTCCTAGAGTTGGTAAGGTAAAAGAAAAAAAGGTACATCCTGTTTTTATTTGTCATCATTGTGGTATGCATGGTCATATTCGCCCTTATTGTTATAAGTTGCATGGGAGAGTGTATTTGCCTAGACCTATGAATAGGAAGTTGGAAACCAAGTCGAGATGGGTTCCCATTGAAAGCAAAGGGAACCACAACGTCAAGACACCACCCAAAAACCGCAATGCTCACAACTTTGTTTATACTAAAGCGGTTTGGGTGAGAAAACTTGACTTGCGTTAATTTGTTTATTTGTTTTAGTTTTTGGGTTTATGTGTGCTTGTTCGTTTTTTGACTTGTTTTGTTTAAAAAAAAAAATGTGTGCATGTTCGTTTTTTTGTCTTGCTTTGGTTAAGAAAAAAAATAAAAAAATCCAAAAAGATTTTCTTAGTATGGTTTTGCAAGCTTGAAATTTTTGAGTGGTCCTTGGTGCATATTGGAATTGATGAGAATATCCATTACATGTTACCATGTGTGTACTTTCTGTGGTCATTACTCATTTTGGAGTGTGTGTTTTTTGATTAGTATGTCTCATTCTGTACACACTCTTGGATTAGCAAATTTTGGAGTCTTCTGCCTTAGTGATCATTTTTTCTCTATGGACTTTTGGCATTGTATCTTATCATTTTCTAGAGGAATTGACCTATACTAGCATATCATGGGTGATGTTGAGTCTCTTAACCACCTTCCATCTTTTTGCATCTCCATGGCTTTCCCCTCTGTTCTTTGTAGTCTAGCCATGAGGAAAAGGCTACCTCAGAGTCACCAACCAGGCCATCCTTATTATCTCCATGCTTCTCTGGTTCGGTTTCCATACTCTTGAGCGTGTCAGCCGCTAATGAGTGTGCAAAAGAATAAGAATAAGAATAAGAATAAGAAAAAGAAAAAGAAAAAGAAAAAAAAATGTGCAAAAGAAAGAAAAGAAAAAAATGTGCAAAAGAGAAAAAAAAAAAAGAAAAAAAAGGAGATTCATTGATTGAGGGGGAGCCTCCGCTTTTACTCACCAAATACCCCTTGATTCCTAGTGGTTTGACTTTCCGTAGTTATGCTTAGATTCTCTTGTTGGAGGTCCAGCTTTTATATCACTACTAGGATTTGAATCTAGTGTTTGTCGAATCCCAAGAGTCACACACACACTTTTATCGTGGGATCTATACTTTTCATATAATGCATCACTTTCTTTTATGAGGAATTTTCTAGAGGCTGTGCACATTGTGTTTTCAAGTAATTGTGCTTCTTGGATAGTCTTGTGTGTATTGAGGTACTAATCTGAAATTCATTGTCTGCTTCACCATATTATTTTTTGTCTTTTTCTTCTTGTTCACTGTTTTCAGTGTGTGTGGTTGTTTTTAGTGAGGGGGAGTTTGGTTTATTGTTACAAAAGTCTGTTCACATGATCACTTTGATTTGTTTGGTAAGGAAGATTGGCTTTAGTTGTTTTACATGTTGCTTTGCATTCTTGCATACTCCTGATATTTACATCATCATATCATTGCTTGTGTGGTTTATGCTTTAGTTGATTGAGCTTCCTTTGTCAATTCGTGACAAAAAGGTGTTGTTCATGTTTTCATGCTACATGCTCTTAATATCTCCAAGTCGCATCTATTCATGTTTTTCATCTCATGCTTCAAGATAATCTTGTCATATGTTTATTATTTTTTTCATATACTCTTGTGGCACTAATAGTTGTTTTGGAGATTGTGGCACTAATAACTGTTTTGCAGATCATGACCTTGAGATGGAAGTTGGCTTTTGTTGGCTGTTATGGGTTTGGGTGATTAGGATTTTATTTGTTAGGTGTGTTTTGTCACGACATTGCCAAAGGGGGAGATTGTTAGGTTTTATTCTTGGCAATCCCGGTTGACAAGGATTTCTATAAGAAGTTGGTTTTCTTTCAAAACTAGGATTACTTTTGTTTTCTTTAAGAAGTTGGTTTTCTTTCAAAACTAGGATTACTTTTGTTTTCTATAAGTAGTTGGTTTTCTCCCAAAACTAAATTAATTCCTCCAGATCTTCTTTTTGGTTCTTAAGGTTTATATCTGGGGATTTTTGTTAGTTTTCTTTTATGTTTTATTGAGTATTCAACTCATGGTTTAAAGAGAGTACATCAAAGGTTTTGTTTGTTATATACAAGAGAGAGAGAGTTGTTCTTCGGTGGATTCTGAAGAATTCGAGCCTGAAGCTTCGGTGGATTCTAAAGTGGCTCATCGTAAAGACAATTCTGAGGTGAAGACGGGGTTGGAAGAGGCACATAGAGGTTGGTTCAATTAAGCGTGGATTCACTAGGTAAATGAGAGTATACCTGTGTAATTCCTTTAAATCTTCTTAGTGGATTGTTTTGCGGCTGTTGCCCGTGGTTTTTTAATCACAGTTGGAGGTGTCTAATTGTGGTTTTTTCACGTAAAATCGTTGTGTCGATTTGTCTTTTATTGTTTGATTGGGATTGTTATATTTTGCTTAAAATTGGCACATAATCACAAATCAACATCTAGGGTTTCTAAATTTTTCAAAGAGTCCTAGGGTTTTGTTTGAGGTTTTCTTATGAGGTTTTTGTGAGTTTTCCTTGATAAAATTGAATGAGTATTCAACTCATGAATTAAGAAGCACATATCAAGGAGATTGTTCGTATACATACAAGAGTGTTATTCTTTGGTGGATTCCGAATATTCAAACGTAGAGTTTCAAAAGGTGTTTGATTCTGTACGTAGTCATTAATTCAACAAGTGAAGTGGTGGGTTCAACTTCAGGATTGATCGGTTCCGAGACGAAGGCGTGGTGAAAGAGTTACAGAAGATTCGAAGACAAATTGACTGAGTTGGGTAATTTGTGTGTTATCTTTGTAATCTTTCTTTCTTCAGTAGTGGATTGATTAGTGGCGTTTCGTCTGTGGTTTTTTATTACAATTGAAGGTTCTTCAATTGTGGTTTTTTCCACGTAAAAATTGTTTGTGTCGATTTATTGTTTATTCCGAAAACAACATTCTAAATCACTTTCGTAAGTGCTTGATGATTTAGATTGAGTGTTTTGGTTTATTGGGAATTGGAATATTTTAATCTTGATCTAATCACAAATCACTTAGGATTTTCAAAAACAAAATAAATGAATGTCCTAGAGGTCCATGCAATGGAGTCCCCACTATGCCATGAGTCCACTCTAAGTCCTTCTAACCCCTGGAAATGATAAACAACTAAGTCAGCTGATAGCTCAGTGAGTAGCAACATGGATAGTAAATACAATTTTGAAAACAGAGTTCAATTCCAAAATAAGATATATATCACAGAAACTAGATTGTCATACAACTTGGTAAAGACAATCTATTTCAAAAAGAAGGTTCCACAGTTCAATAGTTAAAATACTCATGTCCCTCAAGAACATGATAAATGACATTTTTTATTTAAAACAGATTACAACATGAATACCAAAAATTTCCTGGGTACCAAGAAATAACAAATAATATGCCATACAGTTCTGAAGGCTATAAGCCCCGTTGGATCCAATACCGAACTAAGAGTCATCCTTAGGGTGGCAACCTGGGCCTTTTCTCAAAGACAATCCGATTGAAGGTCACCTAGCTTAACCTAGGTCTTTTCCTTATAATCGTTGAGCACTAGAGTCATTACGGCCCAACCCGGATCTGTTCCCTAGTGGCCAGAGTCACCACACACAGTGGAATAATTTCCCTAGACTAAATACATAGATGGTCCCAATAATCAATACACATCAATTTCGCAAAACATGGTGGTTCATCATTATAAACATGAGACCAAAACAAATAGTTTACAGTATGCCAAGTTCACACATGTTTCAGAAATAATTTGATTCCATTGATAATATAATAATTTATCAAAACTGTTTAGTCATGAAACAACAATTTAATTTTCCAACAGTTCAGGGTAAGGGAACATTTATAAAAATATATAGCATGAAACTACTCACTTGGAAACGAAATAATGTAATCCTTGAATAGAGTATAAAAGTCCAACTAATGCCCTGAACCAAGTATAAAAACTACACGCCATTACTAATTTAAAAATACTAAAGAATAGGAACTAAGTAACCTCAACTAAAGCGCACTAACACGGCTCAACCCAACTCACCGTTACTCTTAAATATTACCTAAATTCATGTTCTTCAAGGTCTAAAATCACCCAAGACATGGGTTCTGGTCGAAACTTAATTAAATGTGACTTTGAGATAAAATAGAATTTTTGATAGGTTTTCCCGAACTGTTTACTAACTCTGAAAATTAAAACCTACTCTACGCCATTCGAAAAATTCCAAAACCCTCCAGATATCAACTAATATATCCTAAGTTTCAAACCCAATTGGTTTTACTTGATTTGCTTATCAAAATAATTATTTACAATTAATTATGCCCAAACAGGTTGTTTTCTGTAGCACTTTAAATAAATTAATGGTTCTCTTAGTATACAGGAGCAATCAACGCAAGGCTAAAAATGTAAGAAACTAGACTTGTAACCGGTTCTAATTACGCTCCTTTGATAATTTTTGGATTTGTACCCAAAGAGAGCAACACTCCTGAATTTACTGTTTAAACCAATTTTCTGGACATATTTGAAAGCATCAGTTTATATGGATTTTGACTCCCAAAAATTATGAAAAAAAATCAAATATGCAATTCAATATGTATTCAATCTACTGTAAAAATTTCAGTTCAAAATTCATCCGTTTGATATGGTTTCTTGATTTTTAAAGTTTGTGGTTCTGTGCAGAATTTTTGGACTAAGAATTACACCCATTCTTTATACATGAATTTAACTCCTCAAATTTCTTAACAGTATATATATATATACAAAATACATAAACCTACAACCTCTCCATCAATGAACTAAATAATAATAGAGTAAGGATAAAGAGCAAAAACAAAGAGAAGAAGAAAGATAGAGACTTACCACACACCCAAAGGTTATTCCTTGTTTGCAACCCCTTTTTTTTTTTCTTCTTCTTTTCTCTCAATCTCTCTCTCCCCGTGGCTGCTGTGGCTGCTGTTATATATTGTATTAGGCAACCTAGGGTTACTTTATATATCTAAACAAAAAGGCTCTAAATTATTATCTCTTTATATTATTTTATTTTCTAACCCATTAATTTAAATAAAATATAACTATTATTATAACAAAATATACTTACTAACTTGCCCTCTATTTTTTTTTAAATAATAAATCTTGCCTCTAAATTAAATACTTTCACCATAAATTTATTTTAAGTCAAAATTAATTAAAAGGCCCTCCAATAATATTTAATTCGCACTTAAAGATTCACAATAAAATATTTGAAATTTGTAAAATTATTATTATCTAATTATTTATTTTATTTGTATATTCGGGTTCTCACACTACGCTCGAGCATAGAGGTCAAAATCTGGGCAACCAAAGTTTTGAAAAACATGCTACCAACCTGTTTCAAACACAATCAACACATCCCAATAGGTAGACTCAAGGAGAGAAAAGAGGAATAAGACCAGAACAGCAGTACAAAACCAAGAAACCTGAATCCAAAATATCAAATGGGTCGGGTCTTAAACCAGAATCGCTATAAATATTAATCGGTTTTAGATTTTTGAATTTAGAACTGAACAATTTATATAAGAAACAAAATCAAACATACTTGAGACAGCTCAAGTTGCATCGGGTTGAATTGTGGTTCCACTTATACTAACATCCCCGTTTAGCAAGAGATTTTTTGGATAAAAAAGTCACTAAATACATTTTATTAATAAAAGATCATATTATACATATCAATTAACTACTTTAACCCTCACATCTATTTATTCAATTAAAAAAATTATTCTAAATATATTTTATTTTTTCACCTTATAAAAACATCTCCAACGGTCATTGTCATTTTGACAATGACAAAATTACAATTTGACATGCTACAGTGCCAAAATACCAAATTATAACAATATTACTATAATAATACAAATGTCATTTTGGCACAACTAACCTACTTTTTATCCTTTTTTTTTTCTTTTTTTTTTTTTTTAAAGTCTATTGTCATAGTTGGATTGACATACTAATACCTAGCCATTTGATGACCATCAAACATCTACAGTTGTTGCACAAGTCTGTAGGTCGTTCTCAAACTCCCTTGCCCAACATCCAACTTTCACCTTCTCTCCCATACGACTCTAACACATTCTCTTTCTCATACAACTCTTTCTTTCTAGATTTATGAGTGTTTGTACATCAACTCATCAAAAGATGAAGGGGGAAACAAAAAGTGAAAAAGAATTTTTCGTTTGAAGTGAATATTAATTATTCTCGTATAATAATACATGTAAGAGTACGCAAGAGATTTGTATATGTTATCAAACACACGTAAATATATATATATATATTATTTAGAAAAATTAGGACGGTAGTTCTTGCACTTTACCTCTTATGTCATTTTATTTCTTATATTTTCAATTAGTTTGATTTTGATAATAAATTTATGATTTTGTTTCAATTTGGTCCAATTGATTGCGTGTAACGCCCCAAATTTCTAGCCCAAATGATAATACAACAATCATGGCTCTTTCAAGGAAAACTGAATATAAATCTCCAAACTTACATTACATGATACAATAGTTCTTCATGCATATAGCGACCCCGGTCTTTTCCCATTTGGTTGTTGTATCCGGACTTAGGTTCCGTGGATTCTGTTGTTATATATTTGTTGTTGTCGTCCTTTCATTCCTTATTTTTGAGTTATACGATGTTTTGGGCAAGTTTGTTACAGGTTGGGAGTGTTTGGGAGCAAAGGATTGTTGTCCAGTATTTTGGTCCTTCGCTCGAGCGACCAGTTTGTCGCTCGAGCGAGCTTTTTGTTTTGGTCCTTCGCTCGAGCCAGGGTTTCTTAGCTCGAGCAAGCGATTGCGTCTAGCATAGGCCTGAGAGCAGGGTCTCTTGGCTCGAGCGAGCTTTCCTTCGCTCGAGCGAGTTTCGAGTTCTTCGCTCGAGCGAGCATTCCGTCGCTCGAGCGTGCTTCTAGGTTGCAGACCTGAAGCATCGTATTGTTGGCTCGAGCGAGCTTTCCTTCGCTCGAGCGAGTATTCTTTGTGTCTGGTCACTCGAGCGACCACTTCTTTGATCGAGCGAGCCTGTTTTATTTAAATAGGCAGCAGCGGTTTTTAAAACACTTTTTCAGCCTCTTTTTGATTTCAGAACCCTAGGTCCGACTTCTCTCTCCCTCCACTCACCTTCTCTCTTAGGTTTCATCTACTTTTAGGGTGTTTCTACCCTAGGCTCTTTATTAAAAAGATAGAGTGGGTCGAGGGCTACATTTTAATCTGAACAATCTTGGATTTGGAGCACATTGGGTTTTCTCCATCCTCTCCTTTTGAGTTCTTCACTTCGAGGTAAGGATTTCCTACTCCATATTATAGGCTTTGTCCTAAGTTTTGGTATTTTGATATGTTGGGGGTTGTTTGGTAATTTTGGGAAAAACCCTAGTTGTTGTAATAAATTAATTTATATAATTAATTTAGGGAAAATTGGAGAATTTAGTTGAATTCATGGAATTGAGGAATTTATTGATTAAATGGCGTAGTTGGTTAGTTTAATCACTCATCTATGAAAATATTGGAACTATATTAGTTGATAGATTTATTTCATGTTTAGAAATAACTGTTTTGGGCTATCGGTGGAGGATAGTCGTGATTGTTGTAGACATTGCATGTGGATTAGGAAAAACTGAAACTAATCACATTGGTTAAGTCATTGATTTAGACTGTTGAATTGATACAGAAATTACATGTATTGATTGTGTGTTGTATATGGCAAGTGTTTATTACATTGTATATACATTGTATTGTGTGGGAGGAGATAGGGGATGTACTCCACGGTTTAGGAGAAGATAGGGGATGGACCTCTAAACCAGATTTTGTTTGGGAGGAGATAGGGGATGGACTCCATTAGCATCACTATTATGTGTGCTTATTGATATTGGAAGTGTTTTTACATGTGGTTGATACAGCACTAAAATGTGTATCAATCGGGAAGTATGGAAGTGTTTTGGTATGAGCTTTAGTCTCATTTGTTTTATTGAATTGAAAATATTGTTAATGTGAGATGTAGTCTCACTGTTATAGTTTGGCCAGGTTCTGAGCCATATTGATAATAATGGAAAGTGAAACGTGGCATAGACATTAGTGTCATGAGACTGTATAATGATGTAATTGATTATCTTGGTTAACCATCTATCGAATGCTATTACTTTATTCACTGCTTATGTTTGGTTTAGTATATTTCTACTGGGCTGTGGCTCACCCTATACGGGAACATCATTTTCAGGTCCAGGTGATATGCTACCTCCAAGGACTTAGCTTGGAAGGAGTTGGAGTTGAAGACTCTGTTTAGTTTAGTTGTTATTTATTTTATTTGATATTACATGTAAACACTCAAGCCAAGGGCTTAATTTGTAGTTAAGTTAGTACTCACATTTTGTGTCCAAGTGTTGGCTTGGAAAGATGTAAGCCCATAGGGCATTTACGTTTGATGTTACATGTAATGTTTTTCAATAAGAATACTATGATGAATGGTATAATGGTTTTTTTTTTCTTTTATCAATGCTTACTACTGTTATATATTATGGGTTTATTTTGAGGGCGTTACAACTTGGTATCAGAGCGTACCGGGTTCGAATACTTTGGGTACGTGGGAAGTGATTAGTATCACAATGGGTTCGTCTCGCTTGATAGAGACTTAGAAGTACTGTTATATGCTTATATGATAATTTGTTTATGTGACTATGTGGGTATGGAATGTAGTTTCTAGGATGTTGATTGGACCCTTGAGTTTCTGAAAGTCTTGTTGGAAAGGCACTTGATCAATGTTGTTTCTAACCAGAACTTTAGTGACGCCTTGGGACTATCATTATCCAGGAATGAAATTCGTAGGTGCTTATGTGATTATGTGCTTACGTGGAGTGAATTATTGTTGTCCAATGCATTAGGACGCAAGTGTTATAGTTTTGGCACACTTATTAATGTGCTAACATCTTTGTTACCTTTATTAGGATGTCAGGACGAGGACGAGGACGTGGTAGGCGTGGTAGGCATGGTGGGCAGGAGATGCCGATATCGGATGAGATTCCGGCAGTACAGGAGGGTGTTGGCCAGGCCAATGTGGCCGAGCCGGTAGGCCAGCAGGCTATGGGTGCTTTGGCCCGAGAGATAGCAGGGGCATTCAGGGAGTCAGTAGGCATTCTCAGAGCTGAGAATCAGGCTCAAGTTCATGTTGCGGATGCAGGACCTTCTTTTCTGAAGAGGGAGTTCTTCCGGTCCAACCCAGACGAATTTGTGGGTGATCCTAAAGAGCCACTTAAGGCAGATGAATGGCTCGAACAGACAACGAAGACGTTTGAGATGCTAGGCATCGAAGACGAGGTACTGAAGGTGACCTTGGCATCTTTCCAGCTTAAGGGGGATGCGGGTCAGTGGTGGAAGTTTACTAGGGGTCGTATAGGAGGTACATGGGAAGCTTTTGTGAATGCTTTCCAGGAGAGGTTCTTATCTCCAGCAGTCAGGAAGAAGCTGAGAGACCAGTTCTGCTAGCTTAAGCAGCCGAGTTCTTCAGTGGCCAAGTTTGAGGTTGCATTTACTAGCTTGTCCAGGTTTGCACCTGAGTTGGTGGCGTCTGAGGAATGTCGTTGTGTTGAGTTCGAGAAGAAGTTGAGGCGCGGCCTCAAGTTGAGAGTTGTAGGGTCTATGATTCGAAATTATGGGCGTCTGGTTGATGCTGTAGCCCATACGGAGATCATGATGCAGGAAGAGGAGGAAGGGCGGAAAGGCTCCAAGAGGAGTCAAGATGGACAGGGTGATGGTAGGAGACAGAAGGGTTTTAACCGTCAGCAGTCTCAGGGTAGCTTTTCTAGATCGACTTTTCCAATACCGAGTGCTAGTTCTGGGAAAGGCAGCCAGGGAGACATTACCTGTTTCAAGTGTGGCCAGCTGGGCCACAAGTCTCCAGTTTGTCCTCAGAGGGGAGGAGTACAGAGAGCAGTATCATCTTCGGCTCGATCTCAGAGCCAGAGTCAGGGTAGAGGCCAGCCGCTCTCTTGTTTTCAGTGTGGTCAGGCAGGGCACATGAAGAGATATTGCCCACAGTTGAGTGGCACATCTGGTGCATCTGGTTTGAGGCAGACTCAGAGTCATCAGCCAGCTCAGTCGGTTCAAGCCTCGAGGGCCAATCAGGGGGCTTTATCGTCCCAGTCTGTGCAGCAGTCTTATGCTCCTAGGGGTGAGCAGGTTGATCAGAGATCGTCTGGGCGCGTGTATGCTATTACTGCGCAGGATCTTGTACCGGCTCCATCAGTCGTGAGAGGTACCTTCTTGTTTTGCAATTCGGTTGCTAGTGTGTTGATTGATACGGGTGCATCTCATTCGTTTGTGTCTGCTGCATTTGCATCTGTTTTGGAGTTGGAGTTAGCACAGTTAGCATCTCCTATTTGTGTAGTGTCACCTCTTGGAGGTGAATTGATCTTGAAACAAGGTGTTAGAGGTTGTGATATAGAGGTCGCTGATCATAGGCTTCCGTTTCCTTTTGTAGTTATGCCCAGGAAGGGCTTTGATGTTATTTTGGATATGGACTGGTTATCGTCATACCGGGCAGTTATCGATTGCTACCGCCAGAGGGTCACACTATGTGCCTTGAGCGGGGAGTGTTTTCATTTTCTGGGGGACCGGGTTGGTAGTGTTTTGCCACCGGGGTATGATCCGCGAGGGCGGGGTGAGCTTAGTGGTCTACTTGCTAGCTTTGAGAGTGGTGAGTGTGATGAGACCCAGATTGTGTTGCCAAGGCTGGTTTGTGAGTACTCGGACGTCTTTCTCGAGGATCTTGTTAGTTTGCCACCGCATTGAGAGATTGAGTTCTCTATTGATCTAGTGCCCGGCACGGCGCCGATTTCTATGGCATCTTATCGTTTTGTCCCAGCTGAGTTAGTTGAGTTGAAGATTCAGCTCCAAGAGTTGCTAGATAAGGGCTATATTCGTCCTAGTGTTTCACCGTGGGGAGCACCGGCCCTCTTTGCTAAAAAGAAAGGTGGTGCTTTGAGACTCTGTATAGATTACCGGAAGTTGAATCGGGCTACGGTTAAGAATAAGAACCCTATGCCTCGTATAGATGATCTATTCGACCAGTTGAAGGGTTCCCGTTGTTTCTCGAAGATAGACTTGAGATCGGGTTACCACCAGTTGAGGGTCAGGGAGGAGGATATTCCGAAGACGGCATTCCGTACGCGGTATGGCCACTATGAGTTTCTGGTGATGCCATTTGGGCTCACCAATGCACCGGCAGTGTTTATGGATTTGATGAACTGGATATTCCGGGAATTCTTAGATCGTTTTGTAGTCGTCTTCGTGGACGACATTCTTATCTATTCACCTTCGGAGGAGGAGCACAAGGAACACTTGAGAATGGTGCTTGAGTTACTTAGAGTCCATAAACTTTATGCTAAGTTTGGAAAGTGTGAGTTCTGGCTAGGAGAGGTGAAGTTCTTAGGCCATGTAGTTTCTGGGGAAGGGGTGTCTGTTGATACATCTAAGACTGAGGCAGTGCAAGATTGGGCACAGCCTAAGAATGTGTTTGAGATCCGTAGTTTTCTGGGATTAGTTGGGTATTACCGCCGGTTTGTGAAGGATTTCTCCAGGTTAGCTTCACCGTTGACTAGATTGACTCGGAAGGGAGTCAAATTTGTATGGAGTGAGACTTGTGAAAAGTCGTTCCAGGAGTTGAAGGTTAGATTGACCACCGCTCCAGTCTTGATTATTCCGGAGAGAGGGTTGGGTTATGCAGTCTATTGTGACGCCTCACAAGAGGGTCTGGGTTGTGTGTTGATGCAAGAGGGGAAGTGGTTGCCTATGGCTCACGTCAGTTGAAAATACACGAGAAGAATTACCCTACGCATGATCTAGAGTTAGCAGCAGTGATATTTGCCTTGAAGATTTGGAGGCATTATCTTTACGGTGAGAGGTTCGAGGTATTTTCGGATCATAAGAGTCTGAAATATCTGATTACACAGAAAGACTTGAACTTGAGGCAGAGGAGGTGGATGGAGTTCATTGAGGATTATGACTTTGAGTTGCATTATTATCCGGGAAAGGCCAATGTGGTGGCCGATGCCCTTCGCAGGAAATCTGTTGGCGACATAGCTAGTATAGCCATCCGGGAATGGGAGATGTTGGGTGCACTTGGGGAGTTTGATTTGCTTCTGGGCGAATCCGTTGAGGCTGCGGCCTTGTTTTCTGTTGTTGCACAGCCTACACTTGTGACTCGAGTGTTAGAGGCACAGAGAGGTGACGTTGAGATAGATTCCCTCCGAGAGAAGATCTCCAGTAAGAAGGTTGAGAAGGGTTTGACGGTGTATCCCGACCTGAGTGTGAGATACCGAGACCGTCTGTTTGTGCCGGAGTCTTGCCGAGAGGAGGTACTCCGAGAGTTTTATCATTCACGTCTTGCGGTGCATCCGGGAGGCACTAAGATGTATCGGGATTTGGGTCGCCAGTTTTGGTGGCGGGGTATGAAGAGAGATGTGGCAGCTTTCGTGTCCAAGTGCCTTACTTGTCAACAAGTGAAGGCCGAGCATCAGAGGCCAGCGGGTTTGTTACAACCCTTACCTATTGCCGAGTGGAAGTGGGAGCATGTCACTATGGACTTCGTTGTAGGTCTTCCGAGGACTCAGTGGGGTAGTGATGCTATTTGGGTGGTTGTAGACCGGTTGACTAAGTCGGCGCACTTCATTCCTATGCGCGTGAGAGATTCGGTAGATCATCTTGCCGACTTGTACATTCGGGACATAGTGAGGTTGCACGGGGTCCCAGTGACGATCGTCTCGGATAGAGATCCTCGTTTTACTGCCAGGTTGTGGCAGAGTTTGCAGAGTGCCTTGGGCACTAAGTTGACCTTTAGCACGGCTTATCATCCTCAGACTGACGGGCAGTCCGAGCGTACTATTCAGATCCTTGAGGATATGCTTCGGGGTTGTGCTCTTGACTTTAGTGGGTCGTGGGAGAGGCACTTGACATTAGTGGAGTTTGCCTACAACAACAGTTTCCAGTCTAGTATCGATATAACACCGTTTGAGGCCTTGTATGGCCGACCGTGTAGGTCTCCAGTTTGTTGGGCCGAGGTGGGTGATGCACCTTTGTTGGGTCCGGAGTTGGTAAGGGAAACGACGGAGAAAGTTGAGCTTATCCGTAGGAGACTTGTTACAGCCCAGAGTCGTCAGAAATCGTATGCCGACCGTAGGAGGAGACCTTTGGTGTTTGAGGTAGGTGATCATGTCTTTCTAAAAATATCACCTAGACGGGGATTGATGAGGTTTGGGAAGAGCGGAAAGTTGTCCCCTCGGTTTATTGGTCCTTTTGAGATCCTTGAGAGGGTTGGCGAGGCTGCCTATCGTTTAGCTTTGCCGCCACAGTTATCCGGAGTTCATGACGTGTTTCATGTGAGTATGCTTCGGAAGTATGAGCCGGATCCATCACATGTGTTGGATTGGACCGACTCAGAGGTTGACGAAGATGTCTCGTATGAGGAGAGACCGGTTCGGGTTTTGGATAGGCGGGATCAAGTTTTGCGAGGCAAGACCATCATTTTGGCAAAGGTTTTGTGGAAACATCACGGGGTGGAGGAAGCCACTTGGGAACTTGAGTTGGAAGTCCACGAGAAATATCTGGACATGTTTGTTGATATGTAATCTTGTATTTAGATTTCGTAATATTATTGGACTTAAGAGCTTTATATATGTCTTAAGTTGTAAAACATTGAAAATGTTTTGGTTTAATGAAAGTATGTTTTGGAACTTGCCTCAATATGGAAGTTGAATGTAACATTTATATATGTTGAAATTGAAAGGAAATTGCATATTGATAATGCAGGCTGATATATATATATTGTGAAATGCCTCTTGATAAGAGATGAAATGACTAATATTGGGTCAAGTTGTTTATTATTGTAATGTCATATTGTTGGAAATTGAGAAACAAACCTGTTTTTGAAAACTTGTGCCTAATTTCGGGGACGAAATTCTTTAAGGGGGGGAGGTCATAGCGACCCCGGTCTTTTCCCATTTGGTTGTTGTATCCGGACTTAGGTTCCGTGGATTCTGTTGTTATATATTTGTTGTTGTCGTCCTTTCATTCCTTATTTTTGAGTTATAGGATGTTTTGGGCAAGTTTGTTACAGGTTGGGAGTGTTTGGGAGCAAAGGATTGCTGTCCAGTATTTTGGTCCTTCGCTCGAGCGAGCAGTTTGTCGCTCGAGCGAGCTTTTTGTCTTGGTCCTTCGCTCGAGCCAGGATTTCTTAGCTCGAGCAAGCGATTGCGTCTAGTATAGGCCTGAGAGCAGGGTCTCTTGGCTCGAGCGAGCTTTCCTTCGCTCGAGCGAGTTTCGAGTTCTTCGCTCGAGCGAGCATTCCGTCGCTCGAGCGTGCTTCTGGGTTGCAGACCTGAAGCATCGTATTGTTGGCTCGAGCGAGCTTTCCTTCGCTCGAGCGAGTATTCTTTGTGTCTGGTCGCTCGAGCGACCACTTCTTCGCTCGAGCGAGCCTGTTTTATTTAAATAGGCAGCAGCGGTTTTTAAAACACTTTTTCAGCCTCTTTTTGATTTCAGAACCTTAGGTCCGACTTCTCTCTCCCTCCACTCACCTTCTCTTTTAGGTTTCATATACTTTTAGGGTGTTTCTACCCTAGGCTCTTTATTAAAAAGATAGAGTGGGCCGAGGGCTACATTTTAATCTGAACAATCTTGGATTTGGAGCACATTGGGTTTTCGCCATCTTCTCCTTTTGAGTTCTTCACTTCGAGGTTGGGATTTCCTACTCCATATTATAGGCTTTGTCCTAAGTTTTGGTATTTTGATATGTTGGGGGTTGTTTGGTAATTTTGGGAAAAACCCTAGTTGTTATAATAAATTAATTTATATAATTAATTTAGGGAAAATTGGGGAATTTAGTTGAATTCATGGAATTGAGGAATTTATTGATTAAATGGTGTAGTTGGTTAGTTTTATCACTAATCTATGAAAATGTTGGAACTATATTAGTTGATAGATTTATTTCATGTTTAGAAATAATTGTTTTGGGCTATCGGTGGAGGATAGTCGTGATTGTTGTAGACATTGCATGTGGATTAGGAAAAACTGAAACTAATCACATTGGTTAAGTCATTGATTTAGACTGTTGAATTAATACAGAAATTACATGTATTGATTGTGTGTTGTATATGGCAAGTGTTTATTACATTGTATATACATTGTATTGTGTGGGAGGAGATAGGGGATGTACTCCACGGTTTAGGGGAAGATAGGGGATGGACCTCTAAACCAGATTTTGTTTGGGAGGAGATAGGGGATGGACTCCATTAGCATCACTATTATGTGTGCATATTGATATTGGAAGTGTTTTTACATGTGGTTGATACAGCACTAAAATGTGTATCAATCGGGAAGTATGGAAGTGTTTTGGTATGAGCTTTAGTCTCATTTGTTTTATTGAATTGAAAATATTGTTAATGTGAGATGTAGTCTCACTGTTATAGTTTGGCCAGGTTCTGAGCCATATTGATAATAATGGAAAGTGAAACGTGGCATAGACATTAGTGTCATGAGACTGTATAATGATGTAATTGATTATCTTGGTTAACCATCTATCGAATGCTATTGCTTTATTCACTGCTTATGTTTGGTTTAGTATATTTCTACTGGGCTGTGGCTCACCCTATACGGGAACATCATTTTCAGGTCCAGGTGATATGCTACCTCCAAGGACTTAGCTTGGAAGGAGTTGGAGTTGAAGACTCTGTTTAGTTTAGTTGTTATTTATTTTATTTGATATTACATGTAAACACTCAAGCTAAGGGCTTAATTTGTAGTTGAGTTAGTACTCACATTTTGTGTCCAAGTATTGGCTTGGAAAGATGTAAGCCCATAGGGCATTTACGTTTGATGTTACATGTAATGTTTTTCAATAAGAATACTATGATGAATGGTATAATGGTTGTTTTTTTCTTTTATCAATGCTTACTACTATTATATATTATGTGTTTATTTTGAGGGCGTTACAATGCAACAATACATTAATCCAACAACAAGTAAATAAACAAATAAATACCCCCAAGGGGTTTATAAGTTTCTAAGGCTTAAGCCTGGTTATACAAAATGGTTATTCAAACCCACACATACAGTCCTTGGCTTACATACAGAGTCACAGCAAAATGAGAGTCTCGTACTCTAAACACACATTCCCTCGCCTCTAGTTAAATGGCATCACCACATCTTTTCCTGCACAAAAATCCGTAGGGTGAGCATAAAGCCCTGTATGAAATCCTTAACAAAGTATATACATTTTATACAAGTCTCAAGAGATGAAATGCACATGCCATGCTGTGCCATTTTGAAAGAAAATCACATATTCGTCTTTAAAAACCATCATGCTCAATGATGGCATGCAATTTCAATTCTTCAAAACTTAACAATTCAGTTCAAGAGCGGTAAATACGACTCTGGTAATCCCTAAGTTGGTGTCTGCAAGTAGACTATACAAGTACTACCAATTTGTCATTTTTACTATGATTGACTGTAAGGCTCGACATCTATAATCTGTCATTTTTACCAGTGTTAACTGGAAGGTTCGACACCTATTCAATTTCATCTACACCACCTGTCAAGACTTACCACCGTATTTACCCCAAAACCAATTCATGGAAACTTGTTTCTTAACATTCTTTTCTCAATGCAAGTTTTCAAATTAACTTTCAAAGTTTAATGCAATCAAATGAATTGATATGCCAATAACACAAGATGAATATAAATACTTTTATTGCAATTCATCATCCAAGGAATAACACAATTTCTTCTTCTCAAGTATCTTCAACAATTAGTCATTTCAAGACTATTTCAACGTTTTGAACAATAATTTCCAAAATGAACAACAATTCTCATATTCCCTGAAATTCATTATTTATATAAATATAAATAAGAAATTTTCCAAACATTCATTTATTTTGACACACAAAATAAATATAACAATATCATTCATGGATTTTCAGTCTCTTTGAAAAAAAAAAATTTCCAAATTCTAGGTTTTCTCACCAAAACTGTACAACTCAAATATTTTGAAAGAAAACTTCCCAAAATCATCTTTTCTTCAATCAACGAAGATCAAAACCCATAAGATCATTTTAAAAGAACAAGAGACAAACCCACTTTCAAAATCGCTTAACATCTTAAATTAACAATCAATTTTCAAAGCTATCGAAGGATGATTTTGAAAATCATCTAAATCTTGCAAAAATATATACATAACTCTAAGAAAATCTCTACCTCAAGTTTTGAAGAAGAAATGAGATAAAACTCCCAAAATCAACGGTGTCGAAACTCGATCTTCACCGCACACAACGAAGCCCTCGAGAAGTTAACCAACTTTGATAAAGAAACAATGGCAGAACTCTAATGGATCTTGAGAAATCAAGGTTTTGATCCAATTTGGCGTAAGGAAATATAGAGAAAAGGGAGAGGAAAGGGTTTTTAGAGAGAGAGAGAGACTTAACAAGAGTGAGATACACTCAGCCTAAAGAGAAGAAAAGACCAAAATTTCGAACTCACCTACCACCGCACGTGCGGCGCTTCTCCCGTACTTGCACTCCTGCACCTGCATTTATTGCAATAGCCAAACAAGCCCTCCTTTGTTTTCCACATGTGCGGCTCAAGCAACTTCGAATGCATTTTGCATTTTTGCTTCAGGACGCTGCCCCTCGACCCCGCCAAGGGGCGCTGCCCTTAGACCCTGGCGAGCTGACTGGGCAGCTCGATCCCCGGCCTGCCCAGTCAAAGTGGCAAAACATGAAAGAAGGGTCGAAACCGGGATCGCTACAACCTTCCCCCCCTAAAGACTTTCGTTCCAAAATTTCAAATCAAACTACCTAAATAAAGGGTTTCTAGCGATCAAAACCATGCTCTTTTATTTTCAAATCACAATACTAACTCTCAACCAAATTCTACCATTTCCACCATGGTTATCTCATTAACAACAACCTCTTAAACACACATAAACATGAAATTTCCTAAAAAGTAATGGCAACTCTCAACAAGCTTATGCTTAAAACAACAACGTACATATCAACATGTGGTTAACAACTTTAAATACGTTTCCCTCAACACTAGGGAATATTACAAAGAAAAGCAACTTAAGCATTTTCAAAAAAATCGTGATATTTGAAGCGGACTTCCACCTCCCGTTCCCACGTCGCTTCTTCAACTCCATGGAGTCTCCACAACACCTTTGCCAATGGTATAGTTTTGTCTCGTAGCACTTGCTCCCGGGTATCTAATATTTGAACCGGTCGTTCTTCGTAAAAGGCATCCTCATCTACCTCCAAGTCAACCCAATCAAGAACATGAGAAGGGTCGGGTTCATACTTCCTAAGCATAGATACATGAAATATGTTGTGAACTCCCGAAAGTTGTGGCGGTAAAGCTAACCGGTATGCCACTTCCCCAATTCGCTCTAAGATCTCAAAAGGCCCAATGAACCTTGGAGATAATTTGCCACTCATACCAAATCTCATCAAAAGGCCCAATGAACCTTGGAGATAATTTGCCACTCATACCAAATCTCATCAAACCCCGCCTTGGTGAGATTTTTAGAAACACATGGTCACCAACTTCAAAAGATAAAGGTTGTCTCCTTTTATCAACATAACTCTTTTGTTGGCTTTGGGCCGTAGCTAACCTCTTCCGAATGAGAACAACTTTCTCGGTTGTCTCTCTAACAATTTTCGGACCCAATAATGGTGCATCACCCACTTCGCCCCAACAAACCAGTGATCTACAAAGTTGGCCATACAAGGCCTCAAATGGGATCATCCCAATACTAGCTTGGTAACTATTATTGTAAGCAAACTCAATCAATGGTAAGTGCCTTTCCCAAGGCCCCTTAAAATTAAGGACACAAGCTCTAAACATGTCCTCCAAAATCTGAATGGTAAGTTCCGACCGTCTATCGGTTTGAGGATGATAAGAGGTGCTAAGAGTCAACCTAGTTCCCAACGCCTCTTAAAGGCTTTGCCATAACTGGGTAATAAAACAAGGATCCCTATCCGACACAATAGTCACAAAGACTCTATGAAGTCGAACAATCTCTCTAATGTACAACTCTGCCAAGCGTTCAACTGAGTCGTTGGTGTACATCAAAATGAAATGGGTAGACTTAGTCAACCTATATATCCATAATCACCCAAACGGCGTCATTGCCTCGTTGTGTTCTAGGAAGCCCAACTACAAAATCCATGGTAACACGCTCCCATTTCCATTCGGCTATCGGTAAGGGTTGTAACAAACCCGCTGGCCTTTGGTGTTCGGCCTTCACTTGTTGACAAGTAAGGCACTTCGATACAAATAAAGCGACATCCCGTTTCATACCCCTCCACCAAAATTGGCGACTAAAATCATGATACATTTTAGTGCCTCCCGGGTGTACCACAAGGCATGAGTGATGGAACTCCCGAAATACTTCCTCTCTACAAGATTCTGGTACAAACAAACGGGCTAGGTAACGTACACTCAGATCTGAGTGAACGTTCAAACCTTTCTCTTCTTTCCCATTGGAATCTTAACACGGATTGATTCTACATCACGGTCTCCTCGTTGTGCCTCTATGACCTTACTAGCCAAGATAGGTTGAGCATTCAAAGTAAACAAGGGGGCATTCTCTCCAGACTCACCCAAGTGCAAATCAAACTTGCCAATAACATCTAGCATATCCCATTCCCGAATGGCCACACTTGCCAAACTACTCACAGATTTTTGACTCAAAGCATCGGCCACCACATTGGCCTTCCCTGGATGACAGTGTAACTCAAAGTCATAATCCTCCATAAATTTCATCCACCTCCGTTGTCGTAAATTCAAGTCTTTTTGAGAAAACAAATATTTTAGACTCTTATGATCGGAGAAGACTTCAAACTTCTCACCGTACAAGTAATGCCTTTAAATTTTCAAAGCAAAAATCACCACTGCTAATTCTAGATCATGGGTGGGATAATTTTTCTCATGAGTTTTCAATTGTCGTGAACCATAGGCCACAACTTTTCTCTCTTGCATCAACACACAACTAAGTCCATTTTCCGGACGCATCCCAATAGACAGTGTAATTCAAACCCCTTTTCAAAATTATCAAAACCGGTGCAGTACTCAATCTAGTCTTAAGCTCTTGGAATCACTTTTCCCAAGCCTCACTCCACACAAATTTGATACCCTTTCTAGTCAACCTAGTCAAAGATGCAGCTAGTTTAGAGAAATTCCTTACAAAACATTGATAATACCCCACTAATCCTAAGAAACTCTAGATTTCAAAAACATTCTTTGGTTGTTCCCGATCCTGTACGGCATCTATCTTTGAGAAGTCCACAGTCACTCCCTCTCTAGACACTACATGCTCCAAAAACTTCACCTCTGTTAACCAAAACTCGCATTTTTCAAATTTGGCATACAATTGGTGCTCACTAATAAACCCAGCATTACCCGTACGTGAGTCTCGTGTTCCTCTTCAGAGGTTGAATAAATCAAGATGTTGTCCACGAAGATGACCACAAAACGGTCCAAGTATTCCCGAAAAATTCTGTTCATCAAATTCATAAAGGAAACTGGTGCATTGGTCAACCCAAAAGGCATTACAAGGAATTCATAGTGGCCATAATGGGTACGAAAGGCCGTCTTTTGAATGTCCTCCTCCCAGACTCTCAACTGATGGTACCCCAACCTCAAATCTATTTTTGAGAAGCAACGAGACCCTCTAAGTTGGTCAAACAAATCATCTATTCTAGGTAGAGGATACATGTTCTTAACTGTAACTCTATTGATGTATTGTATCATACTTTGCATGCTTTTATCAATAAAGATTTCCTTTGCCGATCAAAAAAAAAAAAACTTGCAATAATCAATATACAACCGCAATGACCCATCCTTCTTCTTTGCAAAGAGAGCCGGCGCTCCCCAAGGCGATGTACTAGGTCGAATGAAGCCCTTGTCTAAAATTTCTTGGAGTTGAATCTTCAACTCATGCAATTCGACGGGTGCAAATCTATACGGTGACATGGAAATCGGTGCCATGCTAGGCACTAATTCAATGGAGAACTCGATCTCCCGGTGAGGTGGTAAACTAGTAAGATCTTCTTAAAAGACATCCGAGTATTCACAAACTACCCTTGGTAACTCAACACGAGCCCCGTCACTCTCACTATCCAAGAGAGTTACAAGAAGGCCACTAAGCTTGCTCTTACTACGAGGGTTAACAACTAGCAGGCTCTATCAACTCGGTTCCCCAGAAAATAGAAACGATCACCACCCGAAGTGCACACCGTAACTCTCTGACGGTAACAATCAATCACAGCTTGATAAGAACACAACCAGTCTATGCCTAAAATGACATCAAAACTCGACATATCTAGCAACACAAAAGCAAACGGAAGTCGACGCCCGTAAACTTCTATTTCACAATCACGACAACCCTAGTCTAAATCAACTGTACCCCCAACAGGTGACTCTACTCTGAGTGGAGGCACTAACCGTGCTACCTCTAACCCCAATGCTGAAGCAAATGCGATAGATATAAATGAATGAAACGCACCCGTGTCTATCAATACATTAGCCAAAGAATTACACACAACAAAAATACCTCTCACAACTGAGGGTTCTGGCAATTGCTCTGGCACGGTAACAACATACACATGCCCCTATGGCCCTTGATTAACTTGCTCCCTTCTCAGAGCATAGGCATGTTGTACTGACTGAGCCGAAGTGGCTCCCTGATTAACTCGCGAAGCTTGGACTGATTAAGCCTGCTGGTGGCTCTGAGTCTGCCTCGACCCTGATGCGCCAGATGCGCCTCCCAATTGTGGGCAAGTTCTCTTCATATGCCCCGACTAACTACACTGATAACAATTAAACCCTTGACCTTTATTCTAAGACTGAGACTGACTTTGAGATCGGTTAGGTGGTGGTAACATCAACCTGTCCTTTACCCTTCTGTGCGCACGAATGGGCTTTGTGGCCCGGTTGGCCACACTTGAAACATGAGAAACTACTCGATGTACTTTTTTCCAAACCCGCACTAGGCAAAGGAAAACTGGATCTGGACTAATGTGGTTGGGACTAGGATGGATAGGCGTTCCTGCTCTTCTTGTTCTGCCTATAGTCTCCTTGAGACTCTTGGCCCCTAGACCTCGAACTCCAAAGCCTCTCCCCCTCGGCTTGTAGCAAAATTTCTACGTGTGTCGCCGTCTCCACAAGACGGTCATATTCTCGAATCATATTTCCGACAAGCTTGAACATAATTTTTGTTTTCAATTTCTTTTCAAATTCAATGCAACAGTGCTCTTCCATTGCCACAAACTCTGGTGCAAATCTGGACAAGCTAGAGAAGACCGCCTCAAACTGGACCACGGGCATGTCGAGTTGTTTGAGGTCTTTAAACTCTTGCCTCAATCTCTCCCTAGCAGTGGGAGGTATGTACTTATCTTGGAAAGCAACCGCAAAGGCTTCCCATGTTGGCTCCACTCTACCCTTGGCATATTTCCACCATTGACCTGCGTCTCCCTTAAGGTAGTAACTTGCTAGAGTCACCCTTAGTTCACTATCTTCGATGTGAAGCATCTCAAATGTCTTCACAGTTTGTTCGAGCCACTCATCCGCTTTCTTGGGCTCAGGGCCACCATGGAACTCATCTGGTTTGGCCCGCAAGAACTCTCTAGTAAGAAAACTCGCCCTTGACTCCGCGGTGTTCTCTTAAGCTTGATTCTCCACCCTCAACAAGTTCATAGACTCTCTTAAAGCCCCTGCCATTTCTCGAGCTAGGGCCCCTATTGCGGTTTGACCCGCTTATACCATCTGCTCGGCCACATTAGCTTAGCTTGCTTGCTCAGCCATATTAGCTTGGCCGAACCCTTCTTCTTGCACCGGAACCCTATGGACCGGTACCTCATGCACACCTCGGTGAGCCCTACCATGCCTTCCGCCTCTACCACCACGGACTTGGCCCCTTCCTGACATCCTAATAAAGGACACAAGAGAAATAATTTAGCACATTAACTCATATGTGCTCATAATTTGACTCACACATTCGACTACAACAATTCCATATATTTCTTTACCATATACACAATTCAATTTCACTCCACATAAGCACTTAGTCATGTAAACACATATGGACTATTCTTTTATGATGGAATCCATCCCAAGAAAAACTAAGAATTCTTAGTAGAACGAGTATTGATCAAGTACCCTTCTAATGAGACCTCATGGAATTTAACAGGCGCAAACAACATCCCAAAAGTCCAGTCCCATACTCATTTAGTCACATAAGTATGTTATCACATAGTCACAAAATGCATAACACTTCCCAAGCATGCTAAATGAACCTATTGTGGTTAAATAACCACTTTCTACGAACTCCAAGTATTCAAACCCGGTAGCTCTGATACCAAGTTGTAACGCCCCAAATTTCTAGCCCAAATGATAATACAACAATCATGGCTCTTTCAAGGAAAATCGAATATAAATCTCCAAACTTACATTACATGATACAATAGTTCTTCATGCAACAATACATTAATCCAACAACAAGTAAATAAACAAATAAATACCCCCAAGGGGTTTATAAGTTTCTAAGGCTTGAGCCTGGTTATACAAAACGGTTATTCAAACCCACACATACAGTCCTTGGCTTACACACAGAGTCACAGCAAAATGAGAGTCTCGTACTCTAAACACACATTCTCTCGCCTCTAGTTAAATGGCATCACCACATCTTTTCCTGCAAAAAAATCCGTAGGGTGAGCATAAAGTCCAGTATGAAATCCTTAACAAAGTATATACATTTTATACAAGTCTCAAGAGATGAAATGCACATGTCATGCTTTGCCATTTTGAAAGAAAATCACATCTTCGTCTTTGAAAACCATTATGCTCAATGATGTCATGCAATTTCAATTCTTCAAAACTTAACAATTCATTTCAAGAGCGGAAAATACGACTCTGGTAATCCCTAAGTTGGTGTCTGCAAGTAGACTATACAAGTACTACCAATTTGTCATTTTTACTATGATTGACTGTAAGGCTCAACATCTATAATCTGTCATTTTTACCAGTGTTAACTGGAAGGTTCGACACCTATTCAATTTTATCTACACCACCTGTCAAGACTTACCACCGTATTTACCCCAAAACCAATTCATGGAAACTTGTTTCTTAACATTCTTTTCTCAATGCAAGTTTTCAAATTAACTTTCAAAGTTTAATGCAATCAAATGAATTGATATGCCAATAACACAAGATGAATATAAATACTTTTATTCCAATTCATCATCCAAGGAATAACACAATTCCCTCTTCTCAAGTATCCTCAACAATTAGTCATTTCAAGACTATTTCAACATTTTAAACAATAATTTCCAAAATAAACAACAATTCTCATATTCCCTGAAATTTATCATTTATATAAATATAAATAAGAAAATTTTCAAACATCTATTTATTTTGACACACAAAATAAATATAACAATATCATTCATGGATTTTCAGCCTCTTTGAAAAAAAAAACCCCAAATTCTATGTTTTCTCACCAAAACTATACAACTCAAATCTTTTGAAAGAAAACTTTCCAAAATCATATTTTCTTCAATCAACAAAGATCAAAACCCATAAGATTATTTTAAAAGAATAAGAGAAAAACCCAATTTCAAAATTGCTCAACTTCTTGAATTAACAATCAATTTTCAAAGTTATCGAATGATGATTTTGAAAATCATCTAGATCTCGCAAAAATATATATATAACTCTAAGAAAATCCCTACCTCAAGGTTTGAAGAATAAATGAGATGAAACCCCCAAAATCAACGGTGTCAAAACTCAATCATCACCGTACACAACAAAGCCCTCAAGAAGTTAACCAACTTTGATAAAAAAAAAAAACTATGGTAGAACTCTAATGGATCTTGAGAAATCAAGGTTTTGATCCAATTTGGCGTAGGGAAATATAGAGAGAAGGGAGAGGAAAGGGTTTTTAGAGAGAGAGAGAGAGACCTAACAAGAGTGAGATACACTCAACCTAAAAAGAAGAAAAGACCAAAATTTCAGACTCACCTACCACCGCACGTGCAGCGTTTCTCCCGCACTTGCACTCCCGCACCTACATTTATTGCAGTAGCCAAACAAGCCCTCCTTTGTTTTCTGCATGTACGGCTCAAGCAACTTCGAATACATTTTGCATTTTTGCTTCGGAGGCACTGTCCTCAAACCCGCCAAGGGGCGCTGCCCCTTGGACCCCCGCGAACTGACCGGGCAACTCAATCCCCGACCTGCCCAGTTGAAGTGGCAAAACATGAAAGAATGGTCGAAATCAGGATCGCTACATTACAACTCTCAACAATTTTTTTTTTTTTTTTTTATGAAAAATATATATATAAGTGTCACATGTCATATTTTTAAGTGTAAAATTATAACCTTACTCAATTTAACTAGTTAATCTCAACCAATTTAGTGATAATTTAAAAAAAAAAAAAAACACTAACGATATTATTAATTGGACCAAATTAAAACAAAATTCAAAATTAAGAGTGAAAATTGAGTCAATTGAAAATATATGGACCAAAATAATACAAATGATAGAATATAAAATCTACCGGTGTAATTTGCACTTATTATTTTGTCTTGGGAGGGTTAAACGACTCTCACCAAAACTCGAATAAGACTTGGGCAAAGACTCAACCTGCCCGAACACAATCCTAATTCTAACAAAATGAGAGATGGGTATGGTAAACAGTGTTGGTTTGCTTTAAAAAAGAGGGTAATTACTCACAAATCTTATTACAAGGACTTTGTGTTTGAATAGATTAAAAAATCCCGCAAGTATTAGTGACGTTTTTTTGTAACCATTTTCTAAATCTATTGTCAGAAAATGACAATTAGTGAAAAATTTCTGTAACGAATTTTTTGACTTTCACTAAAATTAACAATTAATAACACCTCTTTATGAAAACAGCCCTAAAAAAATAAAAAATAAAATTTTATGATAACAATTAAAAGTGAATAGGACTTATTAGTATATATATATATCTTCTTAATAAGATTTTTCAATTAGTTTCCTTTAAAAAAAAAAAAAAATGTTTGGGAGCTCTAAAATATGAGCTCTAAAGGAGCTCTAGGGGGTGAGCCCCACCCATTGATGTGATGTTTTGGCTTTAGTTTTTTTTTTTTTTTTTTGAATTTCCACATCAAGCTCAATTAGTGCTCCAAAATTAGAGAATGTATCATTGCTAGAAAAAAATAAGAAAGTGTTGGGCTTTCAGCTTGACAGGCCAGCCCTACAATCAATCCATGTCAGATTTGGGGGCTTGGGCTTAGATTTGGACTTGCTACTTAATTCGGCCCAGTCAACTAGGGTATACGACATTTTATTGCCCTGCTCTTTTGGGTAATTGGGTTACCCAATAGGGCTCTCTGAACAAGGAGTATATAGGGTACTGAAATGATATATGTATTTCAACCTTTTATTACTTCAGACTTATATTCACATAACAAATATTATATATATATATATGTATGTATGATTTATTATATTTAAAATAATGTGAGGTCCACATGACACATAAAGGTTAAAGAGTTCTGATAAAATATTTAAGTAATATAAATAGTTGAAGTACGTTCAAAAAAAAATAAATAGTTGAAGAGTAGATCTATATGGGTAATATTAATTTAAATAATAATACTCACTCATGTTTTTCGTGGTCAAACATATGAATGAATTCACTATCTCAGTGACTAATAAATAAATAATAATAATAATAATAATAATAAAATATGTACTCATTGAGCAAATGAGAAAAAAGAAGCAATCATAACATAAAATGTAGTAGAACAGAGTACACATTCAAGCCAACATCACAAATAGTATCGCATCACAACCACTCAATCTATATTAGCCCAAACTTTGTCCATGTCTACCTTAACCATCACTTCATTATCCCAACATTATCGTAAGTTACATTAGCAATAATGGTCTTCTGTCTTAACTTGCAACAAGGATTTAGAGAGAAAAACATGTGAGCTCAAGTGTTTTGTTTATAAGAATTTGGGAAAATGATCAGGCAACATGAAATCACAAATAAAATGCATGGAATCATTGAAATTATATATATTAAAAAAAATGCATGAAATTTAAGAAACTATTGATAATGGGCAAAAAATTCAAGTTTTATGTAAAAAAAACCAAATAAAGAACACATATACAACGTGTATTCAATTTCGACATGTAGGATACCCCAGTCTCATATTGGATAGATATTAATAGTTTGACCAACCATATATGGAATAGCCCATCCTCAACTATGTGAGGTATTTTCTGAGAGACCATAAAGATAAAACCGTGATGGTCTATGAACCCAAAGCATACTGTGATAGTCCACAAATCCAAAGTAGACAACATCAATATCACGTAAATGGTGGGGACAAATTGTTACTATCATGAACTATATTTAAAGAATTCAAATTTTGTTTAAATCTTAAATTTAGGAAAATATTTAAAAATTAATAAGACAATAGAGAAGCCTTTAATAAATCAGCGAGTACAAACAAAACACATAAAGAATCGTAGTTATAAGCCATAATCACCATGTTAGTCCACAAATTATTATTGGCCAATATTCAAAATAGGGTGGGGATTTTAGGTTGCAAAATTAACTAGAATAACTTTTATTTTATTTTATTTTTGTCTTGGAGTTAGTAAGATGTGGCATGCAGATTGCTACTATGACTTGCAGATAAACATTATGGATTGCAGGAGAGCTTGAATCCAATGATTTTCCCCTTCAATTCTCTAAGACCATGTTTGTTTAAGCGGATTAAATTTATGGGATTAACATCTTTGGGTCAGTCCTAAGATTATTTATCATTTTGGATTGTTAATCTTATCCCATGTTTGGATTAGTACAGGATAATATGATGAGATTGATAGTCCAAACATCTTTATGCATTTTATTAGATTATTAGTCTAATCCCATAGTCAAGTCTGTCTAAATAAATATGCTCTACATGAAAACTGGCAAGCACTTGGAGCTTTACATGCCATTTCATTTCTAAGTTTGTGTTCGATTTAGTGGAATAAATGTTGGAATGGTATAATTATTCCATCGAAATACTTATTTCCAAATTTGATTCAGACAAAAAAAAAAAAAAAGAAAGAAAGAAAGAAAAGAAGTGTGTATTGCAAATAAAATCACTATTCATCAATTTAGAAAAGGATAAAAGATAGTTTCAATCTCTAAAGTATGTATTTCTTGTCATTTTAATCCTTTAAGTTTCAATTTTGTCATTTGGTTAATGTTCATCTATTTTGATAACGGGAGTATAGATAAAAGACAATTTTAGTCCCAAAGTATGCGTTCCTTATCATTTTAGTCTCTTAAATTTCAATTTTGTCATTTTGGAAATTGAAGACCAGAATAACAAAATTGAAACTTAAGGCTTTGTTTAGTTCATAGAATTGGAAAGAGATTTGGAAAGAGAAAATGAAAGGGTGTGCGAACTGTAAGTGAAATGTAGTTATATTTCATTTACATTTCACCTATATTTTTTCTTTTCCTTTTCCTTTTTAAATCCTTACTTAAATCCTTGAACCAAACACAACGTAAACGAATAAAATGACAAGGAACACACATTGTAGGGACTAAAATTGGCATTTATCCAAGGATAAAATATTTTTTTCTGTAATCAATCTAGACGAATGTTAGATATAGAACCAAATTGACAACTTTGAGAACTAAAATAACAAAATTGAAATTTAAGGGACTATATAAAAAGAAATGCATTACTTTATAGACTGAAACTATCTTTTATTCTTAAAAAAAATGACTATTTTATTGGGTAATCAATGAATAGTCATTCTATACTATCCAAAATCATATTAGTCTTCCAAAGGCTATCTTAGAGTTGAAGTATGATGGGAAATTAAAAATCACTACCCTTCAAAATGTGTATATCATATGCATCTTGTAATTAAAGAAAAAAATGACATAATTTCATATTTTTTGAATCATAACTAAAACAAATAAATATGATAACTAAACACAAAATGAGGTATAACTAAATATCTCATGAGCTATAATTAAAATAATACTATAATTAACAAAGAAAATGACATAATTAAGGATGCATATGATACACCCTTTCAAAGGTGTATATATTAAAATTTCCCAATGAACTATTCTAATATGTGAAATATCTATGCCCCGATAATTGATAGTTGGGTTAAGGTAGGGGATATGAGTGCAACATATTTAGTTAAATCTGCAGTCAACAAATATTTTTAATGAAAGAGTTAACTATGAAACTAAACTGTGCATAAATCAAATTGGGTGAATTATAATACACCTCCTGAGACTTATTTATAATACGGATTGTCTTCTGCAATTTTAAAAATTATAAATATTTTATTATTAGAATTTTTTATTTAACAGAATTGATAGAAAAATAAAAATTTCAACTATTCTCCTATATGAAATAAAATTAATTGAATTGTTAATTTGAATAGATTTATGATATTATTAAAAATTGTTAATTAATTTGATAATTTATTAATAAAAGGGTCATTTATTATGCAATTAGAAAACCGAAGGGACATGATATAATTTTTAAAACTACAAGATACAATTTCTATTTTAAGCAAAATTTAAAGGTTCCATTTGTAATTTACCCGGTCTAGTTTTATGAATACAAAGCTCAACAAAAGAACTATATGAAATTTATCTATGTTCTCATGTCCAAACCTTGTATACACACTCGTAATTAGAGGTGGCAAATGGATGGGTATAAATGGGTTATGCATTTAAAGCTATCTAACCAAACCCGTTCATTTAATAAATGGGTTCAAACGGGTTGAGTTAAATTAGATACAGGTTTGACGAATGAATCCTACAAACCAATTTAATAAATGGGTTCAAACGGGTTGAGTTAAATTAGATACAGGTTGGACGAATGAATCCAACAAACCAATTTACTTCCACTTTTATTTTTCTATTTTTCTTTTGAAAAAAAATTATTTTAAGAGAAAATTATTGAAAAGTCCAATCTAAGGAGGGCATAAGGCATTAGGTCTAGTGAATATTTTTTGTTGGTGAGAAATCCACCGTTTATGAAATAATTTGGTGAGAAATTCTTTTATTGTTTTGGAAGACATTTTATTTTCAATTTTAGCCCTTATCTATTTGTTTAATTTTTTTTTTTTGACTATTTGTTCAAATATTTTTTTATCTGTTTAATTTTTTGAATATTTTTTCAGTTTTTTGCCCCCATATGTTCAAATATATGTCCAAATTTTATTATTTGTTAAAATTATCTTTTCTAAAAATTATATCTATTGAAATTCCATTTTGTTGAGATCAAATTGTCTTTTTAAAAAATCTATTTGTTGAATGTTAAAAAAATTTATCTGTTCAAATTCTCTCTATCTCTCTTTCCACTATCTGTACAAATAAAATTCAAATTCAACAACAACAATTTTTTTTTATTTGTTTACTGATTAAAGAACACAAGACCAAATTGAAAACTATCTATTCACTTCAAACAAATCTGTGTTTGTGATCTATTCAATATCGTCTTCGTCATAGCACAAATAAAAACAAAAGAAAAAAAAAATTAAACAGATATAATAATAACAACAACAACAACCAAGATAAAAAAAAAATAACATAAAATTTAAATATAAGATAAAAAAAATTTAAACAGATATTCATCCATTGTAATAGGTCTGAGTCCATAACAAATTTTGAACAGATAAAGATTTATCCATTTAACAGATTTGAGTCACCCAAGATCAAAATATCAGATCTTGGTCTTAGAGTAAAATATCAGACTCAGACAAACAAGCAACTTTGTGCTATGTACTATCAAACCCTACATTTCTCACCATGAAAGCGAGAGAGAGAGAGAGAGTTTGACTTCATTTTTCTACTTTTGATGTGTGTTGCATGCTCTCTTTTCAATAGATAACGATGATGTGGTTAGCGGTGGTGGACAATAGTGGACAGCGGAAGAGGACGACGAAGAGGAGGGCATAAGGTTTGAGATTTGAGAAGACTAAGAGATATAAATCTGAGATCTAAATGAGAGAGAGAGAGAGAGAGAGAGAGAGAGAGAGAGAGAGAGAGAGAGATTCTATAGTGTGGTTAGTGGCAACGAACGATGACAGAAGAAGAGGATGTGAAGACTGAGATCTGAGAGGACTAAGAGATAGTGGTTCACAGATGTCATATTTTAGAGAGAGAGAGAGAGAAAGAGAAATAGTTGTAGAAAGATGGGATACAATATATATATACATGGGTATTTTGGTCATTTCGTCTAGATATGTCTTTATGGATAAAGTATTTTAGAGTGCACACTTTTGGCCAAACAAAATTCAAATTTAGATTTATAGATCGAATGCCCTTATTTTAAACAAATTACTTTTTTATTTTTTATTTTTTTACGACAATGTTGGAGCACGGGTAGTGGTAGCAAAGTAATGGCGGTGGTGGAATGGGCAATGATGGTGGTGGTATGGCAATGGTGGTGGTGGTGGTAGTAGAGGAGGAGGTGGTGGTGGTGTGTCGACGGCGGTGGTAGAATGGTAGTGGTGGTGGTGGATAGGAAGTGAGGAGGAGAGGTGGTGTGTCGGTAGCTGTGGTGGCGGTGGAGTAGTGGTAGTGGAGGAGGATAAAGAGGTGGTGATCATGGTAGTGGTGGTGGTGGTGGTGTTGGAGTAATAGAGGTTGTGGTGGAGTAGTAGTGTAAAGGTGGTGGTGATGAAGTGGCGATGGTGATTGAGTGGGGGGTGGTAATAGTGTGTCGGCATAGGTGGTGGTGGTGACGAATTAACGATGGTAGTAAAAAGAGTAGTAGTGATGGTAGTGGTAGAGAAGAAGGTGTGGTGAAGTGGTGATGGTAGTGGAGGTGGATTGGTGATAAAAGTGGTGCCCATTTAGATCGGCTTAAATTAGGTACCCATTTCCAACTCATGTAAACCTAATTTTAATTGGGTTGACAATGAACAACTCATTTAAGCCTATTTATTGATTTGAGCAGGTTTATATAGGTTTTAAATGAGTAGGTTTGGGCTGAGTTTGTTACATCTACTTGTAATTAATACTCATATTTGAGTGGGTGATTCTATTTGCGTCCAAAAAATTATTCAGTACGCCCAATACCCATATTTGAGTGGGTGATTTTATTTGCACTCAAAAAATTATCATTAGGCTCAATTTCTTAGTACTTTCTATTAAATTATTTAAGGTATTAATTTACTCTCAATACACCCTATATTTTTTCACAAATTATCCTTCAAGATGAAATCATAATTTGTGATACACTCAAATAATAAACAAATCAATTCAAAAAAGATGTCCTCCATTTTTTCATCTGTTCTCAACTACGATACTCCTTCACTCTGGTCATTGACAAATACTGAAGAAGAAAAAGACAAAGAACCATAAGTACGTATGAAGAACATAGGCAATACAAACCCACCAAGTCATTACTAGTTGCCTTCGTGCTACCTAAATTCAGTAGACATGATGTAGACTTTGTAGTTGGTTCCGCTGATTGTGGTGGCTAACTTGGGTATGTTTGTTGCTATCATGTTCATCAACAATTGCCCTAAAAATAATTTTGGTTCTGAAGGGGGTTGTGTTGCCAAATTTCTTGATAGATTCTCATTTGAGCCTCTCAGGGAAAACCCCTCTTCGGTCCCTCTTCTTCTACGTAATATTTGCTTACCTATCCATTTTGGAAAATTGTGTTAATTGTTGTTGTTTTTAATATGGTTTTAAGTATGATAAATTGATATATTCATCAACTTTGTTGAAATTTCTGGTTAAGAGAATCCATTCCAATTGCAGATTGAAGAGAGAGAATGTTTGTAGGTTTCTAGAGACATAAAGTGGAGAGGGAGATTGAAGAGAGATAAAAGGTTTGTGAGTTTGTATAGAGAGAAAGAGAGGAGAAGAAACAGTGATATTGATGATAATGGTGAGTTTTGGTGGGGTGAATTAGAGTTTTGGAGTGAAGAAAAAGATGAAGAAAGAATAATTGAAATTTAAAGAAGAAGATGAAAATGCTTGAATATGAAGAATACGTATAACTGATTAAGGTGTACCATGAAAAAAATATATATTTTAATATTTAATGTGTATTATCCTTATTAGTAAATTTATATTAGACTATATATACCCTAATATAAATTTTGAAATTTTAGTTTATATTATATGATAGAAACTAAAATTTCAAAATTTTAATTAAGCGTACTGAGTTACTATTTAGATGTAAATAGAATCACCTTATTTGACTCTATTTAGAATAAATTTATAAGAAAAGGAAAAAAGAAAGAGAGAGCAGATCACACCTTATTTGATTCATTTTTTTCTTCCTTATTTGTTATTTCGTGTCTTACCGATCTTGGTTAGGAATGGTCAATTCCTAATATCTTTTCATTTAAATATTTTATGCATATAATACGTGTATCTGAACATTAATAAAAGGTGAAAAAACAAGCTGAATTATTGGTCTCCCACCAAAATATAATAACCCTTGAATTGGCAACCACCTAGGAAACGAACTGAACTATGAAGATTTCCAAAGTCACTAGACAAAATTGTGCTGCGAATAAATAATCAAGATGATTGGGACGTATAGCATAAATTGAAGAAAACAAAATTCTAGTAATCTACCTAAACTATTTGGCAAAATATATCAAGATTGACCAATAGAAAATCCAATCATACAATTTATTTCAGTACAAAACTAGCTTTTGAAACTAACTACATTAACATTAGCAATGGTTTAATAGCTAATCACAGCAAAGCATATTTTTTATTTTGGTTTTGGTTGTGATCAATGAAACAATTCTATATGTATAACTATTGGTTCTTGAGTGAATTGCTCATAGTGTTACTCTTGCACAAAAAGAACTACATGTGCATTAGGCAGGATCCCAAGCAGAATATATATAATAACCTTTTACTTATTCTGTAATTAGATACCTAACTTTTAAAGATATGGAACCAGAAAAAAGCAACAAGTACCATGAAGTTAGAGAGTACAATGCAATCATGATAACTAACAAAATAAAATCATTAAAACTAAGAATGAACATCACATACCTGGAAACATAATCCATGTTTGCTAATTTCTTCTGCCATCTTGTCTCAACATTTTCACCTTTTTATGCTTTTTCCCTTCAACAATTCTTACAAACAATTTTGGTTTTCCAGTTAAGAACATGAGAAATCCAATAACCAATCCCAATGCCAGTCCACAGCCATACCCCATCACCATAGCTTCCCAAGTAAATCCACTTACAAAATCTGAGTCATCCTCCTGTTGTAACAGCACCCATTGCTGAACTTGTGCCTGATTATCTTTACATTCCTTTGACAATGGAAACCCACATAATCCTGAGTTCCCAACATATGAATCATTTCCAAATGTATCTAATTGTTCGCCTCGGGGTATAGGTCCATTGAGATGGTTCCATGAGAGGTTAAAGACCTCAAGAAATGTCAAACTCTTTAATTGGTTAGGAATTTTCCCAATAAGCTGGTTTGAAGAGAGGTCTAGCGATTCGAGCTCTGCCATGTCTCCTAAAGATGATGGAATAACGCCCGTAAGGCTATTATGAGATAAATTAAGCACTATGAGAGAATTAAGCGTTCCGATGACATTTGGAATATCTCCATTGAATTTGTTAGATGATAAATCAATTGCTGTGAAGACAGTCAAAATTCTCGTTAAATAAATATCAAACCCCTTCATTGTCACCGTAACAGAATCTTAATAATACAATCCAACACTCAAATATTTTTCATTTGGCATAGTTTTATTCCTCATAGCTTTGAAAAATTTGAAATATCCCCGTGGCAAATGACCAGTGAACTTATTGTGAGAGAGGTCAATAATTCGGAGTTCAGGAAAAGAGAGTTTTGGCTTGGAAGTGTCTATTGGACCGTGAAATTTGTTGGATCGCAAGATAAGAACCTGTAAATTTGGAAGAGGCCCCAACCAATACGGAAAAGTGTCATTTATTTTGTTGTTTCCAAGATCTAGAACTTGTAACTGTCTACAATTGGTTAAGGATCGTGGAACTGATCCTTCAAATTGATTTCCATTCAAATTAAGACTTTGCAACTGATTACCCTTTCCAAATATCATGGGGATGTTTCCCTGAAAGGCATTGAACCGCAAATCTAATACAACAAGAACGTCGCTGAAGTATCCCAAACATTGTGGAATTGCACCACTCAAGTGGTTGTGAGACAAATCAAGGACGGAAAGAGAACTGGCATTGCAAATTGAAGAAGGAATCTCTCCGGTGAGTTTATTTTGTGAGAAGAGGAAGTACGATATAGAAAGCGGCGGAACTGGGAGTTGTCCTTGAATCAAGTTGGAACGAAGATCAAGAGTGCCAAGATTCTTCCAAGGAAATTGGTTTATACCTGTTAGAAAGTTGTAGGAAAGATTTAAGTACTGCAATGAATCCTTCCCAATGACGCCAACCCATTTTGGAATCTTCCCACGAATTTCGTTGTTGGAAATGTCTAGTACTTCAACAATCTCTAAGGCTTTAAAGAAATCAGGGAATTCCTTTATCTTGCAAGAAGTCATAGAGAAATACCTAAGCTTAGGTAAGGTACTGTTGATATTGCTGATGGTGCTCACTGACAGAGTATTGTATGAAAGATCAAGCCTCTCAAGATCTTTTAGATTTGAGAATGTTTGTAGCTCCACAACACCACTCAAATTATTTGACGAAAGATCAAGTTGGATCAAATTCACAAGATTTGAAATTGATTGTGGAATGGGGCCATGTAGTTCATTATGACTCAAGTCAATGAAAACCAATTTTGATTTATGCTGGAACTCAGGAATTTGGCCAGTTAGTCGATTACTAGCCAGCTGTAAACTAGCAAGTTCCGTCAGGTTGGCTACCCCACATGGAAATGGACCATTGAAATTGTTATATCCAAGTTCTAAAAACTCTAGCTTTATCAGCTTACCGATAAAATTAGGAATTTTTCCATGGAGATTATTTCCAGAAAGATCCAAGGAAATGAGCTGATTAAGATTTGAGAGAGTAAATGGGATCTGACCGTTGAAACTATTTCCCCATAACTCTATATCAGTGACCTTTGTAAGGTTCCCAAGTGAATCAGGAATGGACCCGGAGAATTTGCAACCACCGAGATCCAAGGAATTCAAAGACTTGAGATAGCCAATTGAATCAGGTAATTCTCCAGAAAAACTCGAAAACCTGAGATACAACTGCTGGAGGGAACTACTACTACTCCAGTTTACTTTGGGTAAATTACCAGTGAGATCATGGTTGTCTCCTAATGAGAGAATTTGCAAGTTTGGAAGGTGAAAAATGCTATCCGATAATTTCCCATGCAACCCGGTGGAACGAAGATCGAGATATGTCAAAGAAGACATATTCGTCAAAGCCATCGGGTCAACTGAAGATATGTTTACATAAGAAAGGACAAGTTCTTGCAATTGGGTTAGGTTTTTGAGCATCATTCTGAAATTGTGCGGTTCAAGTCTAATAGCTAGATAGGAGAGATCGAGTGAAACTAGTTTGGACAGGTGGCGAATTTCTGATGGGATTGAGCCTGAAAAAAAGGAATAAGATAGTTTGAGATGTGTCAAATTGGCAAAGTGACCAAATGCTGATGGAATGTGGGAGTCCAAGAAGTCATTGAAGGCGAGATTGAGGTGTTGGAGATGAGAGAGTTGGAAGAGGCTACTGTTAGGATGGATACTGCTACTGACCTGGCTACAACTGAGGTCAAGCCCAATCACGTGACCCGTCAGACCATCACACGTGACTCCTTCCCACGAACAACAATCAGTACAACTCTCGTTCCAAGATAACATCTTTGGAGAATCCAAATCGCCACACCGGAACATCGCAAAGCTTTCTCGCCACATATGCTTCAATTGCAACAATGCAAACCTCTGGTCATGTGGACACAAATGACGTGTACAAGTAGAAAAAGAAGAGATAGATGATGAACAAGAAACCTGATGATATTGCATGAAATACAAAAGGAATTGGAGCAACCATATCAATCGCTCCATTTTTTTATTTTTTATTTTTTGGTTCTGTTTTGTTGTAAAAGAGGAGAAACAAGTACGAGAGTTAAGAGAAAAGAAAGATAACAGGAAGTGGGTACTGATTTATTAGTCTAATTCATCCCCTTATATAGGAAAAACAAGAATGCTATAGAGCTCTAAAAGTAGAGCTCTAATGAGTTGGCATGTCTAAAAAAAAAAAAAATTCGAGCTAAAATATCACATCAGACTGGACCCCACACACTTCCATGTCATTAGTGCATGGTTTAGAGCTCTTATCCTAGAGCTCTCAAGCATTTTTCATAGGAAAAATTTTAAGGTAAATTACTAATAAATCTTAATAATTAGATTTAATTTCTATTAAGTCCTATTGAAAGTTAATTCAAATAGTCGCTAAAAATAATTTTTAGTGACGCTAAAAATTGACAATTAGTAATATGTTTTTGGTCATGATTTTTATAAATTATCATTAAAACTTGCAATTAGCAACATTTTCCTGTGATGAATTTTTCAAACTGTCGCTAAAAGCTGAAAATGAGTGATTTTTTTTGTGACGATTTTTTAAAATTGTCGTTAAAATTTATAATTATTAACGTTTTTGCGACAAAATTTTCAAACTCTTACTAAAAATTAACAATTAGTGATGTTTTTAATAGTGTTTGATGAAAAACGCATTTAATTATCACATGACTTATTTGATAATAAGTCCACTTGATATGACCTATACAGAAGTCCACCAAAATTTTATGGTAGGTTCTTTGTTAAAAGGTGTGTATTACATGTTGTTATGAGAATTTGTAGTATTAATTATGAATTATGTTAGTGTTTGGTTATGAGATTTTGTTAGTACTAATTGTGCATTTTGTTAGTATTTAGTTAAGAGATTTTGTTACTATTAAGAGATTACTATTCAAGATTAAAAATTAGATCCATTTTCAAATTCAATAATGTGATAATTAATTAAGATATTAAACACAACATTCTCTCTTACATATTTTATAATTATCAACTAGTCATATCACTTGCATATCATTGCGTCTAGAAAATAGATCTAAAAAGAATTTGTATATCATTTTTCTAATATTAATTATGAATGGAGAGAATCAAAGTTTGTCAAGTGCAAACGTCATAACTGGAATATATAATAAGAGAGTGGTTGTGAAATATGAGAGTCGTACACATCATGGGAAAACAAGTTGCATTGAGGATGTGGAACAGTAAGAACTACAGATGTTATACTTGAAGATTTCAATCTCGTTGTGAAAGTTTAAAGCGACTAGTTTTGATTTACTTTGGTAATTTAAATCTAATTGTTCATCTTATATAATTAATTGAAAAATTTATCTATGCAAAATATTAAATTCAACCAATATAGATTGTTATATCATCGGATCATTTTTTATTTATACAGCATACATGTTTTTAAGAATTGATCATTCATTTGTTATAATACATATATGACTTGATCATGTGAATACTTATGTTTGCTTATTCTAATTTTTCGCATGCATGTTTATTTTAATTTGTTATGTGAGATGAACGGTTTAGTTTAGAAGATAGATTTTAACTTTAACAAATTTCACTCAACAAACTACTATGGTAAATCACATATTTAAAATTATGGTTGGGTAAGGATAGAGTTGAGCTATTTGAGTTAAAATAATCAATAAAGACAAAATAAGTTAAAATAACTAGAAAGACAAATGTCACATTCAGCCAATAATTGTTTCACTTTTTCTCTCACCACCATCAAATCAACTATAAAAAAAAAAAAAAAAAAAAAAAAAACAACAACAACAACAACTATTTTCCCAAACGAGGCCATTATTAGTATTTAGAACTTATTTGATTGGGTGAATTATAGGATAGGGTTGGAATTGTTAATCTGTAACACTCACATTCTAGTGTTTGGTTGTAATTTTTGTTATTCGGATTAGATTTCAATACATATTATATCCAACAAAATTGGTGAGTTTTCTAATTATACGACTATAATACTACAAACTAAACATATAATTTAGATTACATATGCTTTTATATTCATTGCAAAATAAATATGGGCAAAAGGAATTATATATCGTACTAATCCATATAAATAACAAATTCGACACTAATTCAATAAATTATCAATCATCTCACTATTAATCTTGCTAATTAAACATGATATATATGTATATGATGCTTTCCCTCCTAAGGACACCTTCCATGAAATAAATTATTAGAAAAAAATTTAAAATTATTTTAAATCACTAAATTCATCATATTTGAACAAAAGTGTATTATGTTTCAAAATATGACATAAATCATCTAATAATGTTGAGCTAAAAAGCCACCAATTTTTATTTAGTTTTAATCAATGGAAATTCAGTGTTTGGGGCTGAAATTTTATGTAATCCAATGAGCTACAGCCTACACATGATGAGCAAGAGTTGTCAATAAATAAAGGGTTAATTACACTTTTTAGCATTATAGTTTGATTCAAATTTTTACTTTAATTCTTTTAGTTTTAAAATGAGTAATTTGATCCTTAATTACATTTTGAATCTAGTTTCAACATGATACTTCCGATTAAGTTGAAGATTAAAATTAACAATTTTAGAACACTTGTTAGTCTCCTGAGATGTACACATAAGAAAAATTAATAAAAATTTAGATAGAATGACCAAATTGAAACTGATTTTAAAGTATATCAACCAAATTATTTAGTTTGAAATTATAAGAAGTAACATGAAATTTGAATCAAAGTATAAAAGGTAAAGTATAATTATCCCATAAATAGATATAAATGAATGAAACAGGGCAGGCAAAAGATCTTATGGATATTGACTTTATTATTATTATTATTATTATGGGTATTCTATATATATTGTTTGATATCTTCTTTTTGCATTAAAAAAAAGAAAATAATGACTGTTTTTGAAATTTTCATTATTTTTTTACTAAAAGAAATTTTTATTAACTTTAGTTTTTCATTGAACACATTTTAAAGACGAAATCAAACGGGTTATTTTCTTAATTTCCTTTTTTAAAATCTATCAACAAAGATTTACATTGAATATAAAATTGGAAAATAAATAAAATTTTGAAATTTGGCGTAATAATTAGATTTAACTATTCGGAACAATTAGATGTAATCTTTTGGTTATTTACCTATTAAATCCTTTTCTTTTTATTTTATTTTATTGGTATATTGCATTGGCCAATTAAAATTACACACAACTTAATAATTTTACTTGGACTTTCTATTTGATTATAACATTTTGTGGTTTTTGGTTATAAATCGGAGTGGATTTGGTTATAAGATTTTGTCTTGTTTTGTTTTAAACCGAAGTAACTTTGGTTATGAGATTTTCATTGTATTTGTTTAGTGAACCCATTTAATTTTGCTTTACATCACTCATCTCATAATTAGTGTCATGTTGTGTCGTAAAAGAATAGAAAGTGAAGAGTCTCACTATTTTAACTAATAAAATTCAAATTTAAATAGAAATACCACATATATTTGTTTGTGTAACAAATTATAATTTCCCCCTTCACCTTGGACATTTTAAAGGATATTAGTTTGGCTAACTCTTAACTAATACCAATTTCTCATCCAAAATTGAAGACCAAACTATCCAAAACTAGAGACCAAACTATATACCAAATTTGAGATGACCAAGAAGACCTGTCCTTCTTAAGCTCCATAGAAAAGTCTAGCTCATGGAAAAAGATTTTCAAGACAAGCGTTAATTGCGTAAAAAATCCATTCAACAATCAATAAAATAATTGAGGAAGCAATTCCAAAGGAAGGACTCATCAAGAAAATATGGTGTTTTAGGTTCCATTCAATAAATAATTATTGAATATAATGGTGATATTATGTGATTGTGTCACTATCTAACGAGTAATTTTACTTATTGTGGAGACCACAATATGGTTGGACTAGACTTGTTTACTTAATCTCATTTGTGATTTTCTATGCTTGAACAAGAAACCTGATGGTATTGCATGAAATACAAAAGCAATTGGAACAACCATATCCATCGCTCCATTTTTATTTTATTTTTTTGGTTTTGTTTTGTTGTGAAATAGGAGAAATAAAAATGAGGGTTAAGAGAAAAGAAAGATAACAGGAAGTGGGTACTGATTTATTAGTCTAATTCATCCCTTTATATAGGAAAATTTTTAAGATAAATTACTAATAAATCCTAATAATTAGATTTAATTTCTATTAAGTCCTATTGAAAGTTAATTCAAATTGTCGCTAAAAATTGACAATTAGTAATATTTTTTTGGTCACGATTTTTATAAATTATCATTAAAACTTGCAATTAGCAACGTTTTCCTATGATGAATTTTTCAAACTGTTGCTAAAAGTTGAAAATCAGTGGTTTTTTTTTTTGTGACGATTTTTTTAAATTGTCATTAAAATTTATAATTAATAACGTTTTTGTGACAAAATTTTCAAACTCTTACTAAAAATTAACAGTTAGTGATGTTTTTAATAGTGTTTGATGAAAAACGCATTTAATTATCACATGACTTATTTGATAATAATAAGTCCACTTAATATGACCTATACAGAAGTCCACCAAAATTTTATGGTAGGTTCTTTGTTAAAAGGTACGTATTACATGTTGTTATGAGAATTTGTAGTATTAATTATGAATTATGTTAAGTGTTTGGTTATGAGATTTTGTTAGTACTAATTCTGCAATTTGTTAGTATTTAGTTATGAGATTTTGTTAGTATTAAGAGATTACTATTCAAGATTAAAAATTAGATCCATTTTCAAATTCAATAATGTGATAATTAATTAAGATATATTAAACACAACATTCTCTCTTACGTATTTTATAATTATCAACTAGTCATATCACTTGCATATCATTGTGTCTAGAAAATAGATCTAAAAAGAGCTTGTATATCATTTTTCTAATATTAATTATGAATGGAAAGAATCAATGTTTGTCAAGTGCAAACGTCATAACTGGGGCATCTAATAAGATGGTGGTTGTGAAATATGAGAGTCGTCCACATCATGGGAAAACAAGTTGCATTGAGGACGTGGAACAGTAAGAACTACAGATGTTATACTTGAAGATTTCAATCTCGTTGTGAAAGTTTGAAGCGACTAGTTTTGATTTACTTTGGTAATTTAAATCTAATTGTTCATCTTATATAATTAATTCAAAAAATTATCTATGCAAAATATTAAATTCAACCAATATAGATTGTTATATCATCAGATCATTTTTTATTTATGCAGCGCATATGTTTTTAAGAATTGATCTTTCATTTGTTATAATATATATATGATTTGATCATGTGAATGCTTATGTTTGCTTATTCTAATTTTTTGCATGCATGTTTATTTTAATTTGTTATGTGAGATGCACGGTTTAGATTAGGAGATAGATTTTCCCAAACAGTTTTTTTTTTTTTTTGGTTGATTTGATGGTGGTGAGAGAAAAAGTGAAACAATTATTGACTTAGTGTGATATTTTGTCTTTCTAACTATTTTAATCTATTTTGTCTTTATTAGCTATTTTAACCCAAATAGCTCAACTCTATCCTTATAAGGCCATTATTAGTATTTAGAATTTGTTTGATTGGGTGAGTTATAGGATTGGGTTGGAATTGCTAATCCGTAACACTCACATTCTAGTGTTTGGTTGTAATTTTTGTTATTCGGATTAGATTTCAATACATATTATATCCAAGGGTTAATTACACTAATAGTCCCTATAGTTTGGAACTTGTGTCACTTTGGTCCCTGATTTTTCAATTGTGACATATTTGACCCTGAATTTTGAATTGTGTTCCAAATAAGGACAATTGAAAATATCATTAGATTTTTCAAGGGTAAAATCGTCAATTTGATAAAATATAAATTAATTTGACAAAAATAAATATCAAAAAAATATTTTTAATTTTTTTAAAATTATTTTTATCCACCAATGATAAAATTATGTAAAATTAATAAAAATTACATGATTAATTTTTAAAAATTAATTTTACATGATTATCATCCAAACACATAATAAAAATTAATTTGGTAAAAAAAATAAATAAATGTCTAAAAGATTTATCAATTTTACATAATTTTATTTTTAGTAAGTAGAAATAATTTTTAAAAATTCAAAAATATTTGTTTGACATTTATTTTTGTCAAATTAGTTTATATTTTATCAAATTGACAATTTTACCCTTGAAAAATCTAATTATATATTCAATTGTCCTTATTTGGAACAAAATTCAAAATTCAGGGTCAAATGTGTCACAATTGAAAAGTCATGGACCAAAGTGACACAAGCCCCAAACTATAGGGTCTATTTGTGTAATTTGCCCTATATCCAACAAAATTGGTGAGTTTTCTAATTACACAACTATAATACTGCAAACTAAATGTATAATTTAGATTACACATGCTTTTATATTCATTGCAAAATAAATATGGACAAAAGGAATTATATATCATACTAATCCATATAAATAACAAATTCCACACTAATTCAATAAATTATCAATCGTCTCACTGTTAATCTTGCTAATTAAACATGATATATATATGATGCTTTCCCTCCTAAGGACACCTTCCACGAAATAAATTAATAGAAAAAAATTTAAAATTATTTTAAATCACTAAATTCATCATATTTGAACAAAAGTGTATTATGTTTCAAAATATGACATAAATCATCTAATAATGTTGAGCTAAAAAGCCACCAATTTTTATTTAGTTTTAATTAATGGAAATCCAGTGTTTGGGGCTGAAATTTTATGTAATCCAATGAGCTGCGGCCTGCACATGATGAGCAAGAGTTGTCAATAAATAAAGGGTTAATTACACTTTTTAACATTATAGTTTGATTCAAATTTTTACTTTAATTCTTGTAGTTTTAAATTGAGTAATTTGATCCTTAATTACATTTCGAATATAGTTTCAGCATGATACTTTTGATCAAGTTGAATTAAAGTTAACAATTTTAGAACACTTGTAAGTCTCCTGAGATGTACACATAAGAAAAATTAATATTTTAAAGTATATCAACCAAATTATTTAGTTTGAAATTATAAGAAGCAAAATGAAACTTGAATCAAAGTATAAAATGTAAAAGTATAATTATCCCATAAATAGATATAAATGAATGAAACAGTGCAGGCAAGAGCTGTTTGAATCTTATGGATATTGACTTTATTATTATTATTACTATAATTTTTATGGGTATTCTATATATATTGTTTGATATCTTCTTTTTGCATTAAAAAAAGAAAATAATGACTGTTTTTGAAATTTTCATTATTTGTTCACTAAAAGAAATTTTTATTAACTTTAGTTTTTCATTGAACACATTTTAAAGACGAAATCAAACGGATTATTTTCTTAATTTCCTTTTTTAAAATCTATCAAAAAAGATTTACATTGAATATAAAATTGGAAAATAAATGAAATTTTGAAATTTGGTGTAATAATTAGATTTAACTATTCAGAACAATTAGATGTAATCTTTTGGTTATTTACCTATTAAATCCTTTTCTTTTTCTTTTATTTTTCTTTTCTTTTTATTTTTATTTTTGGTATATTGCATTGGCCAATTAAAATTACACACAACTTAATAATTTTACGTGGACTTACTAATTGATTATAACATTTTGTGGTGTTTGGTTATAAATCGGAGTGGATTTGGTTATAAGATTTTGTCTTGTTTTGTTTTGAATAGAAGTAAAATTGGTTATGAGATTTTCATTGTATTTGTTTAGTGAACCAATGTAATTTGCTTTATATCACTCATCTCATAATTAGTGTCATGTTGTGTCGTAAAAGAAGACAGAAAGTGAACAGTCGCACTATTTTAACTAATAAAATTTAAATAGAAATACCACATATATTTGTTTGTGTAACAAATTATAATTTCCCCCTTCACCTTGGACATTTTAAAGGATATTGGTTTGGCTAACTCTTAACTAATACCGATTTCTCATCCAAAATTGAAGACCAAACTATCCAAAACTAGAGACCAAACTATACGCCAAATTGGAGATGACCAAGAAGACCTGTCTTTCTTGAGCTGCATAGAAAAGTCTAGCTCATGGAAAAAGATTTTCAAGATGAGCGTTAATTGCGTAAAAAATCCATTCAACAATCAATAAAATAATTGAGGCGTTAATTGCGTAAAAAATCCATTTAACAATCAACAAAATAATTGAGGAAGCAATTCCAAAGGAATGACTCATTAAGAAAATATGGTGTTTTAGGTTCCATTCAATAAATAAATATTGAATATAATGGTGATATTATGTGATAGTGTCACTATCTAACGAGTAATTTCACTTATTGTAGAGACTACAATATGGTTGGACTAGATTTGTCTACTTAATCTCATTTGTGATTTTCTATTGCTTGAACAACACTTAAGATGTGAAACTCGAGCCAAAACAGGTAAGGTGTGTTTGAAAATAAAATGGACTTGACTACATACAATTATGGATAAATTATGCAAATGGTCCTGTAATTTACACGATGTGTCAATTTGATCCTTATTGTTTTAACTTACTCGATTTTATCCCTTAATTTAATGGATTGTGTCATATTGGTCCAATAAATAATTGCCGTTAGGTTTGGTGGCTGGAAAGTCATCACGTGCTCACGAGATGTGTCAATTTGGTCCTTATAGGTTACATAATGTATCAATTTGGTCATTGTAGTTTACTTGATATGTCAGTTTGGTCCCTATTATTTTAATTTACTCGATTTTGACAGGGAATAAATTGACACATCGTGTAAACTATAGGGATCAAATTGACACATCGTTTGAGTTTCTGTCCACCAAATCTAACGGCCGTTATTTATTGAACCAATATGACACAATCCGTTAAATTAAGGGACAAAATCGAACAAATTAAAATAATGACTAAATTGACACATCGTGTAAACTACGTGGACTATTTGTATAATTTACCCTACATTTATATATCATTTGGTTTCTTATAAAGGAAAAAATAAATAAAAAAATAGAAAGAGAAAAAGATAAATGAAAAAAGTAAGACCAAAATATAAACTAATTCTGACGCATTTGATAAGTTTTCGTTGGTTCTATTATAAAGCACATTTATCTAACGCCAATCATAACCTACAATGCGAATTACAAGGACATCAATAAATAAAGGGATAGTTGAACTTCTAATATTTATAACTTTATTTAAATTTTGTTTTGATTCTAATAATTAAATTAAACAGTTTGATCCTATAATTTAAATTTAGTTTCAGTTTGATTGTTTTGCTCAAATTGGAGATTAAAATTAACTATTTTGGAACATTTGTTAATCTCTTATGCTGTGTTTGGTTGGGGGATTTGAGGATGGATTTGGAAAGGGAAAGGGAAAAGGTGTGTGAAACTAGGTGAAATGTAGGTATATTTTATTTACATTTCACCTAACTTTTCCCTTTCCCTTTCCAAATCCCTCCACAAATCCTCCAACCAAACACAGCGTTAAGGTGTACACATAAACAAAAAAATTAATGAAAATTTAGATGGAATAATTAAATTGAACATCATTTAAAGAACAAAGATTAAATTGTTATATTTGAATCCATAGAAATCAAAATTTGAAAAAAATAATTTGAAAGTTACCATCATCAAACCTAATAGCTACACAACTAACCGATAAATAAATATAAATGACTGAAACAGATGGTAGGAACAGAAAATATATAATATATTTAAGTAACAACAATAGCATGTTTTTGTCAATTCGTGCACAGTTCTAGAAACTTCAGAGTAGCATGTTTTTGTCAATTCGTGTACAGTTCTATAACTTCAGAGATACAAGCATCGCTAAATGAGGCAAATTACCTCTGGTCTAAAATTTGGACTCAAAAATATTGTTTGGGTACGTGAGGCTCATCATGAATCCGTTTTCATGATATGAACCGTTCATTTTGTTGTGTACTTCGTGTATTTCGTCTAAAAAAAATAAGGTCTTGCATTTATCAACAAAAAAATGTACAGTTTATTTTAAAATCACTATTATCGTTTATTTTTTATTAAAAAATGTGATAAATTGAATAAGTTACAATTATTGAATCATTTTTTTTTTTTTTTTTTTTTTTTTTTTTTTGGGGGGGATGAAATACACGACAAAATGAAAATAGAAGAGAAATGAATATTGAGAATCAAGAACTATCTAAGAATGAATATTTTCGTTATTTAAGCTCGATTATCACAATGGATGGGGAGATTAAAGAAGATATGGTCCATAGAATTAAGGCAAGTTGGATTAAGTAGATGAGTGCATCTGTGGTACTATGTGATAAACGAATACCCATTAGACTAAAAGGAATGTTCTATATAACGGCTATCAAATCAGCGATGTTGTATGGGACGAAATGTTGGACAACTAAAAAATAATATGTAGATAAGATGAGTGTTGCTAAGATGAGAATACTAAGGTGGATGTGTGACAAAACTAAAAGAGATAGAGTTAGGAATGAATATATTTGTGAATAGGTAGGAACAACACCAATATAAAATAAGTTGAGAGAAAATAGATTGAGATGGTTTAGTCATATATAACGAAAACCAACAAAGGCAATATTGAGTAGATGCGATACAGTTACGATAGATGGAAATGGCAGACACTATAGGAAAATACGCCTTTGGCGACTAAAAATGCCGACTAAAAAAATGTAGTCGCCAAAATATTTAGTCGTGAACAACAATGGCGCCTAAAATATTTGGTGGCTAAATATGACACAAAACGGTGACTAAAATATTTGGTCGTTAAATGTAGTACCATTTGCGACAAAAATTTATTGGCAACTAAAAATGTTTGTCACTGAACGTTGAATTCATTTTTATTTGGGAACTTTTGGTGACTACAATTTAGTAACTCAGTCAATTTTAGTAGTCAAAAAGTTGTAAATTAGTGACCAACTTTGTTTTAGTCGCCAAATACTTTGGCCGACAATTTATCTTCGACTAACTAGGCTACAAAAATATTTAGTCGTCATTGACTTTTGGCAACTAAAATGAGACTTTGGCGACTAAGTTTTTAGTAGCCAAAGGTGTATTTTCCTGTAGTAGGGGTAAACTTAGATTGAGGTGCAATAATATAGTGAGATATAAACCTCCTTAATTTGACTAACCAAATAGCCCTTAATAGAGCTAAATGAAGAAAAAAGATTCATGTAACCAACCCTATATAATGGGACTTAAGACTTGTTTGATTTAGTTTGGATGAAATACACGAAGTGCCTGACAAAATAAACAGTTCAAATTATTCAAACGGGACTCGTGATGAGTCTCACGAATCCAAACAGCGCCCTCCTTTGGACTGGAGGAGATCCTCTCCCTCGCTAAATAACCTACATCTCTCCATAAAATCCTTAATCATTGTACTAATATTCTATTCTGGTTCACTTTTGCCATTGCTTGATGAATCTTGGCATGAGCTTTATTGTACAAATCTAAGCTGCCACAACATCCACCACAAGCCAAGAACCATTTTTTGAATTGATGGATATGGATTTCACATTTTTATTTATTTTGGGTATTCTATACATATTTAAATCTTGTTTCATTTCTTGCGCACACACACACACACACACACACACACACAAATGGAAATAAGAATGAAAGAGAAAAGATAAAAGGATACAAGTGAAGAAAATAGAAATAATTGCCAAAAAATTCACATATGTGCATGTATAAGACATTAGATTTGAATCTTTATTTGTGAGAAAGACATAGTCACAATATTTTTTTATTATTGATTCGCATCTTTAATTTTTTTTTTTTTGGCTTAAATTTTAAAATGTTATAACTTTAGCTGTACAAATATGTTTTAATAAAATCTATCACTTTATTGGTTTTGTTTTCATAATCTATTTTTTGAAAATACATTAAAAACTAGTTTGGTGAAAATAAATACCAAAAAGATGTTTTTGAATTTTAAAACTGTTATTTATTTATTTATTTATTTATTTTTTTGGTGAGTGTGTGTAAAAAAGAGAACAATATGAAAATGTTAAGTATTTTTGGATTTTTCATTATTTTTTTACCAAAATAAATTTTCAGTAGCTTTAATTTTTCATTGAACACATTTTAAAGACAGAACCAAACAAATTATTTTTGGATTGCTTTTTTGAGATATTTCAAAGAAAATTTATATTGAATATGAAATTTAGAATTTTTTTTTTTTTAAGCTTGCCCTAATAATTAGGTCTAATTGTTAGGGACAATTAGATATAATCATTTGGTTATTTACTGATTAAATCCCTTTTTTTTTTCTATTGCATTGGCCTATTGGATTAAACACAATTTAATAATTCCAGCCAGAATTACTGTTTGATTATAAGATTTTGCAATGTTTAGTAATAAATCGAAGCAAATTTGGTTATGAGACTTTGTCTTGTTTTCTTTTGAATTGAAGTGACTTTGGTTATGAGACTTTCATTGTTTTTTTAAAAAAAAATTATGAACCAATTTAGTTTTGCTTTGTACCACTTATTTCAAAACTAGTGTAATATTTTCTCCTAAAAAGAACATAAAAGTGGTAAATGTCACTCTTTTAACTAATAAAATAAGTAGAGACACCACATATATTTACTGGTGTAGCAAATCATAATTTCCTCTTCCAATTTGGACATTTTAAAGGATATTAGTTTGGATTAAAACTCTTAACCACCACTAATTTCTCATCCAAAACTGAAGACGAAGCCTATCGGGCCAAATTGAATAGAAAAGTCAAGCTCATGGAAATGATTTTTAAGAATTGCATTAATTGAAGTAAACAACCCATTCAACACACTATAAATAATTGAGGAATCAACTCCAAAAGGAAGGACTCATCAAGAAAATGCTGGTCGTCTAGGTTCCTTTCAATGAACAAACATTAAATAATCGAGGAAGCAACTCCAAAAAGAAGGACTCAACAAGAAAATGATGGTCTTTTAGGTTGCTTTCAATGAATAAATATTAAATATAATGGTGATATTACACAATAGCATCATTATCTAATGAGTAATTTCACTTTGTGATAAAACTGACAATATGATTGGACCAGACTCGTCTACCTAATTGTATTGAGAAAGTCTCTTAACCCAGACTTACCTATTCAGAATTTTCTAAGTGAGTGATGGTGTGATGGAGAACAATTTGTATAATGTGGGGACCATGTGGGGCCCATGTACGGTGTGGAAGAGATTAATTTTCCGTTGATTTCTAAATTGCTAAGAGTAAGTTTGTAATATTACTCAATTGTACTTTTGATTTTCTATTGCCCAAACAACACATAAAATATGAAACTTGAGCTAAAGCAAACAAGATTGCTTGAATGTAATGGATATGAACTTAACATTTTTTTAGGGATATTCTATGCATTTATATATCATTTGGTTTCTTATGTAGAAAAAAAAATGGAAAGTTGAAAAGAGAAGAGAAATGGAAATGTAACACCCAAGTATAATCCAATATCGACTCATTTGGTAGGTTTTCATTGTTTCTATTATAGAGCTCATTTACCTAACACCGTTCTAGGGTCGGTCCTGAAGCAAGGTAGGGAAGGCTGTTGCCTTAGGCTCCATGGCATTGTTTGGCTTGTATCTACAGATACAATTTTTGAGAAAAAATTTCAAAAATTTATTTGGTTAAAAATTTTTGAAAAAAATAATTTAAATCACATTTCTCTCTATTACATATCAATCAATTATTTTTTTTCTCTCTCCCCTCTCTTTCTTTCACCTACACATCAATCAATCATTTTTTCTCTCAAATCCATCCATTCAATTACAAAAAATGAAATAAAATCATCCAAAACTCCAAAACTATAATCAAAACATACTACCAAATAAATTTTCAAATTTTGTAAACTTTTTCTAAAAAATTATTTTTCAAAATTGTTTCACAAATACAAACCAAACATGACACATAAATCTATTTAAAAAATAGGGTTCTGAAATAATTTCAATCTTGAGTAATGCTTGGTTAATTATTTTGGTCTTAAGTTATCTTTGATTTATTGAAATGAAGTTGAATGGAATAATCATTTTATCATAATGTCCATCCTCACGTTTAATTTACTAAAAAATGTTACAAACGAAATCACCATTAATCATTGTGAGGAAATAGTCATTCTATAAAGAATGACCATTCTATTTTATTCATTTTTATTTCAAGGAACCAGATACTAGACTATGGTATTAGTAATTTAAAAATGAAGGTTATAGAATTTTTAAAAAAAAATATTAAATTGGTGAATTATTTAAAAATAATGGATGGTTGTTTGCCAAATGTTTGAATTATTTATAAAATATTATTTGAGTATACCAGTTACAATTGTTTCTGGAGAAATAATTTTTTTAAAGTTGAAGTTTATTAGATTGGATCGGGATAGAATTACACCTAAAACTAATTGATTTTTAGATTTTTGGATCTAGAATCGAACTAATTATATAAAAAGTGAAATCAAACCTATTTGAGACAATTCAGGCTGCATTGGGTTGAATCGTTATTCCACCTATATCAAGCTCTTGTTCGTCAAGAGATATTTTGGTTAAAAAAAAAGTTAAAAAGTTAACAAATTCAACTCTATTAACAAAATATCAACTCTATTAACAAATTCAATCAATTAATTTTTCTCTCACATCTATATATTCAATTAAAAAAACTATTTCAAACATATTAACTTTTTTCACTTCATAAGAACACCTCCACTGATAATTGACATGCCAAATTTATAATTGGCATTCTACAGTGCTAAAATGCCAAATAATAACAATGTTGTTGCAATAGTACAAATGTCTTTATTTTTATTTTTTATTTTTTTATACTGAGTCAACTTTCAACTTAAACGTTGGTGTGAGGGGAGATTTGCGCCGGGTTGTACGGCCGAGCAACGATGACAGCAGGCTTGATGGAGTGTACGGCGCCGAGCTAACTCTCGCGTCGGCGCGGCCAACAACCTGACTCGCACGGTCAGGGATATCGACCAGTCAGGCACTAACTGGCGTTGCCGAGCTGCGGCTTGCACGAAGTTGACGGAGCTCAGGGTTACGGTGATAGTGCCGAGCTAGATAGAGCCCGGGCCAGACTTGAGACGCGGTTAGCGCCGGTATGCGCCTAAGCGGTCGTTTGGGATAGGCAGCGCCCGTAGGACCGAGATGGATGGTTGGACGGTTGGAGGCCGGCATGCCTCGCTCGGCTGGTCCTGGTGAACCGGTCGATAATAGCTCGGTCGAGCCGGTCAGGCTTTCACCTGATTCCAAGTTATCAGTCAAAGACGCATAGCACGGTTATGTGGTGGCAAGTCTCCCCAAGTGTTAGGCCGGTCATGGTACCCCGGTTAAGGGTGCTACCTGGGCCAATGGGGTGAGGGAGAGGACATCTGCTCCACGCACGCTATAATACCGTTAGACAGTTCTGTGTGTACTGGTGGAAGGACAAAACCTTTACACGCATAAGGTGGTGAGAGGCGCGCACTGCCACCTGTCCAGGGAAGGACAACAGAGGTAGTGAGCGCACAATCTTGAGACTGCATGGCCAGCCTAGAAAGAGGGAAAGAGACCAAGGCTACAGGTATGCGAACTCACTCTCACAAACACTCTGGTCTCATTGTCTTCTTCCTTAGTGAACTGACTTGATCGTCGGAGGGTCTTTCCGGCACACCACCGCCGGGCAGCTCACCATTTTTGTGTCGCAGAGATAAACGTCGTTACCAGAAGCTTGACGTTCAAGGCGTACGGAGAGCAAAGGATATTTCGCCCCCGTACAGTTGGATTGACATATTAATAAGTAACCATTTGATGCCCATCTAAAAATATCTACCATCACCTTGTTTGGTTTCAATTTTCAAAATTCAATTTTTCTAGAAATTGGATATTTTCTTTTTCATATATTTTTTATTTTTAATGAAATTTTTAATATTTTAACCAAATTTTTTACTCAAAGTCTGGATCATTCTCAAACTCTCTTGGTCATTGCCCTAACACCCAACTTTCACCTCCTCTCTCACACGACTGAGCCAAGTTTGGCATGTCTTGAAAAAGACAAAAAGTTAAAAAGTCACTATCTTATTTAAGTTACATGATTTTATTTAAGTCACATCACCTCTCTAACACATCACTTCAAACCCAACCCAAACCCAACCCATATTTCATAAAAAGTCAAAAAGTGCACTTATTTAGATCATCCCAAACAACTAGTCTCTCACACTCTCTCTCATACAACTCTCTCTCTCTCTGGGTTTGTAGGTGTTGTACATCGATTAGAGGATTTTAAATAGTAATAAAAAAAAGTAATGCTAGAAACTCACATTTGAGACTCCTAAATATATTCACAATGATGTGGCATGGAAGTAGAGCCCCACATGATTAAATGTAACAAATTAAGAGTTAACACACATCATTTCACATCATTGTGGATAAAATTGTAAAGATTTTATTAGAAGAGTCAAACATTTTCCATAAAAAGTATATTTGTATAACACTACTCATGCAAGATGAACCTATCCTTCGTTCCAAATAATTTTATGAGCACAGAGATTACAACAACCAATGGAACTCATCAAAAGATGAAGAGGGCAACAAAAAGTGAAAAGAATTTTGATTTCAAGTGAATATTCAAAATTCTCATAAAATAATACATGTAAAGCGTAACCAAGAGATTTGTGCACTAAGTAAGATCTTTTCTAATATGTTGAGTATAATTATCTATATTTATCAAACACGTGTAAAAACAAGAAATTATTCGGTGTTGGGAGGCTTAAACAATTTTCAGCACAACTCGAATTAGGCCTAGGTAAACTCTCAACCCGCGCAACCCAACTCTCAACTCTAATAGCTCGTTTGGGATGTGGGTTGACTTTTTAGCTTTTTTAGCCTGGGACTAAAAAGTTTCGTTTGGGATAGACTTTTTGACTTTTTGAATTTTATGAGAGAAAAAAATGAAATGATTATGGATTGGATGTGATATTTTGTCTTATTTGGCTAAAATAACTTATTTTGTCTTATATGTCTATTTAGTCCAAAACATCTTCCCAAACAAACTTAGCTCTAACAAATCACAAGAACAGATGGGTATGACTATAAACAGTGTTGGGCTTTTCTTAAAAAAAAAAAAAAAGTTTGGCTTTTATTGTATAAATAAGCTTGACAGGCCAGCCCTAAAAGCAACCGATGTCAGATTTGGGGCTTGGGCTTGATGCTTAATTCAGCCCATTCAACTGGGATATACATTTTGTTACCCTGCTCTCTATCTGGGTAATAGGCTTCTGCTTAAGGAGTATATAAGGAGCTAGTTGGTTGGAATAATATGTTGGGAAGACATGATGAAAAAACCCTCAACACAGCCAAACATAGTCTTAAAAACAGGGATCTGTAAACTGAAAAAAACTTGGAATGAAATTTTCAAATATTAAAATGACAAGAATATCTTAGTTTAGATATTCAAAAATATGGAATTTTCCCGTCTATTCTTTTTCCTCTTGTAGACCCGACTTTGTGCTCGATTTTTCAATTCTTGACTCATTTGAGTTGTCTCAGGGTGAAGCCCTATATACCTACATTGTCATTAATCACTACGAAAGGTTAAATATTCAAAATGAAATTATATAGCACTACAAACACTACCTCAAAATGAGTTTAACAGTTTCTTAAAATAATATAATCCTAGACAATTAGATTAAATATTTCTCAAGTACAGACTAAATACAATGGTCAGTTATGGAAAAATAAATTTGTAGCTATGTACGATGTTTGAGATTACCTGTTTCTATTTTACTTCTTTAGCATCATTCCTGCAGCCAAATTTAACTCCAAGGCTTTGATTTGATTTGACTGATCTGTAAAGATCTATGTTACACGGACTCTTTGGAATTTCGAAGGTACTCGTGTCGACACGACACGACACGGGTACGGGTGCGGGATACGGCTCCTTAGAAACGGATACGGCAAAAGAATCGAAAGAGAAGGGAGCAAGGAGAGAACCTGGCCTTCGACTTCAATCAATTGCAGAGCATCGATCGATCTGTGAAGCTTGATCTGCGAAGTTGATCTGCGAAGTCGATGTACTGTGCTCCGTCGTCTTTCCCTTTGATCTCGATCTCGGACTCTTTTCGTCGCTTGATCTGCGAAGTCTCTTCGTCACTCACTCTCTCTCTCTCTCTCTCTTTTCTTTTTTGATCAGTCTCTCTCTGACTTTTCTTTTTAATATAATTTGAATTATATATAATATAAATTATATTAATATAATATTATTCATATTATATAATATTATTTATTCAAAAAAATATAATATAATATAATATAATATATCATAAATAACATAACTTTTATGTCTAAAATTAAAATAATTTATTTTATCATATATAATATAATTTATTTATTATTTATTTGTTATTTTTTTAATAAAATTTGTTATTCCTTAAACTTTTTAATATATTTAAAAATAACTATTTAACGTATCCCCGTATCCGTATCCTAATTTGGATCTGTATCCACGTATCCTTAATTTTTAATTTTAAAGTGTCCGATCCTTAGATACACACCCGTACCCGATACCCGTATCCGAGTCCATGTAACATAGGTAAAGATCACTTACCAAAAGCAACAAACAAACATAAAAATGTTGCAAAATACACAATCAATGTGAAGATATCAATTAATGCTGTGTTTTTGGATGCTATGTTTTAAGCTTAAAAAAAATTTGTTGTCCAGTGTGAGGTAAAAATATCTGAGTTTGAATTACAAAAATTAGGATTTCCTTCTTCCCTATTTGTCACCTATTTAAAAGCCATATGTTTTTTATTTATTTTTTTGGGTATTTTAGGCTAAAAAGGCCCCAAAAGCAGGCCTTTATAGCCTAAAAAGCTAAGAAAGCGGCCCTTTAAGCCGGCAACAAAATGTCATTCAACTTTTATGAGCCGATCTCTATCTACTCAATCTTGGAATGAAGTTCAAGTTTGACCAATTTATACGCATGAATCAAGCTTAAAAGGGCTCCTAATGGGCTTATATGAATTTGTTCACATGCATCAAAGCTTGATCTACAGCTCTAGCCCCAACCAAGCCAAGAATTGACCGGCTCCCCCTAAGTGAAAATGTTGTCTCTATTGATTGAATTTCTGATGATTTAACAATATTATATAGATATAAAGGTATGTGCTTGGTTGATGTGGAATATCACTTGTAGCATGTGAAGATAAACATTTAGTGTTCTTGACATTGGGCCTTGGGACTGTTTTGCGATGAGTGCAAGAGAGGTGTTTACTCATCTACCTTCTATAGAAACACCCCCTTCCCTCATTCTTTTGGGCCTATCGTGCCCTTGGTCTTGGGCCCTCAAACTAAGCTTATGTGGATTAAATACTCTAAAATAGTTCAGCAGACTGGGTTGTTTGGGGTTGGCCACCAATTTTATTTTTGGACTTTGGCATACTTTTCAGGTATGGATTTGAGTCAAGATGTCCCATAATTTGAGGCAATGTTTGGTAAAAGGCATTCAAATTTTCTCTTATTTATATTCTAAGGTAGAATAAAGTTTCTACATAATCTGTTTTGGAAGTCTAACACCGTAGTTCATTGATATGGTTGTAACATAGCAATAGAGAAGAAATACTTCAGCAACTTCTGGATATTTTGAATTGTGACAACACTAATCTGTTTGTGGGAAATGCTTATTGGGTGAGTCCAGCCACATGCACGTGGCACAAGATCACCCATTTTCATGTTTTTTCTGCAACTTATTTCATGTACTTCAAAGCATCCACATAATGCTATTATGCACTTACACCTGTTTTTTTTTCTTTTTTTTTTTTTTTTGCAGTCATACTGGGTGCATCATCAAAAAATCAAGTTTGATCTATAAATACATAACAAATAGTTTCATCTACAAATACATAACAAATCCTTATTTATATATGAGTTTATGCACCTACAAATCCTTCAGTACTCACAAACAAATCTCAAATCTGAAAACCCAAAAACATATTCCAAAAGAAAAAGAAAAGCTATTACCTAGAAAAAATTAAAAATATATATATATAAGAAAAAATAATCTTCAGCTCCCACAGATAAATCCCAAATAAGAAAAGCCAAAAACAGTTATAAAAAATAAAAAAATAAAAAAAAATTAAAAAAATAAAAAAAAGATTAAAATAAGAATGTTATACAGAGAGAGGGTCTTGAAGAGCACAAAATTAACAAAAACAAAACATAAAGTTCTAGACTTAGAGTTTTATCAAAATCATTGGCCATTTTCAGAAAAATTACACACTTTCTTTTCGCTGAAACTAAACCAAAAAAATAAAAAATAAAATAAATAAAAACATATAAATGTAAATTGTGAAGTGGGCTTTAGAGTCATACATGAGACAACAAAGATCTCTTTCGTGAGTAGAGTTTGAAACTTTACTCTTTTTGGTATGGTTTTGCCGTCTATTTGTATACCTTCAAAACCTGTGTAAATTTCCTTTTACAGAAAGAAATCTACAATTAGAAGATTCAAATCCTGTTCTCTTGAAAACTTGCATAAAATTTGAATTTAAGTTCATTGAAAAATAATTCTAGAGCGAATTACACTAGTAGTCCCTATAGTTTGGGGCTTATGTCACTTTGATCCCTAACCTTTGAATTTTTGGTTATAAAATTCTGTTTAGTTTGGTTTTCAGAATTTATTTTCAGAAAAAATTTCTAATAAACTAAAAATTAAATTGGTGAAAAAAATAAATTTAAAACACATCATTTTTACATAATTTAATCTTTTTTTGGGGGGGGGGGTAGAAATAAATTTTTTTATATTTATTTTCGTTAAATTAAATTTTTTTTTTCAAAAGTCAAACATGACAATTTTGATGTCATTATTAAACCAATTCATTAAATCAAAAAAAATCCAAAACTAAAAGCATTTCATATATTAAACGTATTGATTATATGTTAAAATCCTAATTACCATCCACTACATAATAACCATCAAGAAAATCTATTAACAACAAAAACAACCACCCATTATATGATAATCATCCAAGCACATACTAAAAATTAATTTGGTAAAAAAAATAAAAATAAAAATAAAAATAAAAATGTAAAAGATTTATCATTTTTATATAATTTTATCTTTGATGAGTAGAAATAATTTTTAAAAATTTAAAAATAATTTGTTGACATTTATGTTTCTTTGTCAAACTAATTTATATTTTATCAAATTGACAATTTTACCCTTGAAATTGAGCAACAATGTCTTCAATTGTCCTTATTTGGAACAAGATTCAAAATTTAGAATCAAATGTATCACAATTAAAAAGTCAGGGACTAAAATAACACAAGCCCTGAACTGTATGAATCGTTAGTGTAATTTATCCATAATTCAATTTGTGCAACCACACAAGCCCTACAAACGCAAAATGTACTTCCTATTCTTCAAATCTTCCAACATTATTCTAAAAAAATAAAGAGAATTCTGATGTTGCGGAACATCGCTGTCTGTTTTTATTTTTTTTTAAACATCATATATCTTTATTTCAATTGATCATCCCTGTTTTCTCAAGTGGGTAATAAAACAAAACCAATCTCAAATGGGTTTTGGTGTTTTTGATCTCTATTTCGTTTTCTTGATTCATGTCTCCTAACAATAAAACAAAACCAATCTCAAATGGGTTTTGGAGTTTGTGATCTCTTTCATTTCTTGATTTGGTTCAGACTTTGCCTTGAATTTTTGAAATCTTTGAAATTTAATAAGGAATAATAACTTTTGGTACTCTCTCCACCAAATAATAAACAAAATTAGAATTATGGAAACCCATTAATTTTTTGCTTTTCCAAACCTGGTGGTTATGAGCGAAAGTGGAAGCAAAGAAAGAGCAAGTTATGAATTCAAAGTCAATAATTAATGTAGGAACCACTTGTTTCACTCTTATGGACATATTGTCAACCAAATGGTGTACAAATTTTGTAAATGCAATAGCAAAAACCAAGACAATACAGAAACATACAAATCTAATATCAACATATGTACGTAGAAATAAAGAAAAATTGCAAACCAGAAAATCACATACCAAATCATTCGGTTTGAGAGTTGATACACTTATTCTTTTATAAAGCATGAGGACTGATATCCAGAGCCCCAAAAACAGAGTTCTCATGCCTAATATCATTTTCACAAAGTGCTCATGCCTAATATCTGAAATCAAACCATTTAAAAAATGGTGTGATGGTGGAAACTGTTTCATAAACCCATCTCAAGAAATAGAAATCTTTCAGAAACCCATTTTAAAAAATAGAAGTAGAAACCATTTGAAGACCCATTTCAATCATTAAAGAGAAGAGAAGAGATGCTATAGAAATCAAACCGTTTCATAACCGAAATCAAATAATTTCAAAACCATTTGACTCATAGAGAAACAGATTGCAGGAAATAGAGAGTAGAAATGGAAGTTTTCGTTAACTATGATGATAAGATTTGAAAAATCTAGAAACTCTAGATGTTGATTTGTGATTATGTATCAATAAGCAGTAGAAAACAATCTCAATCAAATAATCAAGAGAAAGAGACACAACGATTTTTACGTGGAAAAATCACAATTGGACACCTCCAACTGTGATAAAAAAAACCACGGGCAACTGCCACAAGACAATCCACTAAGAAGATATAAAGGAATTACACAGGTATATTCTCAATTATCTAGCGAATCCACAACGCCTAATTGAACCAACCTCTATGTGCCTCTTCCAACCCTATCTTCACCACGGAATTGTCTTTCTGATGAGCCACTCTAGATTCCACCAAAGCTTCAGGCTCGAATTCTTCAAAATCCACAACTGAAGAACAACTCTCTGTTTTATGTATAACAAACAAATCTTTGATGTACTCTCTTTAAACCATGAGTTGAATATTCAATAAAACATCAAAGAAAATAACAAAATATCCCCAGATATAAACCTTTAAGAACAAAAAAGAAGATCTGGAGGAATTCAATCAAATCAGTAGTCTAGTTTTGGGAGAAAACCAACTACTTATAGAAAATCCAAAGCAATCCTAGTTGGGAAAGAAAACCAACTTCTTGTTTGTAAAAAACCAACTTCTTGTAGAACTCCAAAGTAATCCCACTTCTTATAGAAACCCAAAATAAACCTTGTTTCAGAAGAAAACCAACTCCATAATGAATCTGGAAATTTGGGATCGCGCGGTCCGCTCGAGCGTGGGTCTTCCCGCTCGAGCGGAGACTTCATATTTTGTGATTTCATGTAGGCTCCCCGCTCGAGCATCTGTTTCCCCGATCGAGCGGAGAATCACACCTTCCAGTATTTTTTCAGGTAAAACAAAGATACTGTGAGCTTGCAAACCCCGCTCGAGCGCCCATTTTCCCGCTCGAGCGGGAAGGCCAAAATTGGAAAATCTTGAAAAGTATAACATGAACGGACAGGCAACTTTGAATGCATTTTTGCATTTTGCTTCGGGCCGCGAGCTGACCGGGCAGCTCGACCCCCGTCATAATCAGCGAAGTGGCAATCTTGAAAACATTAACATCACAAACTGATCTGCAAGGCTCGATTCGGGTTGGATTCGCATCTAAAAAACTCATAGCCTCACTGAAATAAAAATGCGAAAACAAATACAACTGAAAGGAGTTTTGTCAAACGGGATTGCCAAGAATAAAAACCTAACAAGATCCCATGGTGTGAAAAAAAGTTTCCCAACAAAAGAGAGAAGAAGAATTCAGCAATTTCCAAAGAAGTGTGTTACCTTTTGTAGAGTTATCATCCTCAAGGTCCATTGTGGCTTCACTTGTAACTCCTTCAACTTCTACGACATCATTTACAATTTCACACCTCTGCAACATGTCCACTCACATTACAAGTCAACCAAAAAAATAGGTAATTTACATAAATTTGAGCTTCTTCTGATTACAAGAAATTATGACATATTTGGGAAAATCATTAAGAAGCAAACAGTGCTGAACTACACAATCCATAGGTCGTACGACTTAATGAGTCACATTCTCCATACCTTATTGTATAGTGATCCATAAACCTTATGGTATTTAGCTTCAAGGGTTGCTCTCTCCTAAAAAAAATTTGCCTCCAACTCATTATGTTGGCTGTGCAATGGTACAACAAAGTATTACACTTCAACACACACAAGAAATCTACGTACATACTTTTTGAAACCATTTATATATCAAATGTTAAAGTCTAAAGAGAAACAAGGCTACAATATGACATCCACCAAGGACATTCCTATAAATAACCATATAATTAGCAAATGAACATCATTGACATGTTCTTGAATAGAAACTAAGCTACCTAATTTGTGCATAATATCAGTTCAAAATGGAAATAAAGTACAAGATCATTCCTAAATGTCAATGCTTATTTTCGACAAAGTGTAAACCTGTAGACACCCCATTTTTGACCGACCTTAAGACTCAGACGTCACCGATTGAGCACTCGGTGATGTTGCATGCTGTGCTCGTTCAGAAGTCTCAGAGTCGCGGCCGTGCGCCCTGCCTCCGGACTTCCGAATTCTCTTTTATGCCTTGTCTCGGTTTGCGAACCAGACTCGGTTTTCTCTGTTTTCTTTCCCGAGGGAAGGGAGTGGTCCTGTAGACTATCTCCCGGTGGCCGTGAGCTACATTTCGTGGCCGTAGGCCATTTTGCCCATTTCGGAGCCCGGTTCCCGATTTTCGGGATCGTTAGGACGTGTGCCTCGGCTCGGGACCGCCCAACCATCTCTGAGTTCTCCGGTTTTTGGCTTGCACCTCTATTTTATAGTTCCGAGGAACACTGGGGCCTCTGATGCCCACTTCGTGGCCGTATGCCATTTCCGGTGCCTGTAGCCGGTTTTCAGGACCCCGAATCGCGCAGTTTGGGCCCCGAGCATTCATTTTGCATCAGTTTTCTCTGATTTTTGGCAGGAACCTCTGTTTTGTCATTCCGAGGGACACTGGAGTTGCAGATATCCACTTCGCTGCCGTATGCCACTTCCGGCACCCGCAGCCCATTTTCGGGATCCCGAATTGCTCGGTTTTGGCCCCGAGCGTTCATTTCTCATTAGTTTTTGTTCAAATTTGGCAGGTACCTCTGTTTCAACACCAGGAAGATCACTGGGAGGTGGGAGGCCAGCAATTATCCCAGATAACCAGTTTCGCTCCTCCGGAGCCCGTTTTTCTCACTTCCGGGCCAATGTTGAACACCCTGGGGGTATTTTCTTCCAACCAAAGCCACATATCTGTGATCAGGGGACATGGGAGGACCCTAAACAAGCATGGTCGGCCAGAAAATTGGAAGTTCATTTTTGGGCCTCTCCTTCAAGCTCTATGTTGTGGCTCCTGCTCCAGTGTTGCCAAATTCCAACCTTGGAACCTTGTTCCACACATCTGGGAGGACACCAAGGGTATATGGTCGGCCAGAAATTGTGCATTTCATTTTTGAGGCTCTCCTTCAAGCTCTATGTTGTGGCTCCTGCTTCAGAGTTGCCAGATTCCGACCTTGGGGCCTTGATCTACACACATGGGAGGACACCACTGCATGGTGGTCGACCAGCATTTTTTGAGTTCATTTTTTGGGGGTGGCCGGCCGGCCATGGTGAGTGGCTGGCCGACCAGGTGGGGTGGCCGGCCGGCCACCTCGCAGAAAGTTACCTGGCCGGCCAGCTTCCTTCTTTCCAGCTCAGTACAGCTGTCCGGATATTTTTGCTGAAATATCACCCCATCCGGGGGATATTTTGGGAGGGAAAGCTTGGATGCTTCTCCCTCCCCTTTTACACCTTTTCTCCCTTATTTAAAGGAACCAAGAGCTCCTTTGCCTAGGTTAGAAAAAATTGCCTCAAGACATCCCTCTCTCAAAGCTTCATTTCCATAGCCAAAACCTTGAAAAACTTCCAAGTTCCTAGCTCCCCTCTTCATCAACCCTTAGCTCCACCATCAACACTACCATTCCAGCAGCAAGGAAGTGTTCTCCAGGGGTTAAGAAGCAACAAATTCAGGCCAAGAAGTAGCAACACTTGGATCTTCAAGGGTAAGTCTCCAAATCTCATCTTTGTAGCATAATTTTCCATCCTTTTTTTACCCTATTTCCTTTTGTTTTTGGGGCTCCGACCCCTACTGGTTTTAGGCTTATTTTGAGCCCCTCTACAACTTTGTAGAAGGGCTTAACTTCATTTGGTGTCCCTATGATACACTTGTCTCAATATCTAGCTTGTATGTCACAATCTTGCATGCTATTTTTAACCTATTTGCATTTGTTTTTGGGGCTCCGACCACTAGTGGTTTTGTGCTTATATTGAGCCCCTCTACAACATTGTAGAAGGGCTCAACCTCATTTGGCCATCCCATATACCACCTCCCTTTGAAATCCACTTTAGGCCCTAATTCTTGCATGTTTTGTATCCTTTTGTGCTTTTGGTTTTGGCTTTTGGTCAGAACTGAAAGGGGTCTTTTTTTGACCCCCTTTACATGTTTCATGAATAAAGTTTTGTTTTTTGGTGTATGCTTTGCATATCTCTTGTTATAACCTCTTTTGGGCTCCATTTTACATAGAATTTATAGCATGTTTATATTCTGTTTTTGGGGCTTCCATCTTCTGTAAATGTGCTTATTTTTAGGCGCTCTTCAATTTTTCAGAAGCATGTTTGTTCATTTGGGGTTTGTATATATCACTTGTCTCAATACCCTTCTTTTAGCCCCTATTCTTGCATGCTTTTGTTGCTATATCTATGCTTGCATTTTGGCCATGTTTGTTACTGAAAAATGCCATATTTGGGACTGCCTTGCCACTGGTTTTTCTTTCATGTGCTGATTTTGCATGTTTAGTATGGCTATAGGCCGTTTCGGGTGTCTAATTTCACATTTTGGGATGATTTCATGCTTCGGTTGTCATTTCGTATCATTTCGGGGCTGTTTTACATCATTTGTGAGTGCTGAAATTCCATTGCCATGCTTGCATATCATTTCCCATGTCATTTCATGCCTTAATCCATTGCCTCGGTTTGCGTGCCTGTGGGCACGCACTTCGAGGCACCTCCGTTTTATCCGACGGCCTCCTATGTGAGTGAGCTGAGGCTCTCCCATGTTGGTGTAAGCCCATCGCGGCATTCCGTGTGTCATTTCATTGCATTTTATCATCGCCTCGGTTCGCGCGCCTGTGGGCACGCGTTTCGAGGCACTTCGGTTTTATCCGATTTTCATCTTTTATCATCGCCTCAGTTTACGCGCCTGTGGGCACGCGTTTCGAGGCACTTCGGTTTTATCCGATTTTCATCTTTTATCATCGCCTCGGTTTGCGCGCCTGTGGGCACGCATTTCGAGGCACTTCAGTTTTATCCGATTCCTCATTTTATCATCGCCTCGGTTTGCGTGCCCGTGTGCACGCATTTCGAGGCATTTCGGTTTTATCCGATTTACCCTTCATATCATCGCCTCGGTTTGCGCGCCTGTGGGCACGCATTTCGAGGCACTTCGGTTTTATCCGATTTGCATTTCATACCATCGCCTTGGTTTGCGTGCCCGCGTGCACGCTTTTCGAGGCATATCATTTTCATCTCATTTTCACAGCATAGTACATAGTAGGTTGTATCTTAGATTACATTTATACATTTTCTCGATTTGCGTGCCCGTGTGCACATATTTCGAGACATCTCATTTTCATAGCATTGAGCATGCTAGGTTGTATATTAGTTGCATTTCATGCATATCATGCATATCGCACGGGAAACGAGGTATATTCCGTACTCCGAGTGACGGAGTGTGTCTCAATTCCCCAGTTACCAACACTCCGGATTGCCTATGATGGAGTTAAGTTTTGTTGTAGCATTCATCCCTACATTGAGTTATGCAATTCGACTCCTCGGCCATCATGCATCGGTATGCACGATTGGTGGCACGAGGATCGAGGCATGCATACATTTATGAAATACATTGCTATGCCCTTTTCCTGCTCTCTGTTACAGCAAAACCGAAGATCAACAACCTTTCGGAGTCTGGCGCGCATTTCGAGAAATACTGCAAACAGAGGCTAATCAGGGCATCCCAGTGGATTTCCGCCCGAGGCAGCCCAGCAGGCAATCTCTATCAGAAGCAAGGCAGTCCCTGGCCTGCGCGCCAGTTTACAGCTTTCTTAGTTCAATTTGTCAATTAATTAGAATTTGTATATTTATTTCGGACTGTATATTTCGGACTGTATTATTCTTTTATTCGGGTCTGTATTGTTATTTATTCGGACCCTCCGCGCGAGGGCAATGTTGTAATAAGGGTGTGTGAGTGTGATGTATGTCTTCCAACCTCCATTTCTTTCTCCCTTTTATTTACCCGCTTTGGATGGTTAGATATAGGACATATTTCAATTAGCATACAGTATGATAGCATGTTTGCATTCATTCATCTGTTTTGCATGCACCGGGCTCGGCGCATCATACAAACTGCATTGTATTTCAATTCTAAAGTTGAATACATGTTAGCTGTTGCATTTCATATGCCATATTTAGAATAGCCGAGCCTGCTATAATTGCATCTTTGCATGTGTTGCATTAGGCATTTTAGCATATTTAGGATTCATGCATGATTTCTAACTAGTTCCTATTTTGGCTTGGAGTACTCGGTAAGTGGTTATGCTTTAGCATCCTTGCATGCGTGTGAGTGTTGCCATGATAGCATGCTTACCATGAGGCTAACTGCTTATGTGATATAACTGCCTTGAATGCCTGTGGGTGGAGGTTGAGTTATCTGAAGTGGAACAATTCACTGATTGTTTGTTTTAAGCCCACTAGATAGTGGCAAAATCATTATTTTCCTAAGCCCACCTGAGGGTGGCAAATCCGCATTTTAGCCTACCTACGGGTAGCATCATCAAACCATTTTCAAACAAACAAACATGAGATGTTCAGTTCCAATTCAGACGGCCCAGTCTATACTTATTTGCTGCGAGCATCACATAGTAATCTAGGCTAAAAACCGGAATAAGAACGCACAATGTTTTCAAAAACAGATATCATGGTTAGTAGAGGTCGGTCTTTGACCGGGCGAGAGGGGGTGCTCACGATGTGACCTTCCCTAATCGTACCCAAGTTCCCGAGCCAACTTTGGTGATGACGGACACGTGGCCTTTTGGCACCGAGTCAGGGTTTCCTAAATTTCCCATTTTAAAATATTTAGGTGGCGACTCTGTTATCTGGCAAAGCAGTCCATGTTTGGCACTTCTTTCAAAAAAATATGTTTTCCTTCAAAACGATTTGCCGGATTTGGACTCTTTGGTTCAAGATTGAGAACCGCAACAAAATCGAGTCCGAACTGTAGCGAGGTCCCTCGCGGGCGTTGTTACAAAACCCTTGCTACTTTCCTACTTCCTTCTCTTCTAAAAGTTTGTTCTGTCATGCTTAATGACTTTTCAATCCTCGTGGAAGTGCTTCTTGAAGTACTTTACTAGAATTTCAACAGAAAAAATGAATAATAAAATGTTTTCAAGATAAAATCTTGACAAAAAAAATAGAAACTCCATTCATTCCATTGTAACATTCTGGTGTACACATCAATACTACTAAACATTTGGAACCGAGGCATAATAAAATAGGAACATATTAAAATTTGTAAATTCTAAGCTATTTTAAATATTGCATTGTGAGTTATAGAGACCTGGATATTGCATTATTTTCTTACACGGACCTCCATACTTAAAATGGCAATAATTTTTTGTATTTTTGTATTTTTTGTTTGTTTGTTTGTTTGTTTTTTTTTTTTTTTTTTTTTTTTTTTTTGTATTTTAACACTGACTTATCTTTGGAAAAATCACAAAAAAAAAACCTAGAGTTTTACCCTTATAACGAAATATAAACATGAGCCTTCAATTTTGTCAATTTAGCCTTAATCTTTTGATATGTTATCAATCTAAACCATAACGACTAGAAAAAAAAAATTAAAAAAAAAATTAAACTCAATGCACTGGAAATACTGTCTCCAATGAAACACACATTTCATAGATCAATACTATAATCCATATCCATGCACTAGCATTTGAATTGAAACTGAAATTCTTGTTGAGTTAAGAATAGTTTCTGCATTTTGAGATACAATATATATATATATATATTTTAAGAAGTAAGGGAAAAAAACTGCAGATTTTTTCTATATGTATTTTCATAGGCATATTAGCAAACAAGTGGTGTGCATAATTTACACATGAATTAAAGTAAGGAAAAAGAAGAACATAGAAACCACATGGCGGCACATCTTGGAAGACAAATAAGCATGGAATAAGCTATCTACATACCAGATTGTCCAGAATACAAAGCAGAATGGAGTTCCAGTTCGCAAAAACACCAACAGAAAATGCAGAACACAGAGGAAAGCAGAACGTAGTAGGGAATTTCACACACTTAGTTGTTCTTGGTTTCAGCACTTCAGAAAGATGAGTTCTACGCTTTTTATATATGTTATGTTGTAGATTAGATCCACCATGACATAGGAAGATATGTACGTGGTGAAGAGTTTAAATAAAATATTTCAATGATATAGATAGTTGTGGAGTAGATTATATAAGTTGTAAGGAATGCAATTTAAATGATAATACTTTTGTATGCTTTTCTTTGGAGATGGTCAAACATATGAATGAATCCACTATTTCTGTGTCTAATGATAAAAATAATTCGACAAAATATATTCTCATTAGAAAAAGAAAAAAAAAATGCAATCACAAACGTATTACATAATAGGAGAGAGCACACAATCAAGCTGACATCATGAACAGTACCATATCACAACTACTTAATCTACTTTTACAATGACATTATCAAATATTAACTCAAACTTTGTCCATGGCTACCTTAACCACAACTTCATTATTTCAACATTACCATAAGTTACAGTAGCAACAACGGTTTTTTGACTTAACCTGCAACAAGGAGAAAAAAACATGCAAGTCCAAGTGTTTTGTTTATAAGAATTTGGGAAAATAATGAGGCAATTGAAATCACAAATAAAATGCATGGAATCATTCAGATTATACATATTTAAAAAAAAAAAAAAATGCATGAAATTTAAGAAATTATTGATAATGGGCAAAAAATTCAAGTTTTATGTAAAAATAAGGCAACATATATTCAATTCAACATGTGTGACACTCTAAGTCCCATATTAGATATTAGATAGATATTGATAGTCTGATCAACTATATATGGAATGGCCCATCCTCTACAATGTGAGGTCTTTTCACTACAACAAAAAGTATTTTTGGCGACGTTTTCTGGCAACTAAACAGAAATTAGTCATTAATTTTACATAATCGGCGACAATATACTTGTTAGTCACCAAAAACTAAACTATTGGCGACGAGTTGACATTATGGGTCGCTGTTGAGTTTGGCGCCAACTTAAATTTTTGCGCGGGAGCACTAAAACCATTTTCGCGACCAAATTAATATATGGAGATGGAAATTTTGGTCGCCGATTGTAAATTTTTGGCAACACAAAAAAAATAGGGGCGGAAAGGTGAACAATATTTATGGTGACCTAACGATTTTAGTCGCCAATAAATTATCTGTCAAAACCACGTCGTTTTGAATTTGCCCTTTTTTTTTTTTTTTTTTTTTAAAGAAGGGTTGACTAAACCTTTTGGGTGAATAAACAAATAATTGACCTAATATGACTCGAAGGTTCATCTCATTCTCTCACTCCACAACCTCAAACTACATAACAGCACAGAACAGAGGTATGTCTTTGTCACAACCCAAACCTGCCCCTATAAGTTTAGCGCCGTAACCAGCCAGTAATCCTTGGATTACCAAAGACCTCTGTACATAATAACATATAATTAAGGGGCTAGTGGAAGCAACTTCCAGAAAATAATGTCCATAGAGCTGTGCAGACATGCATTAGACGAAAAATTTAAAGCTTTATATACATATGCGTGACGTCAAATAAACAACAGTCTTATGTCACTTGATATATAGACAAAACAGAATAAGACTTAGCCTAATATTCAGATACAAAAGAAAACAGAAAGGCAGTGAACGAAAATAGAAACTGTTAGCATAGAATTTGACTACACTTAAGTTTTTCAAGAACCTCTTCTTGAGGTATAGTGGTTTGGATGACTCAGACAGATCCAGGTAATCATCTCTCAGCCTGGTCACGCGCTTGGTCACTTACATACATAAATAATAGAATGAGCTGGAGCCTAGTGAATAATAACAGAGTAAAGGATTTAATGAATGTTGTCTATAATAGATACAGAAAATCGAATTTAGCTTATATCAGAAGTGGATTCATATTCTTGTTCAGAAATCAGTATTCATAACAGAAATGGAATCAGAATCATATTCATAATCAGAATTTACAATTAATTGGACATGGTACATCCATTAGCACTAATAGAAACAATTGACCCATAAAGGGACGGCCATAAAGGCATACAATTGACTCATGTGCACGAAGACGGTACAGTTGGCTAATGAGACGTACAGTTGGCCTATAAATGGGACGTATATAGAAGGATCTATAACAGTTGGCTCATGAGACATACAATTGGCCCATAATTGGGACATAATAGAACAGATAACGTATGTCATCTGAAGTTAAGAATGCCACAAATACATTTCAGAAATATCGAATAGCCATTCATTCATATAGAAAATAATAGTTTAGAAAAAAGATCATCTTATATCATTTAGAAAATACTTATAAGTGAACATAGCCTTACAAAGTTATTACTCACAGTTGGCTTCAATAGCAGACAGACATAGCAAATAAAGTAGACAAACAGAGCAGATAACTAGATAGCCTACAACGCACAAACATAGAACGGATACACAGTGAAACACACGCTCGGAAATCATTTAATTTATTTCTTTCTTGTTTGGGTGTGTTTCTAATCTTTATCCTCATTATTATGCCTTAATTAAGGCTTATGAATGCCTAAGATACAATAAAGGTGCCAAAATGTGATTTGAAACACTAAGTCAAATTTTCAAAAACAGGGTAACTTCGGTCGCTCAAGCGGTCTACAAAGTTTGTAAAAGTACTAGTTGCTTGATTTTTCCACTCAACGGATGCTTAACAGTCGCTCAAGCCAAAGACTGAGTAAATAGGGTCTCCGCTCAAGCGCAATTTTAGTCACTCGAATTGTCTATAAAACTCTGCAAAAGTACTGGGAGCATGAATTTTACGCTCGAGCCAACCTTTGTTCACTTGAGCGAAGGTGCAAGACAAAGGGTGGTCGCTCAAGCGTAGCTTTGGTCGCTCGAGCAATGATGTAAAATTATGGAATTTCCATATTGCATTTCTAAGTTCAAAATCCAATTTTAAACCTTCAAAACACATCCTTTTGGGCCAAAACTTAGTAAAACATTGAAAAACTCATAGTACAAGATGAATTACAAACCATTTCGCAAAATCAAGCCCAAAAGCTTTGCCAATTGTACAAAACAAAACTTGAAACTTAAAGAACGTAAGTTGCATGTAATGTCATGAATTTCAACCTTCCAAAACAAGATCAAATGAGTCATTAAGCTCAAAAACATGTTGAATTCTTTTAACAAAACCAAGATATGAACATGCATGTGAGAATTTTTATAAAAACAACATCAAAACTTCATGATATGCACATACATGCATGAATGTTCTTCTCCCTTACATCCTTAGTTTATTTCATGCATCTCATAGCTTAATTCCCTTGAATTAATGTTCCAACCAACTAAATCACAAAACTAGAGGCTAGAATTCTTACCTTAGATGCTTAATTGTGTTCTAGATATTCAATTTCTAGAGTTTCCAAGTCAAAACCTTCAATTCCCAAGAAATTCTTCCTTCCAAAGCTTGGTCTCAATTCTCTCTTGGTCTCTCCCTCTCTCTCACGTTTGAGACTTAAAAGATGATGAAGTAGAGGTGTATGTAATGGTCTTGAGTCAATTGTGCCTTATTTAGGCTTAATTTGGTTACATTAATTAATTTAAGTTAAGGGTAATTAATAAGGATTATTTTATGCTACTTATTTTGTTCCGAATCGAATTTCAATTGATCTTACCATAATTTTCTAAAAATCCTAAATAACACGTAATTTCAGTCAATTTCGTATTTTGTGGCCGATAAGGCCTTCAATTCACAGAACAGGACAGAAACACAAATAGATATTTCTACGACAGATAGATATAAACACAAATATCATATAACACATGCAATTAACTCGAGATTTCATCTCAATTACTCATTAGGCATTCTTAATCATGCAGTATTAGTTAATATCAGATAGGGTTGTTACAGTTTTCCCCTCTTAAAGAGTTTGGTCCCTCAAACTCAAATTACCTCCAGTTTGGAAGAATGTCGGATCTAGAAGGAACAAATCAGGGTATCTTTTCATCATATCTTCCTCAGTTTCCCAATTTGCATATGTTTCTCTGTGCTTTTGCCAATCAACTTTCACCAATGGAATATCTTTGTTTCTTAGCCTTTTCATCCTTCGATTGACAATCTGAATTGGTCGTTCGTCATAAGTAAATCATCTTTCAATAACACATGTGTTGGCTCAGTCATGTGTAAAGGATCTCTCAAGTAATCCCGGAGCATTGAAATATGAAAGACATTATGCATTTGCTCTACGATTGGAGGTAAGGCCACTCGGTATGTTACTGAATTGATTTTCTCTAGAATCTCATACGAACCAATATATCTCGGAGCCAACTTTCCTTTCACTCTAAATCGTGTTTGCCCTTTCATCGGAGTTACTTTGATAAACACATGATCTCCAACTTCATATTCTCTGTCTCTTCTTTGGACATCCGTATAACTCTTTTGGCAACTTTGTGCAGTTTTCAATCTTTGTTGAATCAATTTCATGTTTTTAGTCATTTCTTGTACAAGTTTTGATCCCAACAAAAGTCTATCACCTACCTTGGCCCAACAGATTAGAGAACGGCATTTCCTACCATACAAAGCTACATAAGGAGCCATACAGATACTCGAATGATAACTGTTGTTGTATACAAATTCAGCCAAGTAGGTCTCCCAATTTCCTTAGAAATCTAACACACATTCTGAGCATATCTTCCAAGGTTTGAATGGTTCGTTCAAATTGGTTGTCTGTCTGTGGATGATAAGCACTACTCAACCTCAATTAAGTTCCCAAAGCCTGTTGCAAACTTTGCCAAAATCTTGAAATGAATTTGGAATCCTTATCAAATAAAATGGATACTGGCACCCCGTGTAGTCTCACAATCTTATTTACATAGATGTTAGCTAATTTATCCGCATTATAAAAAGTTTTAACAGGTAAGAAATGAGCGGATGTAGTCAAACGATCAACTATGACCCAAATAGAATCCATACCTTGAGAGAAGCGAGGTAATCCAACAATAAAGTCCATCGTGATATGCTCTCATTTCCATTCTGGTATTGGAAGCGGTTGATGTAGTCTAGCGAGTCGTTGATGTTCGGCATTTACTTACTGGTAATGCAAACATCTGGCCACAAAATCAGCAATACATCTCTTCATTCCAGGCCATCAAAAGTTCTGTTTCAAATCTTTGTACATTTTTGTATTTCAGGGATGCATGGAAAATTTTGAACTGTGAGCCTCGATGATAACACGCTTTCTTAATTTTGAACAATCCAGTACACAAAACCTATTATGAAATTTCAACACATTCTTCTCAATTATAAACCCTGGTCTTGGTTTTGTGTCAATCTCATAAACAATCCCCTTCAAGAACTGATCTTGCAATTGGTTCTCTCTAATTTCTTCGATAATTGGAGGCTGGGCAGAGATGACGGCTAGAATTCCACTCTGTTCGCGCAACACAATTTCAATCTCATTCCTTTCCAAGTCACATAACAACTTTTTCTGACTGGCAAGCAAACATGATAGATTCCCAATTGACTTTCTACTCAATGCATCTGCAACGGCATTTGCCTTTCTCGGATGATACAGAATTTGCAAGTCATAGTCTTTTATTAACTCAAACCATTGTCTCTGTCTTATGTTCAATTCTTTTTTAGTAAAGAAATATTTGAGGCTTTTGAAAAATCTAGAAACCCTAGATGTTGATTTGTGATTATGTATCAATAAAAAGCAGTAAAAAACAATCCCAATCAAACAATCAAGAGAAAAGAGACACAACGATTTTTACATGGAAAAACCACAATTGGACACCTCCAATTGTGATAAAAAAATCACGGGCAACTGCCACAAGACAATCCACTAAGAAGAATTAAAGGAATTACACAGGTATACTCTCAATTATCTAGCGAATCCACAACGCCTAATTGAACCAACCTCTATGTGCCTCTTCCAACCCCATCTTCACCACGGAATTGCCTTTCTGATGAGCCACTCCGGATTCCACCAAAGCTTCAGGCTCGAATTCTTCAGAATCCACAACTGAAGAAAAACTCTCTCTTTTGTGTATAACAAACAAATCTTTGATGTACTCTCTTTAAACCATGAGTTGAATACTCAATAAAACATCAAAGAAAATAACAAAATATCTCCAGATATAAACCTTTATGAACCAAAAAGAAGATCTGGAGGACTTCAATGAATACCTTAGTTTTGGGAGAAAACCAAGTATTTATAGAGAACCAAAAGTAACCCTTGATTGGGAAGAAAACAAACTCCTTGAGAAATCCGGATTCTAAGGCTCGCTCGAGCGAAGATTTGTTGGCTCGAGCGAGGAGTGTATTTTTCGTGATTTCTACTAGTGCCTTGGCTCGAGCGATGAATACACTCTTTCAGGTTTTTGTATGGATGCAATCCTTGGCTCGAGCGAGAATCTCCTTGGATCGAGCGAGCAAACCTTCGCTCGAGCGAGCTCTTCTTGGCTCGAGCGACGAATGGTAGACATGCAATTTTGAATGCAATTTTGCATTTTGCTTCGGCCGCGAGCATTAACATCACAAACTTCTCTGCATGGCTCGATTCGGGTTTGGATTTGCATCTAATAAACTCATAGCCTCACTGAAATAAAAGTGCGAAAATAAATACATCTGAAAGGAGTTTTGTCAAACGGGGTTGCCAAGAATAAAAGCCTAACAGCTTTTATGATCAGTGTACACTTTGTAAGTCACACCATACAAATAGTGTCGCCAAATTTTCAAAGCAAACTCTACAACTGCTAGTTCAAGGTCATGAGTTGGGTAGTTCTTTTCATAAGGGCGGAGTTACCGAGAAGCATAGGAGATTAACTTTCCGTTTTGCATTAGCACACATCCCAAGCCTTTGTATGAAGCGTAACTGTAAATTTGGAACCCATCAAAACCATTGGGCAAAGTCAAAATTAGTGCAATTACTAATCTGGTTTTTAACTCTTGAAAGGCTGATTCCCGTTGATCGTTCCGATCAAATGATATATTTTTCTATGTTAACTGTGTCAATGGCATAGCAAGTTTGGAGAAGTCTCTTACAAATCTTCTGTAATAGCTAGCAAGCCCTAGAAAACTTCTAACTTCTAACACATTTGTTGGTCTTGGCCAATTTACAATAGCTTCAATTTTCTGCGGGTCTACTGATATGCCATCCTTGTTGATCACATGCCCCAAAAATCTCACACAATCAAGCCAGAATTCACATTTGGAGAGTTTTGCATCCAATTTCTTTTCCCTCAGAATCTATAACACAATTCTTAAATAGTTTTCATGATCTTCCCTGCTTTTGGAGTAAATCAAAATATCATCAATAAAAACAACTACAAACTCATTAAGAAATTGTTTGAACACCCCATTCATTAAGTCCATGAATGCTGCAGGTGCATCAGTTACCCCAAATGGCATTACCAAAAACTCATAGTGCCCATATCTAGTCCGAAATGCGGTTTTCTCTATGTCTTCTTCCTTAACCTTCAATTGGTGATATCCGGATCTAAGGTTAATTTTTGAAAAGACTTAGGCTCCTTGGAGTTAGTCAAACAAATCATCTATTCAGGGCAGTGGATATTTGTTCTTAATTGTCACTTTGTTCAATTCACGGTAGTCAATACATAGCCTCAAGGACCCATCTTTCTTTTTGACAAATAAAACGGGTGCACCCCAAGGTGAAGTGTTGGATCGGATAAACTTCTTATCTGACAATTCTTGAAGTTGGACTTTCAGTTCTTTTAATTCGGAGGTTGACATTCTGTAAGGGGTTTTAGAAATTGGTTGTGTCCCAGGCAATACATCAATGGTGAATTCAATTTCCCTATCTATTAGATTCCCGGGCAGTTCATTTGGGAAAACATCAGGAAATTTATTCACTACAGGGATATTTTCTATATTCACACTATCGGTAGACATAGCCAATACGCAACACAAATAACCTCGGCAACCCTTTCTTAATAGTTTATTGGCCTTCACAGTGGATATCAAATACGGGGGAGGAACTACACCGCTTCCACAAAACACAAACTTAGACGACCCAGGTGGTCGGAACACAACAGATTTATTCACGCAATCAATGGTGGCATAATACTTGGTCAACCAATCTATTCCCAATATATAGTCAAAATGATCAATAGCCACAGGCATCAAGTCAACATATAATATTACATCACCAATCATAATGTCACACTTAGGATATACATATGCACACATCATAGAACCCCCAGAAGGTGTAGACATAGATAACAAATAATTCATGGAATCTAGAGGTCTAGTCAATTTTCATGAAAAAGCATGCGACACAAACAAGTGTGTAGATCCATAATCTATCAAAACATATGCATTTTGGGCACAAATAGAGAGTATACCTGACACCATGGATTCAATGTTCTATACATCCCTAGGCACAAGTGCAAATACTCAACCTTGCCTCAAAGGTTCTCTCCCATCATTAGTTCTTACATTTGTTCTTAGTACAAAAGCAGATCCTGCTGAACCTGCTATAGGGCGATTGTCATTTTCAGACCCAATTGGACAATCTCTTACCATGTAGCCTGTTTTGCCACACTGAAAGCAAGCACTAGATACACGATGACACACACCTCTATGTTTTCTTCCATAATATGCACAAACTGGTATAGATCAACTGTTTTGACTTGAACTGCTAGTAGATCCCGTATTTTGTTTCATAGTCATAGGAAATGAACGGCCCTATTTGAAATTGAATCCGGACCTTTTGCCTTTCTATTCAGTTGTTAGAGCTTTCACTTGTTTCAATGCGGCCAAATTAGCTTCCGCAATTAGAGCTCTATCAAGCACATCCACATATTTGGGCAATTTTAATACACCGACCCGATCAAACACGTTTAAAGCCAAGCCTCCTTTAAATTTTCTAGCCTTTTTGTAATCGGTATCCACCATGTGTGGAGCAAACAGGGCCAATTCGGTAAACTTGGCTTCATACTCTGCTATTGACATATTGCCTTGCTTGAGTTCTTGGAATTCAGACACTTTTCGATCTTGGAAACATTGTGGGAAGTATTTTTCATAGAAAATCTCTCTGAATTGGTCCCAAGTTAAAGTTCCATTGTTATCTCGGATAAGCATCCACCAACGTTGGGTTTTGTCCTTTAGCGTGTAAGTGGCCAACAAAACTTTTTGAGTCTCTGTACATGGAAAGACTTCAAATAGTTTTTCAATTTCTAGTATCCATGTTTCAGCCTTTAAAGGTTCAATTCCGCCAAAGAAAGTTGGTGGCTTCATCTTATTGAATTTCTGAGTCAAGTTGATGCTATACTTGTTTACCAGTTCTGCTTCGACTGGAGGGGGTGGAGGAGGCAAAGGTTGTTGTCTTTGTTGCTGCATTATTGCATCTATCAAAGCTTCAAGCATTCATTCCATTCGGTTCATCCGGGTCTCTGAAGATTCATCTGTACCATCACATCTTGTATTTTCCATTTGTTATAGGTAAACAGAGCACTAATAAACATAGGCAAATAATTCTTTTCACAGTATTCAGTTCATTTCAAAGTCATGCAAGTGCAATGTCCCTAATTCTTTCTAGGACATCCTATAGCTCATATGGACTCATGTGTGCGGTAGAACACGTGCTCTGATACCACTCTGTCACGACCTAAACCCGCCCCTACAGGTTTAGTGTCGTAACTGGCCAGTTATTCTTAGATTACCAAAGGCCTTTGTACATAATAACATATAATTAAGGGGATTGTAACGCCTCCAAAATAATACAATAATGATAACTCATAATGCGGAATATATATGAGAAACAACATACTTTCATACATCAGAATTTCCTATTTCACACCCAGTTAAATGCCATGTAGGCTTACATCTTTCCAAGTCATTGCTTGGTTACACAAATTGAGTCTCGTTCATTACGTCTTAAGCCCTTGGCTTTACAAATAACAAACACACACACATAAAGCATAATTAAGAAGCTCTTGCTTCCGAAATTCCATCCATGCTATTGCCTTAGAGGAAACAATTCACCTGCACCTGAAAATGATATTCCCGTATAGGGCGAGCCAACAGCCCAGCAGAGATAATCTAACACAATATATGAGGTTTAACAAAGTTATAAGTACCACGTTCATAAACAATACCGATACTAGAACATCCACAAGGCCTGCATATTCATATGCCACTAAGACCAAACCTCATTTCCATTTTTCTTCAATTCATTTCAAGTTCATATATGCTACTCAATTCATGAGTTAGATTCATTATCTTTCAACAATCAAAATGACACTACAAGTCAATGGTTTCCAATTATGAAAAACACACATAAACACTTCGAATCTGCCATTTTACAGATATTTCGTCCGAAGGAACCGGCACCCATTTATATATGAAATTTCGGGTCTTTCACCCAGAACACTCTAGCCAACTTGTTTTAAATGGAGTCCATCCCCTTTCTTCTCCCAAACAAATATACATATCCAATGTATTTATAAACATAATCACATATGGAGTACATCCCCTTTCTCCTCCTAATAAACATACATATGCAATGTATTTATAACATGGTCATATTCAATGACACCAACAATGGATTAGCATTAAATCACCTAATCTTCATGCAATTTCTACAACAATCATAGCTATCCTCCACCGATAGCCCAATACAATTATTTCTAAAGAGATGTTCCATCTCAAAATAAATAGTTTATTCAAAACTTACATAGGTGAGATAATACATATCTAATATCACCATCTATACCCATAACCTTCCAATTTCACATTTTCAATGCTAATCCTAATTATTTATACAAAATAATAATTTAATCAAAATTAGGGCGAAATCTCCCTCTTTTCAAATATCAACCCAAACACTAAACTCAACTATTTTGGCACAACATGATCTTATAATCAAGTCTCATACTCATTTACCTCATATTCATCAAATATCCCTTATTTCATTCATACCCAAATCCTAGATTTGTCCAAGCCACAACCATATCTCATCATCTACACACAATAGCAAATAACTAAGCTAAAAACCATATTCGAGTGTAGAAATTCCCTACCTCAAATGTAGAAGACGAACAAGCAAGATCGAAATTCCAAAGATGATGAAATCAACCCTTACTTGGATCAAACTCTTGAAGCCCTTTACCTTATTCTCAAAGACACTAGGGTCAAGAACTCAATGAATGTAGATGAAACCTTAGAGAGAAGGTGACTTCTAGAGAGAGAGACATCAGATTTAGGGTTTGTGGGTGAAAAGGAGATCAAAAATGAAGCCAAAACGGCGCTGCTGTGAACTGATGTACACCAGGCTCACTCAAGTGAAGGAGTTCTCGCTCGAGCAACTAGACACAAAAAGGTCACCTTGCTCGAGCGCAAGAAGCGTCGCTCGAGCGTAGAATGCAAAGCTTCAAGTCTACCAACCAACGCAGACGCACTCTTGAGTGCAGGAAGCCTCGCTCGAGCAAAGAAACATTTTCACAGGGCTCGCTCGAGCGCAAGAAGCCTCGCTCGAGTAAAGAGGCCAAAATCTGGGCAACAAAGTTTTGGAAAAACAAGCAACCAACTTGTTCCAAACACACAACTACAACCCAATAACCAACATTAAGGGAAAGACAAGGGAAGAAAGACATAAACCACCCTTCAAACCATACAAACCCGAGTGCGAAACACCACAAGAAACGGGTCAAAACCAGGGTCGCTATAGGGATAGCGGAAGCAACTTACAGAAAATAATTTCCATAGAACTGTACATACATGCATGGGACAGGAAATTTAAAACTTTATATATATATAAGTGACGTCAAATAAACAATAGTCTTACGTCACATGATATACAGACAAAACAAAATGGGACTTAGCCCAATATTTAGATGCAAAAGAAAACAGAAAGACAGTGAACAAAAACAGAAACTATTAACATAGAATTTGACCACACTTAAGCTTTTTAGGAACCTCTTCGTGAGGCACATTGGTTTGGCTGACTCAGACAAATCCAAGCAATCATCTCTCAGCCTGGTCATGTGCTTGATCTCCTACATACATAAATAATAGAATGAGCTGGAGCCCAGAGAATAATAATAGAGTATAGGGTTTAATGCATGTTGTCCATAACAGATACAAAAAATAGAACTCAACTTATATCAGAAGTGGATTCATATTCTTGTTCAAAAATTAGTATTCATTACAGAAATGGAATTAGAATCATATTCATAATCAAAATTTAGAGTTAATCGAACGCGGTACATCCATTAGCATTAATAGAAACAGTTGACCCATAAAGGGACGGCTATGAAGGCATACAGTTGACTCACGTGTATGGAGACGATACAGTTGGCTCATGAGACGTACAGTTGGCCAGTAAATGTGATGTATACAGAAAGATCCATAAAAGTTAGCTAATGAGATGTACAGTTGGCCTATAATTGGGACATAATAGAACAGATAACAGATGTTATCCGAAGCTAAGGATGCCACGAATACATTTCAGAAACATTGGATAACCATTCATTCATATAGAAAATAATATTTCAGAAAATAGATCATCTTATATCATTCAGAAAATACTTATAAGTGAACATAGCTTTACAAAGTTATTACTCACAGTTAGCTTCAATAGCAGACAGACAAAGTAGATAAAGTAGACAAACAGAACAGATAACCAGATAGCCTATGACACGTGAACTACACAAACACAGAACATATACACATTGAAACACAAGCTCGGAAATCATTTAATTTATTTCTTTCTTTTTTAGGTGTGTTTCTAATCTTTATCCTCATTATTATATCTTAATTAAGGCTTAGGAATGCCTAAGATGCCATGAGGATGCCAAAATGTGATTTGAAACACTTGGTCAAATTTTCAAAAATAGGGCAGTCCGCTCAAGCGCAACTTCGATCGCTCGAGCGGTTTGCAAAGTCTATAAAAGTATTAGTTGCTTGATTTTTCCGCTCGACGGACGCTCGATGGTCGCTTGAGCCAAAGATTGAGTAAACAGGGTCTCCACTTGAGTGAAACTTCGATCGCTCGAGCTGGCTGTAAAACTCTACAAAAGTACTGGGAGTATGAATTTTATGCTCAAGCCAACTTTTGTTGGCTTAAGCGAAGGTGCAAGACCAAGGGTGGTTGCTCGAGCGCAACTTTGGTCGCTCGAGCGGTGATGTAGAATTTTGTACCTTCCATATTGCAGTTCGAAGTTCAAAATCCAATTTTAAACCTTCAAAACACATCCTTTTGGGCCAAAACTTAGTAAAACATTGAGAAACTCATAGTACAAGATGAATTCCAAACCATTTACCAAAATCAAGCCCAAAAGTATTGCCAATTGTACAAACTTAAAGAACATAAGTTACATGTAATGTCATGAATTCCAAACTTCCAAAACATGATCAAGTGAGTCATTAAGCTTAAAAACATGTTGAATTCTTTTAACAAAACCAAGATATGAACATGCATGTGAGAATTCTTGTAAAAACAACTTCAAAACTTCATGATATGCACATGCATGCATGAATGTTCTTCTCCCTTACATCCTTAGTTCATTTCATACATCTCATAGCTTAATTCTCTTGAATGTAAGCACTAACCAACTAAATCACAAAACTAGAGGCTAGAATTCTTACCTTAGATGCTTAATTGTGTTCTAGATATTCAATTTCTAGAGTTTCCAAGTCAAAACCTTCAATTCCCAAGAAATTCTTCCTCCCAAAGCTTGGTCTCAATTATCTCTCTCTCTCTCTCTCTCTCTCTCTCTCTCTCTCTCTCTCTCTCTCTCTTTCACACACATACACATTTGAGACTTAAAAGATGATGAAGTGGAGGTGTATGTAATGGTCTTGAGTCAATTGTGCCTTATTTAGGCTTAATTAGGTTACATTAATTAATTTAAGTCAAGGGTAATCAATAAGGATTATTTTATTTTAATTATTTCGTTCCAAATTGAATTTCAATTGATCCTACCATAATTTTCTAAAAATCCTAAATAACACGTAATCTCAGTCAATTTTGTATTATGTGGCTGATAAAGCCTTCAATTCGCAGAACATAACAGAAACACAAATAGATATTTCTACGACAAACAGATATAAACACAAATATCATATAACATATGCAATTAACTCTAGATTTCATCTCAATTACTCATTAGGCGTTCTTAATCATGCAATATTAGTTAATAACGGATCGAGGTTGTTACAGTCTTCTCTTCTTCTTCTTCTTCTTCTTCTTCTCTCTTACTCTCTCTCTCTCTCTCTCTCTCTCTCTCTCTCTCTCTTTCCCTCTCTCTCTCTCGCGTACCATTGATTGAGCACTACCTCCTCATTCTCTTCTTCTTCTTCTTTGTCTTCAGTTTCATTCTATTGTTCTGCATTTTTAGAACCAAAGCTTGTTATTTTTTCTTCTTCATCTCTCTCCCTCTCACTCTCTTGCGCTGTTGACTCAGCACCATCGACGACATTCCCTTAAACAACACTACCCTTTCATCTCCCTTTCTCACAGCGCCAATCGTATTTTCCTCTATGGTCACTGCCCTCTTCTCCTCTCTCTCTCTCTCTCTCTCTCTCTCTCTCTCTCTCTCTCTATCTCTCTGATATGCTAAATTTATTTAATAATTTTTTAGATTGATCTTGGGACTACGATTCTACATAGAAAACAGATTTTAGGACTGTAATTCTATATAAATATTTTGAATATATAATAAATAAATAAATAAAAGACAGAATTTGGGACTGCGATTCTTGGGACAGTGATTCTGTATCTATATAGATATTCCGAATATAATACTATTCCTCTTTCTTTGCCTTTTTGCGTGCTGAGTTTCCATGATTCTGCATCAATAATTTTTTTTTTTTTTTTTTTTGGTGGTTGTTGGGTCCCAACTAATGAAGACAATTGATTGTCTTATTTAATGATAGTTTTTTTATCATCTGGGAACATTTTTTTTTTCTTCTGAAATAATGAAAATTGATTGTCTTATTTGTTTTATCATTTTCAAATCATGGGAAAATTGATTGTGTTATTTGATGAAGACAAACTGATAGAGTGTTTTTTTTAGATAATTTCATTATCTAGGAAGATGGGTTGGATTTAGGTATAGGTTGGAATTTTGTACATTTGAAGATGGAATTGATAATATAAATTTCATAACCTAATAATAATATTAATTAAAGAAAACAAATACTCCTATATTATCAAATATTATTTGATTGTAGTTTTTTCTTTTCTTTTTTAGGTACTAGTGATTGGGCATGTGCATTGCAAGTGGTACTTGATTTTCATCAACTGTTAATACTATAATTATGCATGTCTCTTAAATTAATATGTGATATGTATACAAAGTATGGAGACTTATATGAGTAAATTGATCTGCATCTAAAATACAACTAAGCAAGAAATGAATACATACTCGGCTGAAGAATTTAAATAAGAAATGAGAAATGAGAAATTTTATAAACATTAATTTATAGCTAGATTGTTGAGATCAAAATCTTATCTTAAACAATAAACAATAAGCACGTCCTTTAAATATATAGTAGAACACAAATCTTTTTCTTATTAACTCCCCACTTCAATTTTTCATAGTCCGTACCTTAATACAATTGAAGGTATGAAATTAATTACACAATTATACAATTTTTTTTAATAGTTCATATCATAATACAAATTTATTGAACCCACTATTGCATATTATTTGCATACTATTGATGTAAAAATGCATTAATATCAATATGTAATATATTTTTATATATCAAGAGTTATTGAGTTTCGTTTCCTGTGCCACGAATATCTTGTATGATGAAAAATATAATATTAGTCATTAATATATTTTTATTTATGTAGAAAAAATGTGGAATAGTTTTTTTAAGAAAATGGAATGATATTGTAACTTAATATTTCGATAAATATAGGAATTTCATAATTATTTTCACGATATTTACAAATCCATGCTTATAAGTGTTTGTAGGGTCACTTTCATGAAGCTGTCAAGTTACATAATTTATTATGGCATCTGTAAGTAATCAACATATAACAAAAATTGATCAAAACTTTTTATTTAATGTACTTACTTTTTGTATCATTGAGTTGTTGCAATAATGTTTGGGTATTATTTGATTTTTTCCTTATAATTTGACTAAAATATGTGCATGAGGTACACTATTTTTCATGAACTTCACAATAGATAGGACAATTCCTGCTTCACCCACTACAACATATAAGAGTTTTAGAGACCATATATTTTGGTCTCTAAAAGTGAAAATTTTGTTGCAAAAGACATTTAGGGACCAATCTCCATCGTTATGAGGATAGTCGCTAAAAAGTCATTCCGAAAAGTCAAAAACAAGGCATTTAGCGACAAAATTTTGAAAATGTCACTAATAAATCGACTTTTAGGGACAAAATAATTTGGTCTCAAAATGATTTATATTTTGAGACAAAAATTTTGGTCCCAAAAGTATAATAATTCATCACTAATGTCCAATTTTTGTTGCTAAAAATATTATAACGACATTTTTCGCTTTGTCCCTAAATTTTGGTGTCTAAAACCTTAATTTTTTATAGTGACCTCGTCTAACTATGCTTGGAGAGTATGTTGCAATAGATCTTTTGTAGTTTTTGTTTCACCATCTTCTTGTTTTTCTTTTTGCTCACCATTATAACTCATTGTAATAAAAATATTTTGATGAATAAGAGTCTGAAGTGATATCATGTTGTTATTCAAAATTCATATTTTTTTCATTAATGTGATTTTTTCTGAGGAAAAAAAGTACAAATATTGTAATGATGGAGGTGTTTTGCAAAGTCATGGTTTGTTATTAAAAGTATTTGTTGTGGACATTTGTTTATATGACATGTATGTATATATGTATAGAACATAAATTAATAGGAGAACAATACACAATTCTGCTATAGCGATCCGAGCTTAGACCCGACCCATTTATTGCTTTTGAATCCGGGAAACCATATCTGTGGCGGTCATCCTTTTCTCTTCATATTTGGTTTTGGCTTCAGGGGTCGACACCATCCTTGTTGGTGTCGACACTGCCCTCCTCTTATTGGTCTTGTTCTGCTCCAAGGGTCGACACCAGCCTTGGAAGAGTTGACACCTTCGTGCTGTTGTGTTCTTGGATAGCTATTGAAATTTAGGGTCGACACTAGCCTTTGGTGGTGTCGACACTTGCTTTTTATTGTTCACCTTTGGGGTTGACACTAGTGTGGGAGGTGTTGACCCTTGTCTACTTCTGAATCTAGAATTGGCTATTGAAATTTGGTGTTGACACCACGGGTCCAAGGGTCGACACCTTGTCTGTTACCAACATTGGTGTCTTTGTTATTTCTTCTTGAGGGTCAACACCACTGACTTGAGGGTCAACCCTTGTGTTCTTTTTCCTATATTAATTTTAGTCCGATTTTGGGCCCTATTTTTTTTAGGGTTTTGACTTATTCTTTTGGGTTGACTTTGGAACTTTATTTCACTTTAACCTAATACTATAAATAGAGCCCTCACTTACCCTTTTCTTCACTTTATCTTCTCTCTTCTCCTCTAAAACCATGAATCTCTCTCTCTCTCTCTCTCTCACTCTCAACTCACTTTTTCACAAAGATCTTTAGATCTACTCTTGTAAAAGCATCTCCTTACCTTGCTCCTTTGAGATTAAGTGTCAATCTTGTCGAGGGCTTCGTTTTGATCAGAGCAAATCGTCGTTTCGTCTCCGTCGACTTTTGGGTTTCCTTCCTTCTCCCTCTTCTAAGCTTGAGGTAGGGATTCTCCACACTTCTTTATGAGTTTTAACTTAGTTATTTATTTTCATGAAACCACTTTGTGAAAGAAATGGATTTTTGAACAAATTTTGGGTTTGGTTTGAAATCAAAAGAAGGGGTTTTCAAATGGTTTATTAGGAATGATTTTGGATGGATGTGTATAAGTGAGATATGATGAAATGATGAGTTTTATCTTTAAAAAATGGTTTATAAAGAAAATGGGGTTTTTGCCCTAGAAATCTCAAATGTTGATTTTGTATTACTAAATGGAAAAGATGTTAAAATGGTGAAACTTGGTTGTTGTTGATGAAAATGATGGAGTTGGGTATGTATTACCACTCACATCTCGAAGTTTGAAAAGTTTATCTTTATGAAAATTATTTATTGTATAGAGATATCTGTTTTGGGCTATCAGTGGAAGATAGCTATGATTGTTGTAAAAATTGCATGAGAACTAAGTAAATTGGAACTATTTCTCATCCATTTGCATTGGACATTGCTGCATATCATCACATTGAAAAGGTATAATGTTTTGAGAAAATGGTGAATACTTGGTGAATCTAGGTAGTGGGTGTAGTTACAATGTTAAGTTGGCATGTGTGTCCATGGTGAAAGACCAGAAACCCACGCGGATAGGTGTCGAGCTTTCCGGTTAATACTGGTAAAAATGACAAATTGGTAGTACTTGTATAGTCTACTTGCAGACACATACCTAGAGATTCACAAAGTTGTATTCAGTCCTGTTTTCTATTTTGAAGGAAATGTCTTATGAATTTGTGAGATAAGCTTGGCATTGCATGGTTTTGAAAGAGATATAAAATGTTTTGACACGAGCATTGCATATGCATTCACCTTATAAATCTATTAAGATTCATATATTGTGTTGGATTATTTCTACTGGGCTTTGACTCACCATATGTGGGAAAAACATTTCAGGTGCGGATGATATGCCTCCGCCAAGGCAATAGTTTTGGAGGATTTAGAGGAAAAGCTTCATTTTGTTTATTTGTGTATCTATTTTGTACAAGTCGAGAGCTTATAAAATGTATTGGGGATTTAAACCCATTTTGTTGTAACCAAGTACTCAATTGAAAAGTTGTAAGCACTTAGGGCATTCTCTTAATAATTTATCTTTCATTTTACTTTTTATCATGTAACATATGCTATAGATTCAGGGTTAGACTTATGAATGTATAATTGCATATGTTGCTCCTTTGTACTGGAAATTGGAATTAATGGAAGATAAATATTTCATCACCTGTCGTTATTTAATTAATATTGTGAATAGGTTATTGTATTTATTTCGGGGCATGCCAACTTGGTATCAGAGCATATCGGGTTTGAATACTTTGGGTACGTGGGAAGTGGTTTTTACCACAATGGGTTTATCTCGCTTGATAGAGATAATTGTTTTTATGGTATGCTATGTGATAACATACTTATGTGACTAAGTGGGCATGGAATTTTATTTCTACGATATTGATTGGGTCTATAGGTTTCTAGAAGTCCTATTAGAAGAGCACTTGATTACTGCTATTTCTAACTAGAACTCTGGTAGCGCCATGGAATGATCATTATCTAGAAAGGAAGTTCGTATGTGTTTATGTGATTATGTACTTACGTGGAGTGAATTAAATATGTCTGTCGCATTGGGACGCAAGTGAGTTAGTTTCGGCACATTTGTAAATGTGATAATCTCTGGTGTTACCTTCATTACGATGTCAAGACAAGGACGTAGACGTGGTGGTGGTAGTCATGGTAGGCTTAGAATGAATGAGGTGTCGTTACCGGATGAGATTTCGACGCAAGAAGAAGCGGTTGGTCAGGCCAATGTGGCCGAACCAGTGGATCGTCAGGCCATGGGTGCTTTGGCTCTTGAAATGGCGGGGGCTTTGTGGGAATCTATAGACATTCTCAGAGCTGAGAATCAAGTCCAGGGGCAGGTTGTTGAGGCAGGGCCGTCTTTCTTGAATAGGGAGTTCTTCCGGTCTAATCCAGATGAGTTTTTGGGTTATCCGACAGAGCCGCTAAAGGCGAATGAGTGGTTAGAATAGATGGTGAAGACGTTTGAGATGCTTGGCATCAAAGACAATGGGTTGAGAGTGACCTTGGCATCCTTCCAGCTGAAGGGGAATACGGATCAGTAGTGGAAGTATGTGCATGAGCACATTGGGGTGACTTAGGAGGCCTTTGTTAACGCTTTCTAGGACAAGTTCTTGCCTCCCACTACACGGGAGAAGTTGAGGGATCAATTTCTAAAGCTCAAGCAGCTTAGCTTACTTGTAGCCGAGTTTGAGGTAGCTTTCACTAGCCTCTCTAGATTTGCACCGGAGCTTGTGGCGATGGAGGAATGTCATTGAATTGAGTTCGAGAAGAGGTTGAGGACCGAGCTTCTTTTCAAAGTAGTTGGGTCAATGATTAGGGACTATGGACGCCTTGTGGAGGCAGTTGCTCATCTTAAAACCATGGTTCAGGCGGAGGAGGGAGGATTTTAGAGATTTAGGGGGAGAGTCGACACAATAAGAGACAGAGGGGTTCCACCCCACAGTAATCCTATGAATTCTAGTTAAAAGAAGTTAAATTCTTAGTCATGTGGTGTACAGGGAATGGGTGACTGTAGATTCCTCTAAGATCGAGGCAGTATAAGACTGGGAACAACCTAAGAATGCTTTTGAAATTCGTAGTTTCTTGGGGTTGGCCGGGTATTACCGCCGTTTTGTGAAGGATTTCTCTAGGTTAGCCTCACCATTGACTAGACTTGCGAGAAAATGAATCAAGTTTGTGTGGAGTGAGAATTGCGAGAAGTTATTCCAAGATCTTAAGGTTAGACTTACTACCGCTCCAATGTTGATTATTCCGGAGACGGATTTGGGCTATTTTGTGTATTATGACGCATCACGAGAAGGTTTGGGTTGTGTCTTGATGGAAGAGGGGGAGGTGGTGGCTTATGGTTCACGTTAGTTGAAAACACACGAGAGAAACTATCCTACACATGACCTAGAGCTAGTAGCGGTGATCTTTGCTTTGAAGATTTGGAGACATTACTTGTATGGTGAGAAGTTTGAGGTGTTCTCTGACCATAAGAGTTTGAAGTACTTATTTTCACAAAAAGATCTGAACTTGAGGTAGATGAGGTAGATGGAGTTTATGGAAGACTATGATTTTGAGTTGCATTATCATCCAGGGAAAGCCAACGTAGTGGCTGATGCCTTAAGTAGGAAATCCATTAGCAGTGTAGCGAGCATTGCCATCTGGGAATGCGATATGTTAGGTGCACTTGGCGAGTTTGACTTGCAACTTGGCGAGTTTGTAGAGTCGGCTGCTTTGTTTGCTATAGTGGTACAAGCTACACGTGTGAACCAGGTTATGGAAGCACAGAGGGGTGATCTCGAAGTAAAAACCCTCTGGGGGAAGATCTCCAGTGGGAAGGTAGAGAAGGGCTTGAATATGTATTCTGACTCAAGTGTTAAATACCTTGACCGTCTTGTCGTACTGGAGTCTTGTCAAGATGAGGTAATTCGAGAGTTTCACCATTCACGCCTTACGGTGCACCTGAAAGGCACAAAGATATATTGTGATCTTAGTCGCTAGTTTTGGTGAAGGGGTATGAAGAAGGACGTAGTCGTGTTTGTATCGAAAATGCCATACTTATCAGCAAGTGAAGGCCGAACATCAGAGGCCAGTGGGTTTATTGCAACCTTTGCCTATAACCGAATGGAAGTGGGAACATGTCACAATGGATTTTGTTGTGGGTCTTCCGAGGACTCAACGAGGTAATAATGTTATTTGGGTGGTAGTTAACCGATTGAGTAAGTCAGCGCACTTTGTACCTATGCGCACAAGCGATTCGGTAGATTATCTTGCCGACCTTTATATCAGGGACATCATTCGATTTCATGGGGGGTCTCCGTGACCATTGTTTCAGATAGGGATCCGCATTTCAGGGCTCGGTTGTGGCAAACCCTACAGAATGCCTTGGGCACTAAGTTGACTTTTAGCATAGCTTATCATCCTCAGACTGACAGATAGTCAGAGCGTACCATTGAGATCCTTGAGAATATGCTTCGAGGTTGTGTCCTTGACTTTAAGGGGTCGTGGAGAGAGACACTTGCCCCTAGTGGAATTTGCCTACAACAATAGCTTCCAGTCGAGTATTGACATGGCACCATTTGAGGCCTTGTATGGCCGACCGTGTAGCTCTTCTATATGTTGGGCCGAGGTGGGTGATGCACCTATGATAGGTCCTAAGTTAGTCCGGGAAACGATGGAGAAGGTTGTGCTTATTCGTAAGAGGTTGGTTACGGCTTAGAGTCGTTAGAAGACGATCGTAGGAGGAGGCCGTTATCCTTTAAGGTAGGAGATCGTGTCTTTTTGAAGATATCACCTAAACGAGATTTGATGGGCTTGGGAAGAGTAGGAAGTTGTCTCCTAGATTTATTGGACCTTTTGAGATCCTAGAGCGGATTAGGGAGGTAGCTTACCATTTGGCCTTGCTGCCACAACTATCTAGGGTTCATGACGTATTTCATATTTGTATGCTTCGGAAGTACGAGCCAGATCCATCGTACGTGTTGGATTGGACTGAGTTAGAGGTAAATGATGATGCCTCGTATGAGGATAAACCGATTAGAGTTTTAGATACTCGAGACCAAGTCTTGAGAGGCAAGACAATTCCTTTGGTGAAGGTGTTGTGGCATCACAGGGTTGAAGAAGCCACTTGGGAGCTTGAGTTGAAAGTCCTTGAAAAGTATCTGTACCTATTTATTGATGCTTGTACACGTATTGAAAACTTGTTATGTTAACGTAATGTAAACACTGTATATATTTGAAAATGTGAATTGTATATTCATTATCTAGAATTTGGTTATCCTTATCATGGGAATGATTGACCGGTGAATGGATTATGGAGATAAATTTGATTTACTATTATGATTGTAATTAGTTTAAACTTGGTTTTATTGTTGATTTAAAATTTTAGGAATGAAATTCCTTAAGGGGGGAGGTTATAGAGATTCGAGCTTAGACCCGACCCATTTATTTCTTTTGAATCCGGGAAACCATATCCATGGCAGTCGTCCTTTTCTCTTCATATTTGGTTTTGGCTTCAAGGGTCGACACCATCCTTGTTGGTGTCAACACTGCCCTCATCTTCTTGGCCTTGTTCTACTCCAAGGGTCAACCCCAACCTTGGAAGGGTCGACACCTTCGTGCTACTGTGTTCTTGGATAGCTACTGAAATTTAGGGTCAACACCAGCCTTTGGTGGTGTCGACACTTGTTTTTTGTTGTTGACCTTTGGGTCGACACCAGTCTGGAAGGTGTTGACCCTTGTCTGCTACTGAATTTGGAATTGGCTATTGAAATTTGGTGTCAACACTACGGGTCCAAAGGTTGACACCTTGTCTGCTGCCAACATTGGTGTCTTTGTTATTTCTTCTTGAGGATCGACACCACCGACTTGAGGGTTGACCCCTGTGTTCTTTTTCCCAAATTTCAGTCCAGTTTTGGGCCCTATTTTCTTGAGGGTTTTGACTTATTTTTTGGGTTGACTTTAGAACTTTATTTCACTTTAACATAGTACTATAAATAGGGCCCTCACTTACCATTTTCTTTACTGTATCTTCTCTCTTCTCTTCCAAAACCGTGAATCTCTCTCTCTCTCTCTCTCTCTCTCTCTCTCTCAACTCACTTTTTCACAAAGATCTTCAGATCTACTCATGTAAAAGCATCTCCTTACCTTGCTCATTTGAGATTAAGTGTAGATCTTGTCGAGGGCTTCGTTTTGATCAGAGCAAATCGTCGTTTCGTCTCCGTCGACTTTTAGGTTTCCTTCCTTCTCCCTCTTTTAATCTTGAGGTAGGGATTCCCCGCACTTCTTTATGATTTTTAACTTAGTTATTTGTTTTCATGAAACCACTTTGTGAAAGAAATGGATTTTTGAACAAATCTTGGGTTTGGATCGAAATCAAAAGAAGGGATTTTCAAATGGTTTATTAGGAATGATTTTGGATGGATGTGTATAAGTGAGATATGATGAAATGATGAGTTTTATCTTTAAAAAATGGTTTATAAAGAAAAGGGGGTTTTTGCCCTAGAAATCTCAAATGTTGATTTTGTATTACTAAATGGAAAAGATGTTAAAATGGTGAAACTTGGTTGTTGCTAATGAAAATGGTGAAGTTGGGTATGTATTACCACTCACATCTCGAAGTTTGAAAAGTTTATCTTTATGAAAATTATTTATTGTCTAGAGATATCTGTTTTGGGCTATCAGTGGAAGATAGCTATGATTGTTGTAGAAATTGCGTGAGAACTAAGTAAATTAGAACTATTTCCTATCCATTTGCATGGGACATTGCTGCATATCATCACATTGAAAAAGTATAATGTTTTGAGAAAATGTTTTGAGGAAAAGTATATCTGCAGAAGGTTTTTCTACAAAATTGTTGGGAGAGTGAAGAAATCAACCATGAATAGCCGCAATGATCCGAACTATTTTGACAATGAATACTTTTATTTTATTTTATACAAGTTTAGAAATGTTATGTATGTGTATTTTTGGTTGGTTCATCTAATATGTACTCTGTTTTTGTAACAGTAAAATGTTACTGTGAACTAAAGTAATATGTTACTACGAGATAGAGTAACATGTTATTGTTTATATCAATTTTGATGGTAATTTTTTTTTTTTTTTTTTATAGTCAACATTGATCTTATTTGATAGATTTTGATGAGAGGATTCTAAAAATATTAATTTTATTAAAAACTGACATCTAGATCAAAAGTTATATTATTTTAAAATTTAAAATATTAAATTACTCACTAAGTATATTTTGGTAATAATGGTATGTGTTGAACTTTTTAAGAAATTTTTTTTTTTTGTATTTTTCCTTAATGTATTAAAGTTTTATTATGAGAGGATTTTGATCAAATCCCCCTAAGAACTTTTTATACCAAAATATGTTTTTCATATAAATTGATTTTCTACAATACAAATATTTTCTTTTTTGTTTTTTGATGTTTAGTTGGTACTTAAAATAAAATTTTCGATTGTTTGCGAGCCAAATTCTAGTTCAGTAAACTGTCTATTGCTCTCTCTGTCGCAAAATATTATTCCCTTTTGGAGAATCCAACTTTTTTTAGTAGTACAATTATTACATTTCAAAAATATTAACTTTTCAAAATTACCCTTTGGTAATATAATTATTACACTTCAAAAATATTAATTAATGAATTTAAAATAAGGGCAAAATAAAAAAATTCATCTTATTTTAGTCATTGATTTTTGAAAAGACTAATATTTTGGGATGATGAAAAATTAAATAAGGGACTAATACTTTGGAACGGAGGAAATATGTTTTTTCATCAAGTTGTTAATCAATTAGGTTACTTATGTATAGAGTTCAATATTGTTATTTAAAATACATCATGATTTAAATTTAATTTTGAAATGTATATTTAAATTATAGTATTAGATATTTTCTTTTCAAATTCATGAAATCAAACTAATGTTTTGAACTGTTTGGCAAACTGGAAAATAGAACAAATCAAGGCTTACTAGTTCAAAAATCACGTTAATAATAATCGAATTGTGATGTCATAGCGATATACAAAGAATTATTATAGTCCAAGTGCAAAAGTATCATTATTAAGGGTGTAAAAATGGCTCGACCTGTGGGTGGCCCGAAACCCGCCCATGGCCTGGGGTGGGCTCGGCCCGATTAGGCCCTGGCCCGAGCCCAGCCTGGGACCCTAGGCTATCATTTTGAAGTCCGGCTCATTGGCTAGTTTAAGGCCCACTCAAAGCCCGACCCAAGGTCCAATGTCATTTTAATGAAAACGAATAAAATTTTAGTAGAAAAAATAGAAAAAGAAATGTTTAAGCCCACCCAGACTTAGTCCGCCAGCCCGCCCAAGGCCCAAATACTCTCTGGATCTAGGCCTAATTTTTTTGGCCAGTAACCTGGTCTGGCCTAGCCCAAATTTTGACGAGAACCTGCACGGTGGACCGGGCCAAATTTACACTGCCAAATCATTATTAAACAAACGTATCTTAATTAGGTTAGGTTGGCACATGAGCTGCAAACCAAACCAATTATATTGAGCACCAAAGGCAAGGAACAGATAGACTGTTGCCAAGGAAGGAACCAACACAGCAAAAAAAAAACACCAAAAAAAGGGCAAAATACACCAAGGGAATTAAAAAGACAACACAGAGCAGAACCAAAAAAAAAAAAAATTCAACTATGACTCAACAATGTCATAAGAGCCAATTGCTGTCTGATTCGAGGCCAGCAAAGAAGCTTGTGATGGCTGCTGGGATCAAGTAAAAGATGGTCTCCAAAACTAGGTGGAAAAAGAAATTGTACCTCCCTCCCTCCTTCACTGGAAATTTCCTGTAAAAACATTGATGTTATTTTCACATTTTTACTCAGCAAATGATTAGTTCCCCCCTAATTGGAGACCATAAAAATAAGAAAAATAGTTGGAATACCAATTCAAAAATTGTCTAATAATTTCGACAATTGATTGCTGTGTGGAGCATTATTATTGTTGCATTTCTTTGTTTTGTTTGTGGCATTACAACAATACTACATACTCCTAAAAAACAAAACTCTCATAATCTCCATTCACCTGTTGAGAGGGAAGATTTGCACGGCAGTACGGCCGAGTCGAGGTGACGTGAAACTTCACGGGGTGCACGGCGCCGAGCTAACTCTGTTGGCCCTAACCGAGCTGTGTTCCAGCCGGAGTTCGGAATAGCGAGTGTCGACCGAGCTATAGGGCGACTCAGGCTAGGCCGAGATTACAGCGAGGCCGGCAAGCCCCTGACCGGCCAGCCGAGATGGAGAGAGCTTTCTGTGACCGAGATTGAACGAAGAACGGATGGAGGTCGGCATACCTCGCGATCGGCTGGTCCTGATGAGCCGATTAAGATTTGTTCAGCCGAGTTAGTCGGGCTTTCGCTTGATCCTAAGTTACAGGACGGCGTCACGTAGCACGGTCATGTGCACGTGATGTCAATTCACCATCAGTGATAGGCCGGTCATGGTATCCCGGTTGAGGGTGCCACCTGGGCCAATGGCGTGTGGGAAAGGACATCTGCTCCACGAACGCCTCAATACCGTTAGACAGTCCTTTGTGTGCTGGTGGAGGGACAAAACCTTTACACGCATAAGGTGGTGAGAGGCGCGCACTGCCATCTGTCCAGGGAAGGACAGTAGAGGTAGTGCGCGCACGACCTTGAGGCTGCGTGGCCAGCCTAGAAATAGGGGAGGAGACGGACGTTGAAGGTATGCAAACTCACCCTCTTAAACACTCTCTTCACATTGTCTTCTGGCTCAGTGAACTGACTTGAGCGTCGGAGGGTTTTTCCGGCACGTCACCGCCGGGCAGCTCACTATTTTTGTGTTGCAGAAATAGACGCCGTTACCGGAAGCTTAACGTTCAAGGCGTACGGAGAGCTAAGGATATTTCGCTTTCGTACAATTGGCGCCGTCTATGGGAAAAGTTTTGATACTCAATCCTTGTTCTGTAAGCTTCTTCGATCATTTCCATGGCCAACAACGACGAAGTTCCGCTGTCCGTCATTGATGGTGTCACTCCAGAGTATGTGCGGAGGAGAGAAGGCCCCCCAAATGTTCCAACCATGGCAGGCCTGGAAACCACTTCGCGAGGAGCGCGTGACAAGCGTGGAAGGAGTTCAGATCGTTCACAGAGTCCAGAGGGCCGCCGGCGCCGGGGGGAGTCCCGTGAGGAGCGCCTGGAGCACAAACTCAAGGACCAAGAAGCCCTCATTTGTAGGATGGCGGCGGATATGGAGCTTCTGAAGCGCCAAGTGAGGGGGAAGGGTGTTGCTGGAGAGGGCAACTTCAGTGAGCGCGTCCCCTCCCCTCGTTCTAACAGTCGTCGCCAGAGGAGGACTCATTCAATCTCCATCACCAGGAACTATGGGGTCGGGAACTCGGACCAGAGAGAGGGCAGGTCCAGCACGCGCAACAGCACTTATCGCCCCTCTCGCCCATCGTCGACGTCGCGATACTCAACCTCCTCTCGTTCCAGGGATCTCAGGGACGTGCTGGAAGAGAGAGCGCGTCTTCGGGAGACTCAGAGGGTGCCGGCGCTCCAGAGATTGAGTGCCCCAGCTCGTTGCAGTGAAGAAGTGATGATGCCGGCACCCAGAAACGTAGCCCCAGCACTGGTGGACAAAGAGCTGGCGAGGCTTACAGCCACGCCGTTGTCCCCAGAGATTGAGAGCACCCCACTCCCTGCCGGATTCCACCAGCCAAAATTCACTTTGTACGACGGCAAGACGGATCCGTACATGCATGTGAGTCATTACCGGCAAGTGATGGCGGGGCATCGACGGAACGATGCCTTGATGTGTCTCATATTCCCAGCAAGTCTGGGAGAGCTGGGCTTGAAGTGGTTCGAAAGGCTCCCGGAGGGGAGTATCGAGGGGTGGCAGCAATTAGCGGAAGCCTTCGTCACCAGATTCAAGACTAACACTCGAACGCCGAAGGAGGTAGACCACCTTCTGGGCATCAAAATGGAGTCTGGGAGTTCCCTGAAGGCATACAATGCGAAGTATTGGGAAACTTACAACGAGATCCTCGACTGTCCTACCAATCTGGCGATCACTCAATACAAGAGGGGTCTCCCAGTCGGACATAGGCTGCGAGACTCACTCACGATACATCAGCCCACCACCATGGAATCTTTGATGCAGCGGATCAACGAACACATTCGTGTGGAAGATAATGCCACCTCTGCGCCCGCAAAAGATAATCCGGTCGTGGTGGACAGAAGGGTAGCGGGGAAAGTTCATTCGGTCGGGCAGGAGGAAAACCGCCCTAGTGACCGACCAAAAGACCAGCGTCGAGGGACTGGCCAAAATGACAAAAACAGAAGTCGCAGAAATGACCGGGCTGATGCACCCCGCGACGCAGCAGAGGATGCCAACAGAAAACTGAAGGCGCGGACAGGGATTACCACGGTCTTTAAAATTCCCATATACCGCATTTTGAGCGAGATCCGAGGGGAGCCTTTTGTCCGTTGGCCGGCCAAGTTGGGGAGCGCGCAGCGGGGCTTCAATCCAAAGTATCGCTGCACCTTTCATGAAGAACGGGGGCACCGGACAGAGGATTGCTTGCCGTTCAAACAGCATTTGGAGGAGTTGGTGGCGGCAGGGCATCTTGACCAATATATTGACGGAGGAGTCAAGGCCGCGCCGACTGGACAAACCGAGCCAAACGGAATGGCCGCCCTAGAAGCGCCCCCGCAAGGGGTGATCAACGTCATCCACGGCATCATTGAACCAGCAAGGGTCTGCGAGCTGAGAGGAATGATCAAGAAGGCCGAGCACATGAGGGAAGTGCTCTCAGTCCAGCCTGCGGTAAAGAAGGGAAAAACCGAGGAGAAAGACGTCCTTTCGTTCTCTACCAAAGATTTGGAAAGGGTGCAGATGCCGCACAATGACGCTTTGGTAGTGACACTTCGCGTCAAAGATTTCGATATCAAGAGAATATTGATCGACCAGGGGAGTTCGGTCAAAATAATGTATTATGACGCGTTCAAACAAATGAAGTTAGAAGACAAGGATTTGGCTCCTGCGACATCTCCTTTGGTCGGCTTCAACTCGCAACCAGAATGGCCGATCGGAAAGATTATCCTGCCGGTTAAGGCGGGATCGGTTGTGAAGCAGGTGGAATTCTGGGTGCTCAAAGTGCCATCGACTTACAATTTGATTCTGGGCAGGGGCTGGCTGCACGCCATGCAAGCGGTTGCTTCAACCTTCCATCAAGTCATGCGCTTTCTGGCATCCAACGGGCAAATAGAGGAAGTTTGGGGAGACCAGGTGATGGCTAAACAATGCTTCGTTGCGGTAAACGGCAGCCGCGCGGCCAAAGGGTTTGTTCAGATGATTGAAGGGCCCGAGGGGAAGGAGGTCCTAGAAGACGTGGGTAGAAAGGCCGAGGAAAAATCGGTCGAAGATTTGGTGGAAGTGCGCATTGACGAAAACGATCCGACCAAGTTTTTCCTCCTAGGATCATCCTTGTCCAGTGCCAAACGAGCGGATTATGTCAACTTCTTGGTTTCTAACTTGGAGGCTTTTGCATGGACGCCTTACGATATGCCTGGCGTCGACCCAAGCTTCATTTGTCACCAGCTGAATGTTTTTCCTAATGCACGGCCAGTCATACAGAGAACGCGCCGTTCCGCTTTGCACCATTCTGAAGTAGTGGCGGAGGAAGTGAAGAATCTGCTGGAAGCCGGAGCGATAGAGGAGGTGCAGTACCCTCGGTGGATATCTAACACGGTGGTGGTTCCTAAGAAGAACGGCAAATGGCGAGTCTGCGTGGATTACAAGACCGTCAACCGCGCATGCCCAAAGGATAGCTTTCCCCTCCCTCGAATTAACCAGTTGGTGGATTTAACCGCTGGCCATCAGAGGTTTAGCTTTTTGGATGCATATCGCGGTTATCATCAAATAGCCATGTACGAGCCGGACAGAGAAATTACGTCCTTCACCACCCCCAGAGGCTTATACTGCTACAAGGTTATGCCGTTCGAACTGAAGAACGCTGGGGCAACCTTTCAGCGAATGGTGACGAAGATGTTCGCTCCTCTCTTGGGCCGAACTATGGAAGCCTATATTGACGACATGGTGGTGAAGAGTAAGGAGAAGTCCCACCACCTCGCCGACCTAGCAGAAATGTTTGCCATACTCAAGTGCCACAAGCTTCGCCTGAATGTCTCTAAGTGCACCTTTGGGGTTGGCACTGGGAAATTCCTAGGCTTTCTAGTCACGAACCGGGGAATTGAGGCCGACCCATCGCAAATCAGGGCAATACAAGAGTTGGAGCGCCCTAACTCCACGAAGGACGTGCAACATCTTGCCGGGATGGCCGCCGCGCTGAACAGATTTATCATTCGGTCTTCGGATCGTTGCAGGCCCTTCTTCAAAACTTTGAAGTCCAAGTTCTTTTGGGATGAATAGTGCAACCGTGCTCTAGCAGACTTGAAAGCGTATCTCTCTTCGGCACCTATTTTGGTTACACCTCAGCCTGACGAGGAGTTATATCTCTACTTGGCAGTCTCTCAACATGTGGTGAGCGCTGTCTTAGTCCGCGCTGAGGGCATTCAGCACTTGCCCATTTTCTATGTGAGCAAGACTCTGCTCCCGGCTGAAACGAGGTATCTTCCCTTGGAAAAATTGGCGTTGGCTCTCATGATGGCATCAAGAAAGCTGGCCCACTACTTTCATGCCCATACAATAGTGGTCTTAACCGAGTTCCCGCTCAAGGTGCTCTTCGAAAAAGCAGACTTTACTGGAAGAATTCTGAAATGGGCCGTGGAATTGGGTCAATACGACATTAAGTTCCGACTGCGCACCGCAATCAAGGCGCAAGCCCTTGCAGATTTTGTGGCGAAATTTGCCCCAGGAACGCATCCAGTCTGTCTGGTTGATTTGGTTGACGCGGATTCAGCATAACCCAGGGTTCTGGCAACAGAGATATGTAATGGCTCGCGAGCGGGAGAAGAGCAAAGCTTGACTGAAATAGCAAGGGCCGACGACTCATCAAAAGAAGAACCCAGCAAAGACGTGCAAGGAGACCAGATTGAGCCTACCAGAGACTTGGAATTGAGAAGCTCCCAGAATCCGTCTGATTGCTGGAAGCTATTTCTTGGCGAGATGTGGAAGTTGTTCGTCGATGGGGCGTCCAATAGGCATGGGTCTGGGCTGGGAATTGTGCTAACTTCACCAGATGGGCTGATTATTGAGCAAGCGATTACGCTCGGCTTCCCAGCATCCAACAACGAGGCGGAGTATGAAGCCCTCCTCGCCGGCCTAAGGAGCGCGCTGAGAATGAAGGTCACAGCCCTTATGGTGTTCAGTGACTCTAAGCTGGTGGTCAATCAAGTCTCAGGGGAGTATGAGGCCAAAGATGAAAGAATGGCCAAGTATCAGGCGCTGGTGTGAGCGGAAGTCAAGAAGTTTGATGCCATCAGAGTTGAACAGATCAACCGCGAAGGAAACAGTACAGCCGATGAATTGGCCGGTCTCGCTTCCACTCAGACAACCTTTCCCAATCCTTTGATGGTTGAATTTCTACCCCGGCCAAGCATTGAGGAACCGGAAGCAACCGAGGTACTTTGCACCGACTTGGGTCCTTCATGGATGGATCCCATCATCGCCTTCTTGAAAGAACGAGTCCTACCGGAAGAGAAGAAGGCGGGCCACAAGATCCGGGCAAAGTCAGAGCGATTCTGGCTCTCACCTTCCGCAGCCTTGTACAAGAAATCTTTCACGGGGCCATATTTGAAGTGTGTCCACCCCTCTAAAGTGGAAGCTTTCCTCTATGAGATCCATGAAGGCATCTGCGGCAGCCATACCGGGGGTAGATCTTTAGCCTACCGAGCAATCTCGCAGGGTTATTGGTGGCCATGCATGCAGGCGGACGCGCAAAAATACGTTCGCCGATGTGAAAAATGTCAGAAATTTGCTCACTAGATCCACCAACCAGCAAGGGAGCTACTCTCCCTCACAAGTCCTTGGCCGTTCGCACTCTGGAGATTGGATATTGTTGGACCTCTCCCAGTCGCACCGGGCAATCGCAAGTTTTTCATCACCGCCACTGATTATTTCACCAAGTGGGTGGAGGCCGAGCCACTGGCAACTATTAAGGAGAAGGACGTTAAGAAATTCGTATGGCAAAATGTGATCACTCGCTTCGGTATACCCAGGGCGCTCATCTCAGATAATGGCACTCAATTCGATGGGAAACTCTTTCGTGGATTTTGCGAAGAGTTGAAGATTGAATTCTACAATTCAACGCCAGCCTATCCTCAGTCGAATGGTCAAGCAGAGGCCTCAAACAAGACCATCCTGGATGGGCTGAAGAAGCGGCTGGAGAAGGCAAAGGGAAAGTGGGTTGAAGAGCTTCCTAATGTGCTATGGGCATACCGCACTACGCCAAGACGGTCAACCGGAGAAACACCGTTCGCTTTGGCTTATGGTATGGAGGCCGTCATCCCATTAGAGATTGGCATGCCAATCATCCGCTCAGAAAGTTTCCAGCCAGACTTGAACAATGAGATCGTGGCACTAGAGTTGGACCTTGCTGAAGAAAGACGAGAGCGCGCATTGATCCACATAGCGGCCTATCAGCAGGAACTGTCCAAAAAATACAACAAGGCAGTACACCCAAGGCTATTCAAGATTGGGGATTGGGTCCTCAGGAAGGTGCTTGGCAACACAGTGATCCCTGGCGAAGGCAAGCTCGGTGCAAATTGGGAAGGAGCATACAAGGTGGTTGGTCTTGCTAGCAAGGGGGCATACCATCTGGAAGACTTAGATGGCAAGGCTATCCCCAGACCATGGAATGCAGCAAACCTTAAGGTCTTTTACTTTTGAAATGTAATTTGTCTATGTTCCTTAGCTTTTAGACCTCTAGCCCTTTGGCATGTGATGTAAGAGATGGCAATGTTTTTATAATGAAAGTTAGTCTCTTTTTGTTTGGTATTACGTTTGTCCAATGATATCACAAGACACAAAAGGCAATTAGGGATGCCAGGGGCAAGAACCGACCTGAAGGTGACCGGACTGTTTTCCTCGGAATAGGAGCAGACCGCACAAACAGTTCTTACGGAACAATGCGCATCAGGGCCGAGCTGGTTTTGCTCGCCCGGTGGGAATGTTGGCGGCATGACCAACCTAGCTAAAACATTGGTGTTTTACCCAATATAGGAGCCGAGCTGATTTTGCCCGGCCCATCCAGCATATTGGTGGATTGTCCAATATGGGAAACGAGCTGATTTTGCTCGGCGGAATAGACAATGTTGGTGAGTTATCCAGCAGTTATACAGCCGAGCTGAGTTTGCTCGGCCGAAAGGAAATATTGGCACATTAAAAACTTTAAAGGCGAGCTGGTTTTTGCTCGGCCGAATTAAAATGCTGGTGCCTGCAAACCGATCAAGGCCGAGCGGACTTTGCTCGGCCAAGTACAAAATATCATTTTATTTGGAAATGTAAGGCAAGGTTACTTGGAGGCTGACAGTCTGCGCGGCCTCGCCGGCCGGCCAATTAATTAAAGTGCGAGCGAGAAATTCAAACATACACAAGCCAAACAGAAACAACATATGTACGAGCAAAAAGTTCACATTTCATTAACAGAAAGATATTCAGTACAAGCGGGGGGGCATTGCCCGGTTACATTGCAAAACAAACAGAAGAAAAAGAAGAATACAAAAAACAAAGAAGGAAATCTTCAATCAAGGTCAACGTTTTGTTCGGCCCCCTCCACGGTCAACCCGGCGCTTAACGTAGTTTGCTCGGGCAGGCCCTCCTCGGCTTCATCGGCGCCTTCCACCGTGACAACATCCCGACCAATCACTTCATCTTCAGCATCTAGAGACACCTCTGATGGAGTTTGCTCGGCTTGTTTCTCGGCGGCGGCTTCTTCCTCGGCCTCCTTCTTCGCCTCTGCAATGAGTCGGTTCTGTGTGGCGTTGGCATATGCTTGCATATAGACCGGGATATATGCAGAGGACGGGTTGATGAACATGTCAGAATCCTGACCAAGGCCAACTTTCTCCACGGCGGCCTTCCAGCCGCACTGGAAAAAGATGTCCTTGGTAGCTCGGACTTGACGTTCGTAAGTTTTCTCCCCCTGCTTATATCCGCGGTCTTCTGCCTCGTCCACCACCGTGTCCATGGCCGCCTTGTGAGCATCACGCAGCTTTCTGAGCTCGGCGAGATACCGAGCTTTGGCCTTCTTCGCGGCCTCTTTCTTGTCCGCGTCAGCTCGGTCGACCTTCAGCTGCAGAGCATCCCGCTCGGCCACAATCACGTCTTGCTCGGCCCTGAGCCTCTCTATCTCGGCTTTCTGGGTCTTGTTCTCCGTGATAGCATCACGCAGATTTTGGCGCAGCTTGATCATGCGATCATGGGCAAGATAATTCTTCTGCGCGGCCTGCGAACAAACGAAAGATTGTTAGCATTCGGAGTCCGAGCAAAAAACCGAACAAAAACTTGAAGCTAAAGGTGTTCTACTTACTAGCACTATTGATTCTGCTGCCGAGCGAAGGACCTTGAGGTCAGATAGCTCGTCGTGCCTTTTCATGTCCTCAGGCAAGGCCAACCCCTTGGTCAAGTTGAAACCAAATGAGTGATCCTTGTCCTCCTGGACCGAGTCTCCTGCGGAAACTACTCGGCCCTGATATACGAACTGGGGCGCCCAGACCGGGGGGGTGGCTGGGCCCTTGCCCTTGGTTTTTCCGGTCTCGTGCTGCTCGGTCTGGTCGCCCAGCTCGTTCGATGCTAGCTCGGTGGAGTCTTCATCGGCCAGACTCTGACCGGCTTTCTCCTTTCTCGGCCTTTTCTTCGGCCGGCCAGCCTGTTGCTCGCTGGCTAGTGCAAGTACAGCTTCAGTTTGAGCGGCTGGGGTTGAAGAAGTTCCCCCGGTCGCCTCAGGGGGTTGGGACTCCCCCTCCTCTCCGGTTATCATTGACTTAATGGCCCGAATTTTTGCCATTTCTTGCTCTTCGGTTAATGGAATGAGTCTGATCGGTGGAAGTGTTGGGTCTGGTTCTGGGGACGGAGCGCGCAGAAAATCTGTCACGCGGCTTTTGCGCAGCGCCTGGTAGTTGTATGTTTGTTCGAAGCCGAGCAGTTTTGAGGCTTGTCTCTCTTCCTCGGGGTGATGAAGCAGAGCTCGGATTACTTCTGGGTCGGCCCGATGATAGTCCGCTGCCAGATGTCTATCTGCAAGGGGAAGACAAGTGTTAGACCGGTGCAAAGTTAAAAAGAAATTGACGCACTATGAAGATAGCGCGGTGAGCCGGGCTACTCACCAGAATGGCCGAAATCTTTCCTAATATACCAGCCCGGTATGGGCGCCTCTGTGTCCTCGTAGTTACCGGACACCCAGAGGAAGTCGTCATCGTTGGCCTCTTTGTCCGGGTTGCCTTCGATGAGTTTTGCTCAGCCCTTCTTGACTTTGAGGTAATAGCAAAACCCACCCTTATTTTTACTAAGGCTATATTGGTGAAAAATTTCTGCGAGGCCGAGATTGAGACCGAGCCTTCGGTTCAGCTCGGCGACACCATTTATTATCTTGTATGTATTGGTGGAAACTTGGCTCGGGCAAAGCCTTGTCTGCCTCAAAAATTCGCAGAGCAAGGGTTGCACTGGGAAGCGGACTCCTCCTTCTACTATGGAACCGACCGTGAAGGGGCACCGGTCTAAGTCCCCCCATGGCGTATCTCCCTTCTTAGCGAGCTCTAAGACTACGTCATCCGGGATGTTGTAGTCTTTGCGGAACTCAGCCATCGCGCCGGGCGTGCTGACCATAAACCGGTATTTTCCCATCTAGGTCGATCTTATTCACTCTGTGTCTCGGTCAAAAATATTGTGTGGTTGCTCGGGCTTTGAGCTCCACCAGTGGTGACGCTGAAGGGCTTGGTCGGTCCTATTTGTGCTGCATATTGAAAAATTAGGCCAAGGGTTAGCACGGCAGATATGGCGCGGCTCCTAGTGGAAGTATCGTAGGAAAGGATTTGGTGCTCTGACCGAGAAGTTTCAGCTCGGTTTAACTACATGCGTCCCTAATCCTCCTAGTTTGATTCTAGCTCGGTTAGAGCTACTTGAGTATCTAGTTGATCCTATAGCTCGGTCAAGGTTCCAGGCGGAAGTTCAGGTGTTTTAGCTCGGTCTGTTCCTATCTACCGATCTAATGGGGTATTCGGCTCATTGGCAGCCTCAGTGAGAGACCACAAACCATTTTTTGATCGGTTGAAGCCCAAATTGCGGATCTAAATGAGCATTTTGCTCGGTCCTACCCAGATTCAAGCTGTTCATCCCATTTCTAAGATGAATCCACTCAAACCCAGGAGGAACAAGGGCACGAAGGCCCCATCCACTCCCACAGTTTTAGTTTTCCCTAGGGTGCGATGGTTCTAAGCAATGGGAGGAACTCCTAATAACCCCAAAGCACAAGCACGAAGAACGGTGTACAAATATGAAGAACATGCTCGAAGAATTCGAAAATGGAAACTGGAAATACAGTGAGGGGGTGGAGAGACTTACCAAAGACTAACGTGAACCTTGAGAGCTCGAGCACAACGTCAGAAATGGCAAACAGGAGCAAGGGCAGTGACTGCAATGAGATGAGGCAGTAGCAAAGAAAGTGGGGAAATTTTGAATGCTAGGGTTTCTGGAGCTAGAGCAGAGGAGATGAAATGTGAAGGGTTAAAACCCTTCGAGGGTTTATTGATGGGGGGAAACCCCAAACGGCGCAGCCGTTTGAAATCCTGCGCGTGCAGGGCAGCTGGATGCACAACCCAATGAAGCGACGCCACGTGGCCTTGAAAAGACGGCTGTCAGTACGGCTGTACGACCTTTGATGGGACTGCGGAGGTGATGACCGGCCAATTGAGATAGCTCGGCGACTGGAATGTCCCTACTTGAGGTAGCTCGGCGACCGAAGAGTCCCTCATTAGAATAGCTCGGCGACTGGAGTGTCCCTAATTGAGACTTGTTCGGCGAAAGAAGTGACCTCGATTGTGCTATAGAGCGATGGCAGGCATTCCTCATTCAAGTCCGGCCGAGGGATGGAGCGACTCAACCTTAGCTCGGACACGGTGATAAACTCAATCACGATAGCTCGGATGGGTTTAAGGGGCAATTGAGAGGGAAGATTTGCACGGCAGTACGGCCGAGCTGAGGTGACGTGAAACTTCACGGGGTGCACGGCGCCGAGCTAACTCTGTTGGCCCTAGCCGAGCTGTGTTCCAGCTGGAGTTCGGAATAGCGAGTGTCGACCGAGCTATAGGGCGACTCAGGCTGGGCCGAGATTACAGCGAGGTCGGCAAGCCCCTGACCGGCCAGTCGAGATGGAGAGAGCTTTCTGTGACCGAGATTGAATGAAAAACGGATGGAGGTCGGCATGCCTCGCGATCGACTGGTCCTGATGAGCCGATTAAGATTTGTTCGGCCGAGTTAGTCGGGCTTTCGCTTGATCCTAAGTTACAGGACGGCGTCACGTAGCACGGTCATGTGCACGTGATGGCAATTTACCGTCAGTGATAGGCCGGTCATGGTATCCCGGTTGAGGGTGCCACCTGGGCCAATGGCGTGTGGGAAAGGACATCTGCTCCACGAACGCCTCAATACCGTTAGATAGTTCTTTGTGTGCTGGTGGAGGGACAAAACCTTTACACGCGTAAGGTGGTGAGAGACGCGCACTGCCATCTGTCCAGGGAAGGACAGTAGAGGTAGTGCGCGCACGACCTTGAGGCTGCGTGGCCAGCCAAGAAATAGGAGAGGAGACGGACGTTGAAGGTATGCAAAATCACCCTCTTAAACACTCTCTTCACATTGTCTTCTGGCTCAGTGAACTGACTTGAGCGTCGGAGGGTTTTTCCGACACGTCACCGCCGGGCAGCTCACCATTTTTGTGTTGCAGAAATAGACGCCGTTACCGGAAGCTTAACGTTCAAGGTGTACGGAGAGCTAAGCATATTTCGCCCCCGTACACCTGTGATTGATTCAGGAAGGAAAAAAAAAAAAAACAAAAACATATGATTGGTCCACATCATTTGGAGGGTCACAGGGGTCCCCAACTTTGGGGGGTCCCAAGCATTTTTGGTGGCCTTATTACTACTAGATGAACTAAATTAATCTCTTGATTGTGCATATAATATATGAAAGAGTCATTTACATGAAGTCCCCTAACTTATTGAGAAGTATTATTTTGACCTCTTAAACTATAAAAGTGTGCAAATAAACCCTCTAGACTATTGAGAAGTATCACTTTGTTTTCTAAATTATAAAAACATATAAATGGTCCCCCAAATTATAAAAGTGTACAAATTGAACCCTTAACAGAAGGGATTAAAGTGAAAAAATGTCAATAGTTTCGGAGTTCCGTTTGTACGTATTTATAATTTAAGGAATAAAGTGACACTGGTTAATAATTTAAATATATATATATATATTTATCAAAAACCAAAACAGGCTTTGGGCCATTAAACCTTGACAAAAAATAGCATCGCTGCACTTAATTGTTCGCCCTTTCCTTGCACAGATGCTGCCCAATAACAGCCAAAAAGATTACCTAATTCATGAGGTGTCTTTGCCTAGTGAAATCCTCCCCACCATCTCCACACAAAAAATCTCCACAGAGGATTCAAGTCCCCTCCGTAAACCTGTATACTTCATTTTGTAGATCCACGACAATGATTCTCTCAGTAAATGAAGAGTTTAGTTTACCTTTTAATTAAAGCTATTTTTAACAGTGATTTTTTGTTTTTTTATCTGTAAAATAATAAACTTTATTAAATCAAAACCACAAATAAAGATAGAAGAAGAAAGTGTTATAAACATCAAAATGAAACCTACTCATTCCAACTAGGTTGGCACAAAAAAGAATCACCCAATCATTTGCAGCACCCACCTAATACTAGTTGAAGATTGAACAAGCAGCAAACACCCAAAAAGATACAACAGTCACTAATAAATGGGACAAAGCAAAGGAAAGCAAAACGGAGCAGAACAAACACTCTTCAGAGAACCCTGATGGACTTCAGATTATAAAAGCAAATCATTGATTGAATAACCCACCCCCTTGATATGGTATTTTTAACAGTGACTTAATGCAAAAGAAAAAGACAAAATGAACTAGGCATTTTTTATTGAATTCAAAATATATTTATCATTTAATTTGAGGTTATTTATACGGAAACCTCCTAACTATTGAAGAGTCTCATTTTAATCACTTAAACTATAAAAACATACAAATGAACCCGCTAAACTATAAAAGCATACAAATTGACTTCCTAAACTATTAGCACATTTCATTTTGACCCCTTTCGTTACTGCATTATGAGTTAAACCAAACTTTCGATATTTTTTTGGATGTGATTTCATTTTTGTTTGAGCCTGTGTTGCTACTGTATGCCATTTTTTTGTTAGAGTTGGTGACTTATGGAGTGGAAGAGGATTAGGGATATGGACGGGTAGAAAATTGAGAGAAAGTTGTCCTGGGTGTGTTATATAGAATGTTGAAGGATATTTTCATCTAAAAAATGTCAAAATTTTGGTTCAAGTCACGATGTAGTAACAAAAAGCGTTAAAGCGAAAACGTTAGTAGTTTAGGAGGTCAAAGTGATACTTTTTAATAGTTTAAGGGTCTCCATGTAAATAAACCTTAAATTTAATATACTTATCATTAATCAAAATATATATAAATATATATTGTTCTAAACATTTTTTACTTAATTTTAAGATATTTTTCACCCTAATCCCGATACTAAAGCATAAAGTCACTTGTTAGCATATTTTCCTTTAATCAAAAAAATGTCATATGGTTTTCATTTTGTGAAAACAATTTTTGAAAATTTAAAAACTACTATGAAATATGTGACTGACTATAATAAGCACTGGTTTGGTATGATGGGTTGGGGTGAGTTGAGGCTAAAATAATCATAAAAAGACAAAATACGCTTTTTAGTCTCAGGCTAAAAAATGTCACATTCAAACTATAATCATTTTATTTTTTCTCTTCAAAAGTCAAAAAGTCCTTTACAAACGAGATTTTTTAGCCCTGATCAAAAAGTCAAAAAGCCAACTCACATCCTAAACCAACTTACTATTCATGTTTTTGCTATAAATATGTGCCTGTAAAAGATCAAGATTAGAAGAGGGTGAGGTGTGACGCAGAAAGAAAAGAAAGAGTAGAGATGAGGAGAGAAAAGGGTCAACACTATACTAAAATATATAGTTAAATTATTAAATAAATAACAGAACTAACATACTGAAAATCTATACCTAAAAGTTCTTGAAAAACTTAATCCTCTATGGCCTTGTTTGGGAAGTTAGCTATTTTAATAAGCTATGTTAGTTTTCTGCTATTTTAGTAGGCTAAAACTTTTGTGTTTGGAAAGATTGTTGGATTTTTTTTAGTTGGATGTGATGTTTGTGAGAGAAAAAGTGAAATGATTATGGGTTTAATGGGACATTTTGTCTTATTAATTATTTTAGCGTATTTTATCTTTTTGTGAATTTTAGCCTAAAATTGACTAAAATAGCCCTTCTAAATTATTACTTTATTTGCTATATATATATATATTTTATTTTTATAACAAAAATAACTTTTTTATGTTTCTTAAAAAATGAGTTATTTTGAGAAAAATTTCTTGAATGTACAGTACTAAATCACTAACAAAAATGTATTTTAGTCTCTTTTAGAATGGAAGTACTTCTCTCCTGTTGGCAAACCAACTGTTCTGTGTGTTGTTAGATCTCATTAAGCTCGTCATAAGTCTCATCTCAATAATTCAAATAATTTATTTTATAGATCTCTAAAAAAAAAAATTATTTATACAAAAAAACTAAATTGATCGAATAATTATAACTACGTGATCAGCTCACATTTTTTATTTTTTATTTATCAAAATGATTGATGGAAAATACAATTTTAAGAATAGACCATTATTATTTTAAAAACAAATATAATTTGATCATGTGTTTATGATTATCTAATTAATATAAATTTTTAACATACATAATATATTCAAAAGGCACTACAAGATAAATAATTTAAATCAACCAGATAGGTCTTGTGGTGAAGCCACCAAGACCCAACATCACAATTAAGGTAACTTTACCAACTGGAGATTACATTATTAGAATTCTTTTTAACGTTAGTGATGACCTGGTCATGCTGATTTTGTAATGAATGTTGTACATAGAAATTATTTCCATCAATAAAAATCACATAAATTTATTTTAATTTTTAGTTGAGATTTTTAAATTTTATTTTACTTTACTATGTATAATTATTACCATAAATGTACCAAATTTGAAATTTTTTTAGCTCCATGATATTACGTCAAATCCAACACCAACCTCCATTCATAGATACACATCATAGCATAGATCCATGGTACATAAAAAAATGAAAAATAAAATAATAATAAAAAAACATAACAGTAACAAGAAGAATATAATAATAATAATAAAAACAATATATTAAAAAAAAAATAACAATGGAACCAAGCGTGGAACCTTCTTAAACCAAGTGTGGAACAGAGCATCATGTCCACCGGAACATTAGAGAAGTTGAGGGTTAAAAATGTACTTTTACTATCTAATCCTATGGGAATTGTTATATATTGGGTTTTGTGTCCCACACCCTCCATGTGACAGAATAATCCAACAAATTTGAGACTAAAGTCTGCATAAACTATTAGTCTGATGTAAAATTTCTGAACCAAACAATAGACTATTCTATATTCTAGACATGGAGTTGTATTCCTTGAGTGAATCCCATCAAACAAACGTGAAAACACTAGGCATTTTTTCATTAAGAACAAAATACTTACCATTGAATTTAATACACTTTTCATTAATTAAAACCTATATATGCATATATTGTTCTAAACTTTTTCACTTAATTTTAAGACATTTTTCACCCTAATCCCGGTACTAAACATTCCCTAAAGTCACTTGTTAGCGCATTTTCTTTTAATCAAAAAAATGTCACAAGGTTTTCATTTTGTGAAAATAATTTTTGAAAATTAAAAGTTAACTTTTTTGTGTTCCTTGTAAAGGTTGTTTTCAAAAAAAATTCTCAAAAATATATTTCGGATATAGTTTTGAGAACAAGTTTTCGTATTTTCTAAAACACTAAAATCACACCAAATAGGCATTTAACTCTTGGAAAAATCATATTTTGAGAAAATTTAATTTCTTGCACAATTAAGCATGTGATCCAACCATATGAAACTATTTCCACACCTTCATATAAAGCCAACTATATATGACGTTGCAGGTAACATTAACTATAGATGCGACAATCATGAAAATAGATATTTTTATTAATTTAATACAAGTGAATGAAAAACTTCAACATCATACCTGAAAACGCCTTCTAAGTTTGTTGATTTCTTCTCATACCTCCTTGGTAACCAATCTGCTTTATACTTTTCACATTCCTATGTTGTTCTCCTTTAACAATTCTTGCAAACCACTTTGGTCTTCCAATTAAGAACATGACATATCCCATAACCAATCCCAATACCATTCCGCATCCATACCCCATCGCCACAGCTTTCCAAGTAAATCCACCTAAAAAAATTGTATCACCTTCCTCTTGAAATACAAGAGGTGGTTGATGTTTTGCCTCAGTATCTCCACATTCCTTTGACAAGGGTAATCCGCATAATCCCACGTTCCCAACATATGAATCATTTTGAAATGTATCAAATTGATAGCCTCGAGGTATGGGTCCAACTAGATGGTTCATTGAAAGGTTTAAGACTGCAAGAAATGTCAGAGTCGTGAGTTGCTCTGGAATATCCCCAGTGAGTTGGTTTGAAGAGAGGTCTAATGATTCAAGCATTGATAGATTTCCCAATGATAATGGAATATCACCCGTCAGGCAGTTATGAGAAAAATTAAGCAATCGGAGAGCTTGTAGCCTTCCGATGACATTTGGAATCTCTCCTTTGAATTTATTGTCTGAGAAGTCAATTGTTGTGAAGATGGATAGAATATTTGATAGTTCAACATTCAACCCCTTTATGACTAGTTTTACAGAATCTTGATAATAAGTTTCCCCCATATATTTCAAGGCTGTTTTATTTTTATCCACATGTCTCATGGCTTTGAAATTTCTGAAATATGTTACTGGCAGAAGTCCAGTGAACTCATTGTGAGAGAGGTCTATGATTCGAAGCTTAGGAAAAGGAACTTTAATCCTTGAAGTGTTTATTGGACCATGAAATCTATTTGATTGCAGGATAAGAACCTGCAATTCTGGAAGAGACTCCAACCAGTAGGGGAATGTATCATTTAGTTTGTTGTTTCCGAGATCTAGTACTTCCATGTGTTTACAATTGGCCAAAGATCGTGGTACTTGTCCTTCCAAACGATTTCCATTCAAGTTAAGATTCCTCAAATGATTACTCCTTTCGAATGTCGTTGGAATGGTCCCATGAAAATCATTCATCTGTAGATCTAACACTGATAGCACATTGCTGGAGTTCCCAAACATTGTGGAATTACACCACTCAGTTTGTTATGAGAAAAATCAAGGAGGACAAAGGAACTCAAATTGCAAATCGATGAGGGGATATCTCCAGTGAGCTTATTGTGTGAGATCAAAAAGTAAGACATAGAGAGTGCTGGAACTGGCACTGGTCCTTGAAGATAGTTATGAGAAAGATCTAAAAGATATGGAGCCTGCCCAACCCATTTTGGAATTTGACCATGAATTTTGTTGTGGGAAAGATTTAGTGTTTGGAGAAATGAAGCCTGCCCAACCCATTTTGGAATTTGACCATGAATTTTGTTGTTGGAAAGATCTAGTGTTTGGAGAAATGAAACTTGCCCAACCCATTTTGGAATTTGGCCATGAATTTTGTTGTTGGAAAGATCTAGTGTTTGGAGATAATTTGAGTTTCTTAAGAAATCTGGGAACTCGTTTATATTGCAAGAGGACAAACGGAATGTTGAAAGGTTGGGCAAGGTACCATTGTTATTACTACTGGTTTTGATTGACAGACTATTTGAAGAGAGATCAAGAAACTCAAGTTTGTTGAGGCTTAAGAAGACCTGGAACTCCAGAACACCGCTAAAATTGTTTGATGAAAGATCAAGAATAATCAAGTTCACAAGTTTTAAAATTGATTGTGGAATGGGACCTGTGAGTGTACAATTTGATACATCAAATATAACAAGTTGCGTCAAGTTTGCCGCCCAACATGGGAATCGGCCATGGAAATTGTTTTCTCCAAGAATTAAAAACTCTAGATTTATGAGCTTACCAAAGCCATCCGGAATTGTCCCATCTAGATTGTTGAAGGCAAGAATTAAGCTTATGAGTTGCTTAAGATTTGAGAGTGTAGAAGGGACCTGACCATTGAAATTGTTCCACGATAGATCCAAATACGTAATCTGTGCAAGATTCCCTAGTGATTTAGGAATGGACCCAAAGAAGTTGCAATGGGAGAGGCCCAAGGAAAATAAAGACTTGAGATGGCCAATTGAATCAGGTACCTCTCCAGATAAATTCGTAAGCCCGAGATGTAACATCCTGAGGTTACTACCACTGCTCCAATTTACCATTGGAAAAACACCAGTTAGATGATCGTTACCTGATAACTCAAGTTCTTGCAAGTTCGGAAGGAGCAAAATTTCATGTGGTAAGTCCCCATGCAATGTGGTGAAGGGAAGGTATAGAGTCCTTAAAGAAGACAAATTCTTCAAGCAATTGGGTAAACTTGAAGATATGTTCACTTGAAAAAGCACAAGTTCTTGTAATTGGGTTAGGTTTTTGAGCAACATTCTAAAGTTGTGTGGTTCAAGTCTTAGTAATCCAGCATCACCGGAAGAAATACCGAGTGACACTAGTTTGGATAGGTGGGAGATTTTTGATGGGATTGAGCCTGAGAATTTGGAAAACGATAGTTCAAGATGTGTCAAACTTGGAAAGTGGCCAATTCCTGATGAAATATGGGAGTAATTGAAGTCATTCAAGCTGAGATCAAGCAATTGTAGGTGAGATAGTTGAAAGAGGCTGTTGTTAGGATGGATGGTGCCATAGAGTTGGCTACAAGCGAGGTCAAGCTCAATCACATGACCAGTCCGCCCATCACATGTCACCCCATCCCATGAACAACAATTGCTAGAATTCTCGTTCCAAGACACCGTCTTTGGATAGGAAGTCTCACCACAAACGGAAGAAGCAGAACTGTTTATAGAAAAATATTGCTTAAATTGAAGTAGTGCATGCCTCTCATCATGAAGACAAAAATGGTTTGTGGAAGGTAAGGTAGACAGAGATAACAAACAACTAACCTGATATTGCAGCATGAGATATAACAAGATTTGAAACACTGATATAAATCGCCCCATTTTTTCTTTTTATTCAACAAAAATAAGAGGAATGATGAGGGGGATTGGCAAAAAAGAAAAGAGAAGAGGATAAGTAGAATGGGTGATGATAGCATTGATCTAACTCGTGCCTTCTTATATAGTCTGCTAGTATATGTTTGGATAAGTGTGACTTTCAAATGAGGTGACTGTATTAAAAATATTATAAAGTTAACTATTACAAGCGTAGAGAAAAATTATAGAAGAATATTATTTAAGATGGAAGAGATATTTTGGGGTCATGCTATAATACATATTTTTAAAATGATGTCTATCATATAAAAGTTATGATAACAAATGTCATAACTAAATCGTTTTCAGTCATAATTAAAATAATAATAATAATAAGTCATAACCAAAGACCACATAAAGTAGATTTTTTTGATCATAACTAAAATGATAATCAAAATAAATCATAACCAATATCACAATTATAAAATTTCTCTCTAGAGTATGATCTTGATAGTTAGAAAACTTCCATATAGTTATGTCAAATTTATTACGATAAAACTGTTTAATTCAATCTTGAAATTTATATATAAACTATCAAGTTTAAATTTAAATTTAAATTACCCTAATTAAATAATTAATAATTAATGTTAAATCTATACATTTCAAATTCACATTTATCTAACCCAACTCTTTAACTATATCTAACAAATAAGAAAAATGCTTGGTCCACTGAAATAGTGGGAGCTCCACTCTACCCAAATGACATGGTCGGGTGGCATCACCCTTGTCAAGTACGGTTGTCACTCTCGTCAATCGTAACTATCATCCTTATCAACCAGCATCAGCCTAGATGACTGGTATCCTCCTGAATGACCTGTTGAACAACCAATATATACAAATTCAAACCAACTCAAATTCAGTAAACGTACCATTAATGTGCATATAAATCTTCAAGCATGAATACTTTTCAACATTGGCTTGACTTAGAACTCTTAATCACCACTTATTTCTCATCCAAAACTGGTGGTACAGCTGGAGGCCCCATTGAAGATGACCAAGAAGACCCATCCTTTATAAGTTGTAGAAAAATCTCTTGCTCATGGGAAAAGTTTGAGAAATTAGTTAAACTAACAATCACACTGTTGAATTTAGGATTTTCGAACGAAATTGTAGAGGAAAATGAAAAAAAAAAAAAAAGAAGGAAAAAGTGATAAAAATTTAATTTATATTTTAATTATATTTCTCTTCACTTTTTCTTTTTTATCTATTTACAAATCTCTTTTAAAATCTAATATATAAACACACACACACACTTTAGGAATATAAAGACAAAGTCAAGAGGATTTATAGCTTTCACCTAAATATACCTAACACAATGACTCGTAGTAACTCTATGAGCAAGGACGGAGCCACCATGGGACCAGCAACCCCAACCCCCCCCCCCCCCCCCCCCTTAAATTTTTGATAACTATATTTGTACCTCTATATATATAGATTATATCATATATATCTTCCATAAAATTACAATAGTATCCCTTTTTAAAATTGCAATATTGCCCCCCTATTATAAATTTTCCATCTAATTACAATGGACCTACTAAAATGGGTCATTCTATTATACACCTCCAAAAAGAGGTGTACCATATACAAGTTATGACTTTGTGGTATTGCTATTATAAAGTATCATAAACAAATATTTCCATTCATAACTAAAATGACCACTATATAAATTATAAGCAACACATCTTCAATCGTAACCACAAAAAAATCACAATAGGTTATAACTTTTTTTTTGAACGGCCACAATAGGTTATAACTAACATTAGAATGAGCTATAACTAACCATTACTTGATGCATAACTAAAAACTTCTTCAATCATAATCAAACTAACAACAATAAGAAGATATGACTAAGTTATATCCAACACTACAATGTATTATAATTAAAGATCACAAAGATTATAATTGCGACATATGATAGACATTTTTTTGCGGTGTGTTTTATAGAATTTCTCTACTAAAATATATTATTTCTATCTCAATTTACCTTCTTTTTAAATTTTCCAATCCACCTAACATAGTCACTCTCCAATATTTCTATAAAATTTAACCTCAAATCCTTTAATTTAAAATTCACATTTATCTAAACGGACTCTTAATATTTAAGTGTAATAATATCTCATTGTTGTTTTTTATGAGGGGAAAAAAAAATTCAATGTTGTCATTAACTTGTGCCCCCCTTCACTAAATTCATAGCTCCGCCATTATCTACTAGCACCCAGTCAGTCTTCTTGATCTTCAGGACACTACAAAGCTTGAGTTTCGATCTCCATTTATAAACGACTCTAATTACCCAACCAACTTAGAATGTAGAACGAACAATGTAGGATGCAAAGTATTTAAAGTGTTATGTGAGTTTTTGTAAAACAACTATCCAAGGAGTATACAAGATTTTCTTATCAAAACTCAATAGTTGGGATACTAAAAAACGAATACATCAAGTCTTTTTATAGACAAAACAGTATCTGATGAAGACTGAGATTTAAAATTATTATATATTTTTATTTTATATTTTAGAATTAATATTTAATTAGGAATATTCTAATTTAGTATAGAATAGTATAATTTTATTTAGTTTCTTAATTTGATATGATGTAATTTTTCTATTCTAATGGTTTTGATTTTTATTTTAAGTTTTATTAGCTTATTGTTATTCAAGAAGTAGTTTTATTATAAGTAAGGTTGTAAGCCTTAGGGTTGTTCAGTTTAAGTATAATATTTGATTAATAAAAAATTGAGATTTTTCTCAATATTATTTGTTCTACACAGAGTATCTCTAGTTCAGATTTGTTTGTGGTTTAATCTTATCGTTTACTCATCTTTCCGATATGCTTCCATGCATCAGTTGGTATCAGAGCATAGGCTCGAGTCCTGATCATAGCACCAAGAGGAGCATCAAAGAGATGTATGAGAGAGACGACGCTGCACGAGATGCCTGATCAAAAAATAAATTTAAACTTATTAAGGATGCACTTAGAATGTTGGCTAACTAAGTGGTCGCAGTGTATGAGGAAAGGAGACAGAGAAATACCTTGTAAAGTGAAGCAGTTAGCTTCTGTCCGATCAAAGAATTTGACGGCATAGTTAGGGTCGACGATGGACCTGAGCATATATTGCTTCCTTCCAACAAAGTTGTTAGGGATAACACAAGCATGTAAGTTGGCGAACTGGTCTCCGGTGTATCAAACTAAGACCTAGATGGAGGTCTCATTGGCCTTGAAGAAGTTGTGTAGAATCTTCTGGACACCAACCTTGCCCTTTTTGAAGAGAGACCTGACACTATTGGCGCCATAATTAAGCCATCCAATCAGAAGACAACACATGGTAAGCAAAGGGAAACATACAGGAATGAGGATCCTCTCCTTGCAGCTTTTGTACTTGCGCCCGTCCTTGCAGACCTTCGGGTCTATTTTTAGGCCCAATTTTAATAATCCGAACTGTTCATATTTTATAATTTATTCAGTATATCATACCTGTAAAAAATCAAGTTGATCAGATATCAGAAAGTATGTGTTCGAAAAATTGAACTAAAACTATTTTTTAAAGAATTTAATAAACAGTTTTCCGAACATATGCTTTTTGATATCCGATTAACTTGATTTTTTACAGATATGATATACTGAATAAATCATAAAATATGAACGGTTCGGATTATTAAAATTGGACCTAAAAGTAGACCCGAAGGCCTGCAAGGACGAGCGCAAGTATAGGGTTGCAAGGAGAGAACCTTGGCTCTACATACAGATACATAAATCATTAAAGAGTCTTACCTTTAAAACAAATCACGTGAGCAATAGGTGCAAGCTTTGAGTATTATTTAACATGTGAGAAGCACAAGGGAGATGAGTTATCAGATGAGCAGTTATTAGTAGTTACACATGTACAAAGAGAAGAGGTGGCCCTAAGTAGCTGTAGGATGCCTTTGGGATTACCAAGCGTGCCCAACAATTCAGACTCTCAATCTCCTACTAGTGCAATATTGTGAAACAGAAAATGAGTCTTGATCCTGTAACTTTTATAGAAAATTCATTTTATTGCAAAACATTTGCAAAAAATTGACTACATCACTAGATTTTAGAGTCACCACCTAATCTTTTTAAAAAATTAGGTAACCCGCGACTCGTGCCAAAGGCCACTGTCCATCATAACCAAAGTATTTCGGCTCGGAAACTTAGGTATGAAAGGAGAATGCCATTAATTGAGCCCGCCCTTACCCGATCAAAAGATCGGCCTTTACTAAGTCGTGATGTGGTTTTTATAATCAACATATATTCATCTATGTTACATGGACTCGTCACTTTGGGGCGAAGTACCCATGTCGACACGACACGACACAGGTGCGGGTGTGAGATCTGTGCCGGATTCGCCTCGTCTCTTTCGGACACGGCACTTTACAGACAGCAAAGAAATGAAAGAGGAGAAAGGAAGAGAACCTGGTCACTGTTGGCTTCGATCATCTTCGTCTAGGGCTTCGATCACTGTTCGCATCGTCTCTCTCACTATTGATCACGATCGTCTTCGTCTAGGGCTGCGATCACTGTCGATCTCGACCTCGAGCTCGATCGTCTTCGTCTCTCTCTTCATTTCTGCTTCTCTCTCTCTCTCTCTCTCTCTGCTTCTCTCTCTCTCTCTTCGTCTCTCAATCTGCTCTCTTCGCCTCTGTTTTACTGATTATATATATTGATCATATATAATATATATAATATAATTTATATAATTTATCATATATAATATAATTATATATAATATAATTTATAAATTATAATTTTTACCATATATAATAAAAACATTTAATTATTATTTCTTAAAATATCATATATAATAATAATTTTTATAAATTATTATTCATATTACATTTACATTAATATATAATATATAGTATAAATTACATTAATATAATAATATGTAATATTATTCATCTAAAAAAAATTATATAGATATTATATAATAATTATTGTATAACATATAATATATTTATAAGATAATATATACTTATATATATTAATAAAAATAAATAAACACATATATGTAAAATAATTATTTGTTATTTATATAATATAACTCATCTTAATAACTATATTTAAAATATATATATATATATTTAACATATCCCCGTACCCGTATTCAAATTTGGATACATATCCATGTATCCTTAATTTTTAATTTTGAAGTGTCCGACCCCTAGATACGCATCCGCACCCGATCCTCGTACCCACGTCCGTGTAACTTAGATATTCATGTTCCGATTATTATTAATACTAACATTATATATGAGGCAATCAAATATAGACTTGATTTTGGTTATGCTTTGATTTCATGCCTTTTTGAAAATCCTTTTTGTACAAACTCAGAAGTATAAGAATCAACTACATCCCAATACAAACAAGACAACCTCCATCCATTGGGCATTCATGCAGATATTTCAATTAAACATTTAGCCTCATGGTATAACAATGAATATGATATGTGACTCACACATATAATATGCTAAAACAAATAAATGCTCACCTAATACTCCGAAACGAGCCAAAAGAATACGTTATATACACATGCATGATCTTATATACAACTAATTTGGTTGTAACAAGGTAATGCTTTGAATTGTTATAAGCCTTTAGGGCTATTCATGTTGTCCTCTAGCTTATGGAACTATTTTATATATGGATGTGTAATTATCATGTTGAACATGGACCTGTAAAGGGAAAATCTTAGTTCAAGCAGGAAGAGGATCTTTTGAAGTTAATTGTGTTCGATTGATGTATTTATATTATGTCTTTTGGGGGCGTTACAAACTGGTATCAGAGCTAACCAGGTTTGAATACCTTGAGTTCATCGGACGAGGCCTTGCCACAATGGGTTTATTATGGTAAGAAGGGACGTTAGGCTCTCTTGTATGGTATATGTGTTTGCATGATTATGTGGGTATGGGATCAAACTTCTAGGATACAACTTGGATCCACTGCACTCATTGAAGTCCTTTTGAAATGGCACCTAATCAATACATTTTCCACTTGGAAGTCTTTGAGCACCGTGGTACATATTGATATCTTAGAAAAGTGGTTCATATGTGCTCTATGTGACAAAGTGCATATGTGGATTGCCAAATGTGAATTGAATATATGTATGTTCTCTTGCTAATGCGTGTGGGACGAGTGGGACAAAGTGTAGAAACACGAGTCACGAATTTAATCTTCTCTGTGACTCTTATAGAATGTCAGGACATGGTAGAGGCCATGGCAAACCTCGTCAGGACAGTAAGAATATTCTAGCCCAACCGGAGATCCCTCCACAAGAAGGAGTGGGTCAAACCAATGTGGCCGCTCAACCGGCCCAAGACGCAATGGGGCTTTGGCCCAGGAGATGGCAGGGGCTCTTAGGGAGTCCATGGACAAATTAAGAGCGGAACAAGCAGCTAGGACTGTCGAAGGGGAGACTAGAACTTCTTTCCTGAAAAAGGAATTCTTCCATTCAAACTCCGCCGAGTTTAGTGGCGGACTTGACCCTATGAAAGTGGATGAGTGGTTAGAGCAAATTGTTAAATCTTTTGAGATTTTAGATACTCGTGAGGATGATTTAGGGGTGGCATTAGCAACCTATCAACTGAAAGGAGAGGCCGGGCAATGATAGAAGTATGCCAAGAGCCATGTAGAGCACACTTGGGAGGCATTCACATGTGCCTTCTAGGAGAAGTTCCACTTTCCCACTATTAGGGAACAGTTGAGGAGGCAGTTTAAAGAGCTATTGCAGCTTGACACTCCTGTGGCCGAATTTGAAGCCACATTTACTAGCCTTTCCCACTTTGCACCCAAACTTGTGGTGACAGAAGAGCGCCGATGTCTAGAATTTGAGAAGCAATTAAGACCAAAAATCTTGATAAGATGGTTGGAAATATGATTCGTGATTATGATCGGTTAGTAGAGGCCACGCCGCATATAGAAATTATGGTAGAGGCAGAAAAGGCAAGACAGAAGTCAAAGAAGACGGGCGCTACTCAGAATCCTGAGGTGATTCGGGATCTTCTAAGAAATCTAGGGGTTCATCGTCATCATTTCAGTCACCACCATAGTAGACCGAGTCTTCTAGTTCTGTGACGGGTGGAAATTCTGGGAACATGGGTCAAATCCGTGGTGTATGTTACCAATGTGGCCAACTGGAAATTCTGAGAGGTACTTATCTTATTTTTAATACTTGGGCCAGTGTGTTGATAGATACCGAGGCATCCCACTCATTCATAGCATTAGTATTTGCATCCTTATTGGGGTTAGAAAGTGAGCAACTAGAGTCACCGCTTGTGGTAGAGTCACTCATTGGGGGTAAGATCATTTTGAATCAGGAATATCGTGGGTGTGTAATTGAGGCCACCAGTCATCGACTTCCATTCAGCTTTGTGTTGTTAGATATGTATGATTTTGATGTCATTATCGAAATGGATTGGTTGTCCTACCGTGCCATCATAGACTGCTACCGTAGGAGAGTTACTATATGTATGTTGGATGATGATTACTTCTCTTTTTTGGGGGATAAAACCGTCGGATCGTTGCTGCCGTTATATAACCCACGTGGTCAAGGCGAACTTAACTCTCTTGACAACCTTCTTAGATGATAAAAGTGGTGGGGTTCGAGATGCGTTTCCCTGAGTGGTTTATGAATATTCAGATGTCTTTCCTGAAGATCTCACCAAATTACCGCCTCACTGGGAGGTTCAGTTTTCTATAGACTTAGTGCTGGGTATGGCACCTATTTCCATGTCCCCGTATAGATTTGCACCAGCTGAGTTAGTTGTCCTAAAAGAACAATTACAAGAGTTGTTGGATAAGGACTTCATACACCCTAAGGCCCTGTTTGTTTGGGGTTATAGGGAGGGGATTGGGATTACTAATCCCTTCGTATTACTAATGGGGTATTTGTTTTGAAAGATGAGGAGGGGACTATTAGTCCCGTGGTATTAGTAGTCTCCTTGGAATGGGAATTGGTAAGGAGGAGGTAGAGATGCTATTAGAAAAATAGTGAGGGGATTAGAAATTTTTTTATTTTTTTAATTTTTTATATATTGGGATTTTTTTTTAAATATAATGTTTAATTTTTTATATTTTTTTATTTGTTTTATTATTTTATATAAAAATAATTTAACAATTCTTCACTATTAATCCACTCACTAACAATCTCCTTACTATTAATCCCCTCACTATCAATCCCCTCACTAATAATCCCCTCACTATTAATCCCCTCACTATCAATCATCTCCATTCTATCTCCCAAAACAAATGGCGCCTAATACTTCACCTTGGGGAGCACCAGCCCTATTCGCTAAAAAGAAAAGACGGTTCATTGAGATTGTGTACAGATTATTGCAAACTGAATCGAGTTACGATTAAAAATAAGTATCCCTAGCCTAGAATAGATAACCCCTTTTTATATATGCCACAAATTCAAGTTGGGGCTTTTCCGTCATTGCAAGCGTTTGACTCAACCGTTAGAATGAGTTCTACACTTTTTATATATGTTATAGATTCTTTTTTTTATATATGTTATAGATTAGATCCACTATGACATAAAAAGAAATGTATGAGATGAAGAGCTTCAATAAAATATTCCATTGATATAGATAGTTGTGGAGTAAATTATATAAGTTGTAAGGAATGCAATTTAAATGAAAATACTCTTGTATGCTTTTCTTTCGACATGGTCAAACATACTAATGAATTTATGATCCGTGTCTAATGATAAAAATAATTCGACAAAATATATACTCATTGAGGGAGGGGGGGCGGCGGTTGGGGGAAATCACATAAGCACACAATCAAGCTGACATCACGAATAGTTCCATATCACAACCACTCAATCTACTTTTACAACAACATTATCAAATATTAGCCCAAACTTTGTCAATGGCTACCTTATGAACCACTTCATTATTTCAACATTACCATAAGTTACAGTAGCAAAATGGTTTTCTAACTTAATCTGCAACAAGGATTTAGAGAAAAACATGTGAGTTCCAGTGTTTTGTTTATAAGAAGTTGGGAAAATGATGAGGCAATTGAAATCACAAATAAAATGCATGGAATCATTCAGATTATACATATTAAAAAAATGCATGAAATTTAAGATATTATTGATAATGGGCAAAAAATTCAAGTTTTATGTAAATAAATAAATAAAAATAAAAAGAAGAAGATAGGCAACATATATTCAATTTTGACATGTGTGACTGTTGACACATAAATTTCAACTAAATTTATGACACGTATAAAGCCTATGATAGGAAAGTTGTAGATAATCACTTCCTAAAAAGATCAATATGATCTGTTGAAGTGCATAAATAAAACGACGTTGTATCTCAATGACGTTATTCAAGATGCTCAAGTGACACGTGGAGCCTACGAAAGATAACACTTGTAGAGCCTACAGCAAGGACACCACACAGGATGAAACCTCAAAAATCAATTCGGTTAATAAGATATACGATTAATCAGATAGCGTTATTATTCAAAATTTAAATGGCGCTATCATTCAATTTGAAATTCAAATTGAAGATGAGGCATTCCTATCACCTGATGGCCCTCCATAAATATAAGGACCATCACACAAGACGAGGGATCGGAAGAAATCAGAAGTGAAAAGATCAAAGAGAGAAAGAAATTGAGAGCTAAAGAAATCGTTACAAGAAAAAAGAAGAGAAGCTAGAGAACTGAAGAGCCTACGCTAATGGCGATGAATAGGTAAAGGGTTCCAAACCCGGAATTGTATTTTGTATTCGAGGGTTCAAAACCCATAGCAATTTTAATAAAATATTTATTTTTCTTAAATTGTCTTTTGTTGTTTATTTTGTTCTTCATTAATCGGAGGTTTCATTTGTATAAAATGTGTAATTAACGATCTGAAATACAGATCGGAAATAAGAACCTGCTATTCAAATAATCAACACTGTTTAGTCCAAAAACTAAACAGTGGACATTTGTAACATAAAATTTTGAAATGTGTTGAAACACTTCATGTTTTAAAATTTGTGTCTACAAATTCTGGCACGCCCAGTGGGACTTATTTCTCCTCCCATCTTTTGAAGAACAAAAAATATATATATGTATATATAGTTGAAACTTACTGATGTATTCTTTTGTTATAGGAATGCTGAAGCAACTGTCAGGAGACAAACCTACAATCCAGTGGTTCTGAAATCACCAAGGGTGGAGATAGCACCCATCACCCAAGGGGCTCCGGAGCGAATGCTCTTGGCTGTCCCAAAGGTAAACCCAACGAAATCCTGGAGAGATGCACTTCTTTCCCCTATCACCCAAGGGGCTCCGGAGCGAAAGCTCTTGGCTGTCCCGATGGTAACTAGTGTGACAAAGAAAGTCACACTTCTCCAGAAAGCTGAAAGTCTGAGAAAGATTATTGAAGATTATGTGAAAGCGTCAAAGCAGTACGCAACTGTGAGGGCCACAGCCCGAACGAAGAGCTTTCTAATTCAGGCAAAGGAGGCTAATCAGTTTGCAACTGCGACTTTTGTTGCAGCTTCAACGGGGGCAACAAAAAATGTTGTGGCCCAACTACTCAAAAGGGTAGAAGACTCCATTAAAATGGCGGAGTTTGCCCAAAAGAAAGCCTCTGCTGAAAACATGGCCATCATTAGGGCCATTGGGAGGAGGGTAATGACCCAAACTCCTATTGATAGAAAAAAGGCCCCTGTTGTTGAAAAAACAGTTGCGGCCTACGAACCGATAGTTCTCTTCAGAGCACAAAATCGGTCAAACCAAATCTCAGTCAACTCTCAAGAGCCAAAGGAACACTCGTTGGCTCGACAGGGTTCGAATAAGGAACACTCGTTGGCTCGACAGGGTTCGAATAAGGAACACCCGTTGGCCCAACAGAATAAGAAACACCTGTTGGCCCAACAGGATTTGAATCAACATCAATTGGTCTGCTCTAAAAATGTAGGGACTGCTTTGAAAATTCACGAGGAATTTGCAAAAACGCAAATGGTTCCTTCTATGCCCCTAGGGGCTCGACTTGATATGTCATCCGGTCCAGTTTCAAAAAGACAAAGGCGAAGAAGAAATAAGGCCTTAAAGAAACTAGAACTAAGAACAGTGGCAACAAATGTTATAGGAGCTATTGAAAGGGCTCTCTTGACAGATGAACGCCAAAAACAAGTTGAAAGTCCTGTCTTTGTTGGAAAATCCAAGGTGGAGGAGAGTAAGCAACCCTTGGGAAATATTTCTACTTTAATTGAACTATCTATGGATGGAATAAGAAAAGGGCCTGTAACAAGGTCCATAACCCGCCAGGTTCAAAACAAAGCATCGCAGTCAGGTGCTTCAAATATGAGTAATGTTGTGGGGGTTGATAATCCTTTATACGAACAAGATGATTCTATCTCGTTTGTTTCAACGAATATTGGAAACAATGAATTGAAAGATATCAACAAAGTCACAGTTATGATGACTGAGGTTGAGAAAGAAGGTGAAAATTCGCAGGTCCAACAGGACCAAGGTCTCAAGGAAAAAGTGGTGGCCCTGCAAGAACAACTCGAGAGAAGAGAACGGGAAATGGCTGCTATGTTGGAGCAAATGCAACAATTGCAGGCCCAAATGACAGGACCAGGAAGTACACCCAAACAAATGACACAACCTGTTGTGGGGACATCCGTAGGCATACAAAGCACACTAGCCCTAGGGGGCAATGGTCCTTGTTACTCCGATCTAACCAGTGGTGGTATGAATCCAATGCTCATGGCCATGATTGATGATATAGTGAGGAGACAAGTAAAAAAAGTCAAAGAAAAAGATGATGAGAACTTTTGAATAATTACAAAACCTTACCCAGCATGGGTAGATGCTGTTCCATTCCCTTCTGGTTTTTCCCAACCAGATTTCAAAATGTTTGATGGAACAAGAGATCCAAGACAACATGTGGCTCATTTTCTCTCAAGGTGCGGGCCAATAGCCCATAATGAGGCCCTGTGTCTGCAGCTATTTGTTCAGTCACTTGAAAGTTCTGCATTTACTTGGTATGCTAACCTTCCTGAGGGATCAATCCTAAATTGGGATTCCATGGTGAAGGAGTTCCTTAAACAGTTTTGCAACACACAAAGGCGAGTTGGAGTACCAGAACTAATTGAGACCAAGCAACGTGACAATGAGTCTGTTACAGATTTCATTGCAAGATGGCGAGCTTTGACATTTGCTTGTCCTCAAAAGTTTACGCAATTAGAGTTAATTCAGATATGCCTTAACAATTTCCGACATGAGCTCTCTATGGCTCTTATGGCCCAAACTTTTGAAGGATTTAATGATCTATGCACTAAAGCTCATGATATGGAGCTCCATCTAGCTAAACGGAGGAGGCCTAGGGCCGTTGAAAGGGTTGAGTCCTCGACTGCAGCTACAATCGAAACCAGAAAGAAGGGTCCTGTTGTAGTAGGGGCTAAAAAGCCTAAGGAATTTAAAAAGGTGACTATGAAAGAGAGATTGGAGAAGAAATATTCTTTCATGGATGATCTGGTCGAAGACCTATTTGAAGATCTGTTGGAGCAAAAGTTGATTGCTCTCCTAGAGGTGAAAAGACCACATGAGGTAGGAAAGACCAACGATCCAAAGTATTGTCCCTACCATCGTTTGATTAGCCATCCGATAAAAGAGTGCTTTGTTCTGAAAGATAAAATTCAGGAACTTTTGGACTCTAAAATTATCGAGCTCCCTCCTCAAGATAAAGCATCTGCTAACCCAATCACTATCGACAATGATAATGAAGGTGAATGGGTTGTTTATCAGTCAAAAAACATGAAGAAGAAACAAAATGCCACAGTGAAAGCTAGAAGTGTGGTTGATTCAACAACACAAAGGCCAAAAGTTTCCAAAAAGTAAAAAACAAAAGTTTCTAGGAAACAGAAAAAAGCCAAGGTAAGTAAGAGAAAAGGAAAGAAGAACCCAAAGAAGGAAGAAGGGGAGAAATTGGTCCCTGATGAGCAGTTAGAGCAAGGTCCTCTTGTCCCAGTCACATTGGAGGAATTTCTACCTTCAAAATTTCAATCTGTGGAGTTGCAGACATACTTTGATAAAAGAAATGAGGAAAAGTTTACTTTGGCCCCTTGCCTAACTGTAGACACCCCATTTTTTACCGACCTTAAGACTCAGACGTCATCAATTGAGCGCTTGGTGATGTTGCATATTGTGCTCGTTCTGAGGTTGTGGAGTCCCGGCTACGAGCCTTGCCTCCGGACTTCCGGACTCTTTTGTGCTTTGCCTCGGTTTGCGAACCAGGCTCGGTTTTCTCTGTTTTCTCTTTGAGAAGGGAGGGAGAAGTCTCGTAGATCATCTCTCAATGGCCGTAGGCTACATTTCGTGGCCATAGGCCATTTTGCCCATTTCAGAGCCTGGTTCCCGGTTTTCGGAGCCGTCAAGCCGTGTGCCTCGGTTCGGGACCGCCTAACCACCTCCGTTTGCCCCGGTTTTTGGCATGTATCTTATTTACTCCATTTTTAGGGACACTGTGGTCTGAGAGACCAACTTCGTGGTCGTGCACCACTCCCGGTGCCTAACAGCCCACTTTCGAGGCCTCGAACTGCGTGTTTCGGCTCCTGAACCTTCATTCTACATTTTTGGGCTCCGACCCAAACTTGAGATAGTCATATTTTGAGGTCCTTTTCATGTTTGATTAAGGACCTCTTACTGTTTGACATCTCCATCTGTCACTTGCCTTTTTTCCTCTTTTTAGGCCTTTTTGCACGGTATTTTAGGTGTACTTGTGGGCTGCGTTGGACTTGGACGTAAACTACAAAGTGTCTTATTTTGAGCCTCTCTTCAACTTTGTTGAAGGACTCTTGGCCATTTGAAACCCGTAGCTACCACTTTCCCTTTTGGCCATTTTTGGTGGGAAACTTGATATGTTTTCCCTCCTTTTTTTCCCTCCATTTTCCCCCTCATTTTGTCTATATAACAGCAGCCCCAGCTGTGATTTTTAGGGTTATAAAATCTGATTTGGGAGCTCCTCCATACAATCTCTCTCTCTATATTTAAAACACCAAAATCATCCAAGTTTCTACACCCCTCCTTCATCACCACCTAGCACCACCACCACTACACCATTTCCAGCAGTAAGGAGGGCCTTCCAGTAGCTAAAAGGCACCATTTTCAGTCCTAGAAGCAGCCAAGGTCTTGGTCTACAAGGGTAAGCACTCATTTCCCCTTTTGAGCTCCATTCTTGTACCATTTTTCTATCCTCTTTGCTTGTGGTTTTGAGCTCCGACCCCTACTGAAAGGGGGACTCTTTTGAGCCATTCTTCATGTTTGTTTAAGGGCTCAACCCTGTTTGAGCCCTCCCTAGTGCACTTGCTTCAATACTCCTTGATATGCCACATTTTTGCATGGAATTTCTGACCTGCGTGTGATCTGTTTTTGAGCATAATGTAAACTGTAAGTAGGCTCATTTTGAGCCCTTCTTCAACATTGAAGAAGGGCTCAACCCTGTTTGGCCTCTCTATCATGCACTTGTTTCATAATCTCTCATATTTACCGTAAAATTGCATGATTTGTTTAACCTCTGTGTGATCTGTTTCGGAGCATGTCATGAACTGTGAATGGGCTTATTTTTGGTCCCTCTACAACATTGTAGAAGGGATCAACTTTGTTGGGGGTCTCCATGTTATACTTGTCATTATATCCCTCCTTGACCCCCATTCTTACATGCTTTGTTAAGCCTATCTAGCTTCTGTTTTCGGCCATGATCAGGTCTGGAAAGAGTCATATTTTGGCCTTCTTGTCATATTTTGTTAAGGGTCCAAGGCTGTTTGATGAATGTTTGGCATATCTCATGTTATAACCCTTTGTTGGCTCCAATCTTGCATCACATTTTTGCCATATTTATATGCTGATTTGAGGGTTGTCATAGACTGTAAATGTGCATTTTTTTAGTCCCTCTTCAGTATTGTAGAAGGGAATTTTTCAGTTTGGGATTTTCATATACCACTTGTTTCAATACCCCTCTCTTGACCCCCATTTTTGCATGCCATTGTTGCCCTATCTATGCTTACTATTTGGCCATGTTTTGTACTGTAAAAATGCTATTTTTGGGGCTGCCTTGCTACTGTTTTTCATTTCATGTACCAATTTTGCATGTTTAGTATAGCCGTAGGCCATTTCGGGCGCTTAATATCGCATTTCGGGACCATTCCGTGCATTTGGTGTCATTTCACATCATTTCGGGGCTGTTTTCCCCCTCATTTAGCTGCTGAAATTTCATTTGCATGTTTGCATATCATTTTCTGTGTCATTTCATGCCTTAGGGCCATGCCTCGGTTTGCGTGCCCGTGTGCACGCATTTCGAGGCACTTCATTTTCATCTCCTGGCCTCTTATGTGAGTGTGGCTGAGACCCGCTTATGTTAGTGTAAGTCCATGTTGCATTGTATATGCCATTTTAGTCTCATTGCATTGCGTATGCCATGTCTTCGGTTCGCGTGCATACGTGCACGCATTCCGAGCGTCCCATTTTCATCTTGTGGCCACTGATTTTGGCATGCTTGCGAGCTATCCATGATTAGTTTAAGTCCATCATTGCATTGCACGTTCATATGTCATGTCTCATGCCTTGCCATGCTTTGATAGAGTGGCATTCGTGCCTTAGGATCGGTCCTCGGTTTGCGTGCATACGTGCACGCGTTTCGGGAATCTCATTTTCCTCTAATGGCCTCCTTGTATTGGTGTAAGCCCATCTTGCATTGTGTATGCCATGTTTCAATGCGTTGTGCATGTTATGTTGTTAGCATTGTGTATGCCATGTAGTTGTATTGCATGTTTGCATGTTAGCTTGCATGCTTAGGTTGCATGTGCATTATTGTGCATTGCCTCACCTCTTGATCAACCATGATTGAGGTTGGGACCCTTGTATGTTTTGTGTGCATTGCATTTACATTAAAGAGCAAACTTGGCCTCTTAGGCCATCACGCATCGAAATGCGCAATTGATGGCCCGAGGGCCGAGGGCCATGCTTCCTTGAGTCCATTACATGATATGGAGTGTGTCCATGCATACATTTGCCTAGAAATTCTATGCCTTGCACTGTTGGTCTGCTGTTGCTGTCAAAACTGTCTTCTGCAGGAATTTTGTGCCGACCGGCAGTATAGAGTGCCGACCGGCAATGTATTTATTGCCGATAGCTTCATTTCCAGCCGGTGGACTTTATACACGGCCGGTGGACATTCTATCCAGCCGGTGATGATCCTTAGGATTCAGGGAGCCTGTCCCAGGACTTTTGCAATTTTCCAGAGAAGCAGGACAGTGAAACAAAGGCAACAGTGGCATGGTGCGGATTTCTGGGCAAGTCGGACTGAAGCATACATCATTCGCGCATCCCGAGGCGGAGGCTGTGGCCATCTCTTCTTTGCATTTAATTTAATTAAATTAGAGGTCTTGTAATAATTTATTCGTTTATTTTTCTTGGACTGTATTATTATTTTGGTCCCTCTGAGCGAGGGCGAATATGTAATAAGTGTGTGTGAGTGTGTGTATGTCTTCCAACCCCCATTTCTTTCTCCCTTTTATTTACCTGCTTATGATGGTAGATTAGGGCATATTTAATTTAGCATACCTTATGCAATGCATGCGTGCATCCATGCATTTGTTGACATGCATCGGGCTCGGCACATCATACAAACTGCATCGTACTTTCAATTCCAAATTGAATACGTGTTATTTGTTGCATTCCATATGCCATGTTTAGGATAGCCGAGCCTGCCTAGATTACATCTTTGCATGTGTTGCATTAGACATTTCAGTATGCTTAGGTCCATGCATGGATTTCTAATAAGTTTCTGTTTTGGCTTGGAGTACTAGGTGAGCTTTTATGCTTTAGCATATCGCATGTGTGTGAATGTTGCCATAATAGCATGCTTACCATGAGGCTAAGTGCTTATGTGATATAACTGCATAAATGCCTGTGGATGGAGGTTGAATTACCTAAATTGGGACAACACATTAAAACTGTGAGTTTTAAATCCCACTAGATAGTGGCAAAACCGTCTTTTCTAAAAGCCCACTTGAGAGTGGCAAAACCTGCATTTTAGCCTACTTACGAGTAGCAAATCATTTTCAAAACAAACATGTGGTGTTTTGTTCCAACTTAGGCGATTTGGTCTATACTTGTTTGCTGTGCACATAATATAGTAATTCTAGGCTAATAATCGGAATAAGAACACGTAATGTTTTCAAAATCGGATATCACGGTTAGTAGAGGCCGGTCTTCGGACCGGGCGAAAGGGAGTGCTCATAGCTGACCTTACCCGATCGTACCCAAGCTCCCGAGCCAAGACACTTTGGTAATGACGGACACGTGGCCTTTGGCACCGAGTCAGGGTTTCCTAAATTTCCCATTTTAAAAATATTTAGGTGGCGACTCTGTAATCTGGCAAAGCAGTCCATGTTTGGCACTACTTTTCAAAAAATCTGTTTTTCTTCAAAACGATTTGCCAGATTTGGACTCTTTGGTTCAAGATTAAGAACCGTGACATTTTGAGTCCTTTGAACTGTAGTAGACCCACTATCGAACCAGAACGGGGGGGGACTCGCACTCCCTTCCCCCGGGATGCGTTCGGGGACGTCTACAGTTTCTGGCGACTCCGCTGGGGATTTTAGAGAGCTTGACTCGAACTCGTGATATCCTATTTTGACTACACTTATGTGTTTCTTTGCATTGCATGTGCATTGGTACGCCTAGGACACCGTGTTGGCCATCTGCTATTCCTGAGCGGTTTGCCAGAGGCTTGTCTTGTCAAGGCATGTCCATAAGGCTGACCGATTGCGGGCTCTGCCAGTATGGGAACACAAACCCCGGTTTTACCGGGGCACCCCTTTTGACCATTCGACCTAGTGCATTTTCGAAATCCGTAGTGACCATTCCAAGCTAGGACAGGTTGCTCACCCGATCATAGGTTGTTTGAAACCGCTGTGTGCGTAGTGAAACCCTAGCTCCTAACAAAATAGGACAGGGAAACCCTACCCCAACATAGGGGTGTATTGGCTCTCTTTTACCTGTTATGTGCTTTTAGAGTGTATCTCTGCAGGGAACGCATGTATCAGTTTGCAAAGTTTGAGCATCAGGCCTGCGGGCACCAGTATCAATATTTTGAGAATCAGTTATATCTGCGGGTATCAGATTCAGATTTGGGGCAGTGATTTCGGAGAACAGTGATCAGGAATAGAATACAGTCGTTCAGCTTTGCTCATACCCATTCCAGTGAAGTTGAGCTGAGATGCTGTCTGTTTTCTCTTTTGCTAGGTAGTCCTGGAACTATAGCTTCAGAAGGCTCCACTATCCCCTGGGTACCTTGGATTTGTGTTGGTAGACTTTGTCAGGTCAGAGACTCAGTTCAAGGGTAATCACGGCCAGAGAGGGCCAGTCAGACATAGACCACCAGTACAACAGCTACCAGATCAGTGATCCTTGAGGAGTCAGGTTGAGATTTCCGATCCTACTGTAGAAACAGATATACCGGTTGCTCAGTTAGACCGGGGCAATATGTCGAGTTTGGAAGAGATGGTGCGCCAACTCCAGGATAGTATGAAAGCCATGCAGCAAGACGCTGTTCATCAAGCAGAATTCGCCAAGCAACAAGCTGTGGTCATAGCCCAACAGACAGAGACAATTGCTAGGCTAGAGCAGCAAGCCGGGGCATCTGCTCCGCATCAGGCTCCTCCCCCACCAAGGGTTCCGATACCCGAGGGGACGCCAAATGTCCAAAATGTCCAAGAGGATACAGCCCTTCCAACGGGGCCAGCTCCACCCCCAATTCTACCGCAACTATCCAAGGCGCCCACGCCTATCAATGTACCGGACTCTCCCTTTGAGTTCGAAGTGGACCCCACAGCGCTGAAGCTGAGTAAGTTGGAAAAAATGTTTAGGAAATCCCAAGGAGTCAGGTCTATTCCCGACATCGAGGATGGGTATATGGACACAGTTGTGACGCTGCCAGATCGGTTCAAGATGCCTCAAATTGACCGATTTGATGGGTCCGGGGACCCCATGGTGCACCTGAGATTGTTTTCAGATATCTTAAGGCCGATGGGCCTCACCAGACTGCAGAAACTGTCTTTGTTCGGCAGGACCCTGTCGGGTATTGCAGTCATCTGGTACGCCAAGTTGGAGAATTCAGTGAAACGAAGCTGGGAGGAGATGGCTGAGGCCTTCATCACGCAGTACTCATACAACACACAGATTGAGATTACGACCCGTGATCTCGAGACAACTAGGCAAGAGCCTAAGGAGAGTTTTTCAGAATTTGTAACCAGATGGAGGGCCAAGGCTTCGATGATGACCTTGAGGCCTACGGACAAAGACCAGATTCGGATGATTGTGCGCAATCTACAGCCGAAGTTGATGCAAAAGATGATAGTAGTCCCCTTCCCCACCTTTTCAGACTTACATGAGATGGGAGTACAGATCGAAGATGCTATAAAACAAGGCCTTATTGATCAGGAGAAGGAGCAGCCCAGGAGGGCGTTTACCCGCAGTTCGAATGCGACCACCGGCGGTGACACAGCTGCAAGATCTTCCGATGTGGGCATGGTCGCCACCACCACACCAAAAGCAGCCACCCCCTTTGTTGGTACATCCACTTCAAACCCCCGAACTTCAGACTATCTACCCCGAGGCAAGAGGGTCTTCACCCCACTTTATATGTCTTTGTCTAAGGCCCTAGGGGTCCTACTCAGGAAAGGACATTTGAAACCGTTAGAGCAACGGCCTCTACCCAATCCTCTCCCTCCAAAGCATGACCCGGCTAAGTACTGTGCTTTCCATCAGCAAATCGGTCATGACACCGACAGTTGTGTCCGTCTCCGCCATGAGATACAAAATTTGATTGACAACGAGGTCATTCTCCCATCGAGCTCAGCAAAGTCTATCGGCACTGGGTCAGTGAACTTGGGGGATAATGTTATGTGAATGGGGGATGAACCACCTGCGTGCGGCGCTCAATCAACTCCAGACGCGGGAATGGCACGCACTGTTCTGAGCAATATGCAAATACCAGTTTTGTGCTTTCTGACTTGGGTATTGGGTCAGTTTTTGTTACTTTGTTTTGAGTCTGTCTTTTTGTTTTGAGTCAGTCCCTTTTGTCTTGGGTCTGTCTTGTTGTATCGAGTCAGTCCTGTTGTATAGAAGTCAGGTGATTCAGGAGGTGTTACCTCGGGCGTCACCATTTTGTTTCGCGTTTGTCTTTTTGTTTTGTTTTGAGTCTGTTTCTGCTAGGGAACCAGTTATGCCAACAGATTTTGAATGAAACAGCAGTGATTTCCATACTCTCGCATTTGTTTCTGCCGTGTGCTAGTTGTGCCGGGATTTGAATGAAATGGCAGTGCATTCCACCTGCTCTCTTGTGCCTTGAAGCCATTGTATTGACTTAAGTTTTTCAAAACCTTTTTGAACACTGCAGTGAAAACAAAGAGGGAGGAATTCCTCGGGATTTGCAAAACTTTGATCAAATTGAGAAAAAGAGAGGCGTACTAAGCCCTTAATGAATGAAATCATGCTTGTTAGTGTGAGTACTGAGAAGGACCCTGGCTTTGATCCAGATTGATCCTACACTGTCTTCAGCGCGAGCGATTTGTCGCTTTCTTAAAAACTTTCAAAAAATGTTTTGCGCGGTCCTGCAAAGACATGTGTGGAATCGCTCTTGAGATTGTGCAGCTTAGGATCGCTCTCAGCCTCGAGACTCGACCCCCCTTGGCTTTCAAAACCTTGAACTGGCATTCAGAATGTTCAACGGTCGACCACGATGTAAGGCCTGTGTGGCCAGATTTGAAGCAGCCCTCGAACAAGAGGCACCAAAGTCAGATCAAGAAGGTCAGACCTCATCAGAAGAAGCTTGCAAGGCTAGAGCAGAAGCACCCCTCGAACTAGGGGCAAAAAATATCCGATGTGCTCGAAGAGCCAAAGGTGGATCTTTCTGCAATTCAATACAACAGCCACTCTCCTGGATATAGAGGGCTTCAATCTCAGAACCATTTGGCATGGACTGGTTACATTTTTACCCTTTGAGAGGCTCGCTGGGCCGAAAACCCGAAAGGGCGACCCAGGCAAAAGTTAGAGCGAGACAAGAAAAATGTATATACAAAAATGCAAAAAGAAAAATGCAAAGATACAAAAAATGCAAAAAAAGAAAAGAAAAGAAAAATGCAAAAAAAGAAGAAGAAAAATGAATGAAAAGAATAGAAAAAAAGAAAAGAAAGAAAAACAAAGCTCGCAAGGTCGAAAACCTGCAATAGGCGCCTTGGCAAAAGTTAGAGCATAAAAAAGGAGAGGTTAAATACCCGAGTGTACCTTAACCCCGAACTACGTAAGGCTTGATTCCCATGTTTGGGATACGTAGGCAACTTCATCCTGAAGTCCAGCCGTAAAACAATTCAAATTCGATTGTGTCCATGCGATGGTTCTGGTCATCTTTGTCTTCTCTGTATCTGAGAGTCTGGTTGTGTTCATCGCTCCGAGGACTGACTACAATGTGCTGCGGCATCATCCAAACAAGGGGTAACTTTCCGTTGCTATTCAAAATGCCGCGATGTCATTTCAAACAAGGGGCAACTTTTCGTTGCCATGCAGTGTCCTTCAGACAAGGGGCAATTTTCCTTCAAATCCGAGGTTGCGCATCTCGAGAATGGGTTCTACGCTCGTTGAACAAATGGCCGTTTGCAAAAATAAGTTTTTGAGAATTTTTACTGAAGTTGACTAATTCTCTCGAAAATTATCCCATTTTTCTAAAACTGGACCATTTCTTAGACCCAAAAAAAAAAGGAAAATTTTCAGTGCTCATAGCCTGACTTGCATGATTTCAAATCAAAAATTGAACAAGCATGTTAATCTAACTCTCATGTTGGTCAAAATGGTTTTAGTAGAAAGCAAAATAAAAAAAAAATGGTCAAAATGATGAACTAGGGGCACAGTTGAGTCAGGCTTCCTGTCTTTTCCCTATTGTCAACATACTTGCCGAGAAGGGCACTCTACCTGCCAGAGAGCACAACTGAAGGTAACAGCAAATGTTGAAAGCTCTCAACATCCTCCAAGCAACGAGGTATCAAGCCAAGTGCGAAGCACGAATTGGAATGGATCAAGATGTTCCACTTCCTCATCTGGACAGATCTAACCGCGTCCAAACTCCCCAGCAAAGCATCATCAACCGATGTCAGCCACAGATTTGCTACACACCCAGTTGTAGCACAACCCCTCTGTGGGAGAAACTCACTGTTGTGAACAAGAAAAATAGTCTAGCGAAATGCTAGGGGCACGAGCCCACAACTTTCTATTTATCCATCAACCACCCAGGGGAGGGATTGAAAAGTGAGAGATTGAAGAATAGAGAGGTGTGCGATGAGAGAAAAAGTGAGAACAGGGCTTTTTTTTCAAAAAACAAGAGATTGAATGCCGAGTGATGTGAGAATCACAAATGAGAAAGGGTGGGAAATAATACCCGGTGAAACAGGCTCCCTGTGCGCATTTGAGTCTTTCGTTGTATTTTGTTTGTCTCGATTCTTGTTTTGAGTCGTTTCAAGTGTCAATAGATGTGTTTAGGTTGTTTACCTTTATTTTCCGTTGTTGGGTCGTCTTTGCTGTGTCCAGTTGTAGGCTCAATACCCGGTCGAGAACTCATTTCCTCAATTTCAAAAAATGATTTGTTGTGTGCTCAGAGTGCTGTGCCATTCTCCACATTTGTGCAAAAAAAAAAAAAAAAAAAGAATTTGTTCTTTCGAAAACTGCAGGGTCCACCCCCGATAAGTGTGAACAGTGAAACCAGGGCCTATCTGAAGCTATATAGGTTCCGGACTACAAAGCAAAAGAAAAGAAGGAAAATTGAAGCACCTGAGTGTATTTCACCTTCAGCGAATTCCGTGATTGTACTTCGGATGTACCTCCTCAGGCCTTGTCACTACTCCGAAGTATGAGTGTGTCTCAACCCCAAGTGCAAGCCTGCTTCAAGTCAGAATGGCAATTAAAGCAGCAGCAAATGTTATCTCTTACCAACATAAACAGGGTGTCTCCTTTTCAGGCAGAGTGTGCTACAAACCCCTCCGAGAGATAAATCGAAGGTTGTGTTTGAAGTGGTCTCGTTAAGGCTTGTATTCCTTTATTCAGCATTTTGTTTCAAATATGCGTTGTCACGCACGTTCCACTTGCATTGTTGTGCACCGTTACACCTGCATCGTTATGCACATTATAGTTCCTTTTTATACACATTGCGTGCATACGTGCATCGCTTTACTTACATGTGTTCAAGTTCCTTTTTATACACATTGCGTGCATACGTGCATCGCTTTACTTACATGTGTTCAAGTTCCTTTTTATACACATTGCGTGCATACGTGCATCGCTTTACTTACATGTGTTCAAGTTCCTTTTCATACGCCTTGCTCGCGTTGACCGCTTGCTTTACTTACGTATGTATTTTCGGATTTCATTACACATTGCTTGCATACGTGCATCGTTTTACTCACATGTTCAATTTTCCTATCACACACATTGTACACGTTGTTGCGTGTTCTTTACTTACATGTGTTTGTACTTTGATAGCATTGTTATGATTACTCTAAATTGCATTGTTATTGCATTGTGATGCACGTTTCAATCGCATTGTTATGCACACTCTGTTTTCGAAACACCGAGATACGTCCTTAGGTTTCTTCACCTTCATTCCGAAACACCGGGATACGTCCCTATGTTTCTTCTATCTTCTCTCCTTAATCCTTGGGATACGTCCCTAATCCTTGGGATACGTCCCTAAACCCTAGGATACGTCCCTAACCATTGGGGATACGTCCCTAGACACCGGGATACGTCCCTATGTCTCTCCTTCCTTTCTAAACACCGGGATGCGTCCCTACGTTTCTCCCTTCATTTTCAAAACACCGGGATACGTCCCTACGTTTCTCTCTCCTTTCCGAGACACCGGGATACGTCCTTATGTTTCTCTCTTCTTACCGGGATACGTCCCTATGCTTTTTCTCCTTATTTCGGAACACCGGGATACGTCCCTATGTTTCTCCATCTTCGGTTAAAAGCGTTCGGAATACGTTCCAATGCTCACACCATTCCGAAACACCGGGATACGTCCCTAAGTTTTTCGCTCTTTTCGAAACACTGGGATACGTTCCTATGTTTCACATTCCTTGCAAAGCACCGGAATACGTCCTTATGTTTCTCCTTCTTTTCTAAACATCAGGATACGTCCCTAATCTTTAGGATACGTCCCTAACCTTTGGGATACGTTCCTAACCTCTGGGATACGTCCCTAATCCTTGGGATACGTCCTTAATCCTTGGGATATGTCCCTAACCTTTGGGATACGTCCCTAACCTTTGGGATACGTCCCTAATCCTTTGGGATACGTCCCTAATCCTTGGGATACGTCCCTCACCCTTGGGATACGTCCCTAACCTTTGGGATACGTCCCTAATCCTTGGGATACGTCCCTAAACACCGGGATACGTCCCCATGTTTCTCCATCTTTGGTTAAGAGCATCCGGAATACGTTCTGATACTTATATATTTTCGAAACACCGGGATACGTCCCTATGCTTCTTTGCATGATCATAAGTTATGTTCGGCTTCTTGCATTGTCAGTTGCATTTTGCCCCTGCCTTCGGGCGCATGTCTTTATCTGTAGCTTTTACGCTTTGTCTAAGTCTTCGACCTTGTCAAAAATGGGACGTCTCTGGGCTTTGACATTCACTCCCGTCATTCTTATGACTTTCGAGTTCTGTCAAAGAGGGGCAACTGTAGACACCCCATTTTTGACCGACCTTAAGACTCAGACGTCATCAATTGAGCGCTTGGTGATGTTGCATATTGCGCTCGTTCTGAGGTTGTGGAGTCCCGGCTACGAGCCTTGCCTCCGGACTTCCGGACTCTTTTGTGCTTTGCCTCGGTTTGCGAACCAGGCTCGATTTTCTCTGTTTTCTCTTTGAGAAGGGAGGGAGAAGTCTCGTAGATCATCTCTCAATGGCCGTAGGCTACATTTCGTGGCCATAGGCCATTTTGCCCATTTCGGAGCCCGGTTCCTGGTTTTCGGAGCCGTCAGGCCGTGTGCCTCGGTTCGGGACCGCCTAACCACCTCCGTTTGCCCCGGTTTTTGGCATGTATCTTATTTACTCCCTTTTTAGGGACACTGTGGTCTGAGAGACCAACTTCCTGGTCGTGCACCACTCCCGGTGCCTAACAGCCCACTTTCGGGGCCTCGAACTGCGTGTTTCGGCTCCCGAACCTTCATTCTACATTTTTGGGCTCCGAACCAAACTTGAGATAGTCATATTTTGAGGTCCTTTTCATGTTTGATTAAGGACCTCTTACTGTTTGACATCTCCATCTGTCACTTGCCTTTTTTCCTCTTTTTGGGCCTTTTTGCACGGTATTTTAGGCGTACTTGTGGGCTGCGTTGGACTTGGACGTAAACTACAAAGTGTCTTATTTTGAGCCCCTCTTCAACTTTGTTGAAGGACTCTCAGCCATTTGAAACCCGTAGCTACCACTTTCCCTTTTGGCCATTTTTGGCGGGAAACTTGATATGTTTTCCCTCCCTTTTTTCCCTCCATTTTCCCCCTCATTTTGTCTATATAACAGCAGCCCCAGCTGTGATTTTTAGGGTTAGAAAATCTGATTTGGGAGCTCCTCCATACAATCTCTCTCTCTATATTTAAAACACCAAAATCATCCAAGTTTCTACACCCCCCCTTCATCACCACCTAGCACCACCACCACTACACCATTTCCAGCAGTAAGGAGGGCCTTCCAGTAGCTAAAAGGCACCATTTTCAGTCCTAGAAGCAGCCAAGGTCTTGGTCTACAAGGGTAAGCACTCATTTTCCCTTTTGAGCTCCATTCTTGTACCATTTTTCTATCCTCTTTGCTTGTGGTTTTGAGCTCCGACCCCTACTGAAAGGGGGACTCTTTTGAGCCATTCTTCATGTTTGTTTAAGGGCTCAACCCTGTTTGAGCCCTCCCTAGTGCACTTGCTTCAATACTCCTTGATATGCCACATTTTTGCATGGAATTTCTGACCTGCGTGTGATCTGTTTTTGAGCATAATGTAAACTGTAAGTAGGCTCATTTTGAGCCCTTCTTCAACATTGAAGAAGGGCTCAACCCTGTTTGGCCTCTCTATCATGCACTTGTTTCATAATCTCTCATATTTACCGTAAAATTGCATGATTTGTTTAACCTCTGTGTGATCTGTTTCGGAGCATGTCATGAACTGTGAATGGGCTTATTTTGGGTCCCTCTACAACATTGTAGAAGGGATCAACTTTGTTGGGGGTCTCCATGTTATACTTGTCATTATATCCCTCCTTGACCCCCATTCTTACATGCTTTGTTAAGCCTATCTAGCTTCTGTTTTCGGCCATGATCAGGTCTGGAAAGAGTCATATTTTGGCCTTCTTGTCATATTTTGTTAAGGGTCCAAGGCTGTTTGATGAATGTTTGGCATATCTCATGTTATAACCCTTTGTTGGCTCCAATCTTGCATCACATTTTTGCCATATTTATATGCTGATTTGAGGGTTGTCATAGACTGTAAATGTGCATTTTTTTAGTCCCTCTTCAGTATTGTAGAAGGGAATTTTTCAGTTTGGGATTTTCATATACCACTTGTTTCAATACCCCTCTCTTGACCCCCATTTTTGCATGCCATTGTTGCCCTATCTATGCTTACTATTTGGCCATGTTTTGTACTGTAAAAATGCTATTTTTGGGGCTGCCTTGCTACTGTTTTTCATTTCATGTACCAATTTTGCATGTTTAGTATAGCCGTAGGCCATTTCGGGCGCTTAATATCGCATTTCGGGACCATTCCGTGCATTTGGTGTCATTTCACATCATTTCGGGGCTGTTTTCCCCCTCATTTAGCTGCTGAAATTTCATTTGCATGTTTGCATATCATTTTCTGTGTCATTTCATGCCTTAGGGCCATGCCTCGGTTTGCGTGCCCGTGTGCACGCATTTCGAGGCACTTCATTTTCATCTCCTGGCCTCTTATGTGAGTGTGGCTGAGACCCGCTTATGTTAGTGTAAGTCCATGTTGCATTGTATATGCCATTTTAGTCTCATTGCATTGCGTATGCCATGTCTTCGGTTCGCGTGCATACGTGCACGCATTCCGAGCGTCCCATTTTCATCTTGTGGCCACTGATTTTGGCATGCTTGCGAGCTATCCATGATTAGTTTAAGTCCATCATTGCATTGCACGTTCATATGTCATGTCTCATGCCTTGCCATGCTTTGATAGAGTGGCATTCGTGCCTTAGGATCGGTCCTCGGTTTGCGTGCATACGTGCACGCGTTTCGGGAATCTCATTTTCCTCTAATGGCCTCCTTGTATTGGTGTAAGCCCATCTTGCATTGTGTATGCCATGTTTCAATGCGTTGTGCATGTTATGTTGTTAGCATTGTGTATGCCATGTAGTTGTATTGCATGTTTGCATGTTAGCTTGCATGCTTAGGTTGCATGTGCATTATTGTGCATTGCCTCACCTCTTGATCAACCATGATTGAGGTTGGGACCCTTGTATGTTTTGTGTGCATTGCATTTACATTAAAGAGCAAACTTGGCCTCTTAGGCCATCACGCATCGAAATGCGCAATTGATGGCCCGAGGGCCGAGGGCCATGCTTCCTTGAGTCCATTACATGATATGGAGTGTGTCCATGCATACATTTGCCTAGAAATTCTATGCCTTGCACTGCTGGTCTGCTGTTGCTGTCAAAACTGTCTTCTGCAGGAATTTTGTGCCGACCGGCAGTATAGAGTGCCGACCGGCAATGTATTTATTGCCGATAGCTTCATTTCCAGCCGGTGGACTTTATACACGGCCGGTGGACATTCTATCCAGCCGGTGATTATCCTTAGGATTCAGGGAGCCTGTCCCAGGACTTTTGCAATTTTCCAGAGAAGCAGGACAGTGAAACAAAGGCAACAGTGGCATAGTGCGGATTTCTGGGCAAGTCGGACTGAAGCATACATCATTCGCGCATCCCGAGGCGGAGGCTGTGGCCATCTCTTCTTTGCATTTAATTTAATTAAATTAGAGGTCTTGTAATAATTTATTCGTTTATTTTTCTTGGACTGTATTATTATTTTGGTCCCTCTGAGCGAGGGCGAATCTGTAATAAGTGTGTGTGAGTGTGTGTATGTCTTCCAACCCCCATTTCTTTCTCCCTTTTATTTACCTGCGTATGATGGTAGATTAGGGCATATTTAATTTAGCATACCTTATGCAATGCATGCGTGCATCCATGCATTTGTTGACATGCATCGGGCTCGGCACATCATACAAACTGCATCGTACTTTCAATTCCAAATTGAATACGTGTTATTTGTAGCATTCTATATGCCATGTTTAGGATAGCCGAGCCTGCCTAGATTACATCTTTGCATGTGTTGCATTAGACATTTCAGTATGCTTAGGTCCATGCATGGATTTCTAATAACCTTCTGTTTTGGCTTGGAGTACTAGGTGAGCTTTTATGCTTTAGCATATCGCATGTGTGTGAATGTTGCCATAATAGCATGCTTACCATGAGGCTAAGTGCTTATGTGATATAACTGCATGAATGCCTGTGGATGGAGGTTGAATTACCTAAATTGGGACAACACATTAAAACTGTGAGTTTTAAAGCCCACTAGATAGTGGCAAAACCGTCTTTTCTAAAAGCCCACTTGAGAGTGGCAAAACCTGCATTTTAGCCTACTTACGAGTCGCAAATCATTTTCAAAACAAACATGTGGTGTTTTGTTCCAACTTAGGCGATTTGGTCTATACTTGTTTGCTGTGGGCATAATATAGTAATTCTAGGCTAATAATCGGAATAAGAACACGTAATGTTTTCAAAATCGGATATCACGGTTAGTAAAGGCCGGTCTTCGGATCGGGCGAAAAGGGGTGCTCATAGCTGACCTTCCCCGATCATACCCAAGCTCCCGAGCCAAGACACTTTGGTAATGACGGACACGTGGCCTTTGGCACTGAGTCAGGGTTTCCTAAATTTCCCATTTTAAAAATATTTAGGTGGCAACTCTGTAATCTGGCAAAGCAGTCCATGTTTGGCACTACTTTTCAAAAAATCTGTTTTTCTTCAAAACGATTTGCCAAATTTGGACTCTTTGGTTCAAGATTAAGAACCATGACATTTTGAGTCCTTTGAACTGTAGTAGACCCACTATCGAACCAGAACGGGGGGGGGACTCGCACTCCCTTCCCCCGGGATGCGTTTGGGGACGTCTACACTAACCATCATTGTTTTAAGTGATGATAGGAAGATGAGGGTGAAGTTGGTTCAAAAGTTAGGGAAGGAGGTTGCATTACATCTCCTATCTGCATACTTGACTCACCAGAGTATACACCAGCTTCTCCAGAATACACACCAGCCTCTCCTGAATATACACCAGCTTCTCCAGAGTACATACTAGAAGCCCTTTCTCTAGAATATTCGCCAGTACCACCAGTGTACTATCAAAGCACTCCAGAATATGTAAGGAGAACAGAACAAGGAGACACAGGATGTAGGTCCGACTCTGAGCTTGTGAAAAAGGCGAAAAAATGACTACACTTCAAGGATGATGAGGTGAATGGCAGGTGTATGTCGGATGATGAAGTATGGAAGCATTCAAGTAAACAAGCAAAGTCATCTCAAGTTAAGGATTCTAACGAAGACTGGGAACTTGACTTTTCTCCTGATGGTTCACCATACGCATCCCCAGCTAGGACATACGATGGAGAAAGTGTATCAAGTGACCACTTTGACTTTCCCTGTAATGTCATCACTGTGGATGTAAATTTTGAAGAGCGAGAAATACATATCATTCGCAATCCAGGTGATGATGAGAAAGCAAAAATTGAAGCTAGAAGGGAAGCAGAACATCAGGCAAAAGTAACAGTCACTTTGAAAGATGAGGGTTTTGAAGCCCATCAAAATTTGATTATTGAAAGAAATCAAATTTCTGGACACCCTTTCCCTAATTGGATTGAATAGGTTCAGTTCCCACGAGGATATGCAGTACCTCGTTTTCCTTTATATAATGGGACAGGTTGTCCAAGACGCCATTTGGTTCGTTTCCTTGCATAATGTGGAAACACAATAAAAAGTCAGGCGTTACTTCTACGGCAATTCGTTCTTTCTTTGGAAGGATGGACAGCAGATTGGTACTTCAGCCTGCCACCTAATTCAATCCTAGATTGGAACACCATGGCTGATCAATTCTATAGGACATTTTATAAACCATGGCCAATAGAAATTGAGATGTCAGAACATTTGGATGACGAAGGTACATCTTCTCAAACATATGATTTCATAGAAGGCACACTTGATGAGAAGATTGAAACTGCCCTTGACCTTCGAGAGATGGGCACTTATCGCCCAAGGGATTTGTTCCCTTTATGGGTAGAGCAAACACCATTTCCTGAAGGATACGAACTTCGAAATTTGTCCTATATGAGGGGTATGGAGATCCTCAAAAACATATTAGGCGTTTTTTGAAACAGTGCGGAGAAACAGCTCAAAATGAAGCACTTTGCCTAAAACAATTCCCCCTTTCCTTAGAGGAGATTGCCTTTAACTGGTATTGCTCCCTCGATGGAGTCGTGGTGCCTAGTTGGGAGGCCATGAAGAATGGTTTTGAAGAATCTCAATGCTTTTATAGGCGTGACTCCCGGTACCTAAGAAATTGAAGAAGAATGCAGCTCCAGGAAAATGGAGAAGTGACTGATGATGATGATCATCCTGCAGCTGGACCAGTTAATATGGTCCAAATAAGTGAGGGAATAAAAGAAGTTGAGGTCAACGAAAAGGCGGTTGCTGAAGTATGCCAGACTTATTTGACCTACTGGAGGAAATTATGAAATCCTCAAGACCCTCAAACGTCAGAAGTTCCATAGGTTTTGCTGGAGGAAAAGCAAGTAAAATATGATGTATTAGCTCATCTAAAGAAAATTCCAGCATTGTTGAGTGTATATGATGCACTAAAAATGTCTCCAGAGCTTCGAAAGTCTTTAATATATGCCCTGTCCAAGACAGAGGATTTCCACAAAGAAATTGAGGGTAGAAATCAAGAGAAGGCAACTACATGCATGGCCATGGTAACCTTTGGTGACAAAGACATGTGTGCTGAAATGACAGACCATAATCGGCCTTTGTTTATCACTGGGCTTATCCATGATGTGAAAATTTCTCGAATTCTGGTTGATGGAGGATCTGCGGTAAACCTCCTGCCTCAGAGGGCCTTAAACTTGTTAGGGGTTCGAATTTCACAACTTCGCCCAAGTCGTTTGGTCATCCAAGGATTTAATCAGAATGAACAACGCCCAATGGGGAAGATTCAATTGCGAACCAAGTTTGGGGATATTGAAGAAAGCACTGAGTTCTTGGTCATTGATGTAGACACCTCTTACAATGCTTTGCTTGGGAGACCATGGATGCATAATCATCATGCAGTGCCATCAACTTATCACCAATGTATCAAGTACCCATTGCCTTCACCCAAAAAAGAGGGGACAATTGTGGCTGACAATGATCCATTTGGAGAAATAGAGGCTTATTATGCTGATGCTCGCTTCTATACAAAGATTTCACAAAGAAAGGGAAAAGATGTGAAAAAGTCTAAAGATACTCCGAATGTCAAAGATGCTCTAGAGTCTACTCTAGTTTCAACAAAAAGAACTTTTCGATATGTGCCAAAGTCCAAAAGGAAACTGGGGGCAAAGGCTCTAGCCCCAATAAATCCAATTTTGGATCTCAATGGTGAGTTCACGTTACCATTAAGGAGGACAGAATGCACCTATGTGGAGAAATATAATAAGATTGTGGTCCCTTCTAAAGGAAAAGGGTCGAAACCCATCATATTCCATTCACTTGGAGATGTTGAACAAAAAGTGAAAGTTGAACAAATGCCAGAAGAAAACATCTCGAGTTTTAAGAAGCCTAATTTCAGTGAAGAAATTACACAGATGTTGGTGAAAGTTGGTTTAGATCCTAAAAAAATACCAGAAACAATGACACCATTTGATTTTGCATTAACACCTTCGCAGAGGCAGGCTATCCAGCAAGGCGGTATTATCACCGCCAGGACAGAAGGGTTAGGCTATCAGGGGGATGAGGGAAAATTTCCAGTAAACATGACTATCACTCAAGATGTGTTGGAAGATGTTGACCAAGATGAAGCTCAACCTGCACCAACAGAATTTGAAGCAGGAGGTCAAGCCACTGTGGATGACCTTCGTGAGGTAAATCTGGGTGATGAAGGAGAAAACAAACCAACCTTCATTAGTGCAAATTTAAAGGAAGAAGAAGCTGGGCAATATATTTCCTTTTTAAGGGAGTATCGTCACATATTTGCATGGAACTACAGTGAGATGCCTGGTCTTAATTCAGAGATTGCAGTCCATAAGCTTGTAATTCACCCTGAGAAACGGCCAGTTAAACAGCCTCAGAGGCGCACTCGACCAGAGCTTACAACCCAAATTGAAGCTGAAGTCGACAAGCTTATCAATGCAGGATTCATCAGGGAAGTCAAATATCCAACCTAGCTAGCAAACATAATGCCAGTCAAGAAAAAGAATGGTCAAATCAGGGTTTGCATTGATTTCTGTGATCTCAATGAGGCTTGTCCTAAAGATGACTTTCCTTTGCCCATCACTGAACTTCTTGTAGATGCAACTACTGGGTATGAAACCTTGTCTTTTATAGATGGATACTCAGGATACAATCAAATCCGAATGGCACCTGAAGATGAAGAAATGACTGCATTCAGGACTTCGAGAGGAGTCTTTTGCTATAAGGTAATGCCTTCTGGCCTGAAAAATGCTAGGGCCACGTATCAAAGGGCGATGACTGTAATTTTTGGTGATATACTCCATGACACCATCGAATGCTATGTTGATGATCTTGTCGTCAAGACAAAAGAAAAGGAAAACCATGTGGAAGATTTGAGAAAAATCTTCAAACGTTTGAGGAGGTACAAACTCAAGATGAACCCACTAAAATGTGCATTTGGAGTTTCATCAGAAAAATTTCTAGGGTTTGTGGTTCGAAACAAAGGGATTGAAATTGATCCTACCAAGATTAAAGCCATTGCTAAAATGCCTCCTCCATGAAATTTGAGGGAATTGAAGGGGCTACAAGGGAGATTGGCCTATATTAGAAGATTTATTTCTAACCTGGCTAGTCGATGTTTGCCATTCTCAAGATTGATGAAAAAGGGTGTTCCATTTGAATGGGATCAGCAGTGCCAAAATGCTTTTAATAGTATTAAGGAGTATCTTTTGAAGCCTCCAGTACTCATGAGCCCAATAAAAGGGAAACCACTTTTGTTGTACATAACAGCCTTGGATGGTTCGTTAGGGGCACTGTTGGCACAACATAATGAGTATGGGAAAGAAAATGCCCTGTATTACTTGAGTCGTACTTTGGTTGGGGCAGAAGCCAATTACTCTCCTATCGAAAAGACATGTCTTGCCTTGGTGTTCGCCTTACAAAAACTAAAGCACTATGTCTTGGAACACAAAGTCAAGTTGATATCAAGAGCAGACCCCTTGAAATATATACTTTCACGGCCCATACTTTCAGGAAAAATTGCAAAGTGGGCTGTAATTCTCCAACAATTCGCAATTGAATATGTTCCCCAAAGAGCTGTAAAGGGGCAGGCTCTAGCAGATTTTTTGGCAGCACATCCTATACCTGATGACTCACCTCTAGTAACTGATTTACCAGATGAAGAGGTTATGCAAATAGAAATTCAGAAAGGATGGGAGATGTATTTTGATGGAGCTTCAAGGAGTCCAGATGGCAAGAAGCAAGAAAATCCTAAAAACAATAAAGCTGGAATTGGAATTGTGTTTGTGACTCCAGACAATGCTATAATCACCCATTCTTTCGCCTTAAGTGAAGGGTGCTCCAATAATGAGGCAGAATATGAAGCTGTAATTGCTGGATTAGAATTGACATTACAAATTACTATTGAAGAACTCTCAATTTATGGAGATTCAGAACTGGTGGTAAAGCAACTCCATGGAGAATACATTGTTAAGAAAACAAGTCTCATCCCGTATCATGAAAGGGCTGATCAATTGCTTTCGCAATTCAGGAAAACACATATTTTCCATGTGAAGAGAAGAACAAATGCTCGAGCTGATTCACTTGCAAGTTTGGCTGCATCACTCACCCTACCAGATAGCAAAACAATTACTATCACGGTAGGTGAAAGAAGGATGTTACAACCTTTAAAAGAAGTTTCTGACTTGGTTCCAATTTTGGTTGTCACCACGAAATGAGAAAACGAGGAGGATTGGCGGGAACCATTCATAGCTTACGTCCAACATGGTAGGCTACCTGAAGATAAAGTAAAAAGAATTGAAGTGAGACGTAGGGCTACCAAATTCATCTCGTGGAAGGATGGGTTATACAAAAGGTCTTTGGATAGAATGTACATGCGATGCATAGCCAAGGAGCGTATTCAAGAGGTAATGGCAGAAATACATGCAGGTGTATGTGGGGCACACCAAAGTAGTCCTAAATTACATATGCAGCTAAAACGGTTGGGATACTATTGGCCAACTATGATTGCAGATTGCATAGATTATGCTCGAAGGTGCCAAGTCTGCCAATTCCATGGGAACTTTCTCCACCAACCCCCAGAGCCTTTACATTTAACAACTTGTTCTTGGCCATTTGCAGCATGGGGTATGGATATTATTGGTCCTTTTGTACCTCCATCTTCAGCAGGATATCGATACATCCTAGCTGCTACTGACTATTTCTCAAAATGGTCAGAGGCCGTGGCTTTAAAGGATATAAAAAGCACAGTTGTCTCCGAGTTCATCCAAACCCATATCATTTACAGGTTCGGAATTCCAGAAAGTGTCATCATGGATGATGGACAGCCGTTCAGGAGTGATGCTTTGAACAAGTTATTTGCCAAGTACAAAATGAAAAACAACCATTCATCAAGATATCATGTACCTGCCAATGGTTTGGCAGAAGCTTTCAACAAGACATTGTGCAAAATTCTTAAGAAGATGGTGGATAAGAACAAAAAAGCTTGGCACGAAAAGTTACAAGAAGCTTTGTGGGCTTATCGAACTTCGTACAGAACTCCTACTTAAGCAACCCCTTATTCGTTGGTTTTTGGAGGAGAAGTAGTGTTACCACTTGAGGTTCAAATACCATCATTGCGAGTGGCAATACAAGAGTCCTTAACAGAAGATGAAAGTGCAAGAGTGAGGTTGGCTGAGCTAGAGACCCTGGATGAAAGAAGGTTGTATGCTCAACAGAACTTGGAGATCTACCAACAAAGGATGGAAAATGCATTCAATAAAAGAGTGAGCCTTCGTTCCTTTAAAAAGGGAGACTTGGTACTAATGGTTAGAACACCCATAGTAGTCTCACGAAGAACCAAAGGAAAGCTTGAGCCCAAATGGGAAGGACCTTACGTGATTGAGAAGGTTTATTCTAATGGGGCCTATTTGTTGATAACGATGGATGGTGACAGAATCATTCCCCCAACCAATGCAAGGTTCTTGAAGAGATATTATCCTTAAGAAAGCCTACTAGGTTGAAAACCCGAAAGGGTGGTTTAGGCAAAAGTTAGGGCAAAAAAAAAAAAAAAAACCTGCTAGGTTGAAAACCCGAAAGGGCGGCCTAGGCAACAGTTAGGGAAAAAAAAAAAAAAAAACTCACCAATGGTATTGTATGTGGTTAAACTGCTAAAATACCCCACCGAAATCTAAGGTGGTAAAACATTGGATACTCCTGGCCCACAAGAGTATAAACTGTGTACAACGGTATTGTATGTGGTTAAACTGCTAAAATACCCCACCGAAATCTAAGGTGGTAAAACATTGGACACTCCTGGCCCGCAAGAGTATAAACTGTGTACGGCCAAACAAAAGTCAAATGTATAAACTGTGAACAGCTAAAATATGACAAATCAATGTATTGTATTGAGAAATTTCATATAACAAATAAATCTATCACTGAGCGAAATTTCATAAATACATTATGTTCGGATAAATAAAAAAAATAAAAGTGCATTCATTCATTAAGAGAAGCCTTAGCCCTTTCAAAGGCACGTTCCACAACACTGTGTTGTCCATTCTTCTTCTTGTGTTGGCTCAAAACATTCAGAGCAGTTTGCATGTCTTCTTCTGATTTAGAAACATTCTCGGAAGCTTGTGCAAAATCACACATAAATGATGCATGTTCCGCTTGGATGGATGACAATTCCTCTTCAAGTTGTTTGAGTAGCTCTTTGGTTTACATAATCTTTTGATTAAGATCCGCAATGTGCTCATCTAACTTGATAATTGAAGCAGACAACTGTTCATGTTCGCCAGAAACTTTGTCAAAATGAAGCTTCTTCTCATAGTATTGTGCCTCAAATTCTGCAGTAGACAAGTTTGAAGAATCTGCAAGTTGGGTTTTCAAAGCAAAGCACCCAAGGAATATCTTCACTTTCTCATAGAAAGAGACGAAGTCTACACCCAAACTCTTCAAAATCATGAAAACGTTGTTTGCTACAGCGATCATGCCATTAACATCCGTCATTGATTGGAGAGAAATAGTAAGCCCTTTCTGAATATGGGTGGCTACTTCATTAGAGGAAGTTCCCAAAAGAACGCTAGATGGAGCAGAGGGTGTTTCAAGTTTGTCAAATAATTTGTTAACCCCATTTGCTTCAAGTAAGTCTGCAAGAATTTGGGCCTCTTCCGAGGTATCAAAAGTAATTTTGTCTATCTCTTCCAATGTGTCAGAAGTATTTTCTGTGAAAATAGAAGGAGATACTCAATGAAAGCATAGAAGGAAAAAACAATATATATATATGAATAAAGTATACCTTGGTGTACGGCTTGAAGAGATTTAGGTGGAGGAGAAGACAAGTTGTGATTCCCACAAGCGGACCACGGATTTTGCAATGTGGCATGATCTAAAGAGAAAATAGTTCCTTGAGTATGTATACATGATAAAATAAAATGAGGTACAAGGAATGAATAAGAATACCCTTAAAGGTAGCCAATGGCATATGCGAGGCAGCTGGGGAAGTCCGAGGCGTCCGAGGCGCAGTGTCTAAGAAAAGGAAAGGTATTCAAAATATATTTAAAATAAAAAAAAAAAGGAAGAGAGAGAAAAAGAAGAACTATACCTTTCTCTAATAGCTTGGATGGCTCCTTCGAAGAAGGAGAAGAAAAACCTACACTTGCTGGGAGCAAATTACTTATCTTAGTCGGGGTGCCATCTAAAAGAGGGGTGTAGTCATAAAACTCATCTTCACTCTCGCTACTTTCATTGAGAGAACAATCAAAAGATTTGGTAGGAGAAGAAATTTCAACACTCTTAATGCAAATACGACCCAAGACAGTTAATTCATACCCATCTCCTTCAAAGAGTTCTTGAATCATATTCTTATCTTTATCTTCAAGAAAAGAGTACAAGTATGTGTGAAATTGATCCATTGGGGTTTTGGTTGCTAGGATGGGTTTGGAAGTTCCTGTACAATCACTGATAGACATAGTCTCTGGAAAAAATTTTGCGAGACTAGAAAATTGAGGACCAGAATCTACTTGCTCAAAGCTAAATCTCATTTTAAATTGAGAGTTACACATATCCTCGAAAAGATGAAGGAGATTTGAAACCGAGTAACTAGATCGAGAAGGAGCAATAAGTGGTCGATTATTATCCATTCTCTGAGGTGATGATGCTTCCAGAACAATAAGTGAAGATGTTGACCTAGCTCTTGAGTACGAAGGATTCTTCGTCTTTTGATCTTTAATTAACATATCCAGTTTTCTCTTGCGTGAAGATTTCGGCTGGGAATGAGTAACATATTGAAGCACGGTAAAGGAAGTTCCCAACCACCAATTGGCATAAGGCATGGTTACGTGAGAAGTAGATTGGGGGCCTGGTAACTCCAATAAGACTTTTGTACCGCAGCGTAGCATATGGCGCCAGTTGTAATAAAATTTAGACCACTCAGAGGGCTACCGACAAGATACATTAAGCGGTGTAGGGCACGCTTGAGCAAACCCAAATTAACGACCGAATCGGTTAGGGGAGTACGGTTCAGAAATGAAATTAAATCCCATTTTAAAAGTTAAAATCCCTTGCCTCAAAGATATAAGATAGCCAAGAAGGAAATGTGATATCCTTTCAGAGTCGACCAGAACGTCTGAAGGTTCACTTTCATGGGTAAGAGCCCTAAACTGACACTCCGTACGATAAGTTAGGAGAGAGTCCACAAATGGAAATTTATCAGTAAAAAACTGGGCAGCCGATTGGTTTCCAATAAACCCAAGATATGGCATGAAATGAATATCAGGAATCAGACAAATCGACTGAGGATCCCCATGAGAGTAAGTCTTGACAAAATATAGTGAAATCCATCCAAAAAGGTAATGTAAAGGACCCTGAATGTTTTCCTTCCCAGGTGAAGATGATGATGCCATTTTCCCTAAAGAATGATAAAGGTATGCAAAGACGGGGATGGCCAGGCTAAATAAGGTTCCACTTGCCATTTTGGTGGCTACATGAAAGGTCGTCGGACGAATTTCCCCGGAAGAGTGAGAGAAGACAAATCCGCTAAGCCAGCTCGCCAAAAGACCAGAAAGATACACATCATTAGGGATTCTGTCTTTTCGTTGAAAACCACTAATCGAAGTTGGGGATTTGTCAATGAATTTGAAAGTCCAGTGGTTAAACTTCTTGGATTGAAAAGAGCTGGCATAAATGTTGAAAAGCCCACGGCACGCCTTGGATGTTTGGGACGAATATAAAATGTCATTGGAGGGGGTGAACTCTTCATAAAACTCGCCACGGATGGGAAGCCCGCTAATGCGATGAAGGTCCCATAAAGAGATCCCAAGTTCGCCGTAAATAGTGTGGAAAGTGTTGGTGTCGGGTGACCACCGCTCTAAGAATCCTTTGATGAGGGAGACATTCCTAGCATAAGCAAATTGGGATACATAAATTGCAGCATAAATCCCACACTTCTTTAAAATAGGGGCAAATGTGGAAAGAACGGCATTCAACCAAAAAATCCATATAGGGGATTGCAAATGGGTAGAAATGCCGCGGACATTAAAAGAATTATCCCACTTCAATTTTTTATGCTTCATTCTCTTAATAAGAGTATTAAAATCAGAGCAGTGAAGGTCTTCAGAAAATGGACGAAGGATTGAGACAAGGAATGAACCAATTGGTTTGGAGTGCCCTTTCTCGAGAATCTCATAGCTGTTTCGAATTCCTGTATAGACCAAGTCTTCAGAAGCCGTATGTAAAGGGATGTAGGGGTCCAACTCGGTAGGTGACAATAAAGCAGTGATAGGTTTATGCCGAATTATTTTCAGACCAGATTTATCCAATACATCCCTCTCGTCACGTCGAAGATATTCAAGTGCCTTTTCCATGCTTCATAAAAAATAAAATAAAAAATAAAAAAATAAAAAATGGGTTAGTTGAGGCAAAATGTCCTAATATAAAGAAAGTGATAAAAGCCCTTTGCCAAGGATTCAAGCCGTTGGGGTGACGGACACAATCACTGCCAAGGCCTCAAGCCGTTGGGATGACGGACATAATCACTGCCAAGGACTCAAGCCGTTGGGGTGACGGACACAATCACTGCCAAGGCCTCAAGCCATTGGGCTGACGGATACATACACTGCCAAGGCCTCAAGCCATTGGGGTGACGGACACATTCACTGCCAAGGCCTCAAGCCGTTGGGGTGATGGACACAATCACTACCAAGGCCTCAAGCCGTTGGGGTAACGGACACAATCACTGCCAAGGACTCAAGCCGTTGGGGTGACGGACACAATCACTGCCAAGGCTTCAAGCCGTTGGGGTGAAGGACACAATCACTGCCAAGGATTCAAGCCGTTGGGGTGAAGGACACATTCATTGCCAAGGATCCAAACCGTTGGTGTGACGGACACATTCACTGCCAAGGATTCAAGCCACTCATTGCCATTCGGTTGGAAAAGGCAATGATACCTGCAAACAAACTCTGACGCCTTGCGTGTTGCCTGCAAAAGAGGGAAAAAGGTGTAAAATAATTGCCAAAAAAAAAAAAATCGTAATTCGTACAATTAAAATTCACTTGCACGAATCACGAGGGGGCAGGCTTTGATTAGATTAAAAAAAAAAAAAAAAAGTTTGTTTATATTTTTCTAGCTTTAATTAGATTAGATTTAGATTAGATTCAAAAAAAAAAAAGTAAAAGGGCCAGATTTAAAAAAAAAGTCTGTTTATATTTTAAAAAAAAGTCTGTTTAAAAAAGTCTTTTTTTTTATTAGATTATAAAAAATATAAAAAAAAGTTTGTTTATATTTTTCTGGCTTTAATTAGATTAGATTTAGATTAGATTAGATTAAAAAAAAAAAAAAAGGGCCAAATTTATCCAATACATCCCTAAAGCCAAAAAAAAAAAGTGCCAGATTAGATTTAGATTAGATTCAGATGAATCTGGCTTTAATTAGATTAGATTTAGATTAGATTAAAAAAAAAAAAAAAAAGTAAAAGGGCCAGATTTATCCAATACATCCCTAAAGCCAAAAAAAAAAAAAAAAGTGTCAAATTAGATTTAGATTAGATTCAAAAAAAAAAAAAAAAAAGTAGGAGAAGAAAGTCTGTTTATATTTTTCTGGCTTTAATTAGATTAGATTAAAGAAAAAAGAAAAAAAAGTCTGTTTATATTTCTGGCTTTAATTAGATTAGATTTAGATTAGATTAAAAATATATATATATATATTATAATTTAAAGTTATCAAGAAATAGTGCAAAAAAAAAAATGGCCAGTCTCTTGAGCTTTCCTCGACAATAATTGCAAAACTAAAAAAACTATCAAGTTCATTAAATCAGTTGGCAGAAACTCTGGGCACATTAACTTCTATTCTACTAAAAAACAAGCTTGGTTAGAGGAAGTAGTTGAAAGTGTTTCTATCTCTAAAGAGTCTCCTACAAAAAGTGGAATTAAAGGGAGTTGTTCAAGGAGATCTCTGAATTTCCTCGGGGGAAAAGACGGAAGCTTGAGTTTCGTTTGAAAAGATCAAGTTTTGATCTAGAAGAATTTGCCTTGTATAGGAAATACCAGACTAAAGTGCATAATGATAAACCATATCATGTCACAGAAAGCTCATACAAGAGGTTTTTAGAAAAGTTTTTCGGGCCTTCAAGTTTTAAAAAAATACTAATAATAAATAAATAAAAGAGAAGTAACAAATAAGGAAGTATACCGGATTAAAAGGAATTTGAAGGATTTCTTTTGGTGCCTTCTTTAAAGTACAAAAAGAACAGCTTTTGTTGGAAAGAAAACAAAAAAAAAAAAAAAAAGGCTGGAAGTTGCTGGAAATTTTCTAGAAACAAAAAAATCTGCTGAAAAAAAAATCTGCAAGGGAAAAAAAGGACTGCAGGGAAAAAATATATGAATAGGTGTTATATAAAGCAAAAATTCTTGCTTAAGAAAGGAGGTAGTGTTCTCCTAAAATACTTCAAACAAGCAAGAGTTTAGGTAGGATTTGAAATACTAAGTAAGAGTTTGTGTAGGATTAGAAATCCTACCAATGTCAATCCATCATATTCCATTTAGACAAACTCCTAAAATATATATATATATGTTGTAAAAAAATATCCTAAAAAAATAATAAGTGGCAAGTTGGAGGCCCACAAAAGAAAAGGCCCAATTAAAAATGATGGCTTAGAAAAATCCATGATGGCCTAAAAAAAATCTGCTGTAAAAAATGGTGGCAAGTTGGAAGCCCACAAAAGAAAAGGCCCAATTAAAAAAATGGTGGCCTAGAAAAGGAAAGATTCATGATGGTCTAGAAAAATCCATGACGGCCTAAACAAAAAAATCTACTGTAAAAAAAATGGTGGCAAATTGGAGGCCTACAAAAGGAAATGCCCAATTAAATCTTGGACCTTACTCATGACCCTTCAAAAAAATAAATAAATAAATAAATAAATAAATAATAAAAAATAAATAAAAATAAAAAAAAAAAAAAAAAGTCAAGTCCATAAGAAGGACCCATGCAACAAAGGTAACATGACCCATGAAAAAAGAGCCGTCAACCCAAAAAATAAAAATAAAAATAAAAATAAAAAAATAAAATAAAGTAAAACGAGGCTAAGGATCAAAGCAAAGAAATAATCACATCCAAGACCTTAAGATCGTCCAGATGAAAGTGCCAAATTGTTGTGACTCGCACAGTTAAGAAAATTCACTTGTGCAAGTCACGAGGGGCATTTGTTGACACATAAATTTCAACTAAATTTATGACACGTATAAAGCCTATGATAGGAAAGTTGTAGGTAATCACTTCCTAAAAAGATCAATATGATCTGTTGAAGTGCATAAACAAAACGACGTTGTATCTCAACGACGTTATTCAAGATGCTCAAGTGACACGTGGAGCCTATGAAAGATAACACTTGTAGAGCCTACAACAAGGATACCATACAGGATGAAACCTCAAAAATCAATTCGGTTAATAAGATATACGATTAATCAGATAGCGTTATTATTCAAAATTCAAATGACGCTATCATTCAATTTGAAATTCAAATTGAAGATGAGGCATTCCTATCACCTGATGGCCCTCCATAAATATGAGGACCATCACACAAGACGAGGGATCGGAAGAAATCAGAAGTGAAAAGATCAAAGAGAGAAAGAAATTGAGAGCTAAAGAAATCGTTACAAGAAAGAAGAAGAGAAGCTAGAGAACTGAAGAGCCTACGCTAATGGCGATGAATAGGTAAAGGATTCCAAACCCAGAATTGTATTTTGTATTCGAGAGTTCAAAACCCATAGCAATTTTAATAAAATATTTATTTTTCTTAAATTGTCTTTTGTTGTTTATTTTGTTCTTCATTAATCGGAGATTTCATTTGTATAAAATGTGTAATTAACGATCTGAAATACAAATCAGAAATAAGAACTTGCTATTCAAATAATCAACACTGTTTAGTCCAAAAACTAAACAATGGACATTTGTAACATAAAATTTTGAAATGTGTTGAAACACTTCATGTTTTAAAATTTGTGTCTACAGTGACACTCCAATCCCATATCAGATAGATATTGATAGTCTGATCATCCATATATGGAATAGTCCCTTCTCAACAATGTGAGGTCCTTTGTGAGATACCATAAAGATAAAACCGTGATGGACCATGGACCCAAAGCATACAGTTATAGTCTACAAACCCAAAGCATACAATATCAATATCACATAGATGGTGGGGACGAATTGTTACATCATGAATGATATTTAAAGAATTGAGGTTTTGTTTATTTTAAATTTAAATTTAGCATTTAAAAATTCATAAGACAATAGAAAGCCTTTAGCAAATCAGTCAATACAGACAAAACACATAAAGAGTCATAGTTATAAACCATAATCATCATGTCGGTCCACAAATTATCATTGGCCAATATTCAAATAGGGTCATGAAATGGGGCTTTTAGGTCACGAAATTCACTAGAATAACTTTTATTTTATTTTGCTTTTGTCATTAGATGTGGCATGGAGATTGCTACTATGGCTTGCAAATAAACATTATAGATTGCAAGGATAGCTTGGTTTTTCCCTTCAATTCTATAAGACCATATTTGTTTAAGCAGATTTATGGGATTAGCATTCTTAGGATAGTACTTGGATTATTTATTCTTTTAGATTGTGTATCATATCCTCTGTTTGGATTGATACTAGATAACACGCTGAGATTGATAGTCCAAACCTCTCCCTAATCCTCCATTTTGTATGAGGAATACTTTTGTCTTTACGCATTTTCTTAAATTATTAATCTAAACCCATGCCCAAGTCTGTCCAAACAAAAATGCCGAAAATGTAAAACTAGCAAGCACTTGAAACTTTAGCTAGTGTTTGATTCAGTAGAATACATGTTGGAATGGTGTGATTCTTCCATCGAAATAATTATTTTGAAATTTGATTCAATAAAAAAGAAAGAAATGTGTATTGCAAATAAAATTACTATTCACCAATTTAGAAAAATGATATGAATGACAATTTTATTCCTTAAAATATTTGTTTCTTGTCATTTTAGTCCCTTAAATTTTAATTTTATAATTTGATCCTCAAAATTGTCAATTTGAATCAATTTGATTACAGATCTAACGTCCGTCTACGTTGATAACGAAAATATCAGTAAAAGACAATTTTAGTCCCAAAGTATGTATTTCTTGTCATTTTAGTCATTTAAGCTTCAATTTTATCATTTTGATTTTCAAAATTGTCATTTTGAGTCAATTTGGTTCTAGGTCTAACATCCATCTATATCGATAACGGAAATATTGGTAAAAGACAGTTTTAGTCCCAAAGTATGCATTCCTTATCATTTTAGTCTTTAAGTTTCAATTTTATCATTTTGGTTTTCAAAATCAAAATTAGTCTTACCTCAAATTGACAAAATTGAAGACCAAAATGATAAAATTGAAATTTAAGGGAATAAAATGACAAAGACGCATATTTAATTAGGGATTAAAATTGTCTTTTATCTAAAAATAAAATACTTTTCCCGTAATCAATGGAGACAAACGTTAGAGATATATAGGACTAAATTTATTCAAATTGACAACTTTAAAGACCAAAATGACAAAATTAAAACTTAAGGAACTAAACGAAAAGAAAGAAACATATATTTTAGAGACTAAAGTTATCTTTTATCCTTTAAAAAATGACTATTTTATTGACTGATCAATAAATAATCATTCTATACTACCCAAAATCATTCCAGTCAACCAAAAGCTATCTTGGAGTTGAAGTATGATGGGTAAAGTGATGTCAAATGAACTAATGTCACCAATGCCCGCCAATTGACAGTTGGGTTAAGGAAGGGGATATGAGTGCAACACGTTTACTTAGATATGCAGTCTACAAATATTTTTAAGTTAAAGAGTTAACTATACTAAACTATACATAAATCTTAATTGGGTAAATTACAATATACCTCCTACTATTTATTTATAATATGAATTGTTCTTTCTGATTTTAGAAATTATATGTATTCTCTAATTAAAAGTTTTATTTAACAGAATTAATAGAAAACATAAAAATTTTAATTATTATTCTATACAATAATAAATTACCTGAATTTTAATTTTAATATATTTATAATATTATTAAAAACTGTTAATTAACTTGATAATTTATTAATAAGAATAAAAGAGAATTATTTGTTAAGCAATTAAAAAGTTGAAGGAGCAAGATGTAATTTTTAAACCTATAAGAACAATTTGTATTTTAAGCAAATTACAAATGGTGCATTTGTAATTTACCCAATCTAGTTTTATGAATACAAAGTTCAATGTAAGAACTATAAAATTCATACATGTCCTCCTGTCATTAGGGATGAGAAATAGGTGAATCCAAACCTTCAACACATAGAATTAATTATTAGTTTCATGCCAAAATATGATAACCCTTGAATTGGCAACATTTATGGGTCAACTATGAAGATTTCCAAAGTCAACCAGACATAAAATATTACAGCCAATCAAGATGATCAAGATGTATAGCATAAATTGAGGAAAACAAAATTGTAGTAATCCAACTATTTGGCAAAATATATCAAGATTGACCAATAGAAAATCCAATCATACAATTTATTTCAGTACAAAACTAGCTTTTGAAACTAACATAGAGAACGTTGCTTAAGTATCCCAAACATTGTGGAATTGCACCACTCAAGTGGTTGTGAGACAAATCAAGGATGTAAAGGAAACTCGCATTACAAATTGAAGAAGGAATCTCTCCAGTGAGTTTATTTTGCGAGAAGAAGTAAAGTACACAGAGTGGTGGAACTGGGAGTTGTCCTTGAATCAAGTTGGAACGAAGATCAAGAATCTCAAGATTCTTCCAAGGAAATTGGTTTATACTTGTTAGAAAGTTGTGGGAAAGATTTAAGTACCACAATGAAGCCTTCCCGATGATGCCAACCCATTTTGGAATCTTCCCATGAATTTTGTTGTTGGAAATGTCTAGTTGTTCAACATTCTCTAAGGCTTTAAAGAAATCAGGAAATTCCTTTATCTTGCAAAAAGTCATATAGAATGACCTAAGCTCAAGCAAGGTATTGTTGATATTGTTGATTGTACTCACTGAAAGACTATTGTATGAAAGATCAAGATAATCGAGATTTTTTAGATTTGAGAATGTTTGTAGCTCCACAACATCACTAAAATTATTTGATGAAAAATCATGTTGGGTCAAATTCACAAGATTTGAAATTGATTGTGGAATGGGGCCATATAGTTCATTATGACTCAAGTCAATGTTCATCAATTTTGATTTATGCTGGAACTCAGGAATTTGGCCAATTAGTTGATTACTACTCGGGTCTAATTCTGTCAATGATGGAAGATTCAACAACCAAGATGGTAGTGTCCCATTCAGTGAGTTATTGTGCAAGTGAAGTGTTTGTAGGTTGTCTAGCCCACTAAAATTAGGAATTTTCCCATCAAGATTATTTTCAAAAAGATCCAAAAGAGTGAGCTGATTAAGATTTGAGAGAGTAAATGGGATCTGACCATTGAAACTATCAGTGATATGTGTAAGGTTCCCAAGCAATTTAGGAATGGACCCGGAGAATTTGCAACTGGTGAGATTCAAGGAATTCAAAGACTTGAGATAGCCAATTGAATCAGGTAATTCTCCAGAAAAACTTGAAGACACGAGATTCAACATCTTGAGGGAACTACTACTACAATTTACTTTGGGTAAATTACCAGTGAGATCAAAGTTGACTCCTAAAGAGAGAATTTGCAAGTTTGGAAGGTGAAAAATGATATCCAGTAATTTCCCATGCAACCCAGTGAGAGAAAGATCCAGATATGTCAAAGAAGACATATTCGTCAAAGACATTGGTACAACTGAAGATATATCTACAAAAGAAAGGACAAGTTCTTGCAATTGGGTTAGGTTTTTGAGCATCATTCTGAAATTGTGCGATTCAAGTCTTAGTTGGCTGCCATAGGAGAGATCGAGTGAAACTAGTTTGAGCAGGGTGAATTTCTGATGGGATTGAGCCTAAAAAACTGGAATGAGATAGGTTGAGATGTGTCAAATTGGCAAAGTGACCAAATGCTGATGGAATGTGGAGTAATTGAAGTGATTGAAGGCGAGATTGAGGTGCTGTTAGGATGAATTTCAAATTTTGCAACATCATATCAAAATATCAAGTAAAATCCATAAGAACGGCACTTTACCAAGCATGACCAACGTAAAGTTCCTATGGTTAAATTGCCATTATGTTGTAGTATTCCTATCAAAATGTCAAACAATATTATCATACATATCAACTGATGTATCAAGATGTCAGCCTATTTCGATATGTTGATATCAGTACTACAATGTTGGCCAACTTTGTCGCAAAATGCTTGAAACTGCTGGTAAAACTTTCTACCAAGAATAATAATCCAACACCAGCATTACCAAATTACTCATTAGATCATATAAAATATTTAGTTACCAACAAAATTTGCAAACTAAAGCAGCCCCAGCTTTTCTATTCATGTTGATTGGAACAAAAGAGTAAGGTATTCTAAATATGAAATTTACTCACTGTGCCTAAAAAAATTATCCAACAGTAACCAGTGTCACCAAATAAATATTCGTGTAAAAATATAATTATAATGTGTATATACGTAATATGCACTCCCATTTACTCAATCAAAGAAAGTATCAATTCCTTATTGAAGTTTTAATCATGTTATAAATCAATCCCATTCCCCCTCTTCCCTACAGCTGGTTCAAACCCATAACTACTCCTACCAAACAGCAGCATAATTGCAGTGTTTAATTGTCCCAACAAAATCACATGTCAGCATTCAAATATTTTATTGTGATGTTGAAAACAACTGCATGAAAGCTATAACAGTCAACATATCTTACCATCAAGCAATTGGTTCCAACAACATCATGTTGAATTCTCCTGGTTAAATGAATTTTGAAAAAGACCCATGCAAATATCCATAAGCAACAGTTAAGTGAAATAGAAAGCTGTCTAGATTTGGAAATAGTAACTACTGATGTGCAAGCACTCACTAGTAACCATCTCTAAGACCACCGAATTTCTCTTGCCCTGCGGTATCCCAGCAATAAAATCAGATTTTCCCACAGTTTGTGAAGAAGTCCAAAGGGTGAACTTCGACACCAACGGTTGCTGTTTAAAACAAAACAATAATTATCAAATAAACATGCATGCATGGTACTGAAAATAATCTGAACTCAGTTAAAGGGGAAATTATCATGTCACTTAGAATTGTATTTCTTCTCCTCCACATACAAAAATACAATCAAGTAGAAGCAATTAAATTAAACAATCAAACCCAAGAAAGATCAGGCTTTTATTGATACAATTACGTTTGTACTTCTTCTCAAATTCATCGGTGAGATGCCTCTTCACAAAAGTTGTTTTCCCTGCATCATTCAAACATATTCAGCAACAAGAACCGAAATTCATCAAGCAACCTACTGTTCAACTTCGTGCACGTGAAATAGTTCAAATCAAACCTTTCTTTGAAAAACTAAGGATGTGTTTGGCTTCAATATTGAAAACTGTTTTCTATACCGTTCTTCCTAACAGGAAAAAAAATAAGCAACACAAACAGAACTCATTTGGCAATCTGTTTCCAGGATTTTTCTTTTCTTTTCTTTTCTTTTCCGAAACACCCATTTTTAGGAAACAATTGTATATTGCTTTCCAAATTCTCAAAAAATGGATTCATAAAGAACTAAAAAAATATATGAAAACAAGGGTATGCTTGAAATTCTCATTCTCTTATTTTTTGAAAACATGAATAACGAAAACGACAAATGAAAACAAAAACAGTGAAAACAAAACCAAACAATCCCTAAGCATACTTTTGGATTCACTTCAGCTCTGAGGGAAAAAAATGAGCTAAAGAACCACAACACGCTCATCTTTCGAAAAATGTTTGAGGGCCACAATTTTTGTATCCTCAATGCCAAACAATTCTTATATCCTCAAGCTTGACAGACATTTAAAGAAACAATTTTTTTCGACATTACAAAACCAAAAATAAATTAATTAATTAATTAAATTTAAAAAAATTTAAAAATTAAAAATTAAAAATAAATGCAAGTTCCTCCATCACCAACAATGACGACTTGAAGCAGTCTGTTGGTTCGGCAAATCCTGCAAGCACGAAAAACTACAAAATCACCGGCTCAAATATAAACCCAGACCTCCATTCTTAATAAAAATCTTCAAATGATTTTTAATTTTTAATTTATTTTAGAAAGTGTAATTTTTTACATGAAAATGAACAGATCGTGATCCATTGAGAGCAGGAATTGTAAGTTGAAAAACCCTAGAGTCTAAAAAATCAAACAATGACGAAATCGAAGAGGTCGGAGAGTAGAATAGAATTGAAAGAAGAAATCTTACCATTGGATTTGAATATTCTGATACAGGAGCTTGGTGTGTTAGAGAGGGAGAGAGAGATAGAAGAGGCGGCGAGGTGGTAGAGAAGGGTGGCCGACTCTTCTTGTCCGTCAGATTCTCTCAGTTGTGGGCGCCTGCCTTTTTTTTTTTTTTTTTTTTTTTTCAAATATAGTAATTTTTTCAATTTATTTATTAATTTTTTTCAAAAATAATAATTTATTTTGAAAAAATAATTTGTTTAAAAAAAATTTTATTTTTATTTTTATGAGAAACTAATTTTAATTTTTCTTAACAAAATATAAAATAAATTTTTAAAACACAAATTTGTATTTTTTTTGTCATTTTATATACAAAAAAAAATTATACGTAATTTTTATATGGGCATGGATTTACACTCATATGATTATTGTATAAAATTTTTGAGATGTTTTTTAAAAATTTCTAATATTGCTCTTATATATATAATATAAATGATGAAAAGTACTGAAAATAAAAATAAAATTACTAGTAAGTTTAAAATCAAAACAATGAAAATTACTAAGTAGATAGAAAAGTATTGAATGGCAAATTAAACCAATCAAAATAGATTAAAAAATGGCAAAATAAATAAAAAAAAATTCAAAAAATTCAAATGATAATCATCATAGTGGGGATGTGGGTGAGTAAATTTCGACATGGCACGTGGGCAAGGTTTAGACTGAGCTTAACAATATTTTAAATAATTTTTTAAATTAGTAAATATTATTTTCTTCTCAAATTATCAGGTATTTTTCACGTTGACTTTCATACTTTGATTTATTTCAATTTAGTATTTGAACTTTTCACAAATTGATCAATTAGACCACTATCGTCACCTTCTGTCCACAATTGGACGGAATGCACTTATGAGGGGGCAAATTGATTTTTAAGTATAGTTTGCCAGGCAAATTAATTTTGAATTTGGGGGATAAATTGATTTTAAGGTATAGTTTAGGAGATAAAATGAAATTTTAAATGTCACGTTAACACATTCTGTTCAATTGTAGACGTAAGGTGACGGCAAGGGTCTAATTGATCAATTTGTGAAAAATTTAAGTACTAAATCGAAATGTGAGGGTCAACGTGAAAAACACGTGATAGTTTGGGGGAAAATGATATTTACTCTTTTTAAATTTGGTTTGGCTTATGATTGGATCAATATTTTATTTTTAAACTTGTTAAAAAATAAATTTAAAAAATTAAGTCGGTTTGTAGCTTAATTATTATTCATTATAGTTAATTTTTATATTTGAAAATAAAAAATCTAATTAATTTAATGATTTGATTGCCTAAATTAATATTTAAATTTTATAATTACTTTTTAAATGATTAACAATACATAATTTATGTTTATAAGAAAATGAAATCAATTATAATATCTATATATATTGTATAATATAATTGCTAGTCAAGTTAGGGTGGCTTGGACTTGAAGCACTAATCTTCAGCCTAACTTATGTTGGGTAATTTGGTCAAAAGTTAATTTTTAACTTTTAATTCATTTTGAGTCACATTACTCTTCATATTTTTTTACATATAAAAAGATTTTTAAAAAATTAAAAAAAAAAAAGATTAAAAAATCAATTTTTAACCAACTTTTCAAATCACCTCATTTTAATCAAATTAAAACATTTTACTCAAACCAGCCTTTTATGAATCCAAATAATAATTTCAAACTCTATAAATTATGATAGAGTTTGAGAGGGCTTATATCGATCCCGGTTTCCCTTTTCTTTATTTGTTATATCCGGACTTAGGTTCCGTGAAGCTGGTTGTTGAGAGTATGTTGTTTGCATCCTTTACTCCTTATATTGAGTCTTGGGTTGTGTTGAGAAGATTTGGAGCAAGTTGGTTGAGCTTAGGAACCACGTCTAGTTGCCCAGATTTTGGCTTGTCCGCTCGAGCGGGGGTTTGGGCGCTCGAGCGGGGAATACACCCATCCAGTATTTCCTGTGTAGTGTTGGACGCTCGAGCGGGGGATTGGCCGCTCAAGCGGGAGGTTGTGAGTGACGCTCGAGCGGGGAGTTAGGAGCTCGAGCGGGGACCTGTCTGCAAAAACTTCTGGGAGTGTACATCCGCCGCTCGAGCGGGAGTCTGTGAGTGACGCTCGAGCGGGGGTTTCCACGCTCGAGCGGGGCGACTGTTATAAAAATCCGAGATCCGACTTTCTGCATCATTTTTCATCTCCCTTTTGATTCTAAAACCCTAGAACCGTCTTCTCCCTCTCCCTACACACCTTCTCTCTTAGGTTTGATCTACTTAGAGTGTATTTCTACCCTAGGTCCTTTGTTAAAAAGATAGAGTGGGTCGAGGGTTTCCTTTTAATCTGAACAATCTTGGGTTTGGAGTACTTTGGTTTTTCGTCATCTTCTCCATTCGAGTTCTTCGCTTCGAGGTAGGAATTTCCTACTCCATATTATAAGTTTTGTTCTAAGTTTTGGTATTTTGATATGTTGGGGGTTATTTGGTAATTTTGGAAAAAACCCTAATTGTTTTAATAAATTAATTTGTATAATTAATTTAAGGGAAGATTGGGGAATTTAGTTAAATTCATGGAATTGGACAATTAAGAGTTTAAATGGTGTAGTTGGATAATTTTAATCACTCACCTACTGAATTGTTGAGATTATAATTGTTGATATGTTTATTTCTTGTCTAGAAATAACTGTTTTGGGCTATCAGTGGAGGATAGTCGTGATTGTTGTAGACATTGCATGTGGATTAGGGAAAATTGAAACTAATCACTTTGGTTAAGTCATAAATTTTGACTATTGAATTAATACAGAAAATACGTGTATTGATTGAGCATTGCATATGCATATTGTTTGGGAGGAGATAGGGGATGTACTCCACGGTTTAGGGGAAGATAAGGGATGGACATCTAAACCGGATTTTGTTTGGGAGGAGATAGGGGATGGACTCCATTAGTATCACTATTATGTGTGCTTATTGATATCGAAGTGTTTTTACATGTTATTGATACAACACTAAAATGTGTATCAAACGGGAAGTATGAAGTGTTTTGATATGAGCCTGAGTCTCATTTGTTTGGTTGATATTGGAAGTAATGTGAATATGATATGTATAGTTCACTGTTGTAAGTTTGGCCAGGTTCTGAGCCATATTGATAATAATGGAAAATGAAACATGTCATAGACATTAGTGTCAGGAGACTGTATAATGATATAATTGATTATCTTGGTTAACCATCTATTGAATGCTATTGTTTTATTCAATGCTTATATTTGGTTTAGTACATTTTTACTAGGCTGTGGCTCACCCTATATGAGAACATCATTTTCAGGTCCACGTGATAAGCTACCTTCAAGAACTTAGTTTGGAAGGATTTGGATCTTGAAGACTATCTTTAGTTATTTGTTTTTATTTGATAGTACATGTAAACATTCAAGCCTAGGGCTTTATTTGTATTTGAGTTAGAACTCATATTTTTGTGTCCAAGTGTTGGCTTGGAAAGATGTAAGCCCGTAGGGCATTTAATTTGATGTTACATGTAATACTTTTATTTAGTAATACTCTGATGAATGAGTTAATGAATTGTTTCCTTTTAATATTGCATGTCAATGATATATATAATGGGTTTATTTTGAGGGCGTTACAGGACTCAACGCAACCAAGTAATCATGTCTTATTAGTAGTGGTCATCCAATTCAGCTCAATAATTTTAAGATTTGAAAAATATTAATTTGCCCATAAGATTGGGCTAAACTAAGATTTTATACTCGTTTAATATTGGAGAATTTACATACATATTTTAAATTATGAACTTATATTCTATTAAATCTTAAGGGGTTATTTGAGGTATCTTAAATAAATACACTTTTTATTTTTTTATACTAAAAAATTGAGGAAAAAATATAAATGTTTGGATTAATTTTTTGACTTTTTATAGAAAAATGTGTATTAAAAAATTGTATAAATTAGTGTGTAGGGGAAAATTAGGATTGAGAGTTGTGCAGCCGTAATTTTTGACTTTTGGTAAATAGTGATAATTTTTTAACTTTTTGAGTAACTTTTTGACTTTTTAACTTTTTTTCAACTTGCAAAACTTGACCTAACTAAAATTTTATAAATCTTCAAGTCTCATTAAATTTTTAATAGTCTAAATTATCCTTCAAATAATGATGGGCAAATTACACACATAGTCCTTATAGTTTGGCGTTTGTGTCACTTTAGTCCCTGACTTTTCAATTGTGACACATTTAACCCTGAATTTTGAATCTTATTCCAAATAAGAACAATTAAATATATAATTAGATTTTTCAAGGGTAAAATTGTCAATTTGATAAAATATAAACTAATTTGACAAAAATAAATGTCAAACAAATATTTTTGAATTTTTAAAAATTATTTCTACCTACTAAAAATAAAATTATGTAAAATTGATAAATCTTTTAGACATTTATTTATTTTTTTTACCAAATTAATTTTTATTAATTTTACATAATTATATCATTAGTGGATAAAAATAATTTTAAAAAAATTAAAAATATTTTTTTGACATTTATTTTTGTCAAATTAGTTTATATTTTATCAAATTGACGATTTTACCCTTGAAAAATCTAATAGTAATATTTTCAATTGTCCTTATTTGGAATAAGATTCAAAATTCAGGATCAAATGTGTCACAATTGAAAAGTCAGGGACCAAAGTGACACAAGTCCCAAACTATAGGAACTATTAGTGTAATTAACCCAATAATGATTGTTCATCATTTATGATTATTTATAAAGGAATATGATGATTTAACATTTATTTTGATTTTTAAAACTTTAAAACATCAATTTTCAAATTGAAAAAACTATTAAAAAAAAAATTATGCGCAAAAAAAAAAATTTTTTTTTGAAAAAACTGAATTATTTTTTTTCTGCAAAACTGAAATTTTTGTGCCTATAAAGAAGTATGATGATGGAACATTGATATGCAAAATTGGGAAAGAAAAAAAAAACACTTTAAAATGAAAAAATTGACAATATTATCAATTTTAAAACTGGAAAAAAACTACTAGTATTCTCAGTTTTATTAGATAGTTTAATCAGACTAATAAGTAAAAGGGTAAAAACATTTAATCTCATTTTCTGTTTTTTATCAGTTAGTGAAATAATTATATGGAATATTACTATACAAAATTGATAATGTTCCTAATTTTAAAAATTAAAAAAAAAAAACTGATAATATTCTCAGTTTTATTAAATAGGACTTATTGATTTAAAAAATCTTAAATAGAACTTGAGATACCATAACATTTGTAAATAAGATTTTTAAGTAATTAACTCTTTAATATTTGGATTGATTGGGGTAAAGAATTATAACTCAACCCAACTTGTCTATTTATAAAATATTAATTATAAATTAATATTTTTCTTGTAACAAAATAAAGTAGACAAAATATATGGCAAACCTCACTTTAACCCCTGTGATTTGAGTCGGGTGTGGTTTACCCCCTTAACATTCAAAAATCACCACATAACTCCCTTATAGTTTCCGGACCAAAGCGCGCCGTCAGCTTTTCCATCTAAATTAACAGAATGTGAGGCTCACGCGTCTAAAAGGAGAGTAAGTTGATTTTTAAGACTAAATTACCCCCTATTCAGTTTCATATTTACAAAGTGTACCATTCTTCTTCCTTCTACTTTATTGTTTCTCTCTCTATGGTGGGTTGAAGATAAGGGTTTGGAAGCTTGTAATTTGGGAAAATTCGGCTGTGTTTGGAATGATTTCCAAACGAGTTTTCTACTCTCACATCTGAATATGATGTTTGGATAAGTATGCGGAATTAATTTTTCACAACTCTGCAAAGAGAGCGCGATTTTCAAATTCTTTTTTATTGAAATTTGGCCTAACCGGACGTCTCACCGGTCGTTCGGCCGGTTGACCAGAACATTGCAATTTTTTTTTTTGTGCAATTGATATGTTAATTTATATATATTTGAAAAAAATATTTTCTGAATTTTTAAAAAAAATTTATGTGCTTTAATAGAATTTTGAGTTGTATGTTTGGTTATGAATTATAAGTTTTTGTATCAAATATCAAATGTCACATCAAAAATTCCCCACTTAATTCAAAATTCTTTTCAAAACTATTTTCAAAACTCTTTCACCAAACAAATTTTCCACACTCAAATCATAATTCCAAAATTCACAAACTGAAAGTACAACTCATACTCTCAAATCATAGTTAGAAAGCTCTACCAAACGCAACCGGAGTGTTTGGGGAGAAAATGGAGACAATGAAGTAGAAGAATCTAATTTCCCCATACCTTAAAAATCAATTACATATATGTATATATAAATACATATATTCACAATTTGGCAGTTATTTTTTGATTACTATGATCTGGACCAATATGTGAACAAGAAGGACAATTGCTAGCCATGAGTCTGGTAATAGACTGCCAAAAGGTTGGATCAAGATTCATTTGATTAGGATCCAGGTCCCATTAAATTTAATAACATAATATCCAATAATATGCATATATATATATATATATAAAGAATAATCTAATTATTACTTGAGAAATTATACAAACACTTTTTAGTTGTATTTGCCTCATATTCGAACCAGAATGGGATCCTGAGCATTTTGTAAACTTGAGTTCAGGCGGTATTGTTTAGGATCAGATTCAGAAAGAATCCAGATCTTACCAAATGTGCACTGATTCTGTCCTGTAAAAAGCCCTAAGCAATAGGTCAAATCCTTGGCCTATAGTTGCAATTAGACAATCTGAAACATTGTTACATTGTAAGAAACATATCATAAAACCAAAAATGGTGGACTTCATAGATTTTGTCTGGCCAAACACTGCTGCTAGTGGACTTCACAGATTTCGTCACCTACATGTGAACTGGGTTTGTATATGATCAAGAAAAAGTTTGGGTTGAACTGGGTTTGATATGTGTGTATATATATATGTATTGTTGTTGCGAAGGTCTGATGATGTTTATCACACCATAATTCAGATTATGAGTTTGTTAGCTACTCCAGCACTAGCCTAAGTCTTTGCCGGTTCAAGTCCCGCGTCGATTTTTGGTTTATGTGTTCTGGGTATGGAATCGGCGGTGGTTTTTACTTGCTATTGCCTTTGTTTGGGTTGTGCTTCTATGTGCAACTTTTGTATTAGAGTGTTGCAAAAGTGTTGGGCATTGCCGATGGATCCATCACTACAAGAAACTAAGGTTTTAGAGACCAAAATTTAGTGACAAAATTATTTTTTAGGGACCAAATATTTTTGTTGCGAAAAGTGTCGGTGTTATATTTTTAGCAATGAAAATTGGACATTAGTGATAAATTATTATATTTTTTGGACCAATTTTTTTGTCTCAAAAAATAAACCATTTTGAGACCAAATTATTTTGTCCCAAAAAGTGTATTTATTAGTGACATTTTCAAAATTTTGTCACTAAAAACCTTATTTTTGGCTTTTTGGGACGACTTTTTAGCGACTATTCTCACGATGATAGAAATTGGTCCCTAAATTTCTTTTGTAACAAAATTTTCCCTTTTAAAGACCAAAAAATTTGGTCTCTAAAACTCTTATATGTTGTAGTGCATGTCTTCAAGTTAGCCGGTGAAAATCCTATGTGATTCGTGATTAGATAAAGATAAAAATATTCCAAATCCCAAAAATTCGAAAACACTCAATCTAAAATCATCAAGCACTTACTAGAGTGATTTTAGTTTGTTTGTTTCTAGGAATAAATAATAAATCAACACAAACGATTTTTTTACGTGGAAAAACCACAATTGAAGAACCTTCAATTGTAATCAAAAACTACGGGCGAACCGCCACTAATCAATCCACTACAGAAGGACTACAAGATTACAAAGAAACCATACAAATTACCCAACTCAGTCAATTTGTCTCTGAATCTTTTGTAACTCTTTCACCACGCCTTCGCCACGGAACTGATTCTGAAGTTGATTCCACACCACAACTTCACTTGTCGAATTAACGACTACGTAAAGAATCAAACGCCTTTTGAAACTTTACGTGTTGATCTTCGGATTCCACCGAAGAGAACACTCTTGAATATGTAGTAACAAACTCTTTGATGTATGAATCTTAACTCATGAGTTTAGAACACTCTCAAGAACATCAAAGAAAACTCATCAAACTCTCAGAAGAACACTTCAAACAAAACTCTAGAATTCTTGAATCAATTCTAGAAAACTAGTCCACTAGTTTTAGGAGAAAACCATCTTCTTATAGAAAGCCAAAAAGAATCCCAATCCTGAAAGAAACCAATCACTTGAAAATTTCCGGATTCTGAAGCTCGCTTGAGCGAGGCTCCTCTCGCTCGAGCGAGAAGCTTATCTCTCGTGATTTCTACTAGTGCCTTCGCTCAAGCGAGGAAACAACACTTTCAGGTTTTTGTATGGAAGCAATTCGTCGCTCGAGCCACCTTCATCTTCGCTCGAGCGAGCATTAACCTTCGCTCGATCCACCAATTCCATGCTCGAGCGCACATTCAACTCCTTCAGGTTTTATACTAGACGCAGTCCTTTGCTCAAGCGAGGACATCTTCGCTCGAGCGAGGAAGAAAAAAAACACAGAAAATTTACAACTTAATCACTGAGTTTTGTTCGCGGGATTTTGACAAGATAGGACTTAACAATCTCCCCTTTGTCAATACCCGGACAAAACTTTCTAAACAATTTTCCTGACCACAAGATAGGACCTAAGAAACTTTCTAAACTAAAACAAATACAACTCAAAAAATTTGCTAACTAATTACAACTCAATGATAGACCACAATGAAACCAATCTTGATAACCACCCAATCTACCACAATGAAACCAATCTTGATAACCACCCAATCTGCACACCACAAACTTAAAAAAAATTGATATGTATAAAAAAAATATCAAGACAGTTTCATGGCATATAATAAACATGCAAATTTCCAAAAATATTAATCAATGAATCATCATAAGCATGCATACATCGCAAATTTCCAAAAACAATGAACCATCATAAGCAACCATCATAAGCATGCATATATCCCAAAAACAAATTCAATCCTGTCTGCAGAATAAAACCAATATATCTAATAACAATATATCCAATCCAATAACAATATATCCAAATCAATAATCAATAACCATCCCAATATATCTAATAACAATATATCCAATCCAATAACAATATATCCAAATCAACAATCAATAACCATCTCCCCCTTTTTGGCCGGGAGAGAGACAAAAGCAAAATAGACAGTAGAAGGAAAAAACAAGGCAAGAACAACTGTCCAGGAAAAACCACAAACCAAAAACCAAACACTAGGAAGAAGGTGGGGAATGCTGCATCTGAAGTAGGGAAAGTATCTGGGCCAGCTGAGCACTCTGCTCGTCAAGTCGAGCATCTATAAGATCAAGGCGATGAGTAAGAACCTGCTCCAAGCTAGAAGAACCTGCTGCTGGACCTGTATGGGCAGCCTCCACCTCCTCCTCCTCGGCAAGAGGATCATCATCATCCGCAACACCGGGACCACTTGCATGAGAATCCCCAATCCCGAATCCACTCCCCCTCACATGAGCCTGACTCTGTGAGACTGTGAGTTTGGTAATGGGTTTCACAGGATGTGCAAACTCATCATCTTCAAAAATAGGAACATTAAGGGAAGTGAGATAACGGGTAATAAAACAACCATACGGAAGCCCTAAAGATTTTCAACCCTCAAAAACCCCAATCATTTTAAGAACAATCATCTCAGGAAGGTCAATGGGAAGGCGATGATGAATACAGTATAAAACATAGCCTTGGTCCTGACAAATATGGGAAGAATGTGTGGTGACATGAATGTTTGCGCAGACAATGATATTGAGAAGACGGAATCGTGGAAGCAACTCATTCTGCTGAATGAGTGTCCCGGCAATCCACGTCCTAGAAACACCACACAATTCTGAAGCAACCAAATCAAAATTGACACCCGACCTGGTAAGAAATGGATAATGACAAGCACCAACATCAGGAAGACCAAGAAACTCACGAAATACATCCTCATTGATAACAAGAGATTGTTTCCTAACCCAAGTCTGAAAAGAGGGCAAGATTTCTTTCTGAATAGAATGAATATTACAGTAGAATTCTCGGACAAGACTTAAATTTTGGGGACCTGAAAAATGGAGAACTTGATCACCACCTAATGGATCAAACAAAGAACGAATGGGAAGGACATCAAAAGCATTAGATAACACATTGCGTTCTAGGTGAACTTTGCGAGAGGCAAAGGATTCTCGAAACAATTTTGCCTTTGCTTTTGATTCAAATTTGACAGTGTTGTAAGAAGGGCGAGAAACAGTCGTCTTTCGACGCTTAGAAGGTTCTGCCATGATGAATAAAAACCCACAAAACACTGGACAAGACCTAAAGAAACCAAAACCAAAACCAAAATAACCGGAACCAAAACCAGCAAGCCCAAATCCCCAATGCCAAAACAAGGAACACAGACAGAAACACATTAGTCCATTAGCAAGAGTAGTATAAAAATGAAAAATGAACACCTCCCAATGAATAACATCAATCAAGCAATCATCAAACAAACAGCATGATATGAACAATGTACACAGCATAATCAGATAATAGCATGATATAGATATGGAAATGAACAAACCCAATATAAAATTCCAACACAAATCCTCAATTCTCAAAATGTGATACAATCAGCAGAGTATAAAAACAAAAAATCCCCAAATGATAAAACCCGAATGGGAAAAACCTAGGAACTAATGCAAAGTAAACAAATGCAAACCCAAGTACCCTAGATGCAAAACAATGAGAAGAAATAACCAACATATAACAATGATTAACCCATGAACAGAAACAGAGCATCGGTAAAAGAGGATAACCGGAGAGAAGAAATCAAACTTACCAATGTTGGGGTAGACACAAGAATGGACAGAAATCCCCAGAAATCAGAGATAAAAGCACAAGAGAGACAGCAATGGCGCCCTCAGAAACCCTAGGGAAGAGAGAGAGAGAGAAACAAGAAGAAAAAAACAAAAAATGAACTCAAGAGACACCCCTGCAGATTTTAAATCTCGACAGCTCGCTCTAGCGAAGACTCGCTAGCTCGAGCGAGGGTAACAAAAACGCCAGGGTCGCTCGAGCCAAGAAAAGGTCGCTCGAGCCAAAAACACATGCTCTCAGGTCTTATGCAGAAGCAGAAGCACGCTCGAGCGAAGACCCGGTCGCTTGAGCCAAGGAATTTTTTTTTTTTTTTTTTTTTAAATAAAACACCTAGGATGCCCTGTAACAAGTAAGGTGACAAAGTAAATGACTGTACCACAAGGATAAGAGAATCCACTGATCATGAGTCCTGAAAATTTGAGAAAAGAGATGAAACACAAGCTCATGAAGAAAATAGATAGTATTAAATCAAAGCCATAAGCATCATGAGAATGAATAACTCAAAAACACACATGAGAGCTCATATAAATAGTGTGTGTGTGTGTGTGTGCAATCTTTGAGAGTCACAAAGCTAGAGTTAATCCTGGTAGTGATCTGATGGCTGGACCTCCAACAAGAGTGACTGTCAATTACAGAGAAAAGTCAAACCACTAGGAATCACGGGGTATTTGTTGAGTAAATGTGGAAGCTCCCCCTCAGACAATGATCCCTTTTTTCTTTTTTCTTTTTTTTAACACTTTTCTTTTTTTGTGGGCACTCACTGGTGGCATACACGCTCAAGAGTATAGAGACCAACCAGAGAAGAATGAAATCAAAATGATGGCCTGGTTGGTGCCTCTGAGGTAGCCTTTTCCTAATGCCCGGAAATCATGGACTGAGGGAGAAACCATGGAAGTGAAAAAGGATGGTAGATGGTTAAGAGACTTAACATCACCCATGATATACCAGTATAGGTCAATTCCTCTGAAAGAGTACAAGAAACACTGTCAGTGGTCCATAGAGAACTTTGATCACTTGTGCGGAAACCCCTGCAACAGTTTATCTCAAGGATGTGTACAGAATGAGATCATGAAGTAAATGAGTATGGGCATTCAGAATGAGCTATGAACAAAGATGAAAAAGATCTTGTATGCAACATGAGCAGTGTTCATATAAAATTTGATGCAAAGATATCAGAACTCAATCATAGATTATCACATCCAAGAACAGTAAGCCAACCACTCGCACTCACCTCACAAGAAACAACCTAGTTACTGAGACATTACACCCAAGGTCTTTCTAAGATACTCAAATCGAAGAAGATCAAGGGGTTTTGTAAAAATATCAGCTTTTTGATGCTCAGTAGAAACATGTTCCAAAACAACAAGGCCTTCATCCACTAACTCTCGAATAAAATGATGACGTATGTCAATTTGTTTGGTGCGAGAGTGTTGGACAGGATTTTTTGAAATGTTTATGGCACTTGTGTTATCACAAAAAAGAGTGAGAGTGTTCTGTTCTATTCCATAATCATGAAGCATTTGCTTCATCCACAACATTTGGGCACAACAACTCCCTGCAGCAATGTATTCAGCCTCAGCAGTAGACAGAGAGATAGCATTTTGTTTTTTACTATGCCAAGAAACCAGATTATTCCCAAGGTAAAAACAGCCCCCGGATGTACTTTTCCTATCATCACACACCCTGCCCAGTCGGCATCAGAAAAACCAGTAATTTCGGCTGTAGTATCAGTGGAAAACCAAACCCCATACCCCAAGGTCCCATTAACATACTTGTTGATGCGTTTTACCGCAAGAAGGTGAGACTCTTTAGGACTGGCTTGGTAACGAGCACAAACACCGACACTGAAGGAAATATCAGGACAACTGGCTGTGAGATACAAAAGACTCCCTATCATACTCCTATAAAGGGTAGGATCGACATCAATACCAGAGGAATCTTTGGAAAGGTGAAGACTGGTGCTCATGGGAGTGCGAGCATGTTTGGCAGACTCAAGACCAAACTTTGACACAAGATTTTTAGCATACTTAGACTGAGAAACAAATATACCCGAAGGAGACTGTTTAATTTGAAGACCCAAAAAATAAGACAACTCTCTCATCATGCTCATCTCAAACTCATGTGTCATGCAATCCGAAAAATATTTCACAAGATGATCAGCAGTGGAACCAAACACAATATCATCAACATATATCTGAGCAACAAGAATATGAGACTTAGTATGTTTCACAAATAATGTCTTATCCACACTACCCCTTTGAAAGTCATTATCAAGAAGAAAGGTAGTGAGCCTATCATACCAAGCCCGAGGGGCTTGTTTCAACCCATATAAAGCCTTGTCTAACTTGTAGACATGATTAGGACATTTAGGGTCCTCAAACCCTTTTGGTTGCTCAACATATGCCTCTTCTTTTAAGTACCCATTCAGAAAAGCACTTTTCACATCCATTTGAAACAATTTAAAGCCAAGGAAACATGCAACACCAAGTAAAATGCGAATGGATTCGAGACGTGCAACTGGGGCAAACGTCTCATCATAGTCAATACCCTCTACTTGTGTGTAGCCTTGAGCAACCAACCTAGCTTTATTCCTCACAACAGTACCATTCTCATCAAATTTATTTTTAAAGATCCACTTGGTACCTATCACATTCATGTCTCTAGGTCTGGGAACAAGAGTCCAAACTTTGTTACGTTCAAATTGACCTAATTCTTCATGCATAGCATTGACCCAACTATCATCTAGCAAGGCCTCTTTAAAATTCTTAGGTTCAATTAATGAAACATAACACATATGTGATACCTCATCCCGAATCTGTCTTCGGGTTTTCATTCGATCTGAAACACTTCCAATTACCTGTTGAGCTGGATGATTCAGTTTCACCCTTGCTGATGGTTTAAGTTCAGGACTTGGGGTGACAAGAGGAACAGGAGTGCTGTCCTTTTGAGCACTCTTAGGACTTGAACTTACCTGTGAGGTTGGTGCTGTAACAATTTCTTGTGATTGAGCTGCAACATCTCCTTGATTTTGTGATTCAGTATCCAAGATTGGAAACTCACCATTGTCATCCTCATTTGTTGCTGAAGTAGGTGAACCTGTGTCATCTATAACCACATTGATAGATTCCATTAATGATGAAGTTCGCAGGTTATAGACTCGAAAAGCCCTACTGTTGGTTGAATACCCTAGGAAAATACCTTCATCACTTCGGGAGTCAAATTTGCCCAAGGGCTCTCTATCTTTGAAGATGTAACACTTACTCCCAAAAGTTTTGAAGTATTTTACATTAGGTTTCATACCCTTCCACAATTCATAAGGAGTTTGTAAAGTGCTGGGCCTTAAATACACACGATTTATGACATAAACAGCGGTATTTAAGGCTTCGGCCCAAAACTTTGGAGGAAGACTCTTACTAAGGAGCATGACCCTAGCCATTTCTTGAACAACTCTGTTCTTCCTCTCAACCACTCCATTTTGTTGTGGAGTAATAGGTGCAAAAAACTCATGCTTAATTCCATGCATATCACAAAAATCCGAAAACGAACTATTTTCAAATTCACGACCATGATCAGTTCGGATTCTTATGATACGCCCAATGGAAACACCCTGTTCATTTTGGATTTTAAGGACTAAAGCCTGGAAAGCATCAAATGTATCAGATTTTTTCCTTAAAAAATTTACCCATGAGAATCGAGTAAAATCATCAACAGTTAAAAAAATGTATCTTTTACCTCCAATACTTTCAGTGCGAGTAGGACCCATTAAATCCATGTGAACTAATTCAAGAGGACGTTTAGTTGTAAAGCTGTTCACTTTTTTATGCGGAGCACGGGTTTGCTTGCCAAGCTGACATGGTCCACACACATGGCTCAAATTCTTACCTAGTTTAGGTACTCCTCTCACAAGTTCTTTGTTGGCTATCTTAGTTAGGTCTTTGAAATTCATGTGACCTAATCTTTGATGCCACAGATCAATGTTACTTATGATGGCAGAATGACAAGTGAGATCATTAGTAGTAAGAATCCCATAGCAGTTATCAGATGTGCGAACCCCATGTAAAACAGTATTTCCCTTTTTATCCAAAATTTCACATTTATCTTTTGAAAACAATACTTCATGATGGGAATCACACATTTGACTAATGCTCAAAAGATTAGCTTTAAGGCCATCAACAAGTAAGGCATTATCTAGCTTGGGAAGACCAGCAACAATTATAGAGCCCTTACCAATGACTCTAGAGGTGCCGCCATCTCCAAAAGTAACAATTCCTCCTTCATATTTTTCAAGGGAGGTGAAGTAGGATTTGTTACCGGACATATGTCGAGAGCACCCACTATCAAGATACCACATGTGTGAGTCACGTGCCTTTAGAGCAGTGTGAGCAACAAAACAAGTCAAATCATCTTTTCTAACCCAAATCTTTTTAGTCTTGGTGTTCCGCCTAGACATGTAAGGTTGTCTCCTAACCCAAAAAGTATTAGAATTTCTACCCTTTTAAGACACCTTACCAAACAGTTCAAAACAGTAAGGACGAATGTGGCCATACCTACCACAGTGATGACAAATAAAAACAGGTTTTACCTCCTTTTTGTTGATCTTACCTGCTTTTGCTTGGTGAAAAGACGGATCAACCTGGTCTATCTTCAATTTGCCCTTTGCTTGAGTCTTCAAGTTATGTGAAGTAGAGGCCTGTCCTTTGTGAGCTGTCGTATCATAGCCTAGCCCTCTTTTGTCAGAACCCATTTGTTGAGACCCGAGTATGTCTTCTAGAGATCTGGAACCTTTGTTCCACGTGGCAATTGTTGCTCTAGCAATACGGAGTTCTTCATTTTTCTGTCTGACTTTCTCTTCCAATGCAGCTTGTGACTGCTCAAGTCTTTCAAGTTTTTCTTCATATGTGGAATACACCTTCAGAAGTTCATTCCTTTCAGTTTCACAGGATAGAAGTTTTCCACATAAGTCTTGCCTGTCACTTGAGATCTTGATGACGTTCTGTTTTGCTGTCAAGAGTTCTCCTTTGAGCCGGACATTCTCACTCTCACATGTTTTGAGCTTGAGAGAGAGTTTGTCATTGGTTTTAGACAAATTCAGAGATTCCTCATACAGCTTCTCGTAAGCTTGTTGTAGTTCTTCGCCATTGATCTCATCAATGTCTTCAGATAGTTCATCATCCTCTCTTTGCTCCTCATTCTTCTTGACCTCGTCCACTCTAGCAACCAAGACGGATAAGTTGCTGGATGGTGGTGGAGGTGGATCTCTTCCTTCATGGAAGTGGCTCAGAATTTCCCATGCATCTTTAGCCTTTGTGCAGTGAACAACCCGTTGCTGTTCTTCATTTTAGATTGCACCACGAATAGTGATTAGGGCTCTCTGATTGCCAAGATTATCTGCACTTTCTGTATCTTCTTCAATGGCTTGCCAACCTTCTTGTTCAAAAGCTCTTAGAAAAGCCCTCATTCTGATTTTCCAATACAGATAGTTAGTCCCATCAAAGGTGGGAACATGATGCAAGTTCTGACCATAGGCTGATTCCGAAGCCTTTGGAAGAGGTTGAGACACCGTGGCCCAAAATGCCATGAAAGCACTATCCCCATCTTCACCAGATTCAGGTTCTTCGAGTTCTTGCTCCGACCCGCTTTCATCATCCCAAGTTACGGTGTAGACTTTCTTCCGATTCTTTTTCGTAGGGTATTCAAGGGACATATGACCAAACCCTTGACATTCATAGCACTTGACCCCTGGTCCCCTAACAACCTTCTTTTCAGTAGTTTGAGCAAATTTTGGTGGAAAAGTTTTTGGTCATTACTCTTATCTTTTGAAATAGGGGCTCTGAAATTAGGCTTCTTTTTCAAAAATTTTTTTAACTGTTTTGTAAGCATAGCCGTCATCTCATACTCTAAATCAAATTCAGTCTCTGGAGGTTTTGCAGTCTCATGAGTACTTGTGAAAGCCATACTTTCTTTTTGCTTTTTCTTGGAAATTTGGTGTGCTTCATAAGTCTGCAAATTTCCAACCAATTGATCGAGCTTGAGGGTATCAACATTCTGAGCCTCCTCAATGGCTGTCACCTTTGATTGGAACCTCTCAGGAAGGGACCTCAAAATTTTTCCCACAACTTTTGCTTCCGGGATTTTTTCACCGAGAATGAAACAGGAATTCACGATATCACTGAGTTTTGCATAGAAATCATCAAATGTCTCATCATCGCGCATAAAAAGGGTTTCAAAGGCGGATGTGAGACGTTGAAGTTTTGACCTTTTGACAGAGGTGGTTCCTTCGTGAATTGTTTCAAGGATATCCCACGCCTCTTTTGCTATTTCACACGTGCAAATTCGACGGAATTCTTCAGGTGTGACAGAGCAGAAGAGGGAGTTGAGAGCCTTGCTGTTCCAACTCGAGTTCTGGTAATCAGTTGTGTCCCATTTATCAAGGGGTTTAGGAATATCAATGCCATCTATAGTGACAGTAGGTTCACTCCACCCAAAGACAACGCAGTGCTAAACTTTCTCATCGATGGATTTTAAAAATGCTCTCATACGAGCTTTCCAATAAGAATAGTTTGTACCGTCAAGTAAAGGGGGTCTATGAGTCGAGTTACCTTCACGAATAGAATCCATAATACTAGTCACACAAAATCACACTCCTATAGTTTTGATAAAAACAAAAGTTTTTTGATAAAGCAAAGAGTGACCCGCTTTGATACCAATTGAAAATCCTATGTGATTCGTGATTAGATAAAGATAAAAATATTCCAAATCTCAAAAATTCCAAAACACTCAATCTAAAATCATCAAGCACTTACTAGAGTGATTTTAGTTTGTTTGTTTTTAGGAATAAATAATAAATCAACACAAACGATTTTTTTACGTGGAAAAACCACAATTGAAGAACCTTCAATTGTAATCAAAAACCACGGGCGAACCGCCACTAATCAATCCACTACAGAAGGACTACAAGATTACAAAGAAACCATACAAATTACCCAACTCAGTCAATTTGTCTCTGAATCTTCTGTAACTCTTTCACCACGCCTTCGCCACGGAACTGATTCTGAAGTTGATTCCACACCACAACTTCACTTGTCGAATTAACGACTACGTAAAGAATCAAACGCCTTTTGAAACTTTACGTGTTGATCTTCGGATTCCACCGAAGAGAACACTCTTGAATATGTAGTAACAGACTCTTTGATGTATGAATCTTAACTCATGAGTTTAGAACACTCTCAAGAACATCAAAGAAAACTCATCAAACTCTCAGAAGAACACTTCAAACAAAACTCTAGAATTCTTGAATCAAATCTAGAAAACTAGTCCACTAGTTTTAGGAGAAAACCATCTTCTTATAGAAAGCCAAAAAGAATCCCAATCCTGAAAGAAACCAATCACTTGAAAATTTCCGGATTCTGAAGCTCGCTCGAGCGAGGCTCCTCTCGCTCGAGCGAGAAGCTTATCTCGCGTGATTTCTACTAGTGCCTTCGCTCGAGCCACGAACTCTTCGCTCGAGCGAGGAAACAACACTTTCAGGTTTTTGTATGGAAGCAATTCGTCGCTCGAGCCACCTTCATCTTCGCTCGAGCGAGCATTAACCTTCGCTCGATCCACCAATTCCATGCTCGAGCGCACATTCAACTCTTTCAGGTTTTATACTAGACGCAGTCCTTCGCTCGAGCGAGGACATCTTCGCTCGAGCGAGGAAGAAAAAAAACACAGAAAATTTACAACTTAATCACTGAGTTTTGTTCGCGGGATTTTGACAAGATAGGACTTAACAGCCGGGATTGTCACCAGAATATAGGAGACGGTAGCTTTATGCCAAGGTGTGATACATGGCTTGTGGGTCAACTTCTGGGTATGATGAAGAAAAAGTTTGGACAGTAAAATGTGGATTTGATATGTATATATGTATATGTATGTATAAAATGTGGGTATAGAAGAAAAGAAGGAAGAGAGAGAAAGAGAGAGGGAGAAGAATGGTATAATTGTCAATTTACAACTTCTGTTAACAGAAGTTAGTGTGCATTTTAATTCACAAACCACGTGGAGGTTATATGGTGATTTCCAAATGGCAGAGGAGTAAACCGCACCAAGCCCAAACCACATGGGGTAAAGTGAAGTTTGCCCCAAAATATGTAAGACAAAAAATATAAACATTTTTATAAGGTTAAAATTAGAATATTTGTCAAAAATCATATTTATGTTATCATTTAATTTTGTTAACGTTTGAAATTTAATAAATAAATGAATCTAGCTAATTTATCATTATTTTAAGACAAAAATATATATATATATATATATATATTAAATTAATAACTCATACCTTGTGCTAAGTGGGCAGATATAAAATTTGAATTTCTTTTAAGGTTGAATTTGAACTGACTAGATTAGGCTCAAATTGGATTGGATAAAATTTGAAATGACAATTATTCTCTCATTACATAGTAATAGTATAAATATGAGCAGACCCCACTAATATTTTTACATTCTTACTTGGATTGGTTTGGAAATATATTATTTTAATAATTTTAAAAAAAAAATTTATCTAAAAGATGAGATAAAAAAAATAATATGATTGTTATGATTTTTTAACTTTTTACTAAATAACGTGTAAAAGTAGAGAGAAAATAAAGGTTATGTTTGGTAGAGCTTTCAAAAATTAATTCCACCATTATATTTGAATGTTATGTTTGGTTTGAGTTTTCAAATCATGATTCCAAATTAATTTCAAAATACATTTTGAAAACATGCTTAGTGAAACAGACATTTTTTGAATTTTTGGTTTACTCGGTCGTCCGCCCAGACATCCTCCCGGATGTATGGCCTGTTGACCAGAACAGTACGTATATATATATATATTTGCAATTGTCAATCCCCACCTGTTATTTGGAAGAAAAAAAATTATATTTATTTTTGATATTTTTCAAATATACAAATTATTTTTTTAGACCAAAATGACAAATTATTTTTTTTTGTTATATGCAGATCCTAATAGTCCAAATCCAGCTACCTTCATTTCTACCGTGTCTAGTTGCCGTCAATTATCACCATAAAGAGCTGGTCACTAAACCATAATTATTACAAGATATCACCAAAATCAACCTTTAATGAAATATTTATACATTTTCTAACAAATACCTTTCTCTCTCTCATCCCTTTGTTGGACCCGAACCTCCATCAACCATGAAAGCACCACCACTCCCTTTGCAACCCCCTCTGTTACAAATAACCACAACCTCACACTAGTTCCCTCACCCAAGACAAACCAACACTAGCTTTCATATCTACCATTCATAGCTCTAATCAATCAACTCCATTGCAAAAAATTTAATAAATCCTCAACTTACTCACATATCTGTGGATATAATGAAACCATAGGCTACAACTCAATTGAACTAAGCCTTTCTCCCAATTACTTGGGATTGGCATGGATCCTATTAAGCCATTTCACCAAAGTTATACATTAGAAGGATTGACTGTGTAAATATAAAACAGTACTGACAGATAAATTGGCCAATGTTAATGGCCAGTTGTAATGAGAACGGTGTTCTATTCTGGACTATTTAAAATAAAACCTTGTATTTTAGATTTTTTTTTTATTACTATTTTGGCATTATTGCTGATTGCTGAAATTATCTCATGTATTAAGCAGTTTTCCTGCATGGAAAATTACTGGATATTTGTAATAATTGACAAACTTTTGCCTCTGATTTTCCGTTTTGAAGAAAATTGCTATTCTCTCTTATGTGAATTGCATTCAAGCATCTTGTTTTATGTAAGGATGCAGATAATATAAAATTCTAATGAATGTAGGTGGTGCGCCATTTTTGGGAACGGAATAATATCAAGGGTGCTATAGATGCTACGAGGAAGTTGCCTGATCATTCTGTGGGTATTTTTTGGAGGATTTCAAGCGTGTTGCTTGTTCGTTTCAAATGGTTCCTATTGGTAACCAATTTCTTCCTTGTTTAATTTTATGAAGATTGTATGTGGTGTAGGTACAAGTAGACCTGATCAGTATTCTCATGAAGAAAATGGAGATTCTCACCTTAGGTTTGCACTAAACATGGGGGGCTGATTTGAAGAAAATTCAAACTTTTGACAGTATATGACTGAGATTTGGAAAGTTGTAGGGTTAAATCTCCAAAGGAGATAAACTAGAATTTTTATGGTCTTTAATTTGGCATTGTAATTCAAATTTGAGCCAATTTGTGTCCTTTTATATTAATTATTAGTTAATTGACAATCTCTATTCCTAGTTAAATTTATATAAATTCTCAGTTAATTTTCAATTTTTATTTCTAGTGAAATTCTCAATTAATTGGGCTGTGTTCTTAAAAAAAAAAAAAAGACTTTTTGAAAAAAATGCCACTAAATGATGTCATAATGACATTACACCTGATGCAAGAATTAAAAATGAAGAAAGGTGGCGTTTTTAAAAAAACGTCGTTGAATGACGTCATCATTACATCATTAACGGAAAAGTAAGTGCCTGTCAAAGATTTTGCGACGTTTTAAAAAATGCCATCTAATGTTTTTAGCGACGTTTTGGAAACACTGCTAAGCTATTGCAGCGGCCGTATCTACGACGAAAATATTAAACGTCGTAAAATTCTATCGTGGCGTTTTTTAAGCCTATAGCGGCGTTTTAAAAACGCCGCTAAAAGTCAAATTTCTTGCAGTGGTGATAATATTGAGATAGGAAGATATGTTCTTTGATATTAAAGTGACCGGTGGGGTTACTTGAATAATATGTTTATATATATTTTTGAGCATTTGAACAAACTATTATGCCAAGGAAAAAGAGCCTTATCTGATGTTAGACTTGGAAAGGAGTGACAGGAAGTCTTGGTGCCTAATAATAATTGAAGTATATAAAACTCAACAAAAAATGAGAGTTGATAGAAAGTTACTTTCTAATGAATAAATCAAACCAAAACTTTGTAATCTCATTGCTTCTACTTTAATTTTGTTTCTCTTTCAAAACCCTTAACTCATTAGTTTTAAAATAAATAAATAAAAATAAAAAATCATAACTTTGTCTTCAATCATGCAGATAAACATTTATGCATCGATGTGTTACAATAACAATGTAGCCTATGAATGGATAAAGACTCATCTCTATTACATATATATATATATATATATATATGTCTATACAAAAAAGTGCAATTTGAAAGAAGTTAAATGTGTTTTAGTAGGAATCTTAATTTCTAAAATTATTCCGTAGTTCTTAAGTAGTAACTGTTTGTGATTTTCTTAAATCAATAAAATCAATAATTACAAAGTAAGGGAAAATTAACTTTGACCCAATTCGATTAGTTTAATGGACTAAACTTGTAGACCCAACTACAACAATCCAAAACAAGTACCCAACCACTAGGTTCATTGTTAACTAAAAAATTTAATTCGTTAACTTTATGATATTTCTTTTATAATTATAAACGTTAGTCAAAGGCTACTATCCATCCACACCTTTAAAAATATGTATGATGTTTTTTATAAAACGCTATGAAAATTTGTAATATATATATTACAAAATGACATAATTTTTTCATCATAAAAAATAGTACTTCTTACTATCTCCAAAAAAGTAACAAAAATAATAATAATGTAAAACTGTTGGAGGTTTTAAATTTTTTACCAAAAACTTACATAGGTGTAAGTCGTATACTTATGCGAGTGTTTGATAAAAAATTTGGCATCTTGAACATTGCTCATAATGATATTCATAACCATAAACTATAAATAGTGGTAACTTATGCTGTGTTTGGATGTTAGAATTTGTGGGGGCTGAGAAAATGATTATTAAAAATGACCAAAAGAGTCCAAGCCCACCTCAGATGGGCCGAATAAAGCCCAAGCCCATCTAAGGTTGGGCTTGTGTCGAGTGTACGTAGCAACATAGAGAGTATGCCGAGTAGAGGGTACCTGTGCCGAATAAAAGAGCAGAATATGTCGGGTAAGTCGGCATGGACCTACCAAATGGGACCAGTGTGTCCCTTTCAAGGAAGTATAAGTAAGGGGATGGGCCCTGATAGGATGATGATGAGAGGCTAAGCTGCATGGAGTTAAGATTAAGGAAAGTGACACTATGAAAGGAAGAGACAGGATGGAGAAAGAGGCATGTGCTAAGAACCAAAAGAAACCTAAATAAACCACCATTTCTAAAAGAATCTGACTTGTTTGTTGGAGTGCTGATTTCGGTACCACTGTCTGAAGTTTTATTTCTATTTCAGGCAACAGCTGAGAGGACCATTCAAAGGCTTGTTCGGACCAGACGGGTTTTCCATATCCATCTCCACACAATTGGCGCCGTATGTGGGAATGCTCTAACTCATCTATAGCAAGCCCAAACCAAGATTCTCCAATAGTCGATAACATTACAGCAGGAGCAACTTTTGGCCCAGAAGAAACCCCCGCAAGGAGGTCTCTGAACTTTGACCAACTAACCCCATTCCAACCTTTAACATACACAGAAGATGCCATGCAAACGTTGATAAATTGGATGCAACGTAATGAATAGCATCTCGAAGACATGGTAGCGGAAAACGAGCGCTTGCGTTAGGGATTAGTAAAGTCTTAACAATTACCACCCCCTATAAGCGTGGTCGATCACCAAAAGTGTAGAAGAGATAACGACATCCTCGGAGACTGTAGACACCCAATTTTTTACCGTCCTTAAGACTTGGACGCCTTAGGTTATCACTTGATGATGAAATACTACGCTATACATACACTCAATTTTCTTAGCAAGGAGCCTCGGTTCTTGAGTTTCAGAGCCTAGAATCTGACACCAGCTTTGGACCAAAACCTGATTTTTCCACACCTGACCACCCAGAGGCTTACTAGCCAATAGGTGGCCAGCTAGCCAAAATTTGGTGGCCGGTCGTCCCCTGCCTGGTTGGCCGGCTAGCCGACCAGGTTTCCCGGTAGAACAGATATTTGTTGCTAGTTGTCCCCCCATGTGGATGAACTGCACCAGCTGGCTCAATATAGATATTTCCAACTAAGACACTTGTTTCTTTATATATAAAGGACCATACCTAATGTTTTTAGGTTAGAAAAAAATTCCAAAAGCTCAAATTATTGAAAATCTCTCTCTCTCTCTTTCTTGCAACACACATACACCTTACCTGTACTTCATAAACCAATATTTTAGCTCTCCTTGCTGAGATTCTTGAGTCTAAATTTCAGCTCTTGAGGGTGCTTACTTGTGGGTTTGTAAGTCAAAGAGTTACACCTCTTCAAGGGGTATAACTTGTGTCATCCTTACACTACTTATTCCTACTCTTTTCTTGCCGATTTCATACTGTTTTTACACTATTTTAATGTGCTGAAACTTGTGACTTGAAGCTGGGTTAACCACCATTCTTTAAACCTTGTTCTCTAAGCTTTTGTTCTTGTGTTTCCCACATATTTTCCAACTTTCTACCACTATTTTTCAGAGTTTTTTAGAGGCTAAATATGTGGTTTTGAGGTTCAAAAGTGGAGGGGTTAGCCACCATTTCTTAGGCTTGCTCACTAGTTTCATTTCTCCATTATTTTAGTTCACTTTTTCTAGCTTTTTCATATTAATTTCAGCACTGTTTTTGTGAGTTTTAGGACTATTTTAATGTGTTTACTTCATTCATGCTTTGTATAGTATGCTTATAGTGTTGTATTCCTCATAGGTTTGGTGGTTTAGGCCTTAGAAACCAACCTATTTGAGTTGATAGCTTTTATTTTATGCTTTTCATACATGTGTTCACACTTGTAATAACCATCTCTGCACTCTCCCTCCTTTCTTGGTTTTATTTGTTTGAGAGTTGTTTCAAACGAGTGTTGTTTAAGGTGTGAAAGAGACCCTTTACACTTAATGGTTTAATCTATTCGGCGGTTCATTACCAAGGCATTACATTTCTCTCATGCCAAGAACAACTTCTTGTTTGACACTTCTCTTCATTAGTGGACTTAACTATCACTCTTTGGACTAAAATGATTCAAGAATGGAAAGGTAATTAAAAGAGACTAATAAAATTGGACTAAAATAGTAATAAGATAATAAAATCAAGTTGGGTTCAATCGGGCGTTAATTGAACCCATTGAGTCTTGAGTTATTTCATACTACTCTCTAGTGATGATAATGGCTCAAGAATCAATGTCTACCACCTCTCCTGAGGTAACTCCATGATAGTGAGGAGGTTTTGTTGGTCTTTACTTTCCATTTATTGTGACTTTGTTCTATCAATTCATCGATTATCACACAATGAGTTTGCATTAATTGATAATTTGCGAATCGGGCCTGCCCTTCCCTTAATCAGTCCCATGATAGGGAGAGGCAGAAAGGGCAAACATCCCTTGAAAACACTTTGTTTGTGCTCTGTTTCTTTTCTGTAGCCTTAGGGCAGAGCCCAAAAATAGTGGCTGGCCGGCCACCTAACCATCTGGCCGACCACTTTTCAAGACCGACCGGCCACCTCATTTTAGACCAACAATAGGGGTGTAATTTTGGCTCGGCCCAGCCCAACCCATGTTGGGCCTTGCAGGCTCCCGTAAAAAAATCGAGCCAGGCCAGAAAACTAGGCCCAAGCCCAGGCCTAGGGATATTCGGGCTTTAAGCAGGCCAGTGGGCCGAGCCCCTGGGCCTGTGTAACAACCCTCGTACTGATTACCGTATAACCACTGAATTATATACTGATTATTGCTAAACTGAACTGATTATGACTGATAATTGAATTGATTAAAGTACTGAACAGACTGAATGAAACTGAAACCGAAACTGAATGAGTTAACCTATTGAATTGCATTTCTATCTGTTTAATGGATTTATTATCTGTTGTGTTTATGTGTTTCAACTGCTAATTGAAGGCCTTATCGGCGGCCGATTTAGAAACCGTTTGATGTTTTGTAATCAGCATAATATTTGTGATTTAATGATATATTTATCTGAAAATTGATTAGGAATGATTAAATTAGATTAAAACGAATTGATTGGCAAGTTTAACTTAATTACCAAATTGCCACCCTTAGTGGCCCTTTGTTTACTCCTTTCATTGAGCCTTAAACACTTAGAGAAAACATTTCATCAGCCCCTTTTCTTCACCATAGTCGACCAAACAAGAGGGAGAGTGAGAGAAGAGATTGACTTGGTGATTTTGGCTTGGATTTTGGTTGATTTGAAGTGTAGATTGTCAAATTAAGCCTCCAAAACTTGTAATTGGAACTCTAGGTAAGGAATCATCTTCTTATTGTTGTCTTTGAGCTAAGTTTTGCATGATTCATGCATCATTGTAGAGCTAAGGCATGAATTTGCTCATATATGGTGAATTAGAGCTCAAATGTTGCATGCATGTTGAATTTGTTGACTTTTGAAGTTGAATTCTTGGAAAATCATACATGCATGTCCATGTTTTTATTATAGACCATGTTTCCTCAATGTTTTCAAAGATTAGAGCTCTTTAGAGCAAGAATTGAAGATTGAAATTGGTTTAAAACTCATGCATTGCATGTTTAATATTGTTCTTGAAATTGGGTTTGTAAAATGGTTTTAATTGACTCACCTTTGGGGCTTGAATTCATAAATTGGCTTGTGAAACTTGTTGTACATTGTTTTGGGATGTATTCTCCAGAATTTGAGCCCAAGAGGTCGAGAATTGAGTTGAGAATGCTTGGTTTGAGCTAGGAAGGCAAATCTGGAAATTCCAGATTTGGCTTCTTCGCTCGAGCGAAGGATTCCTCGCTCGAGCGACCAACGTTTTCCTCTGGGACACGCTCGAGCGAAGAATTGGTGGCTCGAGCGTAAAAATCGAACATCCAGTACTTTTTACTGTTTCATCAGACCGCTCGAGCGAGGGAAGTCTCGCTCGAGCGAACCCTTTGATTTTGGAAGCTCGCTCGAGCGAGCATCGAGCGAGCATCGCGCGTAAAAATTGAGCATCCAGTATTTTTACTGTTTCATCAGACCGCTCGAGCGAAGGATTGTTCGCTCGAGCGAAGCCTTTGATTTTGGAAGCTCGCTCGACCGAATGAAGGCTCGCTCGAGCGAGACCCCTGTTTCAGCAACTTTTGATAAATGCCTTCCAAGTGTATTTTTGCATCCTCATCGCATCCTAGGCATTCTTAGGCCTAGTTTAAGACATCTTATTGAGGATTTAGACATAGAACACACCGAGGCATATTAGGAAGTTAATTAATGTACTTCCCCAATTGTTAAACTTAGCATGTGTTCAATTGTTTAACTGTTTAGGGTTGGCTCTCGGGGACACGCTCTAGCCACTGATAGCCTAATCACTGTGAGTAACAGATGTGTAAAGATATGTTCAAAATGTTTATCTTTTGAATACTGTTTACCGAACTGTTTACTGAAATGATATTATTTATTGAATGAATGTATGTCCTATTTTCTGAACTATACTGTGGCATCCTTAGCACCTACTGTTATTGACTGTTACAGAGCTCTGTCGGTTTCCTTGCGGAACCATACTGATTGATGGCCATCATTATTGTTGGGTCTGTTAAGACCCGGTCCTTCGGACCATACTGTTTATAGGCTAATGGATGTACCACATATGACTGATTGATTGAAACACCGAGTGACTGAAATACTGAAAGATTGATATACTGTATAATGAATTGATTTCATTACTGTAAGGACATTCATTCATAACCCCTTTATACATTATGTTATTCACTGGGCTTTAGCTCACTGTTTATATATATATGTAGGTTCTCAGCAACCAGACCGGAGCTAGGAGCGTGGGTTAGTCCCCAGTTTTGTCAAGCCAGCCAATGTGCCTCACTGTGAGGTTCCGAGACGCCATGCCATGGCTTGGGGTGTTTTTGTGTCCCCACTGGTCTCCTACTGTTTTGTATAGACTGTTTTCTGTATAGACTGTATTACTATACTATACTGTTCTCAAGGGATCGAGTCCCCGTACTGAATGTCTGTAATAATTGTGTACACTGTACTGGTTTGAATGCATAAATGTATGAAAATGTTTTTGGCATACAGATTTTCACAGCTCAATGGACACTAGTTATATACTGTATTGGCTTCCGCCAGGCCCTGTACTCTGTATTTACTGTATTACTGATTGGCAGGCCTTTGGTAATCTCGGATTACTGGCCAGTTACGGTGCTAAACCCATAGGGCCGGGTTTGGGTCGTGACAGAGTGGTATCAGAGCGATACTTAACCACGAGTTATACCGCACACACGTGTCCAAATGAGCTATAGGGTGTCCTAGAAAAGCAAGTAGGGCATCTCATGAATTTGAAAAGTGTGTGCTTTTGACTGACTGAATACATGATAAATATTAAACTGTTTAATTGTACAACTGTTTATAATGATAACTGTTATAACTGTTTATAGCAAAATGGATAATGCAAATGAAACTGAAGCATCATCCTCTGAGGCCAGAATGGCCAGACTTGAACAAATGATGGAACTGGTAATTCAGAGACTGGACCGACAACCGAACCAACAGCCCCCACCTCCTCCTCCTCCGGTGCAACCGGAACAGAATGCACCAAATGTACAAAATGTGAATGTGAATGAGGGGGACATTATTGCACTGACCCACAAGTTCAGCAAGATGAAACCGCCGTCCTTTCAGGGAGGCTTAGAACCGTTAAAGGCTGAAGCTTGGGTTCTTGAGACTGAGAAATTGTTTGAAATGTTTCCGTGCTCTGAAGCCAACAAAGTACTGTTAGCAACCTTCACCCTTCAGGAAGAAGCAAGAAGGTGGTGGATGTTGACCCGTGAGGCGAATACCATTGTGACTTGGACTCAGTTCAAGGAGTCCTTCTTTGAAAAGTACTTTCCCCAGTGCATCAGAGACAGAAAAGTGACTGAGTTTGAACAACTAAGACAGGGCAAACTGTCTGTTGCCGAGTATGAGAAGCAATTTACCGAATTTGCTAGATATGCACCACAGATAGTGGATACTGAATATAAGAAGGCCAGAAGGTTTGAAGGAGGCCTTAGTGCTGCTATACAGGACCGAATAAATGTTTTGAAAATGCCAACTTTTGTAGGTGTTCTCGACCGGGCATTGATGGCCGAGATAAATATTGCAGCAGTGAAACAATCCGAAACACCGACAAGTGAGTGGCAAGGGAAAAGACAGGGTTTCAAATTTAAGAAAGGCAAGCACAACCCAGCAAACAAGAAGCAGAATACGGGGTCGACAAGTAGCCCCAGCCAAGGGAGTGGATTTACTCCACCCTGCTCCGTATGTGGCAATAAGCACAAGGGGGTTTGCTACCAGGTTTCTGGAGCTTGTTTCAGGTGTGGCAAGGTGGGCCACAGAATTAAGGATTGCCCTTCAGCTCCACCAGCTAGTAGTAAAGCTGCACCGAGCGCAGCAGCATCAAATGTAGCACCAAAACCGAACCCCAAAGCTACCGGGAAAGAGCCTGTGAGGCAGGGCCGAGTGTTCGCCCTAGTACCGGGAGACGTGCAAAACACTGAGACCGTTGTGTCAGGTATCCTCTCTATTTGTGCTCAAAATGCATATGTATTGATTGATTCGGGGTCTACACATTCTTATGTGTCACATGCTTTCTCACGAAAATTGAATAGACCCTTAGAACCCATGAATTACTTGTTAGCTGTATCATCACCTATTGAGGGATCCATGACATGTGCATATATGTATCCTGCTTGTGAGATTATTGTTGGGGATATGCATCTGTTTATTGATTTGCTGCCATTGAATATAGATCATTTTGATGTGATATTGGGGATGGATTGGTTACAAAAATATCATGCTACTATCGATTGTGTGACCAAGCAAGTTGTTTTCCGTCCACCGGGTTTGCCCGAATTTGTGTTTAGTGGAGTCGGAGTAGTACCTCCTCCATATCTGATTTCTTCTGTAAAAGCTGTCAAACTGATTAGAAAGGGGTGTAAGGGATATCTGTGTTCTGTACTGACTGTATCTGCTACTGATAATGTTAAAACTGATGTGAATTGCATTCCTATAGTTAGAGAATTCCCAGATGTATTTCCAGATGATCTGCCAGGGGATTTGATTGACAGGGAGATTGAGTTTACTGTTGATGTAGTGCCGGGTACACAGCCGTTATCTAAAGCTCCCTACAGAATGGCTCCAACCGAACTGAAAGAACTGAAGGTACAATTGCAGGAACTGTTAGACAAGAAGTTTATCAGGCCCAGTACTTCACCGTGGGGTGCACCTGTTTTGTTTGTGAAGAAGAAAGATGGCTCACTGAGACTGTGTATTGATTACCGCGAATTGAACAAGGTAACTGTAAAGAATAAATACCCATTACCGCGTATTGATGATTTATTTGACCAGTTACAGGGTGCACAAGTGTTTTCCAAGATTGACCTTAGATCGGGGTACCACCAACTGAAAGTCAAACCGGAAGACATTGATAAAACTGCTTTCAGAACGAGGTATGGCCATTATGAATTTTTAGTTATGCCGTTCGGAGTTACGAATGCCCCTGCTGCATTTATGGACCTCATGAACAGAATTTTTAAACCATACCTTGATGATTTTATTGTGGTATTTATTGATGACATACTGATTTATTCTAAGACTGTAGAAGAACATGAACATCATCTGAGACTTGCCCTGCAGACCTTAAGAGAACAGAAACTGTATGCTAAACTGTCTAAATGTGAATTCTGGCTTGACCGTGTTATGTTTTTGGGGCATGTTATTAGCAAAGATGGAATTTCTGTTGATCCACAGAAAATTGAAGCTGTAGTGAACTGGCCTAGACCAACAAATGTGACCGAAGTCCGAAGTTTTTTGGGACTGGCTGGTTATTACAGAAGATTCGTCAAAGACTTCTCCAAAATTGCCCTACCACTGACTCAGTTGACACAGAAAGGGGTATCATTTGACTGGACTGACCAGCGGGAATCAGCATTTCAAGAATTGAAAACCAGACTTGTGACTGCACCGATTCTGACCTTACCTTCAGGTACGGATGGTTATACTGTGTTTAGTGATGCTTCTCATAAAGGTTTAGGGTGTGTTTTAATGCAGAATGGGAGAGTTATTGCTTATGCTTCCCGACAGTTGAGACCGCATGAAAAGAACTACCCAACACATGATTTAGAGCTTGCTGCAGTAGTTTTTGCATTGAAAATTTGGCGTCACTATTTGTATGGAGCGACATGTGAAGTGTATACTGACCACAAGAGCCTGAAGTACTTTTTCACTCAGAAAGAATTGAATATGAGACAGCGGAGATGGCTTGAACTGATCAAAGACTATGACCTACAGATATTGTACCATCCGGGAAAGGCCAACACCGTTGCCGACGCATTGAGCCGGAAGTCAATTGCCAACTTAGCCTGTTTGCTGACTGGACAGAAAGAGTTGCTTCTTGATCTAGAAAGGTCTGAAATTGAAATCGTTTTGAGAGAACAAGGTGGAACCATAGCTGCCATTACTGCTCAACCAGCCTTGATTGAGGAAATTAAAGAAAAACAACAACTGGATGGTTTCTTGAAAAAGGTTACTGAAGAAAGAGATTCAAAACCGAGACCGGGGTTCAAATTTGAGAATAATGTTCTGAAATTTCAAGACAGACTGTGTGTACCGAGTGACACTGAATTGAAAAGAAGAGTTCTGCAAGAAGGCCACAGTTCGAAGTTCTCTATTCACCCAGGGAATACGAAAATGTACCAAGATTTGAAACAAAATTTCTGGTGGCCAGGAATGAAGAAGGAGATCGCTGATTTTGTGTCCAAGTGTCTCCAATGTCAACAGGTCAAAGCTGAACATCAACGACCTGCCGGATTACTGCAACCCTTACCCATACCAGAGTGGAAATGGGAGCATATCACGATGGATTTTATCGTTGGATTACCGCGCTCCAGGAAAGGTATGGACTCTATTTGGGTTATTGTTGATAGACTGACTAAATCTGCACACTTCCTACCTGTCAAGACAATTTTTAATGCGGATAAATTGGCCGTTATCTATATTGATGAGATTGTTAGATTGCATGGAGTGCCTGTATCTATCGTTTCTGACAGGGATTCGAAGTTTACGTCGAGGTTCTGGCAGAGCCTACAGACCGCATTGGGTACTGAATTGAGGCTGAGTAGTGCCTATCATCCTCAGACAGATGGACAGTCAGAAAGGACCATCCAAACTCTAGAGGACCTACTGAGAATGTGTGTACTGGACTTTTAGGGAAATTGGGAAAGTCATTTGCCGTTGGCTGAATTCGCCTACAACAACAGCTACCATTCGAGTATCGGTATGGCGCCTTTCGAGGCATTGTATGGCAGGAAATGTAGATCTCCAATCTGCTGGGCAGAAGTTGGAGATGGGCCGTTGCTTGGGCCCGAGATTGTATATGAAACAACTGAAAAGATAAAACTGATACAACAGAGATTGAAAACTGCACAGAGTAGACAGAAAAGTTATGCAGATGTCAGAAGGCGGGATAGAGAGTATGAAGTGGGTGATCACGTTTTTGTGAAAGTGACACCAATGAAAGGCCAGACTCGTTTTGGAGTCAAAGGCAAGTTAGCGCCACGGTATGTCGGACCGTATCAGATTATTGAGAAAATCAATCCGGTGGCGTATCAAGTTGCGCTCCCTCCTGAAATGGAGCATATGCACAACGTCTTCCACATTTCGATGTTGAGAGACTATCTTCGAGATCCGTTTCATGTGATTGAGCCTACTCGCATTGTGTTGAGTGATGACTACACTTACGAGGAACGGCCTATACAGATTGTAAACCGACGGATCAAGAAACCGAGGAACAAAGAGATTCCGCTAGTGAAAGTCGACTGGCAGAACCATGGTGGTGTGTATGCCACTTGGGAAAGGGAAGATGACATGGTGAAAAGATATCCTGATTTGTTTCCACTGGATCCTGTTTTCTTCCAGACTGAAGGTAACTCGAGTTTAGAGGACTAAACTCCTTATAAGGAGGAGAGACTGTAACAACCCTCGTACTGATTACCGTATAACCACTGAATTATATACTGATTATTGCTAAACTGAACTGATTATGACTGATAATTGAATTGATTAAAGTACTGAACAGACTGAATGAAACTGAAACCGAAACTGAATGAGTTAACCTATTGAATTGCATTTCTATCTGTTTAATGGATTTATTATCTGTTGTGTTTATGTGTTTCAACTGCTAATTGAAGGCCTTATCGGCGGCCGATTTAGAAACCGTTTGATGTTTTGTAATCAGCATAATATTTGTGATTTAATGATATATTTATCTGAAAATTGATTAGGAATGATTAAATTAGATTAAAACGAATTGATTGGCAAGTTTAACTTAATTACCAAATTGCCACCCTTAGTGGCCCTTTGTTTACTCCTTTCATTGAGCCTTAAACACTTAGAGAAAACATTTCATCAGCCCCTTTTCTTCACCATAGTCGACCAAACAAGAGGGAGAGTGAGAGAAGAGATTGACTTGGTGATTTTGGCTTGGATTTTGGTTGATTTGAAGTGTAGATTGTCAAATTAAGCCTCCAAAACTTGTAATTGGAACTCTAGGTAAGGAATCATCTTCTTATTGTTGTCTTTGAGCTAAGTTTTGCATGATTCATGCATCATTGTAGAGCTAAGGCATGAATTTGCTCATATATGGTGAATTAGAGCTCAAATGTTGCATGCATGTTGAATTTGTTGACTTTTGAAGTTGAATTCTTGGAAAATCATACATGCATGTCCATGTTTTTATTATAGACCATGTTTCCTCAATGTTTTCAAAGATTAGAGCTCTTTAGAGCAAGAATTGAAGATTGAAATTGGTTTAAAACTCATGCATTGCATGTTTAATATTGTTCTTGAAATTGGGTTTGTAAAATGGTTTTAATTGACTCACCTTTGGGGCTTGAATTCATAAATTGGCTTGTGAAACTTGTTGTACATTGTTTTGGGATGTATTCTCCAGAATTTGAGCCCAAGAGGTCGAGAATTGAGTTGAGAATGCTTGGTTTGAGCTAGGAAGGCAAATCTGGAAATTCCAGATTTGGCTTCTTCGCTCGAGCGAAGGATTCCTCGCTCGAGCGACCAACGTTTTCCTCTGGGACACGCTCGAGCGAAGAATTGGTGGCTCGAGCGTAAAAATCGAACATCCAGTACTTTTTACTGTTTCATCAGACCGCTCGAGCGAGGGAAGTCTCGCTCGAGCGAACCCTTTGATTTTGGAAGCTCGCTCGAGCGAGCATCGAGCGAGCATCGCGCGTAAAAATTGAGCATCCAGTATTTTTACTGTTTCATCAGACCGCTCGAGCGAAGGATTGTTCGCTCGAGCAAAGCCTTTGATTTTGGAAGCTCGCTCGAGCGAATGAAGGCTCGCTCGAGCGAGACCCCTGTTTCAGCAACTTTTGATAAATGCCTTCCAAGTGTATTTTTGCATCCTCATCGCATCCTAGGCATTCTTAGGCCTAGTTTCAGACATCTTATTGAGGATTTAGACATAGAACACACCGAGGCATATTAGGAAGTTAATTAATGTACTTCCCCAATTGTTAAACTTAGCATGTGTTCAATTGTTTAACTGTTTAGGGTTGGCTCTCGGGGACACGCTCTAGCCACTGATAGCCTAATCACTGTGAGTAACAGATGTGTAAAGATATGTTCAAAATGTTTATCTTTTGAATACTGTTTACCGAACTGTTTACTGAAATGATATTATTTATTGAATGAATGTATGTCCTATTTTCTGAACTATACTGTGGCATCCTTAGCACCTACTGTTATTGACTGTTACAGAGCTCTGTCGGTTTCCTTGCGGAACCATACTGATTGATGGCCATCATTATTGTTGGGTCTGTTAAGACCCGGTCCTTCGGACCATACTGTTTATAGGCTAATGGATGTACCACATATGACTGATTGATTGAAACACCGAGTGACTGAAATACTGAAAGATTGATATACTGTATAATGAATTGATTTCATTACTGTAAGGACATTCATTCATAACCCCTTTATACATTATGTTATTCACTGGGCTTTAGCTCACTGTTTATATATATATGTAGGTTCTCAGCAACCAGACCGGAGCTAGGAGCGTGGGTTAGTCCCCAGTTTTGTCAAGCCAGCCAATGTGCCTCACTGTGAGGTTCCGAGACGCCATGCCATGGCTTGGGGTGTTTTTGTGTCCCCACTGGTCTCCTACTGTTTTGTATAGACTGTTTTCTGTATAGACTGTATTACTATACTATACTGTTCTCAAGGGATCGAGTCCCCGTACTGAATGTCTGTAATAATTGTGTACACTGTACTGGTTTGAATGCATAAATGTATGAAAATGTTTTTGGCATACAGATTTTCACAGCTCAATGGACACTAGTTATATACTGTATTGGCTTCCGCCAGGCCCTGTACTCTGTATTTACTGTATTACTGATTGGCAGGCCTTTGGTAATCTCGGATTACTGGCCAGTTACGGTGCTAAACCCATA